>CM018578.1:7313110-8513110 GCA_009078335.1 Salix brachista | reverse complement strand
TATAAAACTAAAGTCAAAGCTCACATCTGTCAGATGAAAAGCGAAGGGAACTAATGAAGAATCGCTATAGTATTCCTACAGACCCCATACCATCTAAATTCCTGGGCACATGTGCAAGCATGCACAAAAACAGAGAAGCTGACACCTTGCCTTGCACTGAAATAAACCCACCTAGCTATATCCAGAAGCCAGGAATTTCATATTCCTCCAAACCATATAACCATTCTATTTATCAAAAGTGTTCACTTTAATCAGATGGCATTTGTGATAACAAAAAAAAAATCAGATTTCATCCCCATTAACACACTCAACCAGCAATATTCATATTCTATTGTATTCGCCCACCCACTGGAAACATAGGCAATACCATAGACAAACCAACATAAATAGACAATGAGTGTCTAAAGTCAAGAAGATGTGAAAAGATTTGTCATGCAACTAAATGTTTCTCCGTCTATAAAATAGTTATTTCCTGCACCAAGAATATTTTTAATTCCCCAATCCACGAGGGGGGAAATTCATAGGCAAACCAGACCGTATGACCATAATCAAGTTCATAATTTTTCAGCTATAACATCACAAATATGGCAAAGCCAATCAAAACACCTGGGACTACAGCATGCAATGTGATGAATTATTATTAATGCAACTTAATGAGTGAAAAGCATTGCAGTAATGTTGAGTAACATGTGCATTCTAAAACATAACCCTCTCCTAACAAACTTAATGTCACTTGAACAATTGATCACATCACAAGTTTTAAGCCTAATCTTGTTATAATCTAGTTGGGATTTTTACACACTACTCCAAGCTTAGTTCCCATTTACAATAAATCAATCCTTTAAGAAGCCATCAGTCTTCAGTAAGGAAAAACAGTCAATCTCAAGACCCAGCATCGTTCACATTTGTAGATGGTCCTTTCTGCAAAACTGACAATCAATTTATGTTGTAATAGAGGAAATTTTGGAAGGGATAAGACCTAGGAATAAGAGCTGATCAATATATTCGAGTAAGCCCGGGTGATAAAATAGCCAATTGCAACCACAACTTTGGAGTACTTGCTTTTGAATCTACCCTAGTTGGTTTCCTCAAAGGAACAACTAATTAAAGCTAAAAATATTACACTTCTACATCCCAGTTTGCTAGTTTAGTTTCCATTTTTAACTGTCCCAAAAATCTTGTCTAATCAAACCATTTATTGTTCAAATAATCTATTACACCCCTAATTTAAAACCCACTTCTACATTTAATTCTTTTTTATTGGATTAACTATTTTGAACACTATAAGAGCAATAAAAGGGCACTACATGATTGAACTTCGTAGTTTTGTGCAAAGTCAATAAGACTAACGACCTGTGATGGAGTGACAATTTATTTATCTGTGCAAAACTGCCAACGATAATGGTTATTATACTGCAGATCAGCATAGTTATCCATAGATGCAATGACATTCTTGCCAGTAGAATCACTGATAAACTAGAAGAGACATATAGCATGTACAGGAATATATTTCAAGTACCCTGTCCTATCATATTATATTTAACAGACACAAAATGGGCACTTTTGAAGTTTTGTAGATAAAAACATGACAGAAAAAACCTGGATTGCTGAAACAACTCTCAATTTTGAACGTTCAGGGAAAATAAAATGCAGGACAACTGGCAGAATACAGATCAATTTGATGACACCATTGTCTACCTGAGGTTCATTGTATTAAAGAATGTTATTCTTGCAATATTTGATGGTGCATTGTCTGCTTCAAATTCATGGCACTAAAGTACCCTATTTTTGCAAACCTCAATGGTGGGATAGTGGGGCTGTTTGTGCTTCTAGTCCTGAATAAGAGCCTCTCCAAAGTGGGGCTACTCCATATTCAAGACACTTGAAGGAAATATTCCTATTGTTTGTAGCAGGCTCAGAATGTGAGATATCATAGCTTTTTATGTTCCAAGAACATACAAAAAGCAATTTACAGAACATGTTTGAAACAAACTATTCAAGTTCAGAAACTTGGATCTGCACCACTGTCGACATGAGTGTTAAAATTGCCCACAATGATCAACAAGATGTCTAGCTTAAAATCAAACAATCAGCATGCAGCAGTAATGTGGCATTTTTTCAAACATCTATCGAAGTACCATAACAATTGTTGCAAAATAAAAAAATGACGAGAAATACACGAAGTTCAACATAATAAAATGTTTACCATATAGATGAAGGGCCAAGCTATCACCCTGGATATAGTCTGCCAAAAGAAGTCTCTCTTGCTCTCTAGGACCCCAATAAAATGCTCGTAGTGGAACAATATTTTGGTGTCTTAAAGAGCCTATTTTTTTAACTTCCTTGGCGAATTCTTTCTTATGCTTGACTAGTCCAGCCCGCAACCATTTCACAGTCAGCATATGTCTACTGTCCAGAGTAGCCTTATACAAAGTTCCATGGCTACTTCTGCCAAGAACTTCAGCTGGGGCTCGAGATAATTCCTCTGCAGTAAATGCAAGTGAACTGTCAAGGAAGGACAGTTCCCCAGCCAACCTGTCTGGTGAATAGACATCCAATTTTGTAGGCTCAACAAAATGAGGTGAGGAAGATAATGGGGAACCCGGGGAGGACATCTTTCCAGATGTTGTGGGATGGTCATCTAGCAAATTAGGAATTGAAGATGAACTAGCTGCCATTCCTTCAGGAAAATCATGCTCAACAATTTCAGTTTCAAACTCTGCCTGCCCCGATAATGACCTTGAATTTGCAGTAAGCAGGTGATCATTTGAAAAACTCAAAGAAGTTTGAGGGCGGTGAGCATTCGAGTGGAAATTGAAAAGGGAGGTTTGGGAAGATCTTCCTTGCTTAGCATCCTCCCTTGTAGTTTGGCCACTAAAATCATTTTTCCCATGAAATTCTTTTCGTTGAGCCCGCTGATACGCCAGTACAACAAAAGCTATCATTGCAGCAGCCCCAACTGTAGCAACAATTACTGCTATTGTAATATTACGCTTTGAACGGTGATTTTTACCATGTACAGAAATCTGATCTGGAACAGAATTTGTTGATGACCCAACCCCAGCATTTGGGATGATTAATAAGGGATTCCCAGGACGAAATGAAGAAATATCAAATTTATTTCTCAAGTTTAGTGGAACATTTCCAGAGAGATTATTATTGGACATGTTCAATCCAATCAGACTGGATGGAAGCTTGTCAGTGATTTTACCCTGAAATTTGTTGGAAGACAAATCAAGGTACTGCAAGTGGGTAAGCTTGCTCAATTGAATAGGCAGCTGTCCTGATAAGTCATTACTTGAAAGATTCAATGATCTGAGATTGGCAAAGTTGCCTATGCCAGAAGGCAATATACCAGATAATGAATTTTTAGAGAGATCAAGAGACTCCATCAATGGATAAGAAGGTAAAACTAATAATTCCCCAGCATCTGAACCTTGAACTGGAATTGGCCCTGAAAACCGATTTCCTGAAAGATTCAGGTTCATCAACGTCAATGAAGTAAACAAACCACCTGGAATGGGCCCATATAATTTATTTAAGCTGAGGTCAACTGAAGACAATGTTGAAAGGTCCCCCAATTGGGTAGGCAAATTTCCGTCTAGGGAATTATTCCTAAGATTAAGTTTACTTAACCTCACAAACCAAGTTAAGTTTGCCAAGCTTCCAGATAACTGGTTTGAACTCAAATCAAGGACCTCTACACTGGCTCCCCATTGTTGCATGACAGATAGACCACCAGTGATCATATTTCCACTCAAATCCACGACTGAACATCTTTGAAGAAAAGTGGGCAAGGTACCTGTTAAACCATTTGAAGAAAGATTCAAAATGTTCAAAGTTGTGGAGCGAGTTCCATGAATAGAACCTGCAGAGATAAAAAATAAGGAATTCAGATTAAGAAGTTATGGAAGAAGAAAACAATGGTATACAACATCTGATTAAACTTCTACAATTTTATTTTCAACTGCTTTCTTTATACTCCGTATTCAAATCTTTCATCATAGACATCCAAAACAAATGCATTGATTTTCTGTTTGGATATGAAAAGCAAAAGGCTTAACTTAAGGGCACATGTACTTGTTCCAGCCAATTTTCCTACATCTCAACTTAAATGACTCAGCCCAAAAAGCTTGTGATGCTAGCTCAGATTCTGACAGGTTGCACTTCATTTAACAAGAAAACAGCAATCTACCAATGCTCCTATAGCATCCAAATCAAGAAGGCCACACTTCACCTATACCTCTAGAGTCTGAATCTACAAAGTCACCACTCGCACCTTGAATACAATCTGTGCGTATTTCTACTATTTGTAGAAACCCTTACTTAGATAACCCAGGCAAAAATATATGTGATTGTTTTTTTAAAAAAAATGTCAAAATTCAGGTACCAGCTAAATACTATGACACATGTAACCTCAGGTTTTAAGCGCTAAAACTGGATAAAAAAATCATCAGAATTATTACTTGCAGTTGACTATGCACCCAAACAAATTTCTAACAAAAAGCAGAAAAATCCAAAAACATATCAATTAAAAATTAAAAACAAATAATAACCACAAAAAGAATAATCAAGAATCACTAGACCTGTAAATCCATTGCCACTAAGATCCAGTTCTTCAAGCGGTATCGACCCGTTGATCAATTCCTCGGGTATACCACCAAAAAGCTGATTATTCCCCAGCCTCAAAACCTTCAAATTCGTCAAAGACCCAAATGAAGGCATCTTTCCATTAATCCCATTATCCCCCAAATCCAAAACCTCCAAATTCCTAAACAACGCAATTACATCTGCTTTGAAAAAACCACTATTCAATTTATTCTTGCTCAAATTCACAAAATGCACTGTATTAGCCAAACCTGACACATTCTCTACACTTATCTCACTAAACCCACCAAAAAATTCATTATCACTCAAATCCACACTTTCTAAATTAATCAATTCACTTAAAACTCCACCAATATCGCCCCAAAACCTATTAGAACGCAAATCCAAAACCCTCAATTGCTGCAAATTCCTAAACCCAACTGGTGACCCGACCGGGAACCCGCCTTCAAAACCATTCATTGACAAGTTCAAATACTTCAAATTCCACAACTCAGCGATCCGACCCGGGATCGGGCCTGAGAAGTTGTTATCAGACAGATCCAAGTACTGTAACGAGCTCATGGATCCCAATGCAGGTACAATCCGACCCGTAAACTGATTACCCGAAAATGAAATATTCTGCAGTGACTTGAGGTCTAGTAAAGTAGAGAACTTTAAGTTGCCGGTGAGACTAAGGTGGTCAAGGGTTATAGCAATGACGGAATCCGAATTGGGGTCGCAGGAGATGCCGGGCCATGAACTGGGGCAAGAATTAGGGTCGGGTATAGAAGAGGGGTCCCATTTTGAGAGGATTTTGTCAAGTGGGTCGGATAGAATACCTTTTTTGAATTCGAGTAAGGATTGGAGGTCCGACCCGGAAGTGGATAGAAAGAGGAGGGAGAGAGTGGAAAAGAGGGTGAACAGAGTCATTTTAAAGAGGAGGAGAGTCTGTGCTAGTAACTCATTTGATTTGATTAGAGAGCTCGAAGCCCTTGTAGAATGTGAAATCAAGAAGAGGAAAGGAATCTAGAGAGAGAGAGAGAGGAGGGTTAAGGATTTTATTTATTTTTTTGTAAGAGAGGGAGGAAGGACAGAGTGTTGTTAAAAATGGCGGTTTTAGGAGGTGGGGAGTGTTCGTTGATGGGGTGAGTTACGACAGACTGTAAAGGTCGTACACAACTTTTTTCTCTCTCTCTTACCTGGCTGCTTACCGGGTTTATTTTTTGAGAATATAGCGTAAAATATCTCTTGAAATTAATTTTTTTTATATTATAATATCAAAATCATTTAAAAATATATTAATTTAATATTTTTTAAGAGAAAAATATTTTAAAAAAGTATTTCCAAACAAAAATAGAAGATGTGCAAAACACCTCTAGTGAGGTTTAAGATAGCGGTTTGACTGTGTTTATGAAAACAAATAAAAAAATAAGTTTCAAATTAATTTTTTATATATTTTTAAATTGTTATGATGTGTTGATGTCAAAATAAATTTTAAAAATAAAAAAAAAATTTAATATATTTTCAAACAAAAAAAACATCTTTAGCATTTCTAAATGGACACTTACTATTTCTACATTTATGTATGTGTGTAAGTATGTATTGTGTATGTATCTACTCTTTTTTGTATGATAAAAAATCAATAATAATCTTCAAGTAAGGTTGTAATCGCGGGTCAAAACATTATTTATTTGATAAAAAAACATTGATTTATCATAAGTATAATTTTAAAGAAATAAAAAAATGAATAGCTAGTATAATTTGATCAGATAACAAAAAAAAAATAATGAAAGGATCAATTTAAACAAAAGACAATCATAGGAACTTGCAAGAAAAAAAGGAAAAATAGCAAAACAAAAAAGAAATTAATCTAAAATTTAAAACAATTGATGGAAAGAAAAGATGATTTGAGTCAACCTAAACAAAAATGTCAAATATGTAAGTCAGGTCAAGATATCACGAAAAACCAACATAAAACAAATAAAAATGTCAAAGTACAATTTAACACAAAATCCAATGAAAAAAAGTGTCTAACAATATCTTTACAATAGCTCAATATTCATATTCATTGTAGAGTTAAACTATGAAATTACATTTTTACCTCTTAAACCATAAACAATTGGCTGGCTAATGGGGGTATTAAGGTATTTTTCTTTTATAAATAGTGAAAAACAAAAATATCATTGGAGCACAAATTTAGTTTAACATATAAAGGTGTTTACACCTTTTCTCCTTTAAATGCACAATAATTTTAGTTTATTGCATTTGAAGTCAAAAACAAAAATAGCATTGGTCCATGATCATTTTTTTTCTTTTTTATATTTGTTATTTTAGAAGGGGTGAGGGGTAGGTGTGCCTTTTAACATTCAAATAAAAAAAATAGATAATACTTGCATTGCACGCATCAGTGCATGAAGTAACGTTGTGGTCTTTGGCGGCATGAGCAACGACTCTCGACAAATAAATGATAACTTTCATAGTGACTTCTAAAAAGTCTTGTAGAACCCTTTATCCACGACTAGCATGCGTCTTAAACAAACTTATTATTTAGCTATGATAGCCCTTTGTGTTTTTCTCTTATTCTCTCTCTTTCCTCTTTAGTTTTTGCATCTAACTCTATAAGTTTTCAAAGTCGCACCTCAATTTATTTTGCCTTCAAATTGTATCCTTGTTCTCTTAGTTTTTTAATTTTCTTCCTTGGTTCTATGGTAAGGTTTTGGTTTTTTTTTTTATTATTTAATTTGAATTTGTCATGTGTTGTTTTTGTCTATTTTGGTTCTTATTATTTTGATTTTTTTTCTTAATCTTTTCTGTACTTTTTTTTGTCAATTTCATATCTTAATCAAGCCTGTATTAAATTAGTTTTTTTTTCAAATTTACTTCTTATTTTTTCAATCTTTATCCTTTGCTTTGTGACCTTGTGAACATGGCTACAATAGTTTTTTTCAAATTTACTTCTTATTTTGATTATGATTGAAAAAAAAATATGTTTTTCTATTTTTTTAAAAATTACTTAAATTTATTTAAAAATTATTATCAAAGACATATATATTCTATGCTACCATGTTTATCTCCTCAATCAAAAACATTTTTATTTCTTTTATATATATCTCTCTTTCTTTTATTTTGCAACATTAACCAAAAATATACTTAACAATCAAAGATTAAGATAGGATTTGAGTGTGAAAATAAATAGTAGTTAGTAAATTGAATACAATGTAAAGATGCAATTTCATATAAATAAATAATCATGTAACCACGTGTCATATAAAGTTTTTTGTTATTAGTATTATTAATCAAATTTTGACATTTATGAACTTCACACTAGTTATATGTAATAAAATTTATCACCACCTTATAAAATTAGAAATTAAAGTATAGTATTAATCCCAAGATCATAATTAGCAAAAACAATTTGAATTAAAAAAAAAATACTTAAGTGATCCAAGAAATGTTGGAAGTAAACTCTTTTTTTCTTGAAAAAATTATAATTTTTAATCTCTCTTACCCATTTTTTAAATATCAGGCCATATTTTACCTCTCCGTGTTAGTTTATTCTTTAATCAAGTAGGAAAATAGTTTAATATAATAATTTCTTTCTCTTTTTTATTAATAAATAATGATGAGAACTTAAATCTTTTGTTAAACAAGATGTTATTTTTGAATTTTGATAAATTAAAAAAAAAAACTAATATAGATCAATTAAACATTGTGTATACACTCAAAAATTAGTGTTAAATCTCACCCCTACTACATAATAATATTTACCCTTGTTAGGAGGATAATTTGATTTTTTGATTAAGATACAAATGTCATTGTCAAATTCACAAAGGATATTATGATTAACTTATATTTTTATTGTACAATAAAATGACTAAATTACCTATAAAATTTTATTTTTATTTAATCAGTATCGAGGGACAATTTTGGGTTTTAACTTTATTTTAAAAACTAGATGACTAAATTTTTCCTAAAATCATTTCTATCATTTTCCATGGATGTTTTTATTATTCAATTAGGTTAGAGATAATCCAATTTTGTTTTCAAAAAATATTAAAAACAAATGGGTGACACAATCATGTGGTCAACTTTAAGGTTTTTAAGCAATGTGGGACTGCCTTTGGGTGGAGAAATGTCATTGTCTCGCTAAAACATTGAAAGTTACACAATGACCCCTTTCAATTGGGGCAACTTATGTGTGGTTATGGTGACAATTTGTTGTCGACCATCCTTTTCTTTTATTTTCCTCTTATATTCCCTTTTTCCTTGTATTTCATGTTGGCCATTAAAAAAATCAGGTTTGTCCTTTAATTTTATGACATTCAGGTTTAGTCCTTAATGTTTTGATTTCTTGATTTATATTTTTTTTTCTCAAATTTGCTCCATATTCAATTGATTTTTACTTTTGTTTTGGACTATTTTACAAGTTTAACTTTTCTGTTGAATTTTTCTTTATAATTCAAGATTTTAGGTTCCTATCTCATTTTTTTTTTGCTTACAATTTAGGTTATCATTCTATTATTTGCTATTTTTTGTATGATTTTTTTTTTAAAATTTATCATTTAATATTTGATTTGCTAAGAGCTATTCTTCATGGTGTTGCCCTTAGTTTTTAGACCCAACTCGAGGGCAATTTTGGAGCAAGTATTGGGTCATAGGTATGAGACTTGACCTTAGTGAACTAAATCTTTTTTTTTTTTTACTTTATAAGAATGTTAAAATGACATCGTTTTGAAGAGAAAAAAAAGTTAATGAGTTTTCACTTGAGTTTAACTGGGTTTGCCTTGGGTTGACTGGATCATTGGTCAACCCATGTTTTTGATTGTTTCACATAAAGTCAATACTCCTTAAATTTCATTGGAAACTCGATCTGAACTAGCCCCCAGGTCATGTCAATCCATTGTGTCAAATTGAGTTTTAAAATTGTTTAATTGAGTTTAGTCAGTAGTCAAGGTCATGTGTTTGAAAAGTTGATACATATTGATATTTTTTCCAATTACATCCTTCAAATTAATTTTAAAAATGATTTTTTTTAAAAAAAATTTCTTTTATTCAAGCTATCCTTTCATCAATAATGATCTATGTTGCAGGTTTTGCGGATGGCTCAAGTATTTTTAGAGGTTTCTCATTTTATTCCTTTTAGTTTCATCCATTGAAATTTGGTTCTTTTTAAAATTAAACCTCTATCTTTTTTATGTTTTTTTTTTTTTATTGAACTCTCATTTGCATGATCATGCTTGTGAGTTTTGATGACTCACCCGAATTTACAGGATATTTGTTTTTTTAGACTTTTTTATTTATTTATTGATTCTTTTTTTTATTCTATAGATTTTATACTTCCATGTTTGGATTCTTAGTGATTGACAATCATTTTTTATATATATTTATATATTTTCTTTCTATGCTATTAAGTTATGGATTTTTCTTTTCTTTTTTAAAATACACAAACATTTCTTAAACATAACTTTTTTACGTTGCAAAAAAATTAGCCTACCTACCTAGTCTATAACTAAACATTTCATCTATCCTTCTCATTAATAAATTATAAATGTAAGAAATGGTTAGTTGTGGATTTTTGTTGTCAATAAACAAACTCTCTAAATATGCATCATCAATGATTTTCCAAGCTTTGTTAATGCAACTATTAGAGAGATTAAAATAATTTTTTTATGTTGAGATTTATAAATTCATGGAAATTGTTTCAGATTTTTCTATATACCAATAAAAACACATAATCTTTTTCTTCATCATTTTTTTCTATTCAAATTTTTTCTCTTCGTGATTGTTTGAGAGTGTAGTTGAGATTAATTTTGAAAGTATTTTTCGTTCAAAAATATATTAAAATAATATTTTTTTATTTTATAAAAATCATTTTTGATACTAACATATAAAATATCTAAAAACACCAAATTTTTTTATTTAAATAAAAAATATTTTTGTTTTCAAAAACATTTTTTCAAAATGCCAAACACAATCATGTTTCTTGCTGTGTGTTTCCTTGGAATATTGTTTCCCGGTAGGATTGAAGTGAGGGTCCCACTCACATGCTTCTCAAAGGATTTTACATCAACGTATACGTTGGTTTTTTATCTTTTGACCCGGATATATCTGTAAAATTAGAGGAGAGATTCAAGGGTCATCACTCATGGTTTTTTATTTTTATTTTATTTTTTTCATCAAAAGGTTTTAATAAAATCGTGCTATATATATATATATATATATATATATATATAAAATAAACAGGTAGCTTTTTGCCCTTTTTATAAGCAAAGAAAAAAAAAGTATTTTTCCCTTTTTAAAAAATAAAAATCTAAACTCGAATCTATTTTATTAAAAAAAACCCTATTATATAGTCATCTATCCGATTTACTTGAAATATATAATCATGACATGAAGCATGATTTAGATTTTATTAAGTTTTAAAGCAATCTCTTTCTCTCTCTTTTTTATTTATTTGAATGCAAGAAAATTAAATTTTTTAAAAATTATATTTTATAAATCTAGATAAATAAATAAAATCTTAACTGTCTCAGATTTTTATAAAAAATAAATATAAACTATAACGGTCACAATATTTCTATTATCCTATCACGTTTTTTAAGACAACAATCTCAAACTATAATTTATTTGAATGCAAGAAAATTTAATTTTTAGAAAATTATATTTTATAAATTTAAATAAGTGAATAAAATCCTGATTGTTTCAAATTTTTATAAAATATCAAAACTTTAACTAAAACTCAAAACCTCGTAATTTTTTTTATTATTATATCACGTTTTTTTAGTCAACAATCTCTCTCAACGACAAGGAAAGTTTTATTTTTAAAAGAAAAAGTCAAAGGATGCAGGTATATAATTGCAAAATATCTTTACGAGTCAGCAAATTAAAATTTCCTAACGTGGAAATCTGATAGCAGCTTCACCAAAATAATGAAGAATCAGATATCGGGTCGCTTTCAAATATATTTGTGTTCTTGGAAAGTAATTAATTAGATAAAAGCTTCCCCTTTTTTTATTAAAATTTTATAGATTATATTTTGGAAAGTATTTTTGGTTGCCATCTAAAATATTTCCAGATCAGAATAATTACCAATTAAAATTATTTTTATAGATTTTTATTTATATCGAGAGATTTTCACTAAAATGCTAACTTTTCTTGGTGATCAGAAAAAGAGAAAAAGATATTGATTGATGTGTCACACAGCTGGATGTCAACACACAAGATAAAATTAGTATCTTATATTCCTCTTTTGTTTTTAGATAATTGTTTTCTATTTCTAGTATTTGGTTCTGTGATGGTGTTATTTTACTTTATTTAAATTTATATTAAAATAATATATATTTTTATTTCTTAGAACTTTTTTTTTAGCACTAATACATAAAAAAAAAAATTAAGAAATCACGATGGACCTATCCTTAATACTATAAAATTTGCTACACAAAAAAAACGGTCACTTTTATTAGGAGATAAGGATGAGACATGATAGCCTGCAAAAATAAAATCCAAAGCAATTTTTAAGCGAAGGCTGATGATAAAATAATTGTTTTTCACTGTCTTTCAAGAGTATTTTTTTTAAAATTAATATTTTTTGATTTTTAGGTAATGATATTAAAAATAATTTTTTTAAAAATAAAAAAAAAATCATTTTGATTTCAGCTAATTAATATTAGTAAATTTCATGCAATGAAATTTATTAATAATAATTTTAGCATATTTTTTTATTTTTTAAGTATTAAATAATGGCTTGTGACATTGTTTATTAGAGTTAACAAAAAAATCCCTTAAAGAGATTAAATCTTTTATGAATTAAGTTCCATTTATTTTTATGAAAATAATTATTTTTTTAACATTATAAAAAACAATAACTACAATAATGCTGCACGTGCTCAAAAGCGGAAAACGAAATGGTTTTCTCAGCCTGGCCCCAAAGCATGCAGTGTTTTTTTGTAAGCTTATGTCAGTAAGGAGTGGTCTTGGACGGCTCAGATTTGCTGTCACAGTGAAGTCAAACATTACAGATGAAGTCAAATAGTGGGTGTTCATGAAGTGTCCTTGTAATGCTCTGCTGATGATGATAGTGGTGAGGGTTCGATTTCAACACTTCTATTGGATTTGGAAAAGTTACCTTTTCAGTCCCTAAATAACATGGAGATTAATGTCATGTCCTTGTCGCCTCCCTCTCTTTTCACTTGCTACATAGTAATTGTCGGGAGATATGATTTGATTGAGATTATTTTTAAAAGAATTTTTTATTTAAAAATATATTAAAATAATATTTTTTATTTTTAAAAAATTATTTTTGATATTGACATATGAAAATAATTTAAAAATATTTAAAAATTTTAATTTAAAATAAAAATAATTTTTTTTAAAAAAATATTTTTGAAACACAATGTAAAACATCCTATACATATATAAAAAAAATATATAAATAAATAAAAATGGATGTCTTCTGATTTTAGTGGTGAAATCGTTGAAAATTGGGAGTTTTTTTTTCTCACCTTAGCACAATTGTCAAATTTATTTTTCAAACTAGTATAGGTGGAAAATAATTTTCACTCTAAGTATAAAAGTGTTAGTCACGCATATAGTATATGTACGACTTATTAAAATATTATATGGTTGCCTGTTTAAATATTTTTAATTTTTTGCGTAGCAAAAACATGGTTTCAAAGAAAATAAAATAATAAAAAAAAAAAACTCAAGCCAAGAGAATCACCTGATTTTTCATAGAAGGTAATTTTATAATTTAAAAGCCTTAATCTTAAAACCAAAACAATTCATTGCAATAAACAATATCAACTGAATTTTAAATTAATATATAGTTAAAAATCTATAAAATTATACTGTTTAACATTGTATTTCAAAAATATTTTTGAAAACAAATTTAGAAAAAAATATTTTTATTTTTTACATTAAATTAAATTTTTTTGGGTGTTTTTAGATCATTTTCATGTACTGATGTTAAAAATAATTTTTAAAAAATAAAAAAATATTATTTTGATACATTTAAAAATAAAAAATACTTTAAAAAACTTTGCGTAAAAAAACAAAAGAAAAACTATAAAAATAAAGTAAATACAAACAAACACCAAGAATGTAAACGTAACAACTCTCCACTCCCATATGACAATATGTACGCATAGAGAAAGTGATGAGCTGCTTGCAATGGGACATCACGAGCGAAGGAGAAAAAATGTCTTCATCTTATCACTGCTTCTCTATTTATTTAAACAGTTAGAAGTTCACTAGATATGATGTGGACTGATTTTATTTTTCCTAAAAAAATATGTTAAGAAAAAAAGTTATTTATTTAGTTGTATTTTATAAACTGATTAATTTATATAAAATGAGTAAAAAGAATCTGACTAGAGCTCTTTGAGTTAACATCCTATATCTTGATCTAGTCATGATAATAAATAACCCTATTAAAAAAAAATTAATTATCAAACAACTCAACATTAAAAGAAAAACTGATAAAAAAACTAATTAAAAAAGCAAAAAACAAAATCTGAATCAAATCAAGTTAACTTATGACCATAACACAAGATTAAGATAAATCCATACAAAAGAAATTAAAAATAAAACATGAAGATCAATTCTTAATAAATCAATTTTTTAGTGATAAAATTAGAAAAAATCAATTAAAAAAAAAGTCGATCATTGTTAACCTCTAACCCCTTAATCTTGTCATGAGTTCGAGACAAACTCTATAGATAGGCAAACCCTAAAAAATAACAAAATAAAAATCATTAAAATATTAAGAGATGAAATTGAAAAATATATATAATAAAAAAATCCAAAAGAAAAGAAATAATAATTAAAAAAGAAGATTAAATATGATATAAAAATAATTTAAAATTAAATGGTGAAGGACAAAACAAAAAAAATTAATTAGAAGAGAATTAAAATATAAAAATCAAATTTAATATAAAAACTCAAATAGATACAAAATGACGGATTTTAAGTTTTTATGTAATATATAGAGCACAACAACAAATACGTTTTAAACCTTTTATATGTATTTTATTTTTATACCAAGCTAGTATCTATTTGGCTTTCCAAATCAAACTACCATTCATATTAATTTTAAAAAGCAAGTAAGTTCTTAAGAACATGATGATCAACCAATAATCTAATTACATAAATTTTATTTATAAGCATTTAGAGTTTTGAAACATCATCACCACTCATGTCAATTTGACTTTCATATTTTCAGAAAAATTATTGAGACTAGATATATATAGATAGGAACACTAGCGAAGGCGATCCGAACATAGAGACTAGTATCTTTTGGTCTTCCCGGGGCAAGTGCTATTGCTTTAGCAGAATACGACAAAGCTTTGCCTTGGAAGGATTGAAAGTGGTAATGGATCGATAGAACTATTTCTAAAATAGGAAGCAAAAAAAAAAAAAAAAAAAAATAATAATGCCTTTGTCCCACTCGGAGGAGGAATCAATGGGATATGGAATTATGGATGATCTTAGCCGGCAGCAAAAGCAAATCTAATTTGTGTATACATAAAGTATTTTTGAAGAAAATTGAAAAAAACAATTTAATTCTTTTATTAAATTATTCTTTTATATATTTTTAGATATGATGATGTTAAAAATGTTTTTGTAAAAAAATATCGTTATTATGTATTTATGGACAAAAAATATCTTAAACACAACTTAGATCACACTTCTAAACAAACTTTTTTATATAAATAATGCAGTGGTGTCTCGAAATTAAGATAAAAATGAATAAAATTTTCAATCTGTCATAAAAAATTAAACTTAAATCGATATTTCAAAAGCTCTGGCACATTTTACACTAATTTAAATATCCACAATTTTAGGCTAAGATAAAACCTACGAGAGGATTTGAATCCGACATTATCGCTTACAATTAATAAAATATTTTGTTTTGAGTTAAGACTGAAAATTGAATTAGATATTGTTTGGTATTGAGTTTCAAAAAAGTTTTTGAAAGAATTTGAAAATTTTTTATTTTTATTTTTAATTTTTATTTTAAATTAAAAAAATAGTGGTTTTAGATCATTTTCATATGCTGATATTAAAAATATTTTTTAAAAAATAAAAAATATATTATTTTGATATTTTTTTAAAAGACAACATTAACCCCACTACTAAACAACAGACTATTAGAATAGGACAACATTGAGGTTTCTCATAAGATAAAAGTAACGGTCAAACGTATTAATGTTACAATATATTCTTCCATTCCACAACGGGCTCTGAGATTTTATTGTCATTCGATGAATTTTATAGTAATCAAGAGGTAAATACTAGCATTTTATTAATTATTTACTGTGTTTTATTATAAAAAATAGAAATAAATAATCAGGGTAGAATAATTCTAGATAAATATATTTTTATTATTTTTAGTGGATTATGAATTTTATATTCTCTGTTCTCTCTCTCTATTTTTTTTTCTCTTTTTTTCTCTCTAAGTGGTTCATATTATTTTCTAGTTTAATAAAATTATATTTTATTTTGAGTAAAATTATATTTTATTTTGAGAAAAGTTAAAAATTGATTCGTTTCCCTTTCCCCCTTATTGTGCTTTTAGTTCTTATGTATTAGGCCTATAAGAAAATAATTTGTTTCATTTATTTACTATATACAACTTAGTTAATTAATTAATTAATTTATTAGATTTTTATAAATGAAAAAGGCTATACATATACACCATTATTATCAGAGAATAGGTTTTAATAAGGAAACAATATACAATCGAAACACTATATGACCCTCATTTTACAGATTCAGCATTTTCATTAACAATTTATGTTTGTAATGACTATCTATAATTCTTAATTTACAACGTATTAATATTATTTAGCTATTTAATTTTTCTAAATTAAATTCAATTAAGGGATTTTAAATAAATTTTATACCTGGAATTCTAGTATTAAGAATTGAATTTCAAATCTAGAAGTACTAAAAAAATAAATGAAATGTCAACTTTCTAATTTACAATAATAAAACTAATATTTTTAAAATACCCATCTAGCCTATCTTTTTTTAAGCCTTTTGAATAATATAGCTTTGTAGATGGGGCCTGAGCCATTAATAGGGAAGAAGAAGGCCTGTTGGAGTCTGAATGTTTGCTTCTTCCTATTTTCATGTTTCAACTGCGCAAAAGATCTAGAACGTAAAATTGGAAGATTCCGAGCTCTAATAAAAATCATAAGTAAATAAAAAATCACTAACAGGTTTGATTCCTGGAAAGAAGTCTATCTTGAAATCTTTTACATGCAACTACATTGGTGGAATGACTATCTATGAAATAGATAATATTTTTTAGTCTAAAAAAATAAGTCAGGCGTCGAGGTGTATTTTAAAAAGGTAAAAATAATATTCAAAACTCGAATTATAGACCAAACTAGTTAATATTATTTAATTACATTAAAAAAAGGCAACAACCAAATTATATCAAAATAAGTGTAAACAATAAAACTTTGCCAATTAGATGATGTTGTGATGATGAATCTTCTAAATCAAAAAGGTTCGTTGAGAAATAATTGTGTTGGTTTGCATATAAAAAATCCTTTATTCCTTACAAGATCATGTTAAAAAGAAATGTTGGCTCGGTATCTAGTTCTAGCAATTTACATAAAATTGTGTATGATAATAATAATAATAATTATTATTACAAGAGTATTGTGATAAATGCAATAAAAATAAATCATGTAGATTATTGTGGTTGTGGGTGTGGTTTTAATGAATAGTTGTTGAATAAGTTATGAATGCATCTATTGTTGCCACGTAATTAGGTTTGATATTAATTATATACCAATATATTAGAAAATAAATTATAATAAATTTTGTGATAAAATCACCAACAACAATAAAAAAATAAATAAATTATTAACTAACCCATTGATGGGTATCGCCTATATAACTTTGCCGATGTAATCACCACTGAACTATAAATCCAATGGAGAATTATAGAGAGGTCAAAGAAGAGTTCAAGAATGTACACCGATAAAGAAATTTTTTGATGGGATAGTTTTTATTGGTGATATATTAAATATTGATGCAATCATCAATAAAAAAACAATATTATCAAATAATTACAGAAAGCTTGAGAAAGAATTCAAGAATTTTTATTTTATGACAATTTTTCAGATGGAACATTAAATCATCAAAGAATTACGAAGAGTTTGCTAAAGAATTTAAGGGATTGGATTCACCGATGGATATGTTGACATATAAAGATTCATTGGTGACTCCATTGATGATGTGCTAATGTGGTTTATTATTGATGGTTCACCAATAAAAACTTTCTTGTTGATTTTAAATCCATATATATCGAGGCAGTCCATATTTATTTTCTCTATATTTCCTCACCTCCCTCTATATCTTCTTCTTCATCTTTCTTTTTTTCTTCAACAATAATCATCATTGTTTTAGTTTTAAGTATATTTCTTAAAATGGTGATATAGTTTGTGATAAAATTTAACTAGGGATTTATTTTTCAGATTGGGAAAGAACAAACTCTAATGGAGTTATACATTGAACCACATATGCAGAGGGATGATAGATAAAAAGGGTGCAACAATTCATGGATAACCAAGCTAAGGTGTTTATTGTAAGTCAACTTTGAAACTTTTTTGTATATTGTTTAGACTAAAATATATTTTTTACCCATATCCTTACTTGTTTATTTTGTTGTGAAGAAACAATTTAACATCGACATGCATGCCAAACACGGGGAAGACCCTTCAACCTATCAGGAATACAATAGAGTTGTGGTTGGAGACTAAAGTAGTGGATCTGATAGAAATTGAGTTTATGGTATCTCATTAGCTATAACTCGATATATGAGGTCAGACTATGTGTCTTGACTATAGACACTCTAAAATTCAATACTAGTCAGCTATCACGAGCCATTTGAGGAATTGATTGAACAACAAATTAGTGTTTTAAGGGCTAAAATAAAGGCTAAGTATAAGGAAAATAATGGTCAACCATGAGAGGAGATGATTTCATATATTTCCAATCATTATCCTGTTTTTATAGACCTCCATAAGATCTTTCTCCTCCTTAGTCAGTAGCCTCTTATTAATGTTTATAAATATATATTTTTATTGGTTTTTTTTATAATTTAATTAATAATATTAAGTATATTCTTCAATTTAATTTTCTTTGTATAATTTAAAATTATTTTAACATCATAAAACAATTAGTAAACCATCGTTTGAATCATCAACGAACATAAAACTCCATCGGTACAACATGTGTGCTAGTTTTCCTTGGAGAATTACAGATAGTTATTAAATGTTTTGATATGAAAAACAAAAACACCAACATAACCAATAAAGTAGTTATTAGTGATTCTGATAGGTATCCTTTAAAAAGATATTATATATTACTATGAGTTATCTATCAGAAGTCCATCGATAATATTTACCAACCGATACACCGACAAGAATTAATCATCATATATTTTTATCATCAACAACAATATTTTATTGATGTAACTCTTGGTGATTAAATCAACTTTGAAATCATCATTAGATGTGAATCACCGACATGACTTTAGCTAAAGACATAGTTCTGTCGAAAAACTAATCAAAGATATTTTAACTGATGGATAAATAAATTTTCAATAGATAAAATATTTTTGTCCGTGTAATTCAATTTCAGGCTTTCGTTGCATTTGTTGAAAATCAATTTTGAGCTCATATTAAAATTCCATGTTCTGACTCTGGGGGAATATGTGTCCAAAAAATTTCAGGAATATCTCAAAAACAAAGGGATTCTCTCTGAAAGATCTTGTCCCTACACTCCTCAACAAAATAGAGTTGCTGAGTGTTTCGCACCTTATTAACTGATTCTTCAGAACCTCCTAGATTTGGGTAGAAGCCCTGTCGACAACTGTTCATCTCATTTATCATTTGCCTTCCCAAGTTTTAAAATTTGCATCTCCATACTCTATTTTATTTGGTGTTACTCCTAAGTATGATTCTCTCCATGTTTTTGGGTGTGTTTGTTTTGTTCACTTACCATTAACTGAACATAATAAAATTTTGGCCCAAGCTGCTTGTTTTGCTATTCTAGGATACAATAATTATCATAAAGGATTTGTGTGTTATGACGCAAATGATCATAAAGTTTGTATTTGTCGAAATGTGATTTTCTTTAAAAATCAGATTTTTTCCCCTTCTTGTTCTTCTACAGAATCCACTTCTATCCAGCTTCATACATTTGATGATGATAGTCCATCTTATACATTTAAACATTTTAAACCAGGAATTGTATATCAAAGACGTCATCCACTATCCATTTTGCCCCTTCCGGACACGGAACCGACATCTGATGTTTCCCCTTAACTAAGATGATCAACTCGAGTTTCACGTGCTCCAAACATGTATGGATACTAGACAACTACTATTGATGGTACTTTTGTGCCTAAGACTTATGCTCAGGCTTCT
Organism: Salix brachista; assembly: GCA_009078335.1. Taxonomy (NCBI): domain Eukaryota; kingdom Viridiplantae; phylum Streptophyta; class Magnoliopsida; order Malpighiales; family Salicaceae; genus Salix; species Salix brachista. The sequence goes on along the minus strand of CM018578.1, from coordinate 8,493,077 downwards.
ACCCAAAACTGTTGGCAACAGACCATGAAAGAGGAACTTCAGGCTCTTCAGGATAATCACATGGGATATTGTTTCTTGTCCTACCAGAATCAAACTTATTGGCTGCAAATGGGTATACACTATTAAATTCAAATCTGATGGGTCAGTGGAACGGTATAAAGCACGGTTGGTGGATCTTGGAAATTGTCAAGCATACGGTATTAATTATGAGGAGACATTTGCACCGGTGGCTAAAATGACTACCATATGAACCATTATGGCTATTGCTGCTTCCAAGAGATGGCCACTTCATCAAATGGATGTAAAAAATATATTTTTACATGAAGATCTGAAAGAGAAGATTTATATGAGTCCTCCTCCTGGTATGTTTACTCATATATATGATAAAGTCTGCTAGTTGAAACGGTCTCTTTATGGTCTAAAACAGGCACCCCAGGCATGGTTTGAAAAATTTCACACTACTCTTTTGAAACTTAAATTTATTTAGAGCAAGTATGATTCCTCTCTGTTTCTTCAGCAAACTGCTACTGATATTATTGCTCTTCTGGTATATGTGGATGATATTATCATTACAGGATCTGACATTCCACTCATTGAGAATTTATAGTGTTCTCTAAATAGTGCATTTCATATGAAGGATCTAGGACACCTTGAATATTTCCTTGGTCTACAGGTGCACTCTATGTCCAATGAGATTTTTCTACATCAGCACAAATATACTCAAGAGATTCTTTAATTCTTTAATTTGAATTATCTAACCATTACTCGGCCGGATATTTCTTTTGCAGTACAACAAGTCAATTAGTTTTTACAGGCTCCTCGTTAACCTCATTTAGCTGCTGTCCGAAGAATTCTTCGTTATCTTAAGGGTACATCAAGTTGAGGATTATTTTTTCCTGCTGATAATTCATTACAATTAACAGGTTATAGTGATGCAGATTGGGCAGGGTGCATGGATACACATCATTCTGTTACTAGGTGGTGTATGTTTCTTGGAAATGTGATGTGACCATATTATTTGATAATTTCATCCATATTTACATAGTGTTTTGCATATGTTTTGTGTATAAAATGCCTTGATATTCTTTGTTTTATGTTTTGAAGGCATTTTTGGATGAAAGATGCAAAAAGGAGTAAATTGGAGGTAATTGGCAGATTTGACGTTCAGTCGATGTTTTGTGCAGAGCGTGAGTTCTAGAGATCGAAATGAACTGATTCTAGTGGAACTGAAAAGCTAACATCCATACCTTTCTGGAAATGTAATGCAAGAAAAATAAAGGAGAAAGATCATGGAAATCGCATCCTGCAAAGTCAAATCTCGCATTCTGCCAATGTCGACCTTTTTCCATTCCAACTTCAATATCTCAAGCTACAGAAGTCCGATTGATACAAACTCAATTGGAGTGGATTCAAGACTCAAAGAACTATAAACGCTCCAAATTTCAGCTCAAAAAGATGTCGTATGAAGGCGATATGAATTTTACAAGGGACAACTAAATTCTGCCAACTTAAGGAAGGACTATTTGGTAAAATAGACATTAGGGTTTCTAAGCATTTATAAAGGAGAAGAGGAGCAAGGAAGTGGCGGCTAGCACAAAAGAAAACACAAAATCTTCCTCCTCCAAACCCTAAATCATGTGTTCTTCCATCTTTTTATTTAGTTGTTCAATAAACATGCAAGGCTAGATTCTTTTGCTTGGTTGCAAGGACACGGAAACCTTCAGATTTCAAGAACTGTGAGATCTATTTTTACCTCAATTTTTCAGTTTATATGATGAATATGTTTGTTCTCCTATGCTTATTTTCCTATGATTGTTTATTTAATTGCTAAGAGCGGACTCGAAGTTATTATTGTAGACAATCAATTGCTAAGTTTGATATCAAAACCGGAGTTGTGGTATATGAACTTATGAAGCAAATAAGTTAATAATTGTAGCGGATCTATGTTATTAATCTTAGGGAGAACATTCAATCGAACTAAACATATATTACGGACAATTATTTTTCTTAATCGATCAATTTATCTAGATTTTAATGCTACCATTGAATCAAATTACTAGTGCGGACACTGTGGTTGTTTGATGGTTAGGGTAAGTTATACGGCGGATCCGTTAACGAACCAATTTTAAGAAGAGATAAATATTCAGAATATAAATTGATGTGTCGTTTCCATGATCAGTTCTTATTTCTGTAGGTGGATGTTGATTTGCGACCAAGGTTTGTTTTATTGATAAATTTCAGTTTTATATATTTTTCGCTTAGTTTGCTTTAGCCTAGCCTAGACAACTTCCAACCCCCCCAATTGCATAACATATAGCACGAAAATCTGAACTAAATCGTCCTCGTGGGATCGACCCCTTGCTTGCTCTATACTATCTTGTTTGATTTGTTTTAAGCTAGGGTAATTAATTTGTGCGACCACGACATCACAACAAAATGCTTTAATTTCATGGAAAAACAAAAAGCAAGACTGAATTCAAAATCTTCAACAGAATCTGAGTATCGAGCCATGTCCTCTACATGTTCTGAAATTGTGTGGCTCCAGGGTTTGCTATGTGAACTTGGTTTTCCTCAGCACACTCCTACACCTCTTCATGCTGATAACACAAGTGCTATTCAGATTGCTATTAATCCTGTGTTTCATGAACGCACCAAACATATTGAAGTTGATTGTCATTATATTCGTGAAGCTCTTGATCATAATATTCTTACACTACCTCATATTTCCACGGAGCATCAAACGACTGATGTCTTTACGAAGGCTTTGGCTCCGCCTCGACATCAACTTATGATAGACAAAATGATGCTTCTTGATCGGCCAACATCAATTTGAGGGGGGATGTCAGTATATATGGCAAGAGTATCAAATATCAACAATATATGACAACCAAATTATAACAAAAAATCTTGTATTTATTTATTATAGACTACACAACAGGGATTATAAACTGTAAATTAGGGATTATTACATGTATTTAGAGGACTGAATTCTTCATTACAAAATCAATGAAAATATAGACGAAATTACATAGAAACTCAGATTTGTGACAGTTATCACGTCACACTCCTTGGGGACCTAATTGCTCTAAATCAATATAATTTAGTTTTATTTTGATATACCAAATATTACATCCTGACTCGAACTCGAGATTTGTTGTGCAAATAACAAATTCATTGTTATCATGTCATGCCCCTTGAAGACCTAATTACTCTAAATCAATATAATTCAGTCGTCAAGAACAAAAAAAAATTGTCGATATTGCAAGATCCCAATATCGGTTAATCAAAATAAATTACTAAGTCAATTATATAAAAAAAAAAAGCAGATTATAAATATCTACAGTTATTTTTGCTCAAGCTCCGAATAATTCTTAATGTAGCAACAGAACAACTTCAAAATAATAATAAATTTTTTTCGAGAGAAACCTTCTGATCTACCGTAGATGGAGTACACATGCTATTATTTATAGATAGATCAGAGACTTCTCATATCAATTTGTTATCAAGGAGAAAATTAGACGATTGATTCATGATCAATCTCCATGATCATCAGGATTATAATGATAATTTCTCACGAAGTCATCTATGAAAAACATTCCTCGGCAGTACTCAAAGATGCACTTTGCACACGTAGCACGTAAACTTAATGGCATGGCACAAGGTTAGTAAGATATCATCACCAGTTCATCTTCAACATTTTTGTCTCAGCTACTACCTTGAAAAGATATTTGCCAAGCTGTGCATCATTCAGCTCATTACCAAGCCGATGGAATCAAGAAGAAAAAAACTGTTAAATGCACTACAGCATAGAGCCAGGAAATTGAATATACTAGCATTTGCAAATCTTTGCGCACCTCATTTAGTCGATCTTTCAGAGCATGCCGCCCACTTTAGCATTAAAATGGCAATAAAATGTCATGATCTGATAAAATCGATAAAGAACATATGAAGAAAACAAAAAAAAAAAAAATAACAATCAATTAAACCACATTACAAGAACGACAACAGCAAACTATCAAGAATGATGTCCATCTCTACTATGATTAAAAAAAATTATATCTTGCTAAACTGAATAGAAATACTAATAATTTTAAAAAATATATTTTTCTCATAAACAAACCCTCCCCCATCAACAGTAGTAGCCTTGTGTGGCTGCACATGCAATCCTGTGTGCTCTTCTCTACCTGACAAATAATGTCAAGCAGCATGAAAGCATATTATATAAATAAAATAAAAAAAACACAGAAAGCATATCATGAAAATGCAAAAAAAAAGAGCATAGAGAGAATACCATCTAGCTCGCTATAGTATTGATCCCGGTATAGGGATCACCTAAAACATGCTCTCCACAAGAGAATTCAAAAGAATATGCTTCAATGACTAATCAGAAGCAGAATGTCTTCAACATATGTGGTTGCTCCAGTAACCAAAAATTTTGTTTAACCCTGTTCCTAAGAAATAGTGAAAAATAGCACGGGAAAGAACTGGCAACCTTATACGACAATCAAATGACAACCTGAAAACCTTTCATAGGAAACCAGGAGTAAGGAAAGAGAAGGGGGTGTAAATTGAGCCACAACAAATGGATTCATCTATGTCTTTGGACAATATGAATTCTTTCTGAAAAGGAAAGTATGATTTTTGCTGTTTTTGCCTTATATTCGTTGTGTAAATAATGAAAGAGAAGGGGGTGTAAATTGAGCCACAACAAATGGATTCATCTATGTCTTTGGACAATATGAATTCTTTCTAAAAAGCAAAGTATGATTTTTTTGCTGTTTTTGCCTTATATTTGTTGTGTAAATAATAAAATACAAGGAACGAAAACAATTAACTTGAGGCGTGTTTAACACTGTCCTTAAGGATATTTCCCCAACAATAAGGTATCCTCTAGGATTCAACAAGTTTTTCCTCAAACAAGGACGGGAACACAATAACAACTAAGAAAATATAATAAGAGAAGTCCAGCAAATGAGAAGAGGAAGAAGAGAAGTATTTTTCAGATTACTTTGTTTGAAAAATCTGCATAATATTTATAGGCTAGTATAATGTAACAGCTATGCTATATTTAATTTATGAAATTAAAGTGGCTATTACAATATAAATATAGTTGTTACAATAATTAAATTATAGTTGTTACAATAATTTTAAATTATAGGTGTTATAAAATTTATGGTGACAGTTATAAAATTTATATCTATAATAATTAAGAAAATCAAAACCGAAATTGCTTTGAAATTTGTAACTGTTAGAAATAATTTTCAGTGGTTACAAATTTAATGTTTTCAGTTTAAGGGTCATCAAAATATTTTTAACAAAACAACAAAAAGATTTCAGAGAGTATAGGCGTTGCCTCGCGCGTAGGGGGGTGAATCAGAGGTTTTCCTCTTACTCGACTCATCCTTATGTGCGCAAGCTCACTCTACTTTCTTTGTTGGTTACTATCTCATCTCAAGTTTTAGTATACAAACACTTGATGAAAGTCTTCTTTTTCCAATATGGGATAGTAAGTCCTATATATACTCTTTGCACTCAAGAGGTCTTTTGTGTTTTACCAATGTGGGATAGTCTTTAGAAATGTCTTTTGAAATATCTATTTATAATTTTTACAACAATATTTGCATGCCGAAGAACTTTCCAACATTGATGGAAAGCTTGCATGCAAATGGCGGAGTTCGATGTGCATGATTTGCTAGCTAGCTGAAATATCGGAAGGATACTTTTTCAAAACTGAGGTATAAACCTCAGTTTTTGGTGGGTCCCACAACTTAAAAAAAATATGGTGTACCTTTTACCAAATAGTTTGGTTATGTGGTGAGCCTCAACCGCAGAAGCCATCACAGAGCTAAACACTCATTTAATGAAATTACTTTAAACTAGTTTCGTGTGGTTGATTACCATGTTTTTTATATTACTGTTAAATTGTAAAATTACTTTAAAGGACACATACGCATACAAATATATATATATATATATATATATATATATATATATATATTGTTTTTTAAATATTGTAGATTTAATAATCATAATAATAAAATGTAATTAATAATTCAAGTAAATTAGACACCTTAGTTTATATTCTCCCATCAAACTATTTGCAATTCCATCACGAACTAAATCCATCTGTGAAGGCCTCTATGATCCCTTGCTAATTGATCGAGGAACAATATTTGGTAAAATATCATCAACAATAACATCTGTGATCCATAATGAGTTCAAGAATCTCTATCTACATGTTGTAGAAATATAATTCCAAGGCCAAATCCAGTTGCAAGTTTCTGAATCTCATCCAGGACTCTGTTGATCTTCTTAACTTTCTGATCCATAATCAATTGAAAAGCAACAAGGTTGTGGAGTGAAACAAAGTCACATGTCTTTCCCTTTCATCAGGGTTGATCACTATCTACATATTTTTTTTAGTTTTTTTAAATATGATTTTATATTTTTTTAAATCGGGCTGGGCTTGACCCAACTAAATGGGCTGGCCCAGCTAAGCTGGGCCAAAAAGCCACCTCTGCTGGACTTGGGATGGGCCGAGAACAGGTCTAGCCTAAGAGTAAAAAGAAAAAAGAAAAAGAAAAACGGGATGCTACACTGTTCACATATTGCATGAACAGTGTAGAGTGAATTAATTCAATCTTGCATTGTTCACGTGAACAGTAGCAGGGTGGTTGGCCGATGGTGATGAGAGGCTCACCTGTCGATGCTGTCAGGTAGAGGAGGCCGAGGTGGTTATTCTTGTGGTGGTGACATCGGAAATGGTGGCCAGGAGCAGTGTTGGAAGGTTGCTGCTACTGTTGCTTGATGTCGGAGATGTGGGAGAAGAATGAACTGGTGTAGGTGTTGCGAGTGAAGAGGAGAGGTTGTTGGTGCTCGCTAGTGACTACTGAGGAGAGAGAGGGCTACATCCATGATTGTTTTTTAGAGAGAAAACTACGACCGAGAGAGAGCTACCAGTGATCCTGTCGGCGCCAAGGGTGGTTGTTGGTCGGTGGTTATGCTATAAATGTTTTACATTGTGCCATCATCTTCCTCCTCTCTGTTATGTTTTTTTTTTTTTTGCCATAATCATTCTTCGCTTATGTTTCATCTATGTTCGTCTGTGTATCCGTGTTTTGTTTGGACGAAAAACATCTAAACAATGCTTAGTAAATTGCAGTTCAACCGCAATTTTAGGTGGGACCCATAGTACAAAACTATGGTCCAAATGTTTACCAAATGGTTTGGCTCTACGGTGAGCCTCAACTACAGAAGCCACCGCAGAGCCAAACACCTACTTTCTCAAGGAAGAAAAGATGGGTTTATTTGAAAATAAAATAACTGAGGAAAAGCATCCTCACGGTGCTCGGCAGCAGAAGCACCGGTAACTCCCTCTCTCTCCTATAGTCAATCGACGGTCTCCATCTCTCTCTCCACAGTCACCGACAACTCCCTCTCTCTTCTCTAGCATCAATTCTCGGAGAGTACCACCATCATCCCCCTCAGCACCAACAACTTCTCCTCCACTCCATAAGCTTTATCGTGACCTCCAGCAGCTGCAACAAGCCCTGACAGTAGCAACAACAACCTTCTGACGCTTCTTTCGGCTACCACAGACCATCATTTCTGACGCCACCACCAAAGGAAGAACCACCTTAGCCTCCTCTACCCGTTGGTATCGGCAGGTTAACCTCTTGTCACCGTCGAGAGACCACCCTGTTACTATTCCCGTGTTACATGAATAGTGCAACGCACAATTTTCTTTGTAAAAAAACTTGGGCTGGACTTGCTCTTGACCCATCCCAAGTCTAGCAACCAACTTGGTTGGGACAACCCATTTAGTTGGGTTAGGTCCGGTCCAATTTTAAAAAAAAAACATAAAAATCATATTTAAAAATAAAATAAAAAAATGTGTAGATAGAGATCAACCCTGATGAAAGGGAAAGGCGCGTGACTTTGTTTCACTCCAAAACCCTATTGCTTTTCGATTGACTATGGATCAAAAACTTGCAACTGGATTTGACCTTGGAATTATATCTCTACAACATGTAAATAGAGATCCTGAAACTCAGTATGGATCGTAAATGTTGTTCCTGGTGATATTTTACCAGATGTTGTTCCTCGATTAAATAGCAAGGGATCGTAGAGACCTTCATGTATGGATTTAATTCGTGATGGAATTGCAAGTAGTTTGATGGGAGAATAAAAAAAAGTGTTTAATTTACTTGAATTATTAATTATATTTTATTATTATGATTATTAAATCTACAATATTTAAAAAACAATATATATATATATGTGTGTGTGTGTGTGTGTGTGTGTGTGTGTGTGTGTATGTGTCCTTTAAAGTAATTTCACAGGTTGACAGCAATATGAAAAACATGGTAACCAAACATATGAAACTGATTTTCATTAAACCTTAAACTCAACCACAGTTTTAGCCAAACATTTCAATTTTAGTTATGAACCGCAACTAAAAGTGCTTTTCATGAAACTTTTTTTTTAAACTTCAACTGCAACAGTAACCGTAATTCCAAATAAGCTCTTAGTGTAACTTCACATAATCAATATCATTATGAATGTCCTTGTTTGTGTTTATGGAGGTTATTTATACTCCCATGTAAGCACCCCTTCTATTCAAACTTTTTTTTCTCAACGATCTTATGATCAAAACATTCATCGCTTGCGATTCAATAATTGTATAATCTAGCGGTTAAAATTTGAGATTTATTAGAGGGTTACGTTCAATTCCGAGAGGAGTGGTACCGATTTGGTATTGAAAGATGATTATCCGTTATATATCTAACTAGAAGTCAGTGAACTTCACTGTTTTTTTAAGAAAATAAAAAAGACGATGTGAAAGAAGAGTGCATGAGGCAGTCCCCCCATCGAGAAGTTTTACGGTGGACAAACTGTTGGAGTAATATGGACCCAAAAGAGTTCATTTCTCGTAGTTGATCAAAATCTCATTGCAACAATCAGCAAGTGGAGAGAAAACTAACCAGGTTGACAATGGTGTTCGGTCAAATGGATCGTGTGGATGTATGTGTGTACGTGCAAGGATCAAATCTAGATGACATTGGTGTATAGTGCTGTAAGGATCTAATTATTATACAATTATAGTTGAAGAATCTTGGAGACCAAACAGGCCAGCAACAGCTCCCCAGCCCTCCTCTCTCTCAAGATTTATATTTTAGTGAGAATGCACCAAAATAGCCAGCCCATGGGTCTTGAAGGTCGAGCTTATGCTGGGGAATCTGGAGACAGGTCAAACGAGATGAACACTTACAGCCTCGATATACAGATAAGATTGGTCCTACTTGGTTAGTATTATACAGGCGCCATTCAAGATCTCTCGGTCGGTGATGCCCTTTTCTTTTTCTTTTCTTCATTTTTTTTTTTTTAAAAAAAGGGTTTTGTTCATCATGTACGGAGTACCTATATAACATTGCTTGAACTTTGATATAGCTAGCAGTCACGTATCTCAAGTTAGAGAAACACCGAGTTTAAGAATATGGTCAGGCTCACAACTCTCTCTGTCTGTGTTTCTTTTCTTTTCTTCCTCCATTTGGTGTTTTTCGTTCATGGGAAAGACGAAACCAATCAGCTTCTGGTGGGCAATGGAGATTCTGCTCATATGGTCAGTGCTTCACACTTGATATTCTTTTCTTCCTCCAAGTTTAGCCCTTGATGTTTTTCTTTCCTTTTTTTAATAATACCCTACTGAAAAAACCATTACTCGTACGATGTATTATCTCTTATTTGAATCAGCAAAAGCTTAATTTTCAGGTTTCTGTGGTTTGGTTTGATTAATTTGAGATGATGACACAGGGAAGAGCAGATCACGAGTGTAGAGGCAAGGAGAGGGGAGAGTGCAAGAAGAAATTAGGAGATGAAGAGACTCTTTACGAGAGTGAGGACTACATATACACTCAATCTAATCCTTAATTAGATCGATCATAGTTCTTATTCTCTGTCATAAAATATTGTAATTTGTAAATTTTCTGTTAATTCAATCAATAATATTGAAGCTATGGTCGAACATTAAAGATTTGAGTCTTTTCATTAGCAAATGTCTTTCATTCTATCGTTTCTGTTTATTCCTTGGCAAATCTCTTGAGCGGATTACGCCCTATGCTGAACCATTTGATTTCTCCTCTTTTTTCTCTTCTTTGTTACGAGTGAGGGAGATATTTAAGCTTTGCAAATATTCTGTTTTATTCTTTGGGACATCATAATACATATAGAATATAATAATATTAAAGCAGATGATCATAGGTATGAAAACATGGACATGGAAGGGGAACGTAAATAGATAATCAAGCAAATATATTAGAAAATTAAGAAGCTATTAAGCTAGTAGTTGAAAAGGTACAAGCAGGAGAAGCAGTAAACAACAAAAATAAAACACGATAGGAAATAAATAAAAAATAGAAAACAAAATTTTATAAGGAATGTGATTAAATTCTCTTGATCTTTTATAGCACGGTTCATCCACACTTCAATACTTATTATACTATATACTAAAAAAAATCATGAGTCAGTTATTGTACATTGTGAGACAAATCATTGTGCATTATAATAGTATTGCTCAGTTTTCGGGTCAATTTGAGTCAGTTCGGTTTGTTTGGTTTGTCGGTTTACAGATTTTTTTTTATAATTTTGCCTAGTAAAATAATCATTTTGTCCCTCAAAAAAGATAAAAAAACGGGTTCTGGCTGGAGGGGTGCCACGTTAATTGCATATTTTCGGTTCGGTTATCAGTTTATTGATTTTTTTATATTTTTTTACACAGTAAAATAATCATTTTATCCCTCGAAAAAGACAAAAATCAGCTCTGGCCAAGAGGGGTGCCATAGGAATTTCACATTTTTTAAAAATGGCTAAATATTAATATACCCTCCAATAAGAAAATTGAAGAGTTGTTTGTAGGGGTGTCTTAATAATTTATCATTTATTATTATTATTATTATTATTTTTCTTCGAATACTGTGGGTGCTTGTGACACATGCAGCCGACAGTATTCGGCCTCACGCTCTCTTCGATCGCCGTATGCGGCATCATCAGGTGGCCAAAAATATCCATCTGGCGTCTCTGTGGATGCGCCGCCGTGTCATCTTCCTTACGGTGTGGCACATGATGTCATACGGTGGCCAGAAACGAGACGATGGGCATTTGAACTTTTTTCCCTCTTTTCTCTCTCCTTCACCCTAAATTACATGTCATCCCCTCGGTTTTATTGGTTTTTCATTTCAGTCTCTGCTCTTTTAATTGTGCTTTATGGTCCTTATTTCTGTCATATAAGTTTTGATTTGTTTTAATTGTGTCCTTTGATTGAAATTGATTATATATTGCATTTTCATTTCAGTTCTTATTTTTTTAATTCCCGGATTGCTTTTAAATCCCTTAATATTTCAGTACGAAAGATTTGATTTTTTCAATTTTCTCCTTTGATTGAAATTGATAATATATTTGGTTTTCATTTCGGCCCTTATACTTTTAATTTTTTATTTTAATTCCTTTATTTTTTTTCTATATTTCTTAAATAGTCCCTATTTTTGTCAATTTTTATTAAAAAAAATTAATTTTCATTATTTTCTCTTTTGTTGAGATAATATTTTTTTTCAAAAATTTTGTTATTAAATTTTAGTTTGTGTTTATGATCATTTGAAAATTGATATTTCTTTTTTTCCTTTGTTCTTTCTTTTGGTTTTTTTTATTAGTTTTTTTTCACGTAAAATGATTTTTTTGCTAATATTGTTTTATCATATTTTTTTTGTTTGCTCTTTTGTTAAAGTTTTAGGCTTTTTTATTCTTTTATTGAATTATTTTCCCATTATTCACGCAATAATAATAATAATTTTAGTTTTTTTCTTGCTTCCTCTTTTGATAATGTTTTCGAGTTTTTTTCCTCGAGGTAATTTAATAATTTTTATTGTTTTAGGAATAATAGTAATGATATTTTTAGATGTTAAGTCTTCGATGTTGTTGTTATTATAATAGGGTGTGTTGATGTGTTTCATTATATCAAACCTTGCATGCATAGATGTTATATTTTATTTTTAAACTACCAAAATCTATTAATTGTTTCAATTGTAAAAGTTATAAAAATTGTTTGCTCGGCCTGCAACGCAGTGCGGGCAATTTAACTAGTATAATACAAAGTAGATCATTTTTGGTGTCAATGAAGTTCTTATCATAAACTTTAAACTAAAAAGATAACTAATGAAGAATAAGAACAAAATTTTATCCTAATCGCTTCATTTGTCATTGAAAATAATTGTATTTTGAGCTAGCCAAACTCTATAGCAAATATCAAAGGATAAGCTTCTTCACATCTTCCTTTTGTCTTTCTAATTACAATTGAGGAGGATCAACCCAACACCAAAGTAATCATGTAAATAACCCATTAGTGATGCTAAGTGAGTTTATTATAAGAGTTAGGGCAAACAGATTTAAATAGGCATTGAATAGGCTAGTTCAGAAGACACGGAGTGAGATGGACCTAGAGAGACAAATGATTTCTATAGAACTTAAAGGATAACCTCTAATTTAACCTATCCAAGTTCAAGAAGGGTCTAATTCATGTTCTGAAAAAGAGCTGGTGAGTTAGGCCCTATGATAACATTTGATTTGAGTTTATTTTTTCTAATATGACGTGGAGTCCAAGTCCAAATTAATTCCTAAAGAAGGGAGAGTTCTTAGCATTAAAAAAAATCTAGTTTAGAAAGAAAACCTAGAAGTAAGTAACATTCAAAACCAAATAATTTTTTTTATCTTATTTTAATGTTGCTGCAACTTAAATTTTTATTTAAATTTGTATTTTGTATTTTAGGGTTAATAAACATCAACTGGACTTAGATACTTAGAGATTTGAGTCTGATTGTAAGAGGGCTTTATACAAGTCCATATCTTTGGGTATTTTAGGATTTAGTTTAGGTTAAAAACACATATGTAACCAAAGTTTCAGATCATGTTTTTTCCTTAATGATAAAATACAACTACAACTTTGTGTACTTGTGATATGAGAATTCTCTCTTTCTTGGTTCTCTAAAAGACTGAAAATAATTTATCGAGGTTCACTTGACTTTGTGATGTCAATCCTTACTTCTCATTCACGAATTGTTATTCGTTTGGTGGGGTTAGAATCCAATAGTGTGGGTACATAGATATAAGTTATATTTGTATCACGCTTCTATCAAACCTGATTTACTTGACTTTTTGAGAATCGGTATCTTTGCATGTGAGTTGCTTGACCATGTGATCAAGAGGTTCACATCAATAAGATAGTCATTTATGCAATAGATCATTAATAGACCTTGGAACACACCACACAACTCCCCACTCCCCATTTATTCTTATGCACTTAACGGGTTGATTTTATTGATGCTTCATGTGGGTGAATATATATATATATATATATATATATATATATATATATCATTTAATTTTAATTTCAAATTAGATGTTTGTTCTAAACAAGAGTTTATAAAAGTTAATGTGCATAATCTTTTTGCTCTAAACTCTTGTTTAGAACAAACATCTAATTTGAAATTAAAATTCAATGATTTACACGCGCCGATATCTTTTTTCCCCATCAAATATGTATATATTATTCTCCATTCCCAAGTGAGGGTTAGAAGTTAGAACATGAAATCCAGACATCTGGATAAGTATTTTTGCAAATGGTTCATGGAATCTAGCTAGAAGGAGCTTTCCTGGTTTATTTTATTAACTAGCAAGAGAATATACAGGGAGATTAGATGGGTCCTAATATACTATAAGAGCTATGGTCAAAACCTACTTGGAAAATACCTGACTTAATTAGGCCCACAATCAAAAAGACCAACCTAGAGGAGACCAATGCACCTATACAACCTAAATTACTTAGTGCAGAGATGTGAAAAAGCATGATTTTCTTGCGGTTCAAACATATTTTTTAAAAGGCACTTGTAAAGGCTTTTTTTTTTCCCAATAAACTCTATTTTTGAAAAATGTATTTTAGGATCTATATAAGCGAGTAAAATTCTGGCTATATTATATTTTCATAAGATATACATGTCTTAACTTAAACTCGAGATTTACTATGCAAATCGCATCCACGTTATCAAACAACGTTTAAAATCTCTAGGTAATCATCCATGTCGTCGAAGCTCAACCTTAGGGCATTACAAGTCTTCTTGAGACCTTGATCATCATCACGTGTACAACTGCATGTACTATTTACTCTATAAAAGGTGGCTATTGCGGTTAACTTAGGGTTACCGTTTGTTGTTGCATCGATTACCAACGAACATTCAACTCTTCGTTGAGCCTCAAATCTGGCGCCAAGTATTTGCGCAATCTAAAACAATAACTTAACATTCAATTCTTCTATCTGACTTAACATTCTAGCCAAAATATATTGGAAATAGAGTATTAAGGCTTAGTACTTAGTAGGTAGTACTGTGATCCAACACTTGCAATTCAATAATTGTATAATCTAGCGGTTAAAATTTGAGATTTATTAGAGGGTTACGTTCAATTTCGAGAGGAGTAGTACCGATTTGGGATTGAAAGATGATTATCCGTTATATATCTAACTAGAAGTCAGTGAACACAAATCTTTGTATAAATCGATATTGGGTCTTGTAATAATTTGATGTCAAAAATGTTTTCCTAAATAGAGATCTTGAAGAAGAAGTCTACATGGAGTTGCCACCTGGAGCTAAACACAAATCTTCATATAAAAATGAAGTTTTCAAATTAAATAAGACATTATACGGTTTGAAATAGTTACCCTGGGCGTGGTTCAAAAGATTCTCCTCTACGATGAAGGAATTTACCTATACACAAAGTAACTTGGATCACACCTTGTTTATAAAGCACATGGAAGGAAAGATTACGCATTAATTGTGTATGTGGATGACATGGTCTTAATAGGAGATGATATAGAAGAAAGAAAAGCGTTACAACAGTTTCTGACATTAAAATTTGAAATGAAAGATCTTGGACAATTGAAGTATTTTTTAGGGATCGAGGTCTTAAGGTCAAAAACAAGGATATGTCTATCACAACGAAAATATATGGTAGACTTGTTAACAGAAACTGGAATGCTGGCGTGCAAACTTATAGAGACACCTATGGAAATGAATCACAAGCTGGGAGAATGGGAAAATTAGACGCCAACGAACAAAGGACGTTATCAATGGTTAGTTGAAAAACTGATATATTTATCACATTCAAGGCCAGACATAGCCTATGCAGTAAGTGTGGTAAGTCAGTTAATGCTTTCACCAGGAGAAGAACATATAGAAGCAGTATATCAGATCTTGAGGTATTTGAAGAGTGCACCAGGAAGAGGATTACTATTTTCTAAAAATGAGGTCCGTGAGATTAAATGGTATACAAACTCAAACAAGGCAGGTAATCAGACTAATAGGAGATTGACATCAGGTTATTTTATGTTTGTAGAAGGAAACTTCATCACTTAGAGAAGTAAAAAGCAAAAAGTGGTCACTAGATCGAGTGCAGAAGCGAAATACCGAGGTATGACTCATGGTGTATGTGAATTATTATGGATAAAACATGTGCTACAAGATTTGAGGATTGATTATGGGACATCCATGAGTCTACACTATGATAATAAAGCGACTATCGAGATTGCGCACAATCCTGTACAACATGATCGTACCAAACATGTCGAGGTCGACCGACATTTCATTAAATAAAATCTTGATCAGAAAATTATACAATTTTCATTTGTTTGGCCCGAAGATCAGCTAGCCGATATACTCACAAAGGCAGTTTTAGGAAGGGTATTTCATGACACTATTAGCAAGTTGGGCATGATAAATATATATGCTCCAACTTAAGGGGGAGTGTTAAAATATAGTTGGTGTGTTTGTATCCTTGTGTAACAGAAAGACTGGGGGCATGGCATGTTCTTGTGTTGTTTGTATTTTAGCATAACAGAATATACTGTAAAGCTATGTTAAATTCAAGTATATATACAACTACTGTAACAGGGAGAAAGAATTGAATTTTTCCGAATAACATACTGAAATTTTACAATGACAATGGTGTATAGTGCTACTGATTTTTTCCGAATAACAATAACATACTGAAATTTTACAAACATTATAGTGCTGTAAGGATCTAATTATTAGACATTTATAACTGAAGAATCTTGGAGACCAAACAGGCCAGCAACATCTCCCCTGCCCTCCTCTCTCTCAAGATTTATATTTTAGTGAGAAGGCACCAAAATAGCCAGCCCACGGGACTTGAAGGTCGTCGAGCTTATGCTGGGGAATCTGGAGACAGCTCAAAAGAAGATGAACACTTACAGCCTCGATATACAGATAAGATTAGCTGGTCCTGTTTGGTTAGTATTATACAGGCGCCATCGGTCGGCGATGTCCTCTTCTTTTTCTCTTCTTCTTTTTCTTAAAGAAAAAGGGTTTTATTCTTTATGTACCTATATAACATTGCTTGAACTTTGATATAGCTAGCACTCACGTATCTCAAGTTACAGAAACACCGAGTTTAAGAATATGGTCAGGCTCACAACTCTCTCTGTCTGTGTTTCTTTGCTTTTCTTCCTTCATTTGGTGTTTTTTGTTCATGGGAAAGACGATACCAATCAGCTGCTGGTGGGCAATAGAGATTCCGCTCATATGGTCAGTGCTTGACACTTCATTATTCTTTTCCTCCTCCAAGTTTAGCCCTAAATGTTTTTCTTTCTTTTGTTTAATGATACCCTACTGAAAAACCCTTTACTCGTATGAGGTATTATCTCTTATTTGAATCAGCAAAAGCTTAATTTTCAGGTTTCTGTGGTTTGGTTTGATTAATTTGAGATGATGACACAGGGAAGAGCAGATCACGAGTGTAGAGGCAAGGAGAGGGGAGAGTGCAAGAAGAAATTAGGAGATGAAGAGACTCTTTACGAGAGTGAGGACTACCAAGGCCCTCATTCTATTCCTTAGATCATTTTTTTTCTCATATAATATTGTAATTCTCAGATTTTCTGTTAATTCAATCAATAATAATGAGGCCTCGGTATTAAGCTATGGTCGAACATTTAATATGATTTTATGTTATGTTAAGAATTAGTTTGAGATTTTATATGTTTTTATTAATATATGTATGTAATTTTTATTATATCTTATTATATATTAGTATCAACTTTTTGATTGACGATTATTTTTTATACTTGATATCAAAAAACATATTGAAAACACCTCTATGTTAATTCTTTTATGTTATAAAAAAGTTATTAGATTTGCAGTTAGACAAGTTGAATAGACAAGTTAACACTTTATTTTTTATATTTATTAGCGCATATGATTCTCAATGTATTTAAGTGATCATAAAATGAAAGCATAGATTTTTTAATTTATAGTATGAAAAAAATTAAAAACCAACATCTTTGTTTTTAAAAAAATAATTATCCGACTTGTGAGAAAGTGTGAGTCAAATAACTCGTATATATATATATATATATATATATATATATATTACAGGGAAATGGTGTTTCTTGTTGAAGTGATATAATTGTAAATTTTGCTAGTTGTTTTAATGTAGTTTAATGAAAAATTGTAATTTTTTAAATAAATTTTTTATATTTTTCTCTTTATGCCTACCATTTTTATCATTTTATACATGGCCTATTTTTTAGCATCCATTTTTTTTAATATCTTCAATTTTTGCAATATTTGTTTTTTTCCTTTCTTGTAATTTTATTTCATTTTCTACACTTTGAATATTTTTCACATTGCAATAGCCAATTTATACCATTCTTTTTGTTCTTATCTTTATTGTTTTAAAATTTATTTTATAAATATTTTTAGATTTTTTTTAAAAAACATTCCACAAAGACTAAGAAAATTATGTTTCACTATAGCAGTTACAACATTGTTTTATTATTTTGCAATGTTGAAATAGCTTAAGATCTTATATATTTTTAGTTCAAAACACATGGAGTGAGATGCATCTAAAGGGACAAAGAACATCTGTGGAGTTTAAAGGATAACCTGTAATTCATCTAATCCAAGTTCAAGAAGAGTCTAATTCATGTTCTAAAAAAGAGCTGATGAGTTAAGCTCTATGACAACCTTTCATTAGAGTTTATTTTTCCTAATATGACATAAAGTTAATGTCCAGATTATTTTCTAAAAAAGAGGGCTTTTAGCATAAATATTTTTTTCATCTAGGAAGGAAACCTACAAGTCAGTAACATTCAAGACCAAAAAAACTTTTTTATCTTATTTTTATGTGGGTGCAACTTAAATTTTTATTTAAATTTTGTATTTTATATTTTAGGGTTAATAAACATCAATTGGGCTTAGATACTTAGAGATTTGGGTCTGATTATAAGTGGGTTTTATACAAGTCCATATCTTTGGTTATTCGAGGATTTAGTTTAAAAACACATATGTAATCAAAATTTCAAATCATGTATTTTTTTTAATGATATTTAGATTTCGGCTGCAACTTTGTGTACTTTTGAGGTGAGAATTCTTTTTTTCTTAGTTCTCTAATCAGCAGCTGGTGGGCAATGGTAAGCTACGGTCGAACATTTAATATGATTTTTATGTTATGTTAAGAATTAGTTTGAGATTTTATATGTTTTTATTAATATATATAATTTTTATTATATCTTATTATATATTAGTATCAACTTTTTGATGGACGGTTATTTTTTATACTCAATGTCAAAAAACATATTGATAACACCTCTATGTTATTTCTTTAATGTTAGAAAATAAAATATTTGAACTACAGCTAAGCGAGTTGAATAGACGAGTTAACACTTTAGTTTTTATATTTATTAGCACATATGATTCTCAATGTATTTAAGTTAAAGCATAAAGTGCAAGCATAGATTTTTTAATTTATAATTAGAAAAAAATAAAAACCAGCAAATTTATTTGTTTTTTTCAAAAATAATTATCCGACTTGTGACAAAGTGTCAGTTAAATATCTCGTATATATATTAAAGGGAAATGGTGTTTCCAGTTGAAGTGACATAATTGTAAATTTTGCTAGTTGTTTTAATGTAGTTTAACGATAAATTGTAGTTTTTTATATATATATTTTTATCTCTATACCTACCATTTTTATCATTTTATACTTGGCCTATTTTTTAGCATCATTTTTTTTTCATATCTTCATTTTTTTGAAATATTTTTTTTCCTTTTTTTTGTAATTTTATTTTATTTTTCACGTTGAATATTTTCGCATTGCAATAGCCAATTTATATCATTCATTTTGTTCTTATCTTTATTCTTTTATAATTTATTTTTTAAATATTTTTAGATTTTAAAAAAAAATTATCACACAAACTAAGAAAATTATTTTTCACTATAGCAGTTACAACAGTGTTTTATTATTCTGCAACGTTAAAAAATTAGTTTAAGATCTTACATATTTTTATTAATGCATATATTTTTTTCCATATCTTATTATATATAAGCATCAGTTTTTTTTATAATTATATTTCGACTCGATGTCATAAAACACATTAAAAAAACCTACCTTTACACATAATTTGTTTTGCTTTAAAAAAAAATTATTCAAATAGACGTACGTGTTGACACTGTATTTTTTTATATTGTTTATACTTTAATTAAATATATACACACCCTTTTTAATTTATAATTATAGTTTTTTTTATAAAAAAAAAAAAGAAGCTTTCATACGTATTTTTGCTAAAACCAATTTTCAAGCACACGGTGAAGTACAAGACAAATAACTAGTGACAGTACCTAAAGCGATTTATAGATGATTTCTACACTGTTTGCGTTGAGTAACTTCTGTGTTTTAATAAATAAATAAATAAAAATAAAAAGGTTTCAAGGACTTGCAAGAGTAAAATTGCTAGGGTTGAACTCTAGATTAAGAGGTTTAGGGACTTGAAGTGACCGACAAGAAAAAGACTTCATATGCTTGTAATCAAATCAAATTATCGTACCGTGTCCACAATCATTGAAAGGATGTGTAATGATTGATTTAAGAGCAGAAACAATTGGATTAACGAGTAAATATGAAAGTTGGCCGTGATGGATTCAGAATAGAAGCCCTCCAAAGGGACATGAAATTTGTAAAGCTAGCAGAACTCATTAAAATACACAAATCCCTTTATATATATATATATATATATATATATATATATATATATATATAAAGGGATTTGTGTATTATTGCTCTATATAAACCACTAATCCCTCACCATTAGAGCTTTAAACTGGATGGTTCTAATGGGACGAAAAATTACAGCAACGTGGCTTTGGCGGAATGATAAAAATTCAGAGCGAAGAAGATACGTTCTTGGCCAGCTTCCCGACAACACAGCACAGGTATTCCGCCTTGATGTCTTCATCACAAATCTCCACACACTGGAGGTATTGGCTCATCCATAAACTAGGAACTAAGAACATCAAATAACATGTTCATCAAGCTCCATTTTTGAGATGCTGAAACTTGCAATCAAGAGTTTCAAATGAGCCAAATCTCTACTCTAAATCTGCAAAGAACCACTAAATGAATCAGCATCCATCACAAGGAAGAATCTTAAGGGTAAGTTGAATCTGATGTGATGTGGTAGAGAAAAAATAATAATCATTTGTCTTTCCATGTCATTGTATCAACACATTTGATTCTAACAAGCATATCTAAGTAGAAACATCCACAGAACTTCTCGCTCAAAAGGTGGATAGCCATGCAAGCAGACTTGATTTAATGGAAGCTTGTTGATATAGAGATTAGAAGATTCACATTTTTTTGTGTTGCAGCCAGATTATCAAAGATGATTGCGCTACTAAACGGTAATGCATGCAGTTTCTTCAAAATCATGTAGGTATTGTGGGATCTACGGCTAAAATATCATCAAAAGAACATCCATAAACTTATTTATAATGCAAGGGTTTGAGTGTTGCTGATGGTTCTATAGTTGAAGAGAGAGCAGTATAAGTGATAAAATACAGCCGATCTGAAGTGTCCATTTATGCGCTTAGATGCTTTAGAAGCCTAGGATACTAGATAAACTCGGAGGTGAAGGCTTCGCTAAAGGGCCTGACAATCACTTATGGATGAGAATCTAGGAGTGCAAAGGAACACAAAGTCACTCTTCTTAGAAAAAATCCAGGGGGTACTTTGCTTCATTCAATATATCTCCTCTTACCAGACCAGCAGCTAAAGTTGTTCACCACAGATGGTTTACAGTAGAACATCCAAGGGAAGCATGTGTGTGAAGCAACGGGCATAGATGTTTCTAGAAACCTATTTCAAAGTTTTGAGCCTGGAAAACTCAAGTTGAGAATTATAGGATGCTTTAGGATTCTCATAAGTGTCACTATACGCTAATTCAGCAGAATGTTTGGTACTTTCTAAGTAAATTTTTAACACAAGCTAGTTCTGATGGCTTGAATTATATGCTTATCTTGAGAAACAATATTAACTACACCAGGTGTTCTGTGAACATCATCACTCTCTCAGCTAGCACTCCTAGAGAACATATCATTTAGAACAAGTTTAAGCGATGGCTGCAGGCTTCCCCTGCAACGAGTCATGAAGCACAGCAAGCATTCATACCTACATTCTTAAGGTCTTACCAGTGAGATTTTATTTGGTAATTTTCATCATCATATGAATTTTACTCTCATGTTCTGCCACCTAATTTGAGGTTGATATAAGATAACCAAGAATACCTGTGAATATATTTATATAGCTGGAGAACTACAGTCAGTATTTGTTGTAATCTATATGCAGTCTCCTGCCTGAATAGACAATCATTCTGTCCTCAACTCACCTCTCTTGCAGCTCCTGAATGTTTGCGGAGAATGTCATTAAGAAACAACCCAGCTCATTGCGGATAATCCCTCACAAGTCACTTGACTATCCCTGTTTTATGGTAATTCCACAAGGCAACAAATGCTTTATTACAGAACATTATACGCAAAGTTGCAGATCTAACTTGTTAAAACACTTGGGTCAGGTACTATCAGTTCAGGCTATTTCACTAGAAAAGGATGAGAGAGGGGTTGGATGAAAGGAGTAACTGATCGATGAAGACAAGGTCCTAATTGTAAAAATAAATCAGCTATCCATACTTCGTACTCATGCAACTCCTACTCTGTGTCAACTGATATAGTCTCACACATTATACAATTCTGTATCAATTAAGTAGAAAAAAACAAGAGAACGATGCATAATACAGGAAAATTTACTTACTCAAGTTATGCAGTTCCTGTTATCAACCTTTCCTGTTGATCCAACTTTTTCACTTTTATAATGCCGAAGAGAACTTGGAAACTGAAGAGTGCACAAAAGATGGATGCCGTAATGGCTGGTACCTATCAAGGATAACACATTCAAACAAATGATTGGATGAAAATCAAGAAGAAAGATGCAAAATGATGCATAGAAACCATAAATTAGAGCTGATGGCTTACTCGAATGGAATTGAGATATAAAATAGTTGCAAGGTTTACTAGACTTCCAGCAGCTACAGCCTGTTGATTGGTCAAGGAGGATGATATGAAGAGCACATTTAGATCCGAACAAAACACATTAAGCAAAAATTTTCTATTTCTGAAACATAGGGGAAAATAACAAAAAAAAAATAATTGCGCATACAAGTATGCTCCTCATGTTTTAACTAAAACATGAGATGGCAGGCCGGACAACTCCTAAAATACTAAGCATGCTTACATGCCATAAATGCACAGGTTCATCCAATTTAGATATTTTACTATACATGCAACAATTAAGTTGCCTGCATGCAGAAGCAGCAATGATGGAGAAAATATAAAAGATGATAATCTCATTTAAGCTTCTTCAGAAAAAATTGTAACCAAGGTGAATCTTGTTAAATTCTTCTATCCTATTTATAAAACAAATTTGACATGACTTGAAAAAAGTGTCATGTCATGAGTGAACTTGCAAATTTCAATAGAAGTTTATTCCAAACATGTCAAAAAATGACTAGTATACTCCATGATCAAGAAGAAAATATTGCATTGCATTCCGTGGGATCTACAATATAAACCAGAATACAAGGTTGATTTTATGAAGTCATAATATAGATAAACTCACACTCCCTACTGTCTTCTGGACAGCTGCAACACGCTGGAATGCCCTCTCAGACTCCAGGGTTCGAACTCGAAGCTTCAAATCACCTTGCTCCTGCAATGCAGTGTTGATTGCTAAGTAACATGTCAAAGTCATGAAACCACTGACATAATATAAAGCACTAGCATTATTTAGAACACTCAAATTAAAAGATTACAAGGATTACTGAATCCTACCAATCGTTGGATAGTATCAGCAAGCTTTTGAACTCTATCAGCCTGTCTAAATAAGTTGTAGAATGCACGAGACTGCCTGTCCCACCTTTTTCTCAAGTCCTGAACCATTTACAGGATTGGTTATGAAAATGAGACTTACTATCATGTCCATCATCAAGGTTAGAGCAGATTAAGATGGTCCTATTTTATCTTCATGAGAACTAAATAAATAAATAAAATAAATACCTTCAAGAGAAATTCAACTCCAACTTCACGAAACTTTAGCAGCTCAAGTGCATAGCTGAGATATAACCCATGCAGGACAGGTTAGACATATTAATTTACATGGACGACTTAATTTCAAAAATTTCCAGAGAATGTTTAGAAAACTGTAACAGAAGCAAAACACACTCACGGTTTTGCAATCTCTGTAATATCAAACTGAGGGTCAAGGCCTTTCCCAATGCCATCCAATACTGCAGAGAATAATTTCCTTGTCTAAGGTTAATGTTGCGCATAGCATTTTATAACAATGACGCCACCAAATTACAGTATTTCACCTGAAAATGCTCTCACAACAAATGTGAAAGTGGCAGGAAAACGGAAAGGTTGATCTGCTGCAATGGATAATAAATCTTCCCCTGTTGAGAGAACGTAACCACATGAGATGAAGCTGTCCAAATATTTGCAGAGATCATGTGAAAGCTATACAATTTGCAATATCTTATCATAATTAGATCATTTTCACAATAAGCTGGGCCAGGAAGTTCAACAATAGGATAAAGCTATGCCATAACAAGACTTGAATTTAAGTATACCAGATTGAGAATCTCAGCTAATCCTCAATCCAAAACTAGCTGGGGAGGGCCATGAGGATCCATATCCTAAGATAGAGAAATAAAAACTGGAAAATAAAATGAAGGACAACTTGAATGAAGGAGTGTTAGTGGCTAATAGACACTCATAATGGTATGTGTATATTACAATAGTTGCTTTTGTGCAGATGCCAAAAGAAAGTGGAATGTTCTCACCTCTTGCTATTTGGAAACATGTTGCACTATGAATTAAATCTAGATGCCAATGCAATAGGCATCTGCACAAATTCAGTAGAAAAATGTGAAACATCATGTGTAGAACCATACTGCAGGAATTACCTATTGCAGCCAGACGTTGCTTCTTTTTCTCTATTTTTTCATCCTTGCTCAATGGCTTTTTAAAGCCGAGTTCTGCTGCTTCCATTTCTCTCTCTCTTCTTTGAGCAGCAAGACGCTCTTCAAAACTGCCAAAGTTTGAAATTAGAATTCTGAGGTTAAAAGAGGTTGAACAAAGAAGTATGCATCACTTATTAGATGATCCGAAGGTAGTTTCAACATTCCCACTTTCGTCCGATGTTCAAGTCAAAGTGTTAGTACATTGTATGACGATTCTATATCGCGGTATGCATGATATTTAAAATGAGTGTTAGCTAATCTCCTTGGTCTTTAGTAATGACTCTTCTTAGCTCTTCTTTATCTGAAAATGTCTTAATCTTGAGAACCTCCTTTTCAATCTTTCAATTCAATCTCAACCTTGAGACCTTGAAGGGCATGATTGAGTGGTTATGCCATCTTCCACCAAATGAGACAATTGTTTGTTATTTACACTCAGATCTCTGATTTTGCTCATACCTGTTGAGCATCTAAACCTCAATGACAGTAAAGGCAGGAGCAATACTTCAATTAAGATCCTCTTTCCTTGTTCAATCTGGCTAGAGACTAGCCCTCAATCTATCAAAGCTGCCAGCCCAATTCCCTTCTCCTGTTGGTCAGTTGAAGCTCAAACCTAAATTATCATTATTATTCATTTTCATTGGAATTACGATGGAATGACAACTTTGAGCAGAATTCCCTCCTATCAAGCACAACTTTCAAATGATCCCTATGAATATTCAGTTTTGCATCCAAAAGTGTCTACAATGACTAACAGCCTTATCCTTCCCTCGCAATATCTATTTTTTGACTTAGATATTGTTCCAAATTCTACCCAAACCAGCAGTAGAGGATTAGTCAAATATGGTCAATGTTTTATGCAGAAACAATAGTAAAGATGGTGATGACAATATAAAGGAGAACCCAAACGGATATCCTTTTCTTCCAAAGCACCTATTGAGAAAAAATTGTGCAGTTCGTCTGACAGCTGTCATGTCTCCAGTAGGCACAAGAACACCCATTTGGATCATTGCCTCAAGGACCTGCACTAGCATAGAAAAGCATCAGACCATGCGAACTGTGACATGTTAAGTTTGTATAAAAAGAATAGGGAAAATCAAGACATGGCCATGTGTCACCACACACAAGTACAATCACCTTATCCGGATCTTTTTCATAAATTCCATAGAATGTTTCCAGCAACCCTTCTCGAATGTTTGGACTGATACTGCAAAATACAAAGAGAAAGGACAGTCATAATAAAAAAACTTGATAATGGACTTGTTTTGCATACTATTTGCAGATAGCCAGCAGAGAATCAGACAGTACCTTCCCATCATTCCAAAATCATAGAAGATCAACCTTCCTCCGTTGACATCATCAACAGCAATATTTCCTGGATGCTGCACAGAAAGAAACAAGACCTGATCACATACTTGTGAAATTTAGATGCCTTTAAGGGATCATGATACAAAAGGACCACATCTTCCTCATCTCCAAGAGGAAAAATAATCATAAAAAGATTGTAGGAAGAATTTGAAGCTTGTAAGAACTCAAACAATCAGGCACCAATTTAGCAGATTACCATTCACAAGTCCCAATCCTTTTTTCCCTCTTTGTGCAATCAAAATAATAGGATCATACAATTAACAAGATAATGCAAATAATCACACAAATCAACACCAAGATTTTTACGTGGAAAACCCAATGCGGGAAAAACCACTGGACCGTAGTCCACTTAAAACTTCCACTATCACAAATAATGGGTTCACAATGTTCTTCCTCAGATTCAACTAAGGGCTACAACATATATCATCAAGAAGAACCTATTCTTGGAATACAACAAGATTAAAGAGAACAAAGTTTGAGAAAAGGCTCACAATACTGATAGCCTCGTTTTTTGTCGAAACGACCAGCTTCCACAGCTCCAATCTTCAATTCAACCGTTTAGAATGAAGATTAATGTGTCTAGATGCTCTTGTCCAAATCTCAGCCCGATCCAACGGTGAACGAGCTGGAAATCAAAGAAAGAAGACGGACTGTTCAGCTGCCACCACTTTTTTTTCTTTCTCCCGGTTCTCTCTCTTTTTATTTGTCTCTTGGTCGGTTCAAAAACCCTACTGCCCCTTTATGTGATGTGGCAGCCCCTTTTAATTCAAATGTGGTGGTCCCACCATCACATGGTGCGGGACCACACAACAAATCTCCCCCTCACGCACCATGTGAGAAATTCACCATATTGGCAATCAACTTGTAAACTTCAATTTAGGAAGCTCTATCAAGCCTACTTCCTTTCTGCAAAACTCAAACTTCTCTCTCGGTAAAGGCTTGGTCATCATATCTGACGCATTGTTATCAATATGGATCTTCTCAAACAACAAATGACTTCATCTCCATAGCATCTCGAATCCATTGATATGTAACTTCAATGTGCTTTGATCGAGAGTGAAAAAGTAGGATGCTTACTGAGATGGATTGCACTTTGACTGTCACAATGCAACACAAAGTTCTCTTGAACTAGACCAAGTTCATGTAAGAACTTCTTCATCCATAACAACTCTTTGCCCCCTTCAGTAAGAGCAATATATTCAGCTTCTGTAGTGGATAATGCAACACATTTTTGCAAACTTCATCAAGTATCCTGATGTGGACTTTCTAGAATCAACATTACCAGCCATATCTGCATCTGTGTATCCATCCAACACAGGTTTGTTATTGCCAAAACACAAGCTGAAGCTAGAAGTGCCTTTGAGATACTTGAGTATCCATTTCACTGCTGACCAGTGCTCTTTACCAGGATTGGAGAGGAACCGACTAATCACACCAACTGCATGAGCTATATCCGGCCTTGTGCAAACCATGGCATACATCAAGCTACCAACTGCGGATGCATAAGTGTTGTGTGGTCCCGCACCATGTGATGGTAGGGCCACCACATTTGAATTAAAAGGGGCTGCCATATCACATAAAGGGGCAGTAGGGTTTTTGAACCGAACAAGAGACAAAAATAAAAAGAGAAGAGAACCGTGAGAAAGAAAAAAAAAAGTGGTGGCAGCTGAACAGTCCGTCTACTTTCTTTGATTCCAGCTCGTTCACCATTGGATCGGGCTGAGATTTGGACAGGAGCTTCTAGACACATTAATCTTCATTCTGAACGGTTAGATTGAAGATTGGAGCTGTGGAAGATGGTCGTTTCGACATAAAACAGGGCTGTCAGTATTGTGAGCCTTTTCTCAAACTTTGTTCTCTTTAAACTTGTTGTATTCCAAGAATAGGTTATTCTTGATGATATATGTTGTAGCCCTTAGTTGAATCTGAGGAAGAACATTGCGAACCCATTATTTGTGATAGTGGAAGTTTTAAGTGGACTACAGTCCCGTGGTTTTTCCTTCATTGGGTTTTCCACGAAAAAATCTTGGTGTTGATTTGTGTGATTATTTGCATTATCTTGTTAATTGTATGATCCTATTATTTTGATTGCACAAAGAGGGAAAAAGGATTGGGACTTGTGAATGGTAATCTGCTAAATTGGTGCCCGATTGTTTGAGTTCTTTTTCCAACAAGTGGTATCAGAACATTGGTTGTGTAGATTGAATTTCTTGTGCGGTTAAAATGGAAAAGGAAGATTCGGGCATGATAAAGCTCACTTCCTCAAATTATTTTCTATGGAAAACAATGATGGAGGATCACTTATATTGCAATGATTTGGCTTTGCCGATTGAATGTAAAGGAGTAAAGCCTGATGAAATGGATGATGCAAAATGGAATGGGCTTAATAGAAAGGCTACCGCTAATGTTAGAAAATGGATATCTTCTAAGTCCATTAATCATATTTCTCAAGAACATGATTGCTATAAAGTTTGGAAGATGTTGGAAGAAACACTTGCTAAGGAGAGTGCACAAAATAAGGTTTTTGTAATTAGAGACCTTGTGAATTTGAAGTACAGAGATGGTGAAGATGCTTCAGTGCATATAAATGAATTCCAAGGGTTTTTGAATCAGTTGTTATTGATGAATCTTGAGTTAGCCGATGAGATGCAAGCACTAATCCTATTGAGTTCATTACCGGATAGTTGGGAGACTTTGGTGGTGTCACTTAGCAATTCTACTCCGAATGGAAAGATCACTTTGAAAACAGTGAAGGATTGTATCCTCAATGAAGAGAAGAGGAGGAAAGGGACAAGCACTTCCGAGTCTCATGCACTTGTTACAGAAAGTCGAGGGAGAAGTCAAAGTAGGTTCTCTCACAGCAAACAAGATAGAGAATCCAGCAATAGAAAAGACAAATGGAAGCCAAGAGGAAGATCTCAGTCAAGGAAGGGATTTAAGTGTTATTATTGAGACAAGCCTGGGCATATTCAAAAAGATTGTAGAAAGTACAAAAGAGATAAAAAGGGAAAAGATGAAGACAAGAATGAAGAGAATGGTACAGCTGCAGTTGTATTTGATGGTGATGTTGCCATTGTTTGTGATGATGGTTGTGTTAACCTTGCATGTCAGGATACCACCTGGGTTGCATGAACACATAGCCAAAGTTGTTCTATTGGCACAAACCACAATATGGAGGGAAGGATATACAGACAAAGAGTTCATTCAATTCATATATACCAGAATCCAGATATAATCCAAACTTTCCTTTACTGTTCAAAAGGACTTCATCTTTTTCCATTTATTGGGATTTATTGGCACAACCAGAGGAATGTAGCTCCAAATATTTAAGAAGCACGCCAGGCTACATTCACTTTGATATTTACCACTCTCTTCTATTAGGCTCCAACTGAAGTTCAATGATTTCTCCATGTCCCACTTTCTTTGAGATTAGATTGTGAAATCAATTTCTAATTCTAGCTATCTCTGACCTCCATGTTTCCATGCAGTCTGGTCTATACACAGGATGCACTAAACCAAAACAAGTCTGTTTCATGATTCAACTTGAGAAGTTATCCAAATTTACACAAAATTTTAAAACTAATGATGCACTTATTTTGAATTGTAGGGAAAAGTGCACAGTCGAAGAAACTGTGTTATAATTAAAGGACTCTAAATTCCTATCAGCATCAAGTAAGGTAACCTTTAACATACTGTGCAGTCAGAAAATTAAAAAGAAAAATATAGTTTCTCTCTTTAGTTGATTAATCAATCATCACCTACTGACATTTCAAAACAACAGTAAATAGGATTGCTATGTAAATTTTGTTGTGAAAAATGCAATTTCAGGTCAGGTCAGTGGATGTAAATCAGACCTCAAGATGTGGAGGCATATGATTAATCCTGCCTTCATTTAAGGCATTTAAAACACTTGCACCTTCTGCATTTCCAGCAGAATTTCTAGATTTTTTTTCTTAACTTGTGAAGTAAGCCTTCCAATAAAGGCCTAACAAGCCCCTGAACTAATTTCTGTGTATCTCCATGTAAAAGTATAATAAGCTCAGAATAAGTGTTCACTTTCTCAAACATTTTTTTCATATTGAGAATCCCAAATTGCAAACATTTCAAGCACCACCAAAAACTGGAAGTAGCAATAAAACTCACAGGGTCAGCATGGAAGAATCCATGAGATAGAATTTGTTCCAAATAAGATTCGACCGCATATCTACCCAATCTGCAGGACATTATAAAAGATGACAATCATTTCAGCTGACAATAAAGTAATTTTTTCACGATACTAAATTTGACAATTACAAGTATTGAAAGCACAAGAGTTGAAGGAAGCATGTAAGATGATTTCACCAGGCTCAATAGAAGGAGATTATCTTAACCTTTTGCGATCAACACCCAGCTGATCTAATGCTAGAATTTTGTTTATTTTGATCCCTGGGACATATTCCATTGTCAGAACCTACATTCAGATAAATAAATAAATAAATAAATAAAGCAAGCAGTTCTGAGTAACTTTATAGAATAATGTTTTTATAAGAAAAAGCAAAGTTCATGGTTACTAAATAGGAACCTGTGGCGTGGTGTATTCCCAATAAATTGCTGGGACTTTAACATACTCCATCTCTTTGAAATTACTGGCAAACAGTTCTGCATTAGCACCTTCCTTGGTATAATCAATCTCCTGAAAAGTCAAATATATTATTAGTCGCTGCAATTAAATCTGAAATTCATACTAGAATGCAGCTACATAATAATTTAGGTAAGTGACCACTTAGACACCAAGACCTGCAAGTAAAATCACAATTAAAGTTTAGAACTTAAATTTACAATTTTATTGAATTTCTTAAAGCACAAAGAATTCATCTAAAAAGGCATTTCTAGTCATTTTTATGTGATTGCATATGTTAATTCTCTGTGATATCCTTGCTTCAAAAGTTTGATGCATTTCCAACCCA
The DNA here is from genome assembly GCA_009078335.1 of Salix brachista. Lineage (NCBI taxonomy): Eukaryota > Viridiplantae > Streptophyta > Magnoliopsida > Malpighiales > Salicaceae > Salix > Salix brachista. The sequence goes on along the minus strand of CM018578.1, from coordinate 8,462,303 downwards.
TGAGCACTTTTTTGGTGCAAGTACCAACAACTTGAAGTCTTTGCGGTATTTGTTGTCATTTTGTACCAACCATGTGCAATTGCCTATGTAGTACAACCATTGAAATATTCCTACAGAACTAAAGTTGTATTCGGTAATACCTTTTTGGCTTCATCTAGCATAAAAGCAACTGTGCAAATCATGTTCTCTATGTTCTGTTGGAGCTCATTTGTGGTTAAATCATAGGCTGCCAAGTCTTTTGACATGAGGCGCAAATTTCATAATTTTGGACATAATTATTCTTATTGTAATATTTATTTAATTGTTAAGTTTTTCTAGAATTCATTGCCTATATTTGATTACACAATTGGTTTATTAGAAAATTAGTGATAGCTCTAGAATTCTATTTTTATTTTATTTTTCTTTACTATTTAGTATTATTAGGGTTTTCTAGTTTTTTGTTTAAAGACTTGTAATAGCCTTTAGACACTAAGAATTAATGGATAAAAATTAAGTTATTTTACAGCTTTGTTGTGTTTTCATTTTTAGGATTTTTGATAACAAACAAACATATCCATTTGAATCTTTGATCACTCATTTCTTGAGGACCTTCTGCTATCTTACTGCTCATCCATGTCAAACATCCTGACTTTAATAAACTAAAGATTGTGAAATTTTTGTTTCTTGAAGCATGAGCATCCTGATGCCCAATTAATTTGCAACTTTATCATAGCCATGTCTTTTATTACAACCACAACCAATATTGTAGAGGTCTTCCATTCTGTCTTCCTATTCATCCATGTCCCACATCCTGATTTCAACTTGCTTAAGATGGGTAGGATGCTGTTTCATGAAGCATGACTGTCCTAGTGCTCATTTCATTTGCAACTTTATTATTAGAAGAAAAAATCATCAAAAACCTCAAATGAGTGAACTTACTACAGCAACTTAACGAAAAACATTAATTATTGCAAACAGAAAAAAGGACTTGGAATATTGGAGAGAGTAACTTAACGAAAAACATTGATTATTGCAAACAGAAAAAAGGACTTGGGATATTGGAGAGAATAAAAGTGTAGATGCCACTTGTATCTTTCTAAGCAACCAATAAGTCATAAAGGCAATATTATTACCAACCAATAAGTCATAAAGGCAATATTGTTACCTGGTACAAGACGTTCGCACATTCATCATATATTGCAACCCAGTCCCTCTTTGCACCATCTGACTTTGGGTCAACCTTTTGAAGATATTCAGCTATTACCTGGAAACAATCAGCAACTTTTCCATGATCCGTACATCTCAAGACTTTTAAACCCTCATGGTGCCACCAAAAGTGAAGTACATAATTACTGAAGTATAATGGAAACTAACCCTCAGGTTTTTTAGGTCAATATCAAAAAGATCCTTCAGACCAGGTCTTTGGACTTTAACCACAACTTCGTGTCCCTTCCATCTTGCACGGTGAACTTGGCCTGCATTAAGAAACAGTGGGAAAGAAGAAGGAAAAGAAAAAAATTGCAACGTTAGATACTTCTTTTTTATCATCCATTGCATCGCAGAAATGGTGTAGGAATGTTGATCAGCAAATTGCAAGAGTTTCCCCATCAGAAAACAACCAACATGAAGAAAAGATTACCAAGACTTGCAGCAGCTATGGGTTCATAGTCAAATCGATCAAAGATATCATCCACTGGAGCTCCAAGCTCTTCCTCAACTATAGAAACAGCAGTCTCTGATGGAAATGGAGGAACTTGATCCTGCAAGAATACAGCAATTTAAACCATCCCAAACAAATCATGAACACCAAAGGAGGAAGAGGTAGACTATAGAAGAAAATTGAACCAACTAAGAGAAAATACAATCGATGGGAAGCCTTTTTGCTAAATATTATAAGAAAGAATCTAGACCTGAAGTTCAGACAATTGATCAACGTATTCTTGAGCAAGAATGTCCACTCTTGTGGAGAACTGCTGGCCAATTTTTATGAATGTTGGACCTAATCTTAATATGCTTTCCTTTAACCACTTGGCAAGGGCCTTCCTCCTCACTTTTTTTTTCTCCTCCGTCATTCCTCCTGCAAATTTCATTTGTATAATTAAACAAACCAGCAAGTTAAAAAGAGGGAAAAGCTTAGCAAGTGAATTTAGAGGCCAGTCATCATGAAAAATTAAACATGACTGCATGAAAAATTAAACATGACTATGCGTAAAACCACGGGTTATAGAGAACTTCAGGCACACAGATGCAACATGAAGTATGAATAACAAGAGCAATCAATACTAGTCAATTAGATATCACTGACCTCGATAAGAAAATTTCTGGTTGTTCAACCAAGCCTTGAAGATAAATGTGAGAACAGATCCCCATATTTCCAAAGTCCTTTGTATCGTTGAATAGGTCTTGAATCTACTCCATCTCCCACCAGGTGCAACAGAAACCTGTAAGACCCATGTATTGTCAAACAAAAGGGAAGTGTTCCAGAACCCACATTGGATAGGAAGTGCACATGTGCTCAGACATAATGTGATGACATAATAATGAAGCCTGAAATAAATAGGAGAACATAAATGCTATCCAAATAACTTTCCATGACCTCTAGTAAAACAATACAGGACTAGATAAACAAAAAAAAAAAAACTCGCAATCTTTCTCAATTAAAGTTAGCGTCATTCTTCTATCACAAAGTCTCATATCTAGCATAACAACTAACCACATGCCCTAAACAGTATCAATCTGCTGATAAACAGCCAACTGGTGGGGCACAATTCCTAAATATAACATCAAACTCTACTTCTAGGTAATCCATCCATACGTGTATCCTATTGTATCTGTGATACAAAGGATAACTACGAATCAGGCATACTACTATGACTAACTAGTCCCATGGCAAGCATAATTACAATTTACAACACAGAATGATTGTAAATACTCTTTGTTTTCCTATAAATTGATAGATAGGAAATTGACGCTCGCTCCTCCCTTTCCTTCACCCTCTCAGCTCAGGTATGAACTAAAATTCAAGCCAGATTGCTCAGTAAAATGCGACTTTAGCCGTAAAACCAGCTAGCAACCTAGCACCCATAATTTCTATGTACCACCAAAACTCTAAGACCCATTTCTTTCGTATGAAACAAAATGACCAACCTCAAGCTGTTGTTCATCAGCATGCTTAAACCAGGCATCTTCTTTCCCAATTTCCTCTATCCTCTTCTTCCTCCCTTCCTCCTTCAACCCTTCCTTCTTGTCCTCCACCAAAATCTCTGTTGTCACCACGGCTGCAGAACCATTTCCATTAACATACTTCACCAAACTCTCATTACTACTACTCTCCCCCTCTTTCGCACCCACCAATCCACCATTTACATACCTCTCCACTGATCCATTCACTCTTCCGTTTCCATTTCCATTCAGTTCCTTCAAAATCTCTCTCTCTCTGTCCTCGATCACTGCAGTATCCTCCTTCAAAGCTCGAATTACTGGAGTTCGAAGAGGAAGGTTGAGTTTAATTTTGTTACTGGAAACGTTAAGTGTATAGAGAGAGTGTCTAGAGAGAGAAAGTAGGCGGTGGTGATGTTTTGGAGTTCTGGTTTTTGGAGAAAGAAAGATGAGCTCCGGTAGAGGTAAACAAGAGGCCATTGATGGAGAATTGGATTTTTCTTATTTCAAATCAAAACCCTAATATTCATTATTTATTTATTTTTTCAAGAGAGGGAGGGAGTGTTCTGACTTCTGAGAGAGTCTGGTGTGAGAGTGATGTAGAGGGAAGCTGGAGAAGGAGAAGAACAAGACACGGTGACTGTTTTTTTTAATCAAAGAAATCATAGTTTGACAAACTACACATCAGTCTTCAACTTTATAAAAATTCATTTAGGTCCCAACATTAAGCATCATTGTCCTCGATCAAAAGGAACCCGGTTGTATTGGTTACAAGCAATCGACAACTTCTAGGGTTGATGTATTTTATTTTATTTTTCATCCAAATTACTGTATCTCCAGGATAAAATTAGATCATACATGGAAGTAATTTTAAATGAAGATCTAATGTTTGGATTGGGGCTGTTTAGGAAATCTTTTAGAAAAAATTTTGAAAAAAAAAATTATTTTTATTTTTTATTCTCAATTAGATTTTTTAGTGTTTTCGGATCATTTTGATATGCTGATGTCAAAAATAATTTAAAAAAATAAAAAATATTATTATGATACATTTCTGAATAAAAATTACTTTGAAAAGTAACTCCAATCACACTCACAAACTGACATTAAGAACCTTTTAATTGAGTTTAATGATGAAAATATAATATCAAATAATAGTAAAAATAACTAAAATAAGAGTACAAGGCATAATGAAGTCTTTCAAGTTTCAATGTTATTATCATGTTGTAGTGTTTGTGGAATGGAGGAGCTTGATCAACTACAACTTAGCTTAAAAAATAGTCTTTCATCAATTTATTCTATTAGGTTTTGTATGGTAGCTTTGATGATGTTGTGTTATACTTAAGTATGTATATGATCTTACTACAGTTTTCATAGTTTTCATTAAGAATCACAACATGATTAGAAAAATACTAGTTTACATCTTCATTTTTTCTATGAGTTGGATAAAAAATATATGAATATATCAAAATCATTCAAATTGTAGAGAATTATTTCGTATTGTTATTGAACTTGGCCTGATATTATAATTATGAAACATCTTGACTCAACTCCTTTTCTAGCTCGTATTTAAAATTAAACTATGTAGGTATTAGTTTGACATGATCCTATCAACTTTAGGTGATTCAAAAATCACTTGACCAACCGGTAAAACTAAGTTTATGGATTAAATTAAAAAAAAAAGATGAAATTAACTAGAAAGAAACCCATGATCCAATTTCTCTCTTAGCCTAGAATTTAAAATTAAACCACATGAGAGTTTTATCGACGTGACATGTTTGACTTAGTAAGTTCAAGGACAACATGGTTTACCGATAAAAAAATACATATAGATGAAATCAAAAAACAAATTACAAAAAAGCTATTAACTTGACTTCTTGTCTAACCCAATTTAAAGTTAAAATGTGAGGGAATTATTTCGATATGATCTAATTGACTTGGCATATCCAAAGTAAAACCAAGACAATTATTTAAAGCAACAACAAAAGCATGATGATAAAATTTACAGGAAAAAACTCTCAGCCCTACTTTTTATCTAGCTCGAGTTTAAAATTAAATTTTGTGGGAGTTTCCTATGTTTGGTATGTCTAACAAAAACCTCGATGATTATTAAAAAAACATGTGATAATGAAATTGAGAGGAAAGAAAATCAGAGTTTTCCTCCAATCTTGAATAGTTTTCCAAGTTTTTTAGATAGGTAGGGTAACAAGAATTATAAAATAATAAATATAAATTTATTGTATATATCTTGAAGAGAAATGTGGAGGAAAACAAATCAACTATGGCTGTGGTCAAAGAGAAACTTTTAATACCTAAATGTAAGTATCTGTACAGTTAAATGGCTGTTTTATAGTTTCCCATGAAACTAGGAAATCATGTCAAGACAACAACAACTACAGCTAGAGAGACGAGGGAAAGGGTGGAGGAAGGAAGAACACGTGGCAAGTGGGTAGATGATGAGAGCAGGGAAATTTGCGCGGTTCTTAGGAGTTTTGAGAATTTGGTTCCATGCCACAGAAGGATAGTTTTGCTCTTGTTGGATTTGTTTTTGGACGCTTTTGCCCCGCGTGTCTTTTATTATGTATTTCTTTGAAATAACAATAAATAATACAAGGGAGGGAGTACGGGGTAGTCCCAAATATATCTACTTGGGTTTTTCTAAAAAACACTTTTATTTTAAAAGTATTTAAAAAAACATTCTTTTTTAATATAAAATTATTTTTCATATATTTTAATATGATAATATCACAAAAAAGTATTTTAATATATTTTCACATAAAGATTTTAAAAAGCTATTACTGTAACAATTTATTTCAATTTGTGGATACCATTGAAAACACCATCGTCTCCACTGACACATTAAATTATAACTTTCTCATATTTTATTATCACCACTCAAAGCAAAATAATTTATTTTACCAGAAAAAATATTTTCTTTAATATCTCAAAATAATGAAAAATAGTTTATATTTCAAGAGAATTCTTTTTATAATTTATTTTTCAAGAAAAAAAATTATAATTATTTTTCGAAACAAACCGACATTTAATTCATAAAAATGTATTATTAATTATAAAGAGAAAAACCTCCGTGAAAACTTAATTAGGAATAAGTTGGTCCAATCAATTTTTATAAAACCCACTACATATGTATATTTAATTTAAAAAACTAAACGTCACTATGGTTTCACCTAAAGTTGTCAATACCGTTCCGATCGCCGTTTCGATCGCCGTTCCGGTTTTTCTATTGGAACGGAACGTTCCGGTTTCGGAGCGTTTCGGCGTGCCGTTTCGGGGTTGTACTGTTCATATATAATTAATTATATATATATATATATAAAAATTAAAATATTAATTTAACAAGCATAATTAAAATTCAAGATAAATTAACTTTAAATTATACAATATAAACACAAAGTCAAACAAATATAATCTCAAAATTAGAAAAAAAAATCAAAAGTTAAAAAAAAAAGAAAAAAAAAGAGGATTTTAAGGCCTGAACGGCACACCCGGAACGGTTCCGAGACGTTCCGGCCGGAATTTCCGGAACGGGCCGGAATTAAAACCGAGATAAAAACGACGCCGTTTCATCTCGGTTTTCTTAACGGAACGGAACGGAATTGACAACTATGGTTTCACCATTCTTTTTATTATCATCACATACGTAAATACATTCTAAAATGCAAAAGTTATTGCTTGTAAGGTGTGCAAGAATTTAATTTGTTCTCTTAATTTTTTATTTTTTTTATAGTTAGTCACAATAGATAAAAATATTTATATCTCTATTATAAACTTCATTCTTTTTTATTTTTTAGTGATATTAAGAAAGAAAAAAGAAAATCATTAGAAAAGGGAAAGTTTTTGGGCAATCACATTCTAATAATAAAAAAAAAAGTCAATCTTGATGTTGATTGGTTTGTCTTCAAGAGAGGTATTTTATTTTAATAAAAAAAAGAAGTTGGTTTGGATATATAATCCGGCCCAAAAAAATCGAGAATCTAAATTTTATTTTATTCTAATTGATTTTTGATTTTTATCTTAAAATAAAATCCTTCTTAAGAAATAATTACAAGGATGTTAAACAAACAATTCAATTAAATCATGTTTTATACAAAAAAATATAGGGTTTTATGATTATGTTTCTAACTTTTAATAATTATATCTAAAAATAATATGATCAATATTTAAATAAAATATGCAAGAAAATCAATAAAAATAAAATATATATTTTATTATTTTTATTCTCAATTTGTTATATTATTTTCATGAATAAATTTTTTTTATATAGTTGTATAAAAATAATTGACATGTTATTTTGTATTATTGTTTTTGAAAACTGAGACACATCATGAAAATCCATGTTTTTGATAAAAAAAAAATTGTAATAAAAGTATAACCTAATGAATGAATAACAAAAAAGAAGTTTTGGCTAAACAAGTATTTTTGTTTTCTCCTAAATTTAAATAATTTGAATTCTTATAATTTTTTATTTTAATTTCTTTTAAGTCTTTATTTCAAAATCTATAGTGTCGATTAAACACAAAACTCATGACTTTGCCAAATAAAAAAGAAATACATAAATAAATAGATATTTCACTTTAAATCACCAAAACAATTTTGATTATTTTCTTAATCATAATAAAATTAAATAGAAAATAATTTTTGAAAACAAGTCCAGCACAAATAAAAAAACAAACTAAAACGGATTTAAATATTTTTTTTTTTATCTAATATACGAAAAATTCTAAGGTTTTCTCTAGCTTTTTCACTATTCGTATGAATAGTGAAGGACTTCTTTTTATTTTTATTTTCATAATGTTTTTATCATTAAAATCTTTTTTCTTCTTTTTAATCAAATCCTTTTACGCCCTAATTAAATACAATTAAATTAAAAATTATGGTAGAAAGACTAAATTAAACAGAAAGATGATCAAAATGTATTTTTTTTCAAACTCTTTCACTGTTCATACGAATAATGAAGAAACTAACAATTTAAAAAAAAAATCATCTTTTTTATCCTTAAACTCTTGTTTTCTTTTGATTGAATCTTTTGTACCCTAATTAGATGTGATTAAGTTTGAAATCGTGGTAAAAGAAACCAAATTAAAAGAAAAGGACTGATGTACACCATGAAAGAAATACACGGTCAAACCCAAATAAACATTAATTTTTATTTTTGTCCATTTTTTTTTTGTTTTTTATATTCCACTCCTTGAATATGAGAGAAGGTCACTAATTTTTTTTTTCCTGAAGAATGCCACAATTCCAACAACTTAAATAGTCAAACTTGATGTCAAATGGTTTCATTTGACAAAAGAAATTTGTCGTATGTGTATGAATATCATGGTGATTGTCCTTCTAGATTGGATTTTGGTGACGTAGAAAGAATTGAAAATCCTTATTCTTTTTTATGGTTTAAATTTTTTGGAGTTACACCTACTGAAGAGGCAAAATCAAACACTTTATTGGTAAAAATAAAGCCAAACGAGTGATTCCAACGAAAAAAATAAAGAACAAAGTTAGTATAAAAATCAAATTATAAGGAATTAAATTGAAAAAAAAAATATCCAAAAGAAAAAAAATATAACAATAAAATTTGAAGACCAAATTTGACACGTTGAGCAAATAGATTGACATTTCTAAATTTTTAATAATTTCTGGAATTAATTTTTCACTCAATAAAAAGATACCACTTTTTTTGAAAATCAAGTTAAATTTTCCTTTAACTAGAAAATATTTTCCATTGACCAGTTTTTTTAATGACAGACAAATACAAGAAAATTAAGAAAATGGTTTCCAAAAAACTATTTTCCATGAAATAGTTTACATGGAAAACAATATGGAAGAATAAAGGAGCACGTGCGGGCAAAATAAATGATGGCTATCCTAACGGTCATCATACCATCTCTTGCTATGGAATAACTATATTAATGTTTTTTTTTTTTTTTTTGATAACCAGGATGTCCGGGCCAGCTTGCGCGCATCACAACTAAATTCCCGGGCCCACTGAACATCCTGCAAACCCAATGAGCATTCAAGGCACCGCGGGGGTGACAGACGTGCCTGGCAAGGCTTGAACCTGAGATGAGAGATGAGATGAAGGGAGAAGCCCTTCTTGACCTCCAAGCCAAAAAAAAAAAAAAAAAAAAAAAAAACTATATTAATGTTACAAGAAAAAAAGAGCACAAAGCATACTTCCTGCCCTGCAGTTTGCCTTATAAGATCCATAGACGTACCCCAGAAAGATTCATATGCACAGATTTTTAATATATCTTCCTAAGGCGACTACATTGGGTTAACATGAAGATTAGAGACAAGAAAGCAAAAGGGGGCAAAGCAAAAACAAAAAGTAAAAGTAAATCATGGATTTTCTTATCTATCGAAAAGGTATGATCATCTCGGACCAGACAATTCTACAGCATGAAGGTTTTCGGTGGAGTCGAGGAGCCATTCAGAGTTTCGAGATGGGGCCAAATCATTATCCTCGTGGACAACCTCTACCTTCTGCCACTCCTCCCATCTCTCTGCCAATCCATCACCATCAAGCATCCTCACCACCTCTGACATCTTAGGCCGCTCCATAGGGGAGCTTTGGGTGCAAAGCAATGCTACTTGTATTAGTTGTTCCACCTCTGAATCGACGTAATTGTTCTGCAGGTCTGGATCAACCAGCATTTCCAACTTCTTCTCTTTTAGAAGTGCTTTAACCTGCAAAACTTGCACAAGTTTTGATCAGTGAACGGGCATACAAGGCATAGATAAGTCCAAGAGAAAGTATGAGAATTATCAAAGAGGTGTATCAATAATCCATCGCATGCTTGAAGTTTGCATCTGTAAAAAGATATGCACTAACACATGCTGTGACTCAGCAGCTAATGTAATTATTAAAGGCATGAATTTCTCAACAGTTTATAATAAAACTCAAATAATTTATAAATGACATGAGCTATAATCAAAGCCCACTTGGATGTCCAGTGAGAAGTAAGTTCATACTGTTCTCGTGAACAAATCCCTCCGTGATAGGTATGGACGAGTCAGTTCAAGAGTGCCAGCCGTCATTGGAAAGAAGAGAAAATGCAGAGATAAGAGGCATTCTAGGATGACAGTTTCCAAAATTAATCGCAAATCACCAAATGAATTATGATGATAGCACCAACTACCTTTCAATCAGCCATCTAAGCCCTAGATGCTATTTAAGGACTAATTTCATGAGATAACCAAGGAAACTTTCCATAGCAGAATATCAAGACCTAAACTATAAGGCTTCTCTTAAGGCATGATAGTGAGTTCAGGCAGAATGCCCAGTCTACACATATGATGTGGAGAAGAGTCTCCAAACTTTTCCTCAAGCCTTACAGGGATTTGAATGATCAAAGCACCCATGGAAAAAAAAGAGTAGAAATTAAGCTAAGAGATAACAGGTGGTAAGAAACAAAATCCTGTTTCTTAACGACTCAATAAATCTCAGAATGCTATTTGTTTATGGGATATAATCACCAAGAGTAACTAGGACACAATGAAAACAATTGAGTTGCAAAACTGGGCATGGTTATGTAAAAAAGGAGAAGGGAATAATCAGAGACAGCACAGCAGTGTGAAACAATGTTCCGACTGACCAAAGCCATGAGCATTATTTAAGTGCACAAAACAAGGTCAACATGGGCGCGTTCGCGCACACACACATCCAAAGCTAACATTGTCAAACCAAGATTAGAACATCATTAATGACTACAAAATAAACCCCTGCAGTTTGAACACAGGTGCAAGAAGCATCTGATAAATAACAAGCAGCAAGGTGTGAGTTCATTACCCAATCAAGTAGCATAACATCATCATCATTGGCAAGCCTTGCAAGATCAAATGCCCGCTGTCCAGTGATAAGCTCTAAGAGCATGATTCCATAACCAAAAACATCAGTCTTCTCAGATGACTTTCCAGTGGAAAGATATTCAGGTGCTATATGCCCAATGGTTCCACGTACAGCAGTTGTGACATGGGTATCTTTGTAGTCCATAAGTTTGGCCAACCCAAAGTCACCAACAACTGCCTCGAACTCCTCATCCAATAATATATTTGCGGCTTTCACATCACGATGAATGATCTTCGGGTCGCAGTGATCATGCAAATAAGAAAGACCCCTTGCAGACCCCAATGCAATTCGCTTCCTACTCGACCAATCAAGAGGGGCTTCTGATGTTGGACGTTCTACAAGAATACATAAAAAAGGATCATGATAAGTTAAAATCCCTACTGATATAAATGAATTAGAGTGGTAATGGTGGTATGACAGCAGCAGAAACTGGATTGAGCATTAAAGCGTTGGATGAGATTTATAGCATAATGGTAGCAGAGATGACCTAAGAGAATGAGAAACAACCAGGTAGTACCTCTTAGACAGGATGCAACACTTCCATTAGCCATGTATGGATAAACAAGCAGCCGTTCTGTAGGTGTCATGCAAAACCCACGCAATCGCAGGAGATTTCGATGCACAGCCATGCTGATCATTTCTACTTCTGTTTGAAACTGCAATTCCCCTCCTGGCGTCCGCTCCTCTTTGAGTCGTTTTACTGCCACCAATGTACCATCTGCCAGGCGTCCCTTGTACACCTTACCAAATCCACCTCGGCCAAGAATGTTCTTGTTGCTAAAACTATCTGTTGCAACCAGTAGTTCTCGCAAAGAAAACCTTTTGAGCTGTCCCAAGTGGACTTCTGGATCTTCTTCAGCTGGAGAATGAACAGAGAAAAACATCTCAGATCCAAACATTGAAACTAGTCTATTTTGAAGGTGAAATACGAACCAGGTACATCAAAGAAAAGCTCTGGCGGTCTCCTTCGCCTCCAATACGCAAACCAAATAGCTGGCGCTGCAAACAATAAAGCAGCACCAGCAGCCACTCCCCCAGCAATAGCTCCAGTGGGGTTGCCTTCTCCTGAAATTATAATGTAGTTCAGTCTCCCAAAGCAAATTTGTCAGGACAAAACCTCACTTCAACATATTGATTTCAACATATCCACCATTACAACAATATTTTCCTCTTCCCAATCATAGGAATAGTCTTAAAAGAAACACTTATTTTTTAGAATTGGTAATTAGAACAAGGCTATTAGTGCAACAAGTGGCAGCTGCAACATAAAATAAAGAAAAAATCTTGAAATGCATGAGCAGTTACAGGAGTGATTGTAATGGACTCAAAGTAAATCAAACACCAACTATTCCCATGGTAAGACACAATACGAAGATGATAAAGCTGAAAATAAGAAAAATATGATACTATGATAAAATCGTATATTCACTGAGTGAAAGTGATTACCAGGATAAGAATCAGTTGAAGGTGGAACAAAAGGAGGTGGCGGGGCAAATGGTGGAGATCCAGGGCAATGCTTCCCCGTAACTGGGCCACATAGGTCCAAGTTATTTGCAAAGCTGTTTAAGGCAATTACTAATTAGCTAATGGTTCAATATTGGACATCCACAATTCCAGATATAGGACATTTCAATTATAATCTAGAAAACCTGATGGGAGTAAATAATGAAAACGAGCCATTATCTGGTACAGGTCCTGAGAGACGATTATTTGACAAGTCCCTGCAACCAAAATTGCAAAATGTTGGTATCACATTATCATAACTAACACAGTACTGATGTCTGAAAAAGAAGAAAGTTCAAGTTGGGTGCTTACAAGACTTGAAGGGCAGTGATATTTATTAAGGACAAGGGTATTGAACCTGACAAGCTATTGTTGTTGAGTCGGCTATCCTTACAGAGATGTACAAAACAAAAACATTAAGTTCCATGTTCAGCACTTTAGCATATACTCATTATTAAAATCCTGCTGGAACCAACACATGTGCAAACACACACACCAGAAGTTAGAATTTAATAAAATTAGGAAAAAAGGTGGAATGGCTCAGCCCTGAAGTTCTACTTAAGCAGAAAACAGAATCATGAAATCACCTGAAGGGCAATTTAAAAACTACACCAATCAAGATGGAGTCCTTTGTTGATTACTCATATCCTAACTTGCAGCAAATGACACATACCAAGTTTCCTAGTTAAAAATTAATAAATGGACTATTTCACAGCCTTCCTTAAAAATAATTAACCTTCAAGTTAACTTTAATAATTACAAGTGAGGGTACTCCAATATCAAGGATGGTTCACTTTCTGCAGAACAGTCTCACATGCACGGCAACATGATACTATTTGGGTTTACACTGCCGCTTGCCCACTTTTACTATTGGCAAGCACCATCAAACAGAAAAAGAAAATAAATAAATACTTGAAGATCCTTTGTACTATTGGATATGTGTAATACAATACATAGTATCATAATTAATGATACTTGATATTCGTAAACAAAATATATTTTTGTCCTAACCAATCCTTTCTAATAAGCAACCAAACTATGTTAAAAAAAAGAAAAGGAAAAAAAATAGTAATGAATTCCTTTGTGTTATGCAATAATGGCCACTCCTTTTCACTATTTATCACGGATGAAATACTACATGGTAACATAATTATGATGCTAGACATTTGTTAGCAGATTACGTTGTGACTAAAAAATTAAAAAAAGCTTTGTACTAAGCACTCTTTTCCAACAAACAAACTAAATGAAGTTCTAAAAAGTAGCAATGAATTCAGCAGAGAGATAATTAACTAAGACAAAGCAAGGCCAAGGACGCTGATTCATACAGGAAGCGTAGTTTCATCAGTTTGCCCAATGTGTTTGGAATAGGACCACTGAAACTGTTAAGGTATAGATCCAAGCTAACCAAGTTTGTCAGATTCCCAAGATCACTAGGAATTGGTCCACTTATGTTGTTACCATAGAGTTCCCTGTCATATAAAAAACGGATCACAAATCAATAAAACTTACAAGAAAACATTCGATGCTAAAGCAACACAAACTAATAAGATGGTTCAACAAAAGAATATCATTCAGTGCATATTAGACTCTCTCTCTCTCTCTCTCTCTCTCTCATACATAGGAACATATAATAATTATGCTAAGTTTCTTCATTAAACCAGATAATCCGAAAAGAAGTCAAGATTCTCAAGAATCCTACGTGGTTTGTATTTTGCAACAAGAGTAAAAAGAATGTACTTCATACTTATAACACACCCTATCTTCTTCAATGTTGTTATTAATAGTGACATTCACATTTGCTATAATTCAAAATTTTAAATCTAACTGTTGTACATAGTGATGACCTCCAAAATTATGCAAAATACAGAAATAGAACATTAAATACATGGAGATCATCATGCTCAAAGTGGACTAGCTAATTCCTTAAATTCACAAGATCCATTTCTCCTCAAATATCAAAGTAACCTTAATTAACAAATCACTCAATAGTTAATTCAATTAGATACAACAGATATGCTATGTGATAACCCAGTACCATATTAAAACAATTAGCTAAAACAACTTTCTATGACAAAAAAAGTATTTGCAAGTACAATGTCAAAATCATCCACTCAACAACTTCACATCAGGAGGATTAACTACGTTTCCTAAGACTTCGTTTTCTCTATCTACCCATGTCCATTCCCCCCTCTCCTCCTCAATTTTAGAACAGATACAAAAAGTAGCCATTGATAGGGCAACTGGCATATTAACAGGCATCACCAATAATGTATATCTACAGATAACAATATTCACATAGAAGAATCCATTTCAAGAAAGAAGCATGATTAGAGAGGTAGCAAACATTGAACATAAAAATTGTCATTCAAGAATGCACGGAATAATGTAATTAAGAGTTAACAGAAGCATAGAGAGAAGAAGCAGTTAACCACAAAAATAGACACAGCATTAGAGTGCAGATAATAAACAATCTCAAGGATGACTTACAGGTACTGTAAATTTTTAAGCTGGCCAACCTGCGGGACCAATTGACCAGATAGAGCTGCATTTCCAAGGTCACTGTGGGAGACAAGGAATGACACTTTTAGCATATAGAAGATCATAAAACAAGAAGAGTCTCTTCTAACAAAGTGACTCATTAAAAAAGGTTGCTTACACTCTAATAACACTATTGTCATTGTTGCATGTAACATGAAACCATGTACAGGGGTTAACAAGGGTAGGGTCCCAGCTCTGCAGGACATTGTTAGGATCTCGTAGATTTATCCGTAGATTATGCAATGCATCACCTGCGTACAGATGCAAACACTTTTAATCACAAAATTGTGAGATGAAGGTTAACCAAAGGAAGAAAAGCAACAATGAGATAAAGCAGACTTCTAGAGCTTTTAGGTACAGTTACTCAACTTAACATCGGCACTAGATTTCACCATCTTTGATATCCTCTAACAAGAATTAAATGACCCCTTTACACCTGACTATGTTCTACAGATTTGGGAAGATGTACTCTTTCAACCAACTAATGCCATGATACGAGGATCACTTTCAAAGAAATAAATTACAAGTCAATTTCTTCTGTTGTCTAATCTAGATACCTCAATTAAACCTGCGTTTGCTACAAGTCCATCTCTGACTGCATTAAAAATCCTCTTTCGTCAAAGCAAAAGAACCTAGCATAGCACTTTGAAGCAAACAAAAATTGAACCGAGGCAACAACTAATTGAAATTTTGGAAACATTCAACCCATTCAAAGAAAATGAGTTACCAAACCCTTCATCGTAAGGCTTCTCATGTAAGAAGTTAACCTCAAAAGGGGAGAAAGGATTTTTTTTAATGACAGTAATTAACAGACTCCCTTTGATCTGATAGGAAAATGACATTTTAATTTAATAGCACACCACCATAACAAGTCCTAAAAGCCAAATTTATCATACATATCCTGTCATAATCCAATAAAAAAAAGCTTCTTAATTGCACATCCTAACACTGAAACATCATAAAAATAACACACAACTAGTCCAGTCCATCTCCATAAACACAATAACAAAGCATTAATTACGCATTCACTTTTCAAAATAATTCTATAAAGCCAGCAGTCAACAACCTAACAACATAAAAAAGAAAACAACCAAACTCAATAATTCCACATTTTCTAGGGACACGACCATTAAATTTCAAAACAAGAGAAACCCACAATTAATATGAAAAGAGAAACAAGTAAGAACCTTCCATATTGGCAGAGATCCTTGAAAAAGGGAGTATGAGTAGCACCAGGATCATCCACAGGGTAACCAAGGCAACGCCAGTTTCTCTCTCCATTAACTTGACAAAATGAACACTGACACAATCCCACATCACCAACAAGCCCAAATCTTAGTACCTCATTTTAAAATTTCACACTCATAATCCTCCACTCCCCACCCCAAAAAGCCATTATTAACGAACACTAATAAAAGGTTAGTTCTCAAAAGCAAGTATAGCAGTCTTCAAGTAAAAAAAAAAAGTGGTTTAGATTAAGCAGAGAGGATTTTTGTTAATGAGCTGAAAGAAGATTCTTGGAAATCCTCTTTTTAAATAAATGCTTCAACTTTAATGCACTTTTTGGCCAAAAAAAAACAAGGAATTGGATTAGTGTATCTTTTTGGTGTTGTTAAGCTTTTTATGCCTAGAGAGAGGGAGGGAGGGAGGGAGAAGGTGGCGTGCAGTGGTGCAGTGCCAACAAGGGTCCCAGTCAAAGCATGCAAATGGTAGGGAGGAAGTGCAAAAGGTGAAAATAAAAATATCATTTGATTCTTTTTGTTCTCACAAAATAGTTAGTTGATCCCTTCATCTTAAAGATCCAATATTGCGTCCCTCTAAGATTTATTTTTGTTTGGGACTTATTCCTTTCATTGTTTTTATCCCCTCCAAAAAGTCCTTGACTTTTAGTAAATTAAGCAAAAATAATTTAAGTTTGGAGATCTTAAAAAGAACTAACAGTCTATCTTGTGGGCTAGCATATAATTCTTCCGACAAGAATGATTTACATGTAGAATCTTGAAAACAAACAGGACCTAGCGAATAATTTACTCAAAGTGAACTCCGTTTTGAAAGTCAAAGGACAAGAAGCTAGGGTCCATGGTGCCAACTCGGATTCAGTCAAAGAAACTCTCATTGCATTCTTGGTCCAAATACGCATGATTATCTACAGTCAGTAATTTATGATACCGTGATAATTATAGAACCCATTCAAGCACTATCTTTCGGTAAAAAATAAAATTAAACAGTAGGATAATTGTAAGCATTGTTGTCCGTTGTGTTATGGGATTCATATCTACTCAATGAATTTCAAGGATCTTTGACGCATCCATACAAGTTGAAGTTTAAAATATATTCATAGATAAAACTAATCGTAAATGATGGTGAAAAAAAAAATATAAAAAAAAAATGCCTAGCTGCATCCAAAACAAAGGCCAAAACCGAGCTCAACAAATGGAGGAAAGTTTCTCGCCCCATCAAGCTGTTATGTATAGAAAAGAAGAAAAAAACTTGCACAGGAAAGAAGAGATAAATTCAGGTGTGAAAACTGAGGCTTTGAGGGAGAAAAAAGCATGCCATTAGAGAGTCATTTTTCCCTGTGTTTTAAAAGTGTTTTTGAAAAATTTAATTATTTTTATTTTTATTTTAGTTAAAAATATTTTGGTGTTTTAAATCATTTTTATGTGTTGATATCAAAAATAAAAAATAAAAACATCATTTTTTATGTATTTTTGAACGAAAAACACTTTCAAAAAATAACCGTTGACCACACTTTCAAAAAACACTAAGATCTCGTCGAGAGGATTCAAGTTATACCATAAAAGATTACCATTGAAGCGTGTTGATCATGTCGCATGCATTGCTAGAAGGTGATGACTCCTTAACATGCGCCAAACATTTTCTCTTCTTCTATACCACTATGTTTTTGATTCTCTAATAACTCTTCAATTCAATCTTGAATTTAAGCCCAATCCTGGCCAAATCAAGCCTAGTTTTAGACCCAACCTGAACCTCTCATTTCCTAACCAAACCCTTAACTCTCCAAGCTCAATCGAACTCCTTAGAGGCCAAGCCTAACCAGTAACCAACCCTTATCATAAACCCAACCGAAGGTGGAAAAGAAAAAGGAGAAAATGGTTCATCATCGGTGGCAATATAACAGTAGTTTCTTTCTCTTCAACGATAGAGATAATAACATTACTAGAAGCAACAAATAATTGGCTATCGTTTCATAATCATCAATAACATAATTATAGTTTACATTCAATAATAAAAATGATAAAAGATTACAAAAATCTGGACATTAACTTCTTCTTTTTAATTCAAGAAAACTTCATCTTCTTTTATGCATTTTTTGAAAGTCTAGGTTAAGCGAGTAAAACCCCAGTTATTACAGACTCTTACAAGTTGAGCACGTCTTGATTTGAACCCGAGACCTGCAAGACAGATCTCAAGCTTTTTTGGGGACGATATTAACTTCATGCAAATACTAAAAAACTATTTCCATATTTATAATTCATAATTAATTTTTTTTATCAAAAAAATAATTGGGTTGAATTTGTTTTTATAAATATTTTTCAGGTTCATTTTTCATAATTTATGTACTGACTAATGATGACACATAAATTGACCACTATTGATCTGGTTGGTTTCACAAAATATAACTCAAAATTGAGTTGAAGCCTGATTTCAAAAATGTGTGGAATGGAACCATTGAAATTGTTCTAGTCAGATCCAACTTCAACAAGTTTGTCAGATTCCCAACATCACTAGGAATCTGTCCACTTAAGAAGTGGCTACCAGAAAGTCCCCTGTCATAGAAATAGTGTTCTAATTCAAGCAGGATAAATATTTCTGATGGTGTGTTACCTGTCGCAAAATTAGCACAATAAAGTAACAGGGGTTCGAGAAATAATCAAAGCCAACTTCTGTACTTTTCATGAACTCAAATAATATAGACATATTAGGGTTCCCAACCCAGCTCCAGTGCATAAAAGAGGCAGATCCAAAGGAATCCACCAGGTTTGACATCCCTTTGCACCAAGAAATTATCACTGCCGATCTATCTCACCATCACAAGACATTTTGTCCCAGCAAATTCTCTGACAAGCAGAGTAAATGTTCAAGCAAATATGGTTTTCTTGGACCAGTCTCCTACCATAAGTAAATAAAAAAGCAATTCTTGCCTTTTATTTCTCACTCAAATGTAGGGTTCTTTGCTCAATCATGTGAATTTCCGCGGATGAATTGATCAGCTTTCGAGGTGGATTGTAAACCAGGTCCATACTGTCTCCGCAGGTATGCAAACCAAATTGCCAGGGCAGCAAATAGTAACACCACGCCAGCAACTATTGCTCCATTATTGGGCTTGCTGTCTCCTGAAATGAAAAACAAGAGCGTTATATATTCACAATGCCGATAATCCTCTTCTTTTTAACTCATCTTGTCCTCAAATATGAGGATTTTGCAATAAAAAGTTGGTGCTTAAGGAATTTCCCGATTCTGTACTTCACTCAGTGCACTTCTTGTACTTTGTGGCCGACAAGACAGAAGTTTCTTATTGCTAAGAACTTGAGCAGTTAAACTATACTGGTCAGGAAAAAGAGAAACTACAGAATACAAGCAATTCCGATAATCACAGCACAGTGAGTGTCAGTAGGCTAATTAATCTGGGATCATTTCTAAAATCAATAAATAAATGAAGAGTGTATACCATCTGGACTAGAAACTGCAGGTGGGGATGATCCAGGGCAAAGCTTCGTCGTAATTGGCCCGCATAGATCCAAGTTATTTGCATGACTGCAAATATAAAAACCATTGACTCATCAGTCCCCACTAGTGAAGAATAAATCCGCTTTACATCACTTTTTTCAAGCACAAAACCTGACGGCAGTAAACAATGAAAATGAGCCATTGTGTGGAACAGGTCCTGATAGCCGGTTACTGGATAGATCCCTGCATTCAATATTCAGAAATCCCTGAAGCCAAAATAATGCTAATTACTAGGATAAAAATGGAAATGACTGTAAATTTTGTCCAGGAACTCACAGGACTTGCAAGGAGTAGAGATAAGTCAGCGACATGGGAATCGAACCTGACAGGTTGTTGCTGTTGAGTCGGCTTTTGGAAGTTTGGCGTACAAAAACATAACAATCTTGAGTTCCAATACTATCAGTAATTAAAGCATAAAACTCATACACTAATACAATGAGAAAGCAAGGGAATAATTTTGCAAAATCACTTGGACAATTAGAGTGATCTTGTCAAGTATCTGCATTATTTAGCCTTCCTAAAGGGCTTGTTATTTCAGAGAAAATAGTGCGGCGATTGTGTTAGCAATAGTTTCTTAAAAACAACATCTTCAGTTAACATTTTGAGCAACTTGATTCATGACAATTTAAGTCATTAAAATGCTGTAAGCACCACAGCAATTTGTTTGCAGAATATAGTGGTAATCATTGTTGTCAAAATCGCGATTGGACTCGTAAAATCGTACAAATCTGGTAAAATCAGGTAGAAAATCGAACCCCATTAAAATCGGATCTGACTCGGAAAAATCGGGTAGAATCATAAAATCAGATCGGATCGGTCTGATTTTACGATTCTAATTAAATGAATTCAGGTGTTCAGACGTAATATTTTTTATTGCAAAAAAAATAAATATCATGGTCTTTAAAGCAAATCCTAAAACATATATATTAAAATAATATCATAAGGAAAAAATTATTATAAATCATATCAAAAATTTATTTAAAAATATGAAAAGTGATGAACATTTTTTTTTTAAATAGACTATTAATAACTAAGTATGTTTTTTTGGTGAAAATGTGTTCTATTGTATTTAGAAATATATTACTTATGATTTTAACTATAATTTTATAATTTTTGCACTGAAATATTTTATATACAATTTTACTATCCGAGTTCAAATGTCAATTCCGTGTAATGCTTTGGCATTCTCGTGCATGGGAATTTGAAACATTGAATCACAGTGATGTTTGAACAATATTCATCATGTATAGCGATACAGGAAAAAAAATTCCCCAGTCTGTAACTTTCCTTAAACAAAATATATCACCACTTAATGAATTCAAATAAAATGGATCCAAAACAAATACTTCAAAATAGGCCCACAAAAATTCATTGGGTTCAGGTTAGGAGTTCATTCAAACATCAGGCCCAGGATTGACATGAAGCTCGAACCACCAGTTTATGCCAAACCCTAGCTAATCTTTTAATGAATTAGGGTTTTTAAAGCATAGTTGTCATTCAAATAATATGATGTAAGCCCGCAAATAATTGCATGCTGTATGTTGAACTCGAGACTTTAGTTCTTACTTTATTCAGGAGACAGCAAGTTGGAGACAGTCCATACCATTTTTAAATCATCCTCTGGTTGTGGAACAGGTAAAGGTAGGTGCTGAGAAGCCACTTGTCATGGTCCTGCTAGATATATTATGAAATATATGCTTATATTTATATTTATATAGTCGATAAATTCATACCATGATTTAAAAAAATGAAATTTAATTCGAGGTTTGGTTGATGTACTGAGCAAGTCATGGCCAGCAAGTCAAAACAGATTTAATCAGGGAAATGATTGTCAAGAAGTTAACCATACTCGTAAACCAAATTTACTGAGTATGTTCATAATGTTTACTAGCTTAGCTAGAAAAGTTATTTTTCCTGCCATTTGAAATGATCATATTCCATTTGCGAACTTGGAATGGGTTTGTGTTTGTGCTCCAAGTTTCAATCAACTGAAGCTTCAAAGAAAATATCATGGGATTTTAAGAGAATAAACAACTGCTAATGTTTTAAGGTTCAACATGGGACTTCGAATCATTATTTTTTCTTTGTACTGAGAAAAAAATGTTGGATCATTAATCCAACGTTGGGCTTATATGAGAATAATTATGTGTTTGTGGACTGTCAAATAAGGTGAAGCCTAATTAAAATGATCTGCTAAGTATTTTTTAGGCAATTGGGTTTTGGTGTATCTAATAGGGTGTGGACCTTTAATGTGTAGAGATTACGGGGTTATTCCTATTTTAGTGATGGGCTAAAATAGGAATACCAAAGGGTAGGAATGCCAAAAGGCATGAATACCAAAAGGCACTTGGTTGCCTATATATATGGTCATGGTCCCCAGATTACATGTTCGAACATTCTCACACTGACATCCCATTATCAGAGAGAAAACTAAGGTTAAGGTAGAGAGAACAAAAGGGCTCTCAAAGGAGAACGTGTTAATCTGGAAGGCCATCCGTACGACTCTAGAGAGCGACTTCCGGATATGGATTCAGGTACGCTTCCGCTTTATGGTTTATGCAGTTTATTCATTCTTGATAATTCGACATGAACACAATTTCTATATGTTATGAAATGCTAGATCTAACAAGTGGTATCAGAGCCACTTTATGTTGAATTATTGAGAAAATATGCTATATATGTATGTGTTAGATTGGCAGCCCGTAGGCTGCCAGTCTTTTATCTCAACCAGCGCTGCCATGGCAACGCTGGTGCAAGAAAGACTTCTACTGGCAGCCCGTTGGCTGCCAGTGAAGCAAAGATTTAAACCAGCGCTGGCAAAGCCAGCGCTGGTGAATGAATCAAACTGGCAGCCCGAAGGCTGCCAGTGATGAAGAAGAAGATAATGTCAAACAGCCCGTGCACTGGTGAAGTGGCAAAATATTTGGCAGCCCGTAGGCTGGTGAAAATCAGAAGTAACCAGCGCTGGCCTTGCCAACGCTGGTGAAAGAAAATAACTGGCAGCCCGTAGACTGCCAGTGATGAGGAGATTTCAAAACCTCAGTGTAAGAAATCCCAGTAGCCAGTGAAGAAGAAGAAGATAAAAAAAAAAAAAAAAAAAAAAAAAAAAAAAAAAGGGATGAAACGATTGCACTGGCAGACTGCCAGTGCAATTAAGAGACAATAAAGGCGGTATGGCAGCTGCAGTTACAAATTTTGTAACAGCTGCCAAGCCTTAAAGACAGTATGGCTGCCTTAAAGACAATCAATCCCTGGGCCTGTGGCAGAATTTATTACTTTATTTTTGGGCTATGGGTTTCGGCCCACATTAAACAAACAAGGCTTGTGGGCTTTAGACCTACATAAATTATGTAGTATTATGGGTTTTGGCCCATAGAAAATTTTAGCCCATAATAAAAATATGGATTTAGTAGGCTGGTTTAGGATCCGAGTTGGCCCGACCCGGTCCAGCCGCAAGGTCAATGGTCAAAGTCAACCGTTGACTTAAAAAAAAAAAAAAAAAAAAATTCGGTGCAAATTTTTTTTTCAAATATTGGTATATTGATATATATATTTTGAAATAAGTTAATTAAAACAATATGTCACCAAAGTGACCTCTTTTGTGGAGATTAATTTTATTTTGAAATATAAAGGGTTATGTGTATGCGATTTATGTTCTTATTGATCGGCCCAAAGGAAGGTCAATATTTAAAGTAAATGCATGCACACATGTAGTAATCAACATGTGATGATTATTTGGTTTTACATGTGACTAATTAATTGACCCAAAGGCCAATTTATTTTTCGACATGTTCTTATTATTAATGTTTGATTACTACATTAAGATATCACTTACAAATTAATCTTTTATCCAAAGATAAAATATTAATGGAGTGCCCGATATCTTAAGATGGGTTTTACCTTTATTTGAATTAATTTTTGCTCTTAAGATAAGTTTTGGTTGTGAGCTTGTTTCAATTGTTGTTGTTCTCTTTTCAGCGATTAATCCTGCTAATATAACTGCCAGTATCAACTCAATTCCTATGCTTAATGGCTCTAACTTCAAATCTTGGAAAGACAATCTTTTGATTGTTCTTGGAGTTATGGATCTCGACCTTGCGTTAAGGACTGATTCTCCCCCACCTCTTAAGGATGAGAGTACCTCTGATGAAAAGAGGGATATGGAAAGGTGGGAGAAATCAAATCGCATGTGTATGATGATCATGAAGAGAGCCATTCCAGAAGCATTCAGGGGCACAATGTCTGATCAAATCAGTACAGCTAAGGAATTCCTTGCCAATATTGAAAAGAGATTCGTCAAGAATGAAAAGGCTGAAATCGGTACGCTCTTGACAAGTCTCATTTCAATGAAGTATAAAGGCAAAGGCAATGTAAGGGAGTACATTATGGAGATGTCTCATCTTGCTTCCAAGCTCAAAGCACTTAAGCTTGAACTCTCTGAGGACTTGCTAGTGCATCTGGTTTTAATATCCCTTCCTGCACAATTTAACCAGTTTAAGGTGAGCTACAATTGTCAGAAAGAGACTTGGTCTCTGAATGAGCTCATCTCACATTGTGTTCAAGAAGAGAAAAGGCTTAAGCAAGATAGGACAGAGAGTGCTCACTTAGCCACTGCCTTTAAAGACAAGGGAAGGAAAAGAAAGAACGCTAAGGAAGCTGCAGGTACAGTACCTCAAAAGAAACAATTAACGAAATCAAATGATTCGATCAGTACTGGTTGTTTCTTTTGTGGTGCTGAAGGGCATAAAAAGAAGCAATGCACCAACTATCACGCTTGGCGTGCTAAGAAAGGTCTGCTTCTTGCTTTGGTTTGTTCTGAAGTTAATTTAACTTCGGTACCTAGACACACGTGGTGGTTAGATTCTGGTGCAACAACTCACATCAGTGTGTCTATGCAGGGTTGCCTGAGTTGCCGAAAGCCAAATGATGTTGAAAGATACATCTATGTAGGCGATGGCAAGACGGTTGAAGTTGCGGCAATTGGAAAATTTAGATTATTGTTAAAGACCGGACTTTATTTGGATCTTAACGAAACTTTTATTGTACCGTCTTTTAGATGGAATTTGATTTCTATTTCTGCTTTGGACAAATCTGGTTATTCTTGTTCATTCGGAAATGGAAAATTTAGTTTGTTTTATGATTCCAAATTATCTGGTTCCGGTTCTTTATCTGGTTATGATAATCTATATTTGATTGATACAATTGCTTCATTTAATGAATCCCTGCAATTAAGTACACTAGGTACCAAGAGAAAATTAACTACCGAGAATTCAGGTATATTATGGCACAAACGATTAGGTCATATCTCTAAAAAGAGAATAGAGAGACTTGTGTCAGAAGAAATTCTCGATCCCTTAGATTTTACAAATTTTGACATTTGTGTTAATTGTATTAAGGGAAAACAAACCAATACAAGGAGATTTGTAGCCAACAAGTCTATGGACATCTTAGAACTAATACATACGGATATTTGTGGGCCATTTCCTACGGTCGCTTGGAATGGTCAACAATATTTTATAACGTTCATAGATGATTTTTCCAGATATGGCTATGTATATCTCATAAGTGAAAAATCACAGTCACTGGATGTGTTCAGAAGTTATAAAGCTGAAGTTGAAAATCAACTCAGTAAAAAGATTAAAAGCGTCAGATCTGACCGTGGTGGTGAGTACTATGGTAGATATGACGGTTCAGGAGAACAACGTCCAGGACCATTTGCTAAATTCCTAGATGAATGCGGTATCGTCCCACAGTACACTATGTCGGGTTCGCCCACTATGAATGGTGTTGCTGAAAGACGAAACAGAACGCTTAAGGACATGGTAAGGAGTATGATTAGTCATTCTACCTTACCAGAATCACTCTGGGGAGAAGCACTTAAGACTGCAGCATATATCCTTAATCGAGTACCCACTAAAGCCACTACCAAAACCCCTTATGAAGTTTGGACATGCAAGAAACCTAGTCTAAAACACTTACATGTTTGGGGATGTCCAGCTGAGGCAAGGCCTTATAGGCCTAATGAAAAGAAACTGGACTCTAGGACGGTAAGTTGCTATTTTATTGGATACTCGGAAAGATCCAGGGGGTATAAATTTTATGATCCCACAACTAGGTCGATTTTCGAGACGGGAAATGCTCGATTCTTTGAGGATGTCGAGTTTGCGGGAGGTGATAAGGATAAAGACTTTGTCTTTGAAGAGGAATATATTGATATTCCCACAGGTGTTATTAGCATTGGTCAAGATTCTATTTTTGACCATGTTGAAAACACAACAAATCAAGACAATGTCGAAGCACCTCCTATTCAAGAAATTGTTCCAGAAGAACAACCTCGAGCACCTCTAGAATCTATGCCATTAAGAAGATCCACTATAGAGAAGAGAAGTGCAATATCAGACGATTATATTGTATTTCTCCAAGAACATGAGGTAGATATTGGAGTGATGGAAGATGATCCTATCAACTTCCATCAAGCCATTGAATGTTCTAACTCTCAAAAGTGGATTTATGCTATGAATGAGGAGATTAAGTCAATGAAAGACAACAACGTGTGGGATCTTGTCCCATTACCTGAAGGTGTGAAACCTATTGGTTGCAAATGGATATTTAAGACCAAAAGGGATTCGAAAGGTGATGTGGAGAAGTACAAGGCACGTCTTGTTGCAAAGGGCTTTACACAGAAAGAAGGTATCGATTATAAAGAGACTTTCTCTCCGGTATCTTCGAAAGACTCTTTCAGAATTATAATGGCATTAGTGGCATATTTTAATCTTGAGTTACATCAGATGGATGTAAAGACAGCGTTTCTCAATGGTAACATTGATGAGACGATCTATATGTTGCAACCTGAAAACTTTGTGTCTGGAGACCCAAAGAATATGGTTTGCAAGCTTAAGAAATCCATCTATGGACTCAAACAAGCATCTCGACAATGGTATTTCAAGTTTCATCAAGTGATCATCTCGTTTGGTTTTGAGATGAATTTGGTCGATGATTGTATATACCATAAGTTCTGTGGGAGTAAATATATTTTCCTGGTTTTGTATGTCGATGACATCTTGCTTGCCAGCAGCGATATAGGCTTATTGCACGAAACCAAGAAATTTCTAGCTAAGAATTTTGAGATGAAAGATCTTGGTGAAGCCTTTTTTGTATTAGGTATTCGGATACATCGAGATCGCTCTCGAGGTATTCTTGGATTATCACAAAAGAGCTATATCGAAAAGGTTCTTAAGAGATATGGCATGCAAGACTGTAAACCAGGAGATACCCCTGTGGCTAAGGGAGACAAATTTAGTCTCACTCAGTGCCCTAAGAATGATTTTGAGAAAAGAGAAATACAGAAGATTCCTTATGCTTCAGTAGTAGGGAGTCTAATGTATGCTCAAGTTTGTACGCGTCCGGATATTGCGTACATTACTGGGATACTGGGCAGATATTTAAGCAATCCAGGAATAGACCATTGGAAAGCAGCTAAGCGGGTCTTACGGTACTTACAGAGAACAAAAGACTACATGCTCACATATCGGAGTTTGGCTAATCTGGAGATCATTGGGTATAGCGACTCCGATTTTGCTGGATGCCAAGATACCATGAAATCTACATCAGGGTATATTTACATGCTAGCTGGAGGTGCTGTTTCCTGGAAGAGTGCTAAACAGTCACTTATAGCCTCTTCCACGATGGCAGCTGAGTTCATAGCATGTTATGAGGCATCCAATCATGGAGTATGGCTGCGGAATTTTGTCACGGGGCTGCGTATAGTGGATGATATAGAAAGACCACTAAAATTATTTTGTGACAATAAGTCGGCAGTTTTATATTCCAATAACAATAGGAGCTCGTCGAAGTCGAAACACATCGACATCAAGTTCCTAGTTGTTAAGGAAAGAGTTCAGAGTGGATTGTTGTCTATAGAGCATATCGGTACAAACTCCATGGTTGCGGATCCGCTTACTAAGGGATTGCCACCCAAAATGTTTCATGAGCATACTGCTCGTATGGGTGTTTTGGCAATTGATAGTATTCAGTTTTAAAGGGAGTTTTTGTAATTTCAGATGCTTTTATAATATAGACAAATTTTCAGTTTATGGATATTTATGAAGTTATTTCTGCAGAAATAAAGTCTTTGGTTTAATTTACACTCTGATTTTAGTATGGTTTGATCTCACTAAGGTTTAAGGGTGGACCAGTTGGAAATAGGCATGTTAAGATCATATTGCATGAAATTTCCATGCTACACATCCACATCATGATCCATGTCATTTAATTGTATTGGCATACGTGACCTTTGATAGGTTGAGTTACGATAATTATAACGAAAACCGCTTAGATCCTATGTTGGTATGATTACTGGACCGGATTGGTTATAGATACATCTGTTAATGACAGCAAAGATTGAGCTCATTTGGTTATTTTTGCAAAACATAATTATAAGGTTATACATATAGCCCAAGTGGGAGATTGTTGGATCATTAATCCAACGTTGGGCTTATATGAGAATAATTATGTGTTTGTGGACTGTCAAATAAGGTGAAGCCTAATTAAAATGATCTGCTAAGTATTTTTTAGGCAATTGGGTTTTGGTGTATCTAATAGGGTGTGGACCTTTAATGTGTAGAGATTACGGGGTTATTCCTATTTTAGTGATGGGCTAAAATAGGAATACCAAAGGGTAGGAATGCCAAAAGGCATGAATACCAAAAGGCACTTGGTTGCCTATATATATGGTCATGGTCCCCAGATTACATGTTCGAACATTCTCACACTGACA
Source organism: Salix brachista (assembly GCA_009078335.1). Lineage (NCBI taxonomy): Eukaryota > Viridiplantae > Streptophyta > Magnoliopsida > Malpighiales > Salicaceae > Salix > Salix brachista. Next base: position 8,433,732 of record CM018578.1, on the reverse strand, counting down.
TCCCATTATCAGAGAGAAAACTAAGGTTAAGGTAGAGAGAACAAAAGGGCTCTCAAAGGAGAACGTGTTAATCTGGAAGGCCATCCGTACGACTCTAGAGAGCGACTTCCGGATATGGATTCAGGTACGCTTCCGCTTTATGGTTTATGCAGTTTATTCATTCTTGATAATTCGACATGAACACAATTTCTATATGTTATGAAATGCTAGATCTAACAAAAAAACCCTAAAAAGAGTGTGATTTTTCAAATCATGGGACTTTTTTGTTTTCAAAATTGGTGACATTTCTCCCTGCCAGTCATGCATGTTGAGAATGAATTGCATGCTTGAAATTGAAGAAAGAACAGCGAGGAAAAATCAGTGGTTGCCTTCAGAGAGTAGCTAGCTGCTGATATTTTGAAGCATTTCATGGATGCGATGGAAGAGAATCTTGAGAAACTTAACAGGAACAAAAGGAAAGCAAAGTGATCGGGCATATGTGCTAGAGCCAGTACCCTGACCACTTTTTGGCTTTTGCTTCCTCTTTTTCTCGGCGTGCATAGATACCATGTTCATTACACAGGAATATATATCTGCATGAAGGCAGGGGTGGGGGGTGATTTGCTTGCTTCCATGGATGTCCAATCCATAGGTAGCTAGGATTTACTCTACCATTTGTTCATTAATCAGGTATAGCTAGGGTATCTCAAAATTCACACATTAATTTCATATTTATCAAAGTAAATGTGAGAGGATGTATGATCATGGTTAATCAAAGCCATTTAAGTGCTAGTTGGCTTTTTAGATGATTTTAAACACGTAATTTTGATATCAACCTGATATATTTATCGAAATGAGTTTCTACAGGGATTGACTCTTATGTTTGAATTAAAAAAAAAATATATATTTCTTTAACATCCACGTCAATTTGATGGCAAAGGGTCTGCGATCTGCACGACACATCTCAAATTCGAGCAAGGCGTTCACTCATTGTAAAAGCTTAGGACAGCAGAAGTTTTACTCGCTCATTTGAGTTCACAAAGTTTATTTTTTCAAGAGGTAAAGTTTCCTGTTATCCAAGACTACTCTAACAATTGGCTTGTCAACGGTCTAATAAACTTCCTTGTAGCATGAAAATATAAATCAAGTCATTATATAATACCATATTGCTGGAGCAGATGAAATTAATTAACTACTGATCAGAATTAATTACAAGAAATTAAAGGGAACGAGTGAATTTGACATGGTGTTGGGTTCACCTTTTTCTTCAGAACCATACTTTGCTCGCATGCATGCACATACTTTCTAATGATTAATTTGGGTTGGCAACTAAAAATGTTTGTGGTCCAAAACATTACTAATTAAGTAGGAGTAATTTGAGAAAAATGATGAAAATAGCTAGAGAGTGGCAAAAATAGAGAGCTTGCCCTTGTTTTTTTTTTTTCTTCCATAAAAACACTTCAACTTAACCACCAATTAATGAAAACGAGAGTCACAGCCTGAGATATGGTTCCCTCGTTTATCTCTCGCAAGACCCATAAGCAGTTCTTACTTCTAAATCAAGATTCCATACTTCACAAGCCATTCTTTGCAATGGTTCTGATCATTCGAAAGCTTGTTTCTTTCCTTTTCTGTCCACATCAAGATCGTCTTTCCACTTTTTATATTATTTTGTTTTTGCCTCTTTACCCCATGCACCTCTCCTAGCATAAAACCCCAGGCCACCCTCATTAGATTCTTCAACCAAAGCTTCAATCAAAAAAAAAATCCAACTTTCTTTGAAATCAGCACCATCTTCTCTTCTCCTGCAAATTTGGTTGTCTAAAATGACGGGGAAAAGGAGCCGTGTCAGCCCAGTTGGAAGCCCCCAGCTGTCTGAGAACATCTCAGAGAGCTCTTCCAAACTGGAGCAGGACCGATTCCTCCCCATCGCCAACGTAAGCCGGATCATGAAGAAATACCTCCCAGCAAATGCAAAAATATCCAAAGAAGCCAAGGAAACTGTTCAAGAGTGTGTCTCTGAGTTCATAAGCTTCATCACAGGCGAGGCATCCGATAAGTGTCAGCGAGAGAAGAGGAAGACGATTAACGGCGATGATCTTTTGTGGGCTATGACCATACTAGGGTTTGAAAATTACGTTGGACCCTTGAAGGTTTATCTCAACAAGTATAGAGAGACCGAGGGTGAGAAAAATTCCATGGCTAGACAAGAGGACCAGTACTTATCTCCCACCAACCACGGTTCTCCGGGTACTCTATCAGCTGAGATGGATCTCCGAAGTTATAACGCCGGAGCACTCTGCTCACTTGGAACAGAAGTAGCAGCCAAGAGCTACGGAGAAAACACAAGGTTCCATGGCTATCAGGAGAATAATTTGATGTTTGGTGATTTCAACATGAATAGGATACGCGATCATGGAGACAGGAATAGCAGTAGAGCTATGGCTGGTCAGCCTCATCATGGGGTCATCTGGTAGAGAGGTGTTACATGTAATATACAATTATGTAAGCTTATTTCTTTCTTTGTCAAGTAATTAATTAACTATCTGCATCTAAATGTCCACATATATAAAGTTAATTTCAGATTCTCTTGTGCTCTTACAAGGATGAAGATCGTACAGAGCTTCGAATAATCTCCATGAAATCTTATGTCTGTTCATTTAATACATAATTCAAATATTGCTACACTCTGTATGCTTGGCTGTACTATACTTGTGGCACCACTCTTTTTTCGATCGAGCAATATCATGTATTTGTATTTAAAAGATGTTAGCCATATGCATGACGGCCTCTAAAAATTCATCAAATATAACATCTTAGTCCAGTACAGTGGTCTATTTCTAAACTCGAGCAATCACACAAGCTAGAGATCACAGATCGCAGGGACTGTGAAACCTGCACTACTTTCTTTTCTATAGCTTGTTAGATTCAATCTGAACTAGTTTATGTTCTCCAAACATAAAACACCGGCCCATGAGTGAGGCTGAAAACCAAGATAGAATGATTTTCCAGAGTCAGGTGAACCACAGCAAGTGGTGGTGAGTCAAAGATCCGAGCTGAATTGGAAACGGGATTCTGGAGATTTCAAGCCAGGAATCAATCAGGTTAAAAGTCAAGATCCTGTTATTGATTGCTGGCCTCCTCCTCATCACGAGTGCTTCCAAATCTGTTTCACTGTTTTAACTCATTTTGCTACCCGTTGAGAGCTAACAGGGGAAACACACAGATTGATGGTTACTGTGAATGTTAGAGATCTAGCACAGAAAGTGGAGGTCTGTATTCATCTGGTATCGGTTCATTCATCAGTTCATCTTTTTAAGTCCGGACATCAACAAAATAGGCCATAAAGTATCTTTTAAAATATTCCGATGGTGCCCGTTATTTTATTTTTATTTTTAAAAAAAATCACCTTCACTGAGTTTGGGCTCACCACAATTGCATGTGTAGACGGTGTCGTCTTTGGCCCGAAAGTACTCGGCTCAACAATATAAAACAATCTCAACTACTAGGGCATATAAAATATAAAATACTTGAGTATTTAAAAAAATATATATATAAAATACTTTGGCATGGTTTTTTTAAACAAACAATAGATATTGCATGGACTTTACAATAAATTTGTAAAATTTCAAAGGATTTTGGTCAATATTTCAATAACACTAAAAAAATTTATTCTTAAAAATTAAAAGTCAACATTATGGTATAAATATTAGACCTACTAGTAGGATGATATTTTAGTACCGCAAGTTGATTAGAAAGTTCTCATAATTATTTAGGATATTCATCAATTTTAATTAGATGTATTTCTCACCACAATATACGAGTTGTGAAAAGTATTTTCGCCTCCAAGTATTTTAATCATGGCACATACGTGGATTCTTCCTATAAGAATCTACCTGGGCACATGAGCTCATGATAAATTTAAAATGTCAGATTTACTCATGAGTATGAATTTTTGTTCTGAGTCATAAACAGATCACCAGTTAGGAACTCATTAATATCTTTAAACTGCATTAAAATCACATAATATAATTTACTTCAGTTAAGGCGTATTATGAGCGCTAATAATATCTTTATTAATAATCGATTATTATCCTGGAATTTCAAATAAGACTAGTTCACTCGAGTCTTTTAGTAACTCTAACCAAACTATTAGATGATTACTCCTTGATATGAACATTGCATTGTTGCAAACATACGTTCGACAGTATAGTTTGTCATGTGTGTTGGTAAAATGTGATGATAAACTATACTTTTGTTTAGTGTCTAACATCATAATGCTTGGACTACCATAAACTAGTTTGCTATGATTATTTAAAAAACCAGATCATCATACAATAATTTGATTATTATTTCCAATATAAATAACATTTTTTATCCAATTCCCTGGATTTGAAAGGTTTTTATGCCAATTTTTTTTTGTTAATTTTTACATTGAGTTTGAGTTGCTAATTTTGCTTGCTAATTTTCAATTTTTATTGATATAGGCACATAAACCACTGGATAGTATCGATTAAAAAAACAATTGAGTATTTTATGAGCAGTAAATTAAATGGGAAACGAGAATACATGAGCACAATTAGAAATAAATTAATATTATATGGTAAAATTGATCCTATCCTCCATCAATGTGGCATGCTATATAAAAAAAAACAGATAGGAGACAATGTTAGTAAGTATAACATAAATATAATAGAAGTATAGAACATGCAATACCATATTACCATGATAAAAATTAAATTCACTATTATAAATTTTAGAGATTAAATTCGATTTTCTCCTGCTAAAATATATTCCAGGCACACTCTATATATAAAAGTAGATGTACTAAACTTAATTATCTCAAGTACTAAACAGTCAGTCAGAAAGACAGTCAAAACGTTGAAAAAACATCCTCAGACGAAGATAAAAAGCTAACTTACCCCCAGCACACGCTTTGTCGTTTCCGATCCAGCTTAATAGTTTTGATATTTACCAAACAATCCTCTATGTCCCTCTCTGTTATTATTTATGAGATTTTTAAAAGAAGCGGTCTTTGAGGCCTCCCCTTCTCTTCCATGGACACCGCTCCATCTCCTTCTCTGACAATCCAAGAACCAACCCCCATTGATCAGTCAAATCCAGCGGTGGAGGATGACTATAACCCTAAACCCATAAACAGAAAGAAGAAGAAACGAGTCCTTAAAGACACAACCATAACGCCGTCGCCGCCTTCATCATCTTCTTCATCCTCTGTTACTGCTTCTATGAATAGAAGTTCGCATGTGGCATACAAACGCAGAAGCCCCAGGGTGGTTTATGCCCCGCTTAGGCACAGGGGCGGTGTGGGGGATGGCGATGTGGAGGCTATTGCATTACCTCTTGGAATGTCTTTTGCTGCTGTTGTTGCTCAGGTCTCTTCAGTTTTCCGTTTTGTGAGCAATGTAGATTGAAATTGGTGGTTTTGGTTCATAAAGTTTGGTTCTTTTTGCTGTCTGTTTAGTTTCTTAAGTTGATATGCTTGCGTTGGGAAATTTAGGGTTTCCTTATTTTTTGGTTATATGTTATTCAAATTGGTTCTTGCTTTTCTTGGTTAAATATGGTGATAGAGATAGATTCAAATTTGTTGGAATGGAGTCTCTTCAGTTTTCCGTTTTGTGAGCAATGTAGATTGAAATTGGTGGTTTTGGTTCATAAAGTTTGGTTCTTTCTGCTGTCTGTTTAGTTTCTTAAGTTGATATGCTTGCGTTGGGAATTTTAGGGTTTCCTTTTTTTTGTTATGTGTTATTCAAATTGGTTCTTGCTTTTCTTGGTTACATATGTTGATAGAGATAGATTCAAATTTGTTGGAATGGAGATAGATGGTTTTGAAATTCTATGGAGATTGTTGGTAGATTTTTTGTGTTGTGGAGTGTTTAGATCTCCGAATGCACTTTAGATAATATGCAGCTACGGAACTCCAACATGGATTACAACTTTTGGAAGTTAGCCTTTGATAAACTATATTTTTCACGAAATTCAGTGATTGACTTGAATTATGTTCTGTAAGCTGATATTACAATGATTAAGAGTGTGGTCAGTGAATAAAAGGTTTCTACGCAACTTTATAAAAAGTGAATGGATTTAATGTACAATTGTAGGTCATTAAGATATATGTAAATTTCTTACAGACGGATATCTACCATTTATCCATTGTTTTGGTGCTAGGGGAAAGCAGTAGGGGATAGAGACAGGCCTTAAATGATGCTCTTAATTCGGATGCTCTATTGCTATTTGTGTTCCGCATGACATACAGTTAGTTACATGCTTTTGCTTGTATGTGCGCGAATTGGTAGCTGTATGTTTCTTATTTTGTTTAAATAAATCCATTCAAATCTATGTAGTCTCTAATGGCTTGCTTTGATTCGTGCATTGATTTGTATGTAATTAGTGTATCCAAAGCAGTGTCCAGTGTTTTATTCAACACTATGCTTGCAGTCTAATATCATTTGGTGGTTGAATTAATTTAGATATTAGGTTTACAGCTACTCATGCAATGAAAGGTTTCGTCCTTGTGGGATGTATGTTCATGGCATCAGTTGTATTCTTTAATTTGCATTACTTGATGAATCAAAAGGTGAACTGAACTGGACTCTGCCTTATCTTAATATACAGAATAGATTGGTGATTGGTTATGAAGTTAACCTTTAACATCTTCAGAGCTGTTTGCTTGAACCTCAGATCTTGACGTTTTGTTTTGAGCCTTGAATGCTATTTTTATCAATAATCTTTCATTTTTGTAAAATTAAGGCATTAGAAAAATTTTAAATTTCACTTGTCTTCCTTTTAGGTTTTATTTTCACTTTCTAATTGTCATGTATATACTATTAGCTTTTTCTCCCTTTGGTTTCTTTAAGTCTCCCTTTGGTTTATTTCAGGAATGTTCTGTGAGATTTCTGAACTTTCTAATGAAATGGCTAGCCTTATGAAAAATCTCATTAAAACATGTTGATGGCTTTCTTACAGTAATGATGGAAGGTCTAAAGCATCTTTATCATTTGCGCTTTTTTTTAACAATTAGTATTTGTCAGCTGATATTGTTCACTTGTTGCTTTTTTTACTGTAGATTCTAGAGAGGAAAGATGCAGCAGGTGAAAGATTGTCTGTTGATCATCTTTCAATGGTAATTGTTTCACTTTTTTCAAGACTAACATGTAATTTTATATTGACCTTGGAGTCTGTTTGGTCTAATTTTATTGATGCTTGGAATGTTGGGAAAACCGAACTTAATGTGTCTACTTCCATGCAGATCTGCACATCAGCTGTCAGAGAATCTTTAGCCAATGTAAGCCAGACCTTAACTTCTCACTTATCCATTGACTCTGGTTTTATAAGTCAAGTTCCCTCATGTATTCATCAACATCAGGAAGACCACAAAATGCTGACCTGATATGAATGCCCTTCTTCTTTACATCCTATATGCAACAGGTCTTTGGCGACAAATTTGATTTCTTTGCAAGAAATTTTCAGAAATCATTTGGGAGCACATTGAGTACTCTTAGATTGATTAATGAATCCTCTATCAACAAGAGACCACCTGCCTTAATCCACCAGAGCCTAGAGATTTCTGCTCCAGACAGGACTCCCAATAAAAGTGTTGACTGTACCAGTAGCACCTGTATCAAAGATTATGACTCAGAAACAGACTTTCCCACTAGTTCGACTGGGGATCAAACACATATACTTGAAGAGGTAGAAGAGAACATATCCATGGGCTGCTTGGGCCAAGAACTTGCCCTTCACGGACAAACCAACCAGCTAGCCTGTGCTCCTAGCTCATACCCTGTAATTAACATGTTTAGCACTATTGAGAGATCTGTTGTCGAGCAAGCCCGTTCTAATGACCTGAAGGAAATAGAGATTGGTCTTGCAGTGAAAAAATTGAAGTTGGAAGAGGACTTGTTGAATCTCACCTCTGAATCAAATTATCTGGAGAGATCAAAATTAGTGATGGGCATGTCAAAGGCATCCTTTAAAGTTGGCAAGTTCAAGACTCAATTAGAAGACACAAGGCATGCTGAGCTGCATAGAAAGTGCCTAGACTGTCTTGTTGCTGGTTTGTTCATCATGTCTGCCTCGCTAACATACAGTACATATGTTTATTCATACAAAAGGATCAAAGAAGCTACTGCATCCTGCTCTCTTTCACACAAGGTAAGGACCATGTCTTCTTGCTAATGTCATTTGATTTTAGTTTATGAGATGTCTGTAACCATCATTTTCTTGGTCTGGTGGTCTGGTTGTATATGCTCTTTTTCAAGTACTAGGTACTAGAGAAGCTGCTTCCCCAAGCAATAAAAGAAGCTACAGAGAGGCTATTAAAAGAGAAGTTTTAAATAAAACTATAAATTCAGGAGCATATTAACTTTGGGCCTTGAGGTAGATGGTAAAGGTAAGGAATTGGGCAAGCTTTATAGTCAAGTCATTCCATGATGTTTGAAACCTGATGAGCAGAATGGAAATTGTGACAAAATTCCCTTTTTTCAAACTTAAACATGATTTAACAATCTCTATCTAAAACAGAGCCCTAACCATGAGCAGAATGGAAAATTGTTTTATCTTTGTTTAAATGTCTGATACAATGTCTGATGTTTAAAACTCTTTCCTGTGTTATAATATCGGGTCTATAGATTAAGCAATTTATATTCCATTCCTTTAGTAACAGCTGGGATGATTTTTCATTTTCTTTGCTATATATTATTCTGCCTTATCTACAATCATACCAGATGTCTGGGAAATATTTTTATGTTTCTGGTTTTGTTTCAGGAGTCCAAATTTGGGTGGTTTGCCAACCCTTTTTCATCCTTTAATTCCTGGCTACAGATACTAACGTGTCAAGTTCAAGTTGTGAGCCAAATGGCATTTGGCATCCTCATTATTATTGCAGTTGCATTTCTGCTTGTTCAACGTTCCTCAACTCAACAACGGACAATGCCAATAACTTTCATTCTACTACTGTTGGGAGCTGTCTGTGGTTTTACTGGCAAACTTTGTGTAGATACACTGGGAGGGAGTGGATTACTCTGGCTTCTGTATTGGGAAGCTATGTGCACGCTGCAGTTCTTCTCGAATGTATGCACATCAACTTTGTTCTGGCTGCTTCACGGGCCTGTCATTGCCATTGCCCAAGGGACAAAACCTAACACAATATGTCCATATTGGCTCCGGCAATCACTTTTCTACACGACCTCCCTCCTGTTGCTACCATTGTGCTGCGGTCTTTTGCCATTTGCCGGCCCTGGTGAATGGGCAGATCATTTTTTCTTTGGTAAAACAGATGGCTGAATCACGGGTTAGAAGCGAAGGAAAGCTCTCATACATATTTGCAACTGGTCAAGCTTCCGTCTTCTGTATGTAATTTACATGGACTGCATGCCAAGCTGTCCAAGAGTGATGTTTGTGTTGAAAATAAATAAGATGGGCAGCTGGGGTTTGTTCATTGGCTGTGTACTTGAGGCAATGCAAAATTAGCCCAAGTGTGCTTTTACCAAAAGAGGATAGAAGTTGTGTTTCAGGTCATTAGTAATGTTTTGAGTGAATTGTCATGTTGGTGTATCATGTAGCAACTTTTAAATGTTTATTTATCCATCAATTGTTGTGAGCTGACATCTATCTTGATGCTTAGTTGAAATTAGGCCTTTTTCTAGTTTGGGGTGGTTCAACCTTTGCAGCAGAATAACGTTCAGTTGAACCAGAGCCTCTCATATGACTAGGCTAGGCTAGGCTAGGCCTACCTTCAGTTGAACCAGAGCCCTCTCATGTGACCAGGCTTTCTTAAATGCATCAGAAGCAGAAAACAAGGTGTGTCATGTTGAAAGCAGCTGACATAATTTGCCAGGAATTTTTTTAATTTTGGTTAAATTTAGAAAATAATAATTTAGTGAGCATTTCTCGTGTCATTCACACGCTGCACAAGCAGCATATCATCAATTCACAATGCACTTCTCCAAAGACTAGCACCGGGTAAATCCATGGCCACACTACAAATAGCCAAAATAACCATCCACCAATGCACAAACATTATTGTTTTTCTCAAGTCCTCGAAACAACCTGGCAAATTTAGAAGTGATTACGAAAATAAGAGCTACAAGGGCAGCCAATGCATTCAGTCATTTATTATAAATTCGGTTGTTTATTACAGAATGTTGAAATACTATAAATCTTATTGTTTTGGGGCTAAAACTTCTGGTCATAAAAACTAACTACATCAGAACAAATAAGCGGATGAGATGGGCGGGAAATCAAGGGAAATCCGTACGGCAGGTGGATTTCACTGCCCGCAACCCAATACCTAGAAAATGTGAATACCCTCAACAATGTATCTTACAAATGCCTGCTAAAGTAAAATGTGCGCCTGACTGAACTCTCAAAAAGTTTTGAAACTACGAAGTTTATATCTCCTGAGACACCTTGACTGACAAAGTGACACTGTGGCACCAGAGGCATGCCTCCCAACTTCATGGTAGGCAAAACCTTTAGATTTGATTGTTTTTTTTTAGCAAAAAGCAGGTTTCAAGCAACTGCCATCCCTGTCCTGGATGTATTCACTCACAGAACCTCATGAGCCTTCCCATAGTACCTGTTTATAAATGATGCCTGCAAGGGAAAATCGGCAAACATCACAAGGAATTCAGAAAACTCACTTCATGGAAAAGGAAAATGCAATGTCTCAATATTCTACTAATACTTCATGGTCTATCCTCGTTGACCAGGGAATATCTACTTGGAAATCAAGTGAATAAAGGAAAAAAATTTAGATGTTCCCTTGAGAAGTTGGAACAAAATTGTGCTACCCAATGAGGTATATAAGAAAACTTAATCATACAATCCAAGCTTGAAACCCATGCATAACTAATTTCTTATCCCCTAGTAGTTGTAGCATTCAAAATGCAAAAGACCTTGCTCCTGCACGTATTCGATATGACATTAGTTTACAGCCAACAAATAATGGAGCCTTGACTATTCAGGGTGTTTTTGCATGTACTAGAGAGAATAATACCAGGCAACGAAGCAAAACTCATGGAGGTTAGGCAGCTGTATACTTACTCGAGGAAGACAAACATGCTCCGATCATCTAAGGATTCGAGTACACAGGATTTGAAAGAGGTTTGTATTTGGAGTATCAAATCCAAAATAAGCCAATTAGACAGAGACAAACTAGATATGTTAGGCTTGAATAATGTCCTGCTATATAACGTTGTGCTCCTGCTGCTTGGAAACTGAACAGGCAACCATAAAGGTTGCAAACTGTTTGAACTACAATCAGATTTATTCTTTTCATTTCTTTTCTCTAGGTAATGCAAAGCATAATATCAAGGAGTCAAAGGCAAGGCACCATATGCTGTCCTCTGGAAGTCAAAACTGTCAATCTCTCTCCAGGTGACATTTCAATGATAAAAAAATCAGAGGTCAAATATTCAACAGGCTGTCCCCGGGTAAAATGTCTCTACTGCAAATAGGTTTCCTATTCTTAAGAAAAATTAATTGAAACTATAAACAAGCTCTATTAATCAATAGCTGCTTTCACAAAATGATGTCCTTGTGGATATTGTAACACTCTACCTTCACATTTGATATGTCTGGTGTATCAGGCGTTTGCACAGGATAGAACTTGTAAAACCTCTGATTTTCAATCGCTTGTCTAGTTCCCTCACTCATTTCTTCCAGGGCCTTTCTCCTGGCTTCCTTAGCCTGCACCAAAGGAAACTTGATACAGAGTAGCTCGAAGACGACCTACTTGCACTGGCAAACCAAACAGAACCTACAAGTTACCTCTCTATTAGCTTTCTTCGCTTCTCGAACTTTCTCCTTGACAAATTCCTAACAAAACAAAGATACAAGGTTCAATTATTAACAAAAATAAGATGAAACAATGAAATATTTGAATATATTTCATAAAATTCACCTTGAAGGCTTCCTTTTGATCTTCAGATAACTCCTCCTCCTGGATCAGCTTATCAATGAACTCCTGCAGATTAATAAGTAGATCTTAAGACAAACTAGTTCTTTCTTTACAAGGGTAGGGAGGTGGTTCAGAGAAGAATTTTGACAGAGTTGAGCAATGACAGGACAAATATATTCACCAAAAACTCCTGGCAGCAAAAGGCAAGGTTTGTACTTATCAGGTGGGGAGAGTTCAGGAATATGTTACTAGGCATACACCATTTCCACACAATTCCTTCAAACATGCAGGAGACATTCCGATTCAACAAACTGAAATGGTACATTTAGAAGATGACTACCACAGCCATACATTCAAACCAATTATTCCATGAGGAAAAATGTCATAGTGGTTATCAAGCATTCAAAAGAATGAAGGAATGAATAAAGCAACTTCATGAAAAACCATCCAAGTTAAACCAAGTATCAGAAATAAAAATCATACCTGAAGTTCATCTAATTCCCAATCGAATTCACAGAAAACCTGCAATTACCAATACTAAAAGATCATTTTGCAGAATTGTATAGCAGTGCTACACTTATCATAGCAACTAAACTAAGCACAACAGTTTGCTTAACTGGCAGTATAAACTATAATTTGTAAATGAATCTCAACTCAAGCTATCTGTCAGCATCCAAAGGTTTCGGTTTCCATCAATTCATTTCTTTTACATGCTATTCACTTACCGGCTTTGGTTCTGCTGGGAAAATTATTGGAACCTCGGTGCTCTGCTCAAGCTCATCTTCTTGAAGAGGGTTGTAGAAATCTGTCAAAAAGGAAGCATTTTAGAGGAAGAGAACAGTCCCCCAGACGCTGGCAATAAGAGATGACAGAACACTAAAAGCTGATACAGGAGAGTATTATCCTATGCTATGATTAGTCAGCCAAGCAACCAAACATGGTCAGCAAAATTTACATGCTGTGGTCCACCAACTTTTGGTACTTGTCAGAACTTGAAGGGCACTTTTTTCCACTCTTTTCACAACACTATTTTAGTACAATGAAGTTCATGTGAAATACAGCAATCTAAACATCTTAAAATTTCCTCAAAACTCACAAGGTAAGCAGTACTCGTATTTCTTGATCCGATCAATCTTCAAATGTTTCAAAGCAGCTCTGCAAGCAATCCATATGCATAAGCAACAGGAATAGGAATAGGCACATGCAAAGATAGACACACATCATAGTATCTGAAAATTTCAATGAGACACTACAAACCTCAATAGTGCTCATAAAATATTGTATGCTTGTGTGTATTCAACATCAGATGATTAACGAATCAGAGAAAAAAAGACATTTACTAAAGTGAAAATGTTAAAAAAAGAATCTGCTGAAGGAAGATCTAATTGTAAGTTTTCGAGTCTACTGCAACAACATGCTCGCTGCGATTTTTTTAACTGATCTATGTACATAAAATGTTGAATCTTCCTCCTGCTTCTATTTTGTTCAAACTCAATTCCTGATGTGTTATTATGTGTCATTATTTTGTTCAATATATACTGAACAGAATGCCATCCAAATGCCACATTAGAAGGTACATATAACTGAGGAAAATTGAGAAATGAGAAACCAGAATATTGAAAAAGGTTAAGTTATTTCTGTTAAATGAATTAGTATGATAATAGTTCCAAAAGCGGAAATAGAGAACTGGATTATCCAAAAAAAAGTACCAAATCAGTTGTCCACAAATGCCCATAAGAAATTTGAATACAAAGCAGGATTGTTGTATGTATTTAGTGAAAATGGGATGCAATAAAGAAAATAAAGAGCAATCTGTCCTGGTAACTAAGAATCTGCATGCAAAAACCAATGGATAACCAAGAATCCACATACAAAAACCAACTTCCTATCAGAAAAGTACTCCATCCATACAGCTTAAGGAAACTTTAAAATGAAGATAAAATATAAATAAGTAAATGGTCAGGAAGATTGAGAGGGGGGGGGGGGGGGGGGAGGTACCTTCTCTGAGTGCAACTCAAAATAAAAATTTGATGTCTCAGTCTGTCAACTCGGCTTTCTCTGGAGAAGGATTTTAGGTTACAAAGAGACATTAAACAAATAATGCAACTTAAAAGATTATTTGAGAAGAGAGAAACTCCATGAAATCAATTAGAAATCTACTTTGAATACCTGTCTTCCAAAGGTATATAAGGAACCCAGTCCATTTTCATTTGCTTCATGGGAATTATTTCTTCAACCTCCCTCTGAACTGACTTTATTCCAATCTTATCAGAAGGAGGGAAAGGAGACACAATCTGTAATATAAAATGTTTAACAAACAGAAATGAAGCATCAAGAAATGACATACTTCCATTAATTCAGAGGATTTTTTTTTTCAGGAAAAAATTAAAAGACTATAGGCACTTGTCTTCACAAAAATACCAATCAGCAATTGTAATTCTGAAACTAGAACAGATGAAGAAACATGTGATGAGGCAACTCTTAGGAAGAAAAATGTGGTTTTGGAAAAGTAACAATACGAGGCACAAATTCTCAAGCTCTTTGTCTCTAGCCTTGAGAAACACACAAAGTGGATGTCTTCATAATATAACACAAACATTTTTTAAGTTCATTTTATATGAGGTTTGACTACGCATAAAGGTGGGGACAATTGCAAAACCAGCATTCTCACTTTCCCAACTTTGAAAAGAGAGATCTATGATCCTGCTATTACCATAAAGGAAGTATGAGAAATATAGTGTATGAGTTCTTCATTCCCACAATGTAATTTAATGCAAGGATGCACTTCTCAGACATCTATATCTGGGGCTTTTGAAACCTAAGATCCTTATCATACAAGGTGTAAGTAAGTGAAAAGGTATAAATGCCATAACCAGAAGCAAAGTTAAACCTTGTACCAAATGAAGTAAAAAAGGCCTATGTTGCTTTTATCATGAATAAAAACCAAATTAAAAGCATACGATAATAAGAAGTTTGTAAAGTCCACTCCTTAACAAATTTTACAGATGAGCACATGTACATTAGATTACATGCAAAAGCAACCATTTCGGTAAACTTACCGCCACCACTGCAGGTATGTAGATTAATATATTATCACCCTTGAAAGGGACCAGTTGAGCTGAAGAAACACCAGAAACAAAGTAAGATTCACATGACAAGTGAAAAGGACAGGACAGGGGAAAAACAAGCAAAAACGAAGCAATGTGCACCCATTTAGAGAAGCCTGTTTAGACTTTAGAAAAAAAATAGTGTTTCAAGTTAACAAGAAACTCACGCTCTGTACACCCGAAAAGGTAAACTGTCTTCCCATGCAGAACACCTCCCTCTTCAAATGCATTCTGACCAGTAAGAGTTGTAATTTCAGTTTACATACATACTAAGAATCATCTGCGCCGCTACTCCACCAAAAAAGAAACATAAAAGAAAGGTATAAGTTATTTGATGACATCCACCTCTAGATTAGAGAAATTCCAGTTAAATCCGTAAACCTTGTCCAATTGATCCCACTGTAAACCAAAAAAAGAAAAAGAAAATGACAGCCATAAGCAACATAATTAATTCAGCCACCAAAGCAAAGAACAGAATAAAAAATCAAAACCTAACCTCTGTACCGACTGGGAATATTTGCTTCCATAAATCTTCCTGCATAAGAAAACAATTTCACAATGCTTACCAACATAAGAACAACACCGCTCTCTCACAAATTCAACCAAAGAAATAATTTCAAAATAGCCTTATCTATAAAAACATTACACGGCTTAAGAATTTTAGCCTAACATAGCCAGATTTTTTTTTTTTTTAAATGAACTAACAAGCTGCAGCTATTAACCTTAAAATCAAAACTAAACTTTTCCAGTATCTTAATTAATTAATTACCAATGTAATTAACCCAAGAAAAAAAAATCGATTTTATTAATGTTTTAAAACCTCTTAAGAAACAGAAATTCAACAAGTTATCCCTGAATTTTTCACCAAATTAATTAACTGAAGCAAAATAATGCGAGTTAGTGAAAGATTAGAGCACCAAGTTCCGCTGGTCCTCGAAGTATTCAGGTTCGGATTCGGGTTTGGATGCCTTGACCCGCTTAGCTCTTGTAGGTGGCTTAGTCGATTCGGTGGTTTTGTGGTTGTCAGGAGCAGGAGCAGGAGCAGGAGCAGCTTCTTCTCCTTTCTGGCTTCTCTTTCTCTTGGCTCCTTTCCTCATTACTGATTGATTGATTTTCTAGAGAGAGTGAGAAATCAAGTTTATTTTTAAATTTTACGGATCGAAATCGATGGATCCGGATTCAAGTTGTAGAGAGAGAGAGAAGGAGGGTATGTTCGTTTGGTTTTTCAAAAGCGTGGAATTGACGCGGGGAGATAGATGGATAGGGTTTTCTTTCAATTTCTGGGTTTTAATAAATCCGTAGTTTAAAAGATGGCGTACGGACAACGCCGGCCAGGCTTGAGTTTGAGTAGCATTTCACAGGCTTTACCCGCCCAGCTGCAAGGCAGCTATGAAATACATTTTTATTTAATTATATTATTATAAAAATAGATATTCCTAAACAATATAATGAGTAAAACTTTTGAGATTTTTCTCCCTCGGAATTCTTTCTTTTTATTCATGTGTTAGCATGATTGTTTATGGAATAAAAAGTAATGGTAATCAGAAAAAAAACCTCGGATAATTTGAATTAAAAAGAAATATATCTTTTTAATCAAAAACTTCATTTCTTTATTCGGGTATTTAAAAAAAAAATGTTTTTCTTATGAAGAACAATGTTTTTAAAATAAAAACTTATTATGATAGTAAAAAAATTAAAAAGAAAAAACATGAATTGATAATTTTTACACGCTATATAAATTGACATATAAGAATATTAAATCTAAGAAAATCATATTAAGAAATTATAATAAAAATTCAATGAATATATATTTTATTATAATTCAATATTAACGAGTGATTTTGTTTGAAAGAAAATGCATATTAGGTTAATACATATTTATTCGTAAAGTAATTACTCATATTACCATAAAAAATAATATTTTAAAAATAATAATATAATTGGATAACTACTAAAATAATTTTAATAAATTCATTTAAAGAAAATTTTATTTCAAGATTTAAAAATAAAAAAGGGAAATATATTAAGCGATGTTTAGTAAAAACAAATCAAGGCACGTATATGCTTGGAATGATGGATGTAAGTCCCGGGAAATAAATAAAAGTATAAACTACAAACTAGATAAATGAAGAAAAATAAAATTGGAGGAATTCATATACGGATTTAAATAAAATGAGAATTCAGGAATTTTAAATATAACTTCCAGACAAATATTCGAGATATCATAATTTTAACTCGAAAATAATTGGGGTTAAATTTAAATTAAAGAAATGAATTGAAAGAAAAATAATAATAGATGTATAATTAAGTTGAGGGGTGGAATTGAAATAAATACAAATAGTTGTGACTTAATTATAAGAAGAAAATAATATATTTAATGGGCCTAAGTACAAATAAGAGAAAATCAAGAGGTATAAATACCTCTCTCCTTTGTTTTTCAAGGTCGACATAAATGGTGGAAGAAAAGGGAGGGAGTTTTTGAATTATTCTTGCCAAATTAAAAGGATTTTTTTACAAAAATAGACTAAGTGTTATCAAAACATCCATAAATTAAAAACATAAGGATTATGAGTGTTATTAGAAGAAGAAATTTGAGGAGAAATTAGGAGTCAGAGGCCGACAATAACTGGGGGGAAAGGAGGGGGGGGGGGAGATTTGATTCCATAAGCAATTAGGATTTGAATCTTCTTTGGTATGATGTTTCTTATATTCATATAAAAAAATTCTTAACTTTGTTGTTAAATTTCATGGTTTTTCTTCATGAGATTAGGGTTAGGGTTTTTGGAATTTAATTTTTTTTTTTTTGGGGGGGGGGGGGATGTGAAATTGTGTTTAATTAATGAGTGTGACATGAAATATGATAAAATGAGATAGAAATGATAAGATAAATGGAAATAAAAAGAGGAGTCATTTAGAAAAAGGCCATTGTCGGCCATTGAAAGGAGTAAATAGGAGGAAGAGATTATGTTATTCTTGCGAAACTTTCATTGTAATATGTTGTCTTGGATGTGAATGCATATGTATTGAATGAATTGAACATGAAAAGAATGAGGAAATTTTTGTTTCTCCAAGGTCAAATGTGTCGACCAAAAGTGTATTCATATGTATTGATGGGATGAAGAATGCATGTAAGAATAACAAAGCATGAGTTTAGAATGTTGTTGTTTGAAAATTTAACAAAACTTACAATTATGCTCTACATTGATCTTATGAAGGAAGACAAATGCAAAGAGGGTGACTTAATTTTAAAAGATGTTTTTGATGATGTTATTAGGTATGTGATGTGGTTTGAGAATGAGGATAAACTATCAAAAGTGGAATTGGGAGGGGAGAAATGTATAATATGCATGAGTTGACAAGTTAGGCAGAATCATCTCTTGACCTTCAGAAAGAATTTGAGTGTTAACATGAGGGAATTAAGATCAGCTGTCTTCAATAGGAGTTGTAGTTTTCATTGTTTAATATCCAAAAAAAATTGGTTTCACTTAATTAGAATTTTAGAACTCCGGTTATGGGTCACCAAACAAGACTATACATAACAGACTCAACAAAGCAGAAGGTTTGTCACATTAATGATAAATTGAGTAGGTTGGGGGTAGAATTGAGTTTTCCTCCCTTTCACAGATTCGCAGCCCTGTATTTTAGCTTTCCAACAAGACCAACCTTGCTTGAAACAGAATTATATAACTCCAGATATAATGAAACCAAGGTTATCAATTCAGTTTCTGTTGATGTTTAGTTTTTTCAATTGGAACAAAATATTTTAGTTTTGAAATGTTTCATCATTCCATTTTGGAGTTGTACTATCTATGCTTATATATATTAATTCAACAAAAAAAATTAGTTCAAATCCAAAAATAAAAATATTTAGAATTGTGCAATTTAAATTTCAAACATAAGTAAAAAAAGAAGAGTTGAACTGATATAACTCGATGGACTTAATGAGTTAAAAAATAACATGAAAAATTGATAAAAATATAATTTAACTAAAAAATCAAGTTGACATCTAAAAAATATTGAAACGATGATATATTGGATCAACTCGAGTCAACTTAGGTTAACCTTTCAAATATGTGACATGCATTATAAGACCATGATAATCTTTAATAAAGCAAACCAAAACAAATTATGAAATTCAATGCATAATAAACTTGTTGTTGAGTAATGAAATTGAGAAAAAAATAATCTAAAAAAAGACACAATAAAATGATTTTTGTAAACAAAACAATGAATCTGGATAATATTACGAGAATGTCATAATCAATCTCACAATGTCGTTACATTCTCTAATTGCTCTAAAATTTAACATAATATATATAAATATGTCAAAAGGCTCCTTGTTAAATTTCATCATAATCTAACAGTCAGAGTAAGAGATATGATTGATATTGTAAAACTATTCATTAAAAAAAATACTATTTGCCCAGAACAAAACCGGAATGTTCTATGCGGAATTTCCAAAACGGACCAAGATTCTGAGCGAGATAAAATTTATTCTGGTTTGTTTTGTTTTTTGATTTTGAACAAAATGTAACAGTCATTTCGGGCGGAACATAACGGAATTGACAACCTTAAGTGAAATAACTAGGAAGAGGTCGGAATGCAACCTCTGCTAGCAGATTTAAAAAGGAAAAAAAGTCGTGAAATGACTAAATTAAAAGTGTTAAAGAAAAAGAAACAAGTTATGCTTGAAAATGGAAATTATAATAATGTTTTGGTTGGATAAAGAATACAAATGTTGATATAAAATAAGAAGGAAAGAATAACTTATTAAAAGGCTCATTTTGATTGTTTGATGTGGTTTTTATGAATTGTATCCTAGAATGTTGATAATCTATTAGAATTGCTTGTAATTATAGGAGGGACCATGGGTGTAGTGCAGCAACAACAATAAGAGACCATGAGTAGAGCATCCACAGCAAGTAGGTGATTTGTACCTTCACTTTTTGATTTGATTTTCATAATTTAATATGTGAATTATGCTTAACGTGATTTAATGAAAGTTTGAATAAATGTGATTTTTTAGTAAATATTTTTTATACATGTGTGTCAAGAAAATTAATTTGTTGTGTAAATTTGTAAAGAAATGACAATATTGTTAATGGACACATTACATAATGATTGGAACATGACAGTGACTAACATATATTTAATATGTGCTAGGATTCTGGGTAAAGGGGTCGCCATAAATTACTAACATATATTTAATGTATGTTAGGATCTCGGGTAAGGGGCTCATCATAAATGACTGGCATACATTTAGTGTATGTCAGGTTCTCGTGGACAAGGATCGTTATGCACAAACTAACATACATTTAGTATATGTTAAGATCCCGAATAAGAAGATTGTTGTGCTATATCCATATACATTAGTATACGTTATAATTTAGGGAATGGAATCGTCACACATCCACAAATAAACATGTGGGGGTATGTTAGGGATCTAGGAAAGGGTTTTCTTTAATGACATTGCCTGCAAGTTGATAAGGATACCGACAATATTGGTATCGACTGTATGTAGACGGGAAAGTTAGTTATATTTAAATTACTTATAATTAGTTTTATTGATGTCGACTTTATGAAATTACTTATAATTAGTTTTATGAAAATTTAATTATAGTTATATTTAAATTACTTATAATTACTTTTCAGACCCATCATTTGCATATCAAGAGTAAATTATGTTTTTTGTTACATTTTTTCGTACCTAGCTCTAGGAGGTCTATCTTAGTATTTTGTGTTATTAAACTGTCGTAAACTTAATATGTATAATTAAAAAAAATTAAAGGTTGGAATGTAATAGATAAACCCTGAATTTTGCAATATCCTATTTAATGTAATGAGGTTTATCTTATTTCTTGTTGTAAATGATATTGATGTTCAATGTATTCTTTATTTATTGTGGTTGTGATGAGTAGGGGTGAGCAAAAACAACAGCCAACAGATTAAATCGAGAAAACCAGGAAAAAAATAATCGAAAAACTAAACCGATAAAAAAACTCTGAAAAATGTTCGGTTTGGTTCAGTTAAAAAACTTAATATACATATAAATTTTCATTTCTTTCCTAATTTAAAAACAAACCCTAGCAGCAAACCCCCCTCTCGGCCTCTCCCTCCCTTTGTGACTGCTTTCCTAATTTTAAAACAAACCATGGCAGCAGCAACCCCCCTCTCGGCTTCTACCTCCCTTACGACTGCAACTGCAACTACAACTAGTTTGTAGCAGTGCAACCAACCTACGCAAGGCAGCAACCGACCTCTCCCTCCGTCTGCAATTGCAACCAACCATTACACTCAGTTCGAGAGTTCCTTTGTAATTTGCATCATTGTCCCATCTCGGCACGGTTGTAGTTTACAAAAGGTAAGTATATTGAATCTCTGTTTTATTTCTTGTTATCTCTTCTCAAGATCTATGCTACCCTAAAATATTATTATCATTATTATTACTAGGAGATAAAGGTAGATCTAGCTAGCCAATAACTAGATAAGTGTGAAATGTGAATAACCAAATAGAGAGGAGAAAATAGATTAGCACTCACTGATATTATTTTTTTCTCAAGTTCCAAGTAATGTTGTTTTTTAACATGAACTTGAATTCTTCTATATACAATTGGATCGATATTAACTTGAAGAAGTAAAAAAACACAGCATTTTTTTTCCTGGGTTTTGGATAAGAAATTGTAAAGTTTACTTTTTTGTTGTGTTTTTTTACTTCTTCGAATGTTTTTGTTCCTGGGTTTTTGCTAAGTTGTTGTAAAGTTTGCATCTTTATGTGTTTTGATTTCTCTGTACTGTATTGGTTTCTGGGTTCTTGTTTAATCATAATTTCAGGCAACAACAATCACCAATTAGATCAGTAATCACCAATTGTTAACATAAATCAATTGTTAATGTTCATGCCTTTTGCGTTCGGGAATGTTGATCTTTTCTGTCTTAAATATTTTATTTTATGATTTATTAATCAATGCATTTTCAATCTAACATTTCTATTATTATTATTATTTTGTAGAATTTGGTGGAAAGTTACATCTAGCAACATATGATAATTAGTTCAAAACCCCACGTATTTCTTGAAGTTTTTTTATGTTTATGATGCTTGTTTATTTTGTAGCCCTTTGAAGGCAATATTTTATAATTTAAATTTTAACTTGTTTACATGTGTAATTTTAATTATTTCAACTCATGCTCAATTAAACAAAATGGAAGAATAATATTAGAAAGTCAAAAAAAAACTTAATAAACACTATATTAACATTAACAATCTAATACAAATTAATATTTGTATTAGTGGCAAAAAAATTAAAAATACTTTGGGTACTTATAAGAAAATTAGTCTTTATTAATATTAATTGTAAGCCCATTAGAAAGCTAATCAAAAAGCCCATAAAAAGCCTGTTAGAAAAGCCTAAAAACAATTTTGGTTTTCTTCATTTTTTAAACATCAAAACCGAGTCGAACCGAACTGAAAATGGTTGGTTTTTACTAGGTTTGGTTCAGTTTATTTAAAAAAAAAATTGATTTGGTTATTTTTATAGATAAAAACTAAACTGAACCGAACCGAACCGAAAAAACTCACCCCTAGTGATGAGGATGATATTTGTGGAAATGTAGTTATTGGATTTTTTAAAGGTTATGTTACATGTAATCTACTTGTACAAGGGAGATTGTACTGAAATTTCAGTAGAAAAATTAGTGGAACCATATAAATGTTTTTTTATCTTTTTGATGATGTGTATTTGTCTTTATCCAAGAGAATGGGATGTCACAATGGATATACACCTTTATTGAACTTTCTTCTCCAACAAAAACCCATTAATACCAAAATTGATATTTTTTTATAGTTGAGATGTGATTTACCAGAATCTTTCTCTTCTTTTCCATTTTCAATTATTATCTTCTTTATTAACGTCTAAAGATTGAAAACATAAGGGAAATAAAATTTTAATACCGAAACATGAGTATCTAAAACTTCGATCATAATTCAAAGACACGACTACGAAAAATGATTTAATGAGGATGAGTTATGACCATTCAATGCACAAAGTTGGACATAAATTATTTCAAATAAAATAAGTACTAATCATAACAAAAATATACCAAAGTTGAAGGGAATAACAATTGAAGGATTGCCTTGTAAAATTGAAAGGGGGTAAGTGCGGAAATCAAATGGGAGCCAGAAAAGAAGAAAAAACAGAGGATGTTAATGTCAAACCAAAGGTTTGTTGCCCATACGAGTTCCCTAAGGATGAAGGGCATGCTGAGATATTTTGAATAGCACGACCCCCCCCCCCCCCCTCGCGTCCTAGTGCAAGCACTACTCATTTGTTAATTAATTTTCATATTGACTATTTTTCAACTTGATTATAACAAAAAATTAAGGTAAAAAGATGAAAATGCCTTTGCACAGGTGCTTAAAAAAATAATAAGATGTAAAAGCTCCTAGATGCAGTTTGATATAATTTTTTAAGCACAATTAAGTATTTTTAATGTGTTAAAAAACATAAAAATACCGATTCTCCCCAATTAGTTTAGTAATGGGTCATGTGGAAAAGATGTTACTAATCTTATTAACAAGGTCATTCATTTTTGTTGAAAAGGATGAAAACCTAAAAAAACATGTTTTAATGCATATTGTTTTGTATGTTGGGCTAAAATTGAATATTAATCTCTTTTAGTTTTTTGGACTGGTCATGTTTGTCGTTGTCTATCATAATTCAATTCTAGGTTATTCCCCTAAATCTACCCAAAATAAAATAAAAGGGGCTAGTGTCGGCAGAAAAATCAAGGTGAAAATTTTGAGCGTTTTCGAGAGCTCAATCATACCTCTTTTGTACCTAGAAATGAAGGAAAATACAGATTCAATGTTGAAGTAATTTATTATTTGATAAATATACATAAAAATTAATTAAGTAAAAAAACATAATTACATTTTACGGGTCAGTTTGATTTAATCACCGACCAATTTAAAGGGTAATTATGTTTAGGAATTAATTTAGGGCTCGGTTGAAGGATTTAATTAAGTGCAAAGACTTTATTATACTTTAAATGGGTAATATTAATTTTAATAAGGGCTTAATTGGTGAGAAATTAAGTTTGGAAGCCTAATTTGGGTTCAATTGAGAAGATCCGAATTTTCAAAGATGAAATATTTTGGGTGAAATCGAAAGTCAAAATTGAAGAAAAAATATCATTCTTCCAAGTTTTCCCCGTCGAAAAACTCTTTTTTGTCACAACCCATTTTTAAAGTTATTTCAAAATTTTAATTAAAAAAAACTTATCTGTTGAGGCATTACCGAATCCATGTTGCAGGCAGTCATGTCAGCAACCTACTCCCACTCCTGCAACACCCCATGCCTTACATGCAACCATTATTGCACATTACCTCCTTCGCTTATAAATAGCGGGAGGAAACACAATTACGAGGGGGGGGGGGCATTGAAATAATATGGGGATAGCATGACATAAAGTAATTCAAAAAAAAAAAACACAAAAACCAGAATAGAAAACCTTGAAGAAAAGATCCGAATAGAGGAGAAGAAGATGCATGCTCCCCATGCCAGCAGAACAACAACTTTGTCTTCCTCAACACCAGCAGGTCCAACTCTTCCCCCCCAACTCCAGCGACAGCAACACCTCTTTACCAATAACCTGCAGCGGCGACAACAACAACAACTCCTTTTTTCTCTCCTTTCTCCAGCAACAACTCTCTCCCTATCTCTCTCCTCCAACAGCGGTTCCTAGCGAGCACCAGTAGCTTCTCCTTCAACACTATCGGCCTCTCCCCTTCACCAGGAGCACTTGCAACTGCTCACCTTTTTTCCCCAGTTGTGACAATGCAATGACAACAGCACTAGCACAGTCCAACCCCTTTCCGGTAGCTCTCTCGTCCACCATAGACCATAATTTTTTACGTCACCACCATAAGAAGAACCACCTCGATCTTCTATACCCTGCGGCAGGTGAGCCTCTCTTCTCCCTTCGTCAACCTCCCATCTATTGTTCACAATTTGGTGAACAATAGGGGGTGAATTAATTCACTCCTATGTCCCACTGTTCACCGCATGTGAACAGTGGGGTGCTGAGCCACTCTTTGTGTCCGACCGAGCCACCTGAAAAAAGGTGGGCTGCCAGCCTACTTGGACTGAGGTAGGCTATGGGTTGACTGGCCCATCTAGGTTGGGAAGTCCAACCCCAAATTATGGGTCTCTTGACCCATTAGGATTGGGCAGGCAACCCATACAAAAAAATTTCAAAAATAGAAAATACAAAAATTTGCACAAAAAATATCTTTGTTTTTTTTTTATAAAAAAAAAATGTGTTATTTTTGTGCATATAGCCAAATTCCAAGGTTTTTCCAAGCATATTTTTTGTAAAAAATATATGTTGCATCTTTCACATGTTTTGAACGGAAATTGGATATCGTAACCAATTTATGAT
Organism: Salix brachista; assembly: GCA_009078335.1. NCBI lineage: Eukaryota > Viridiplantae > Streptophyta > Magnoliopsida > Malpighiales > Salicaceae > Salix > Salix brachista. The sequence continues at coordinate 8,408,289 of CM018578.1, read as the reverse complement.
TATCCGTTGGAATTTGGCCAAAATATCAAAATTAAATAACAATTATTTTGTTTTAGCTAGCATGGTGTAAAATTATATTGTAAAGTATACTCGCAGATAATAATAAAAAGTTTGTTTTTATGTAGTGTAAAAATTTCCAAACTTTAAAATGGTTAGGTTTTCAACTTCCAATGAAATAGAAACTCCCTCAAGAAGAGAGATCTACTTTAAGCCTTAGAAAATACCAACGAATAAAAAAATAACTTAAGAAAAAAATCAAACAACAAATCAGCTTACCTTAGGTAGGGTGTAGTGGGGGTGATGCGTCTTCTCTTGCACAACAAGTCCCCTTACCCACTCTCACAGACCATTAAGTTTCCTAGTGACATTAATACTAGGTGGCAACTCCCGAGAATTATAGTTGTGATTTTATGGCTATAAACACCCATCTCTTTCACTACACGCCGTTCTCCCCTCCGGGAATGGCGGGGCGCGTAGTGTGAAAAAAAATGTCGTCGCGACATTGTCCTCAATTTTGTATCTGTCATGATTATATTCTTTTTTTGAAAATCAAATATTTTGTGTTTATTAAGGGAGTGTTTGTTTTTATGGCTGAAATTGATTTTCTAAGTGTTTTTCAAATTGCTTTTTGCTTGAAAAATCATTAAATTGATGTTTTTTTATGTTTTATTTTATTTTGATTTACTAATGCCAAAATAAAAATTTTGAAATATTTTTAATTATAAAGTATTTTAAAAAAACATCCAACATTGTATTTAAAAAATGGTCAAAACAAACTCATTTTTTTCTTGACTCTAGACTAGTTCATAATAACTATGATACCATATATGCATAAGAGAGTTGACTCCAAATAATCAAATAGGCCACCAACATCAAACCCATGAAATCCAATATGTAACTCTCATTTTTTTACCTCAATTTCCCCACCTATTTTTTTTTATCTCCTTGAACTCAATAAATGAAACAACTTTTTTTTATTTAATTACCAGTCCATCATGCTTAGATACAATATGAGGTTGTTTAATCACTCGTTGATTAAAATAAAATTAAATAAGAACTCTCTTGATATTTGATTATTTGACTGAAAAGTATATTAAAAACTATTTTCATGTAATTTAAAACAAGCACATGAAAATTATTGTTTCTTTTTTAATATCACACCTCGTGTGGCCTTTAAGGCTTTGAAATTCAACAATTCACTAAATAACTCAAAGTCAACAGGTTCATTACATGTAACCTAGTGAGAAACCCTAAATTAAGAGCTTATACAACCCAAATTTTATTAGACTAAGTTAAATAGATAAGTTGACTTCTTTTAGGCTTAGCCAAAGAAAGAACTCAACCTCCATTGAACTCAACTCAATAAATGATCAAGGGAATGATTCATCTTTCTAGGGCTCAGCTAAGGAAAAAAACCATATCTTTTGGACATAACTACATTTTAGATCATACTCTCTCTATACTCATTAGGTGTGTCAAAGTCCTCCAAAGACCCACCATATTTTCATTTATATGAATATATATATAAGGTTTCCAAAGACCCACCATAGTTTCATTCACATCAATACATATGTCAAAAATATTAGTACATGTGTTAAAGATATTTTTCTCATCAATACATATTTTAGAGATATTTTTTATCGACATTGATATATTTGTCAGAGATGTTTTTCTTTTTAATACTAGTAGAGCAATATTATATTTTATCTCCTTCTACCCATGAAAAACTCACTCATAGTCTTAAAGATATGTTGTTTCAGACTAAAGATAGTATTTTGCAGATATTTTCAAGATATTATGTTACCATATCAATACCTGTAAATCTCTAGAAATTTGGCAGTAATCATTTGATGTTGCTAATTCTTCTCTTTAATTGTAGGTCTTCCTACTATATATATAGACTTTCATTGTCAATAGAAAGCTTAACAATTTCCAATATATTGTTCTTCTTAGTATGTTTTCTACATGGTATCAGAGCCAATATTGATTCTTGTGTTCTAACTCTAAAAACACTCAATCATCATGAGTGGAGAAATTCCCTCTAGCACACTTAAAAGTTCAAGTTCAAGATCAATGTATGAACACGACTCATTGTCACCTTATTTTTTGAATTCTTCTGATAATCAAGGAGCAGTTCATGTCAGGCTTGTCAATTCCGTTCCGTTCCGGCCGGAACATTCCATGTAGTTAAAAAAACCGAGACGAAACGGCGTCGTTTTCGTCTCGGTTTTAATTCCGGCCCGTTCCGGAAATTCCGGCCAAATTCCTGCCGGAACGTCTCTGTACCATTCCGGGTGTGCTGTTCCGGCCTTAAAATCCTTTTTATTTTGATTAACTTGTGATTTTGTTTTGTAATTTTAAGATTATGTGTTGTTTGACTTTGTGTTTATATTGTATAATTTAAAGTTAATTTATATTGAATTTTAATTATGTTTGTTAAATTAATATTTTAATTTTTTTATATATATATAATTAATTATATATGAACAGTATAACCCCGAAATGGCACGCCGAAATGCTCCGAAACTGAAATGTTTCGTTCCAATAAAAAAACTGGAACGGCAACCAGAACAATATTGACAACCTTGGTTCATGTTTCTTGTTTTTTGAGAGGAGAAAATTATCCGATATGGAGGTGTGCCATGATTAATGCCCTACGAGAGACAAAAACAAATTGAGCTTTGTTGATGGCTCTTTACTAAAACCTATCAACGGACAACTTACATACAGCAAGTCTTTCCTGTTTTATATTATTCAATTTTTCCTTATTTTCATTAAATCGCTTTTTCCCCCCCTCAAAACTCGGAAACAAATAAAAAAAAGTAATAAATGTGACTACTAGAAAAAGAAAAAAAAGGAATAATCTCCCCAGTGCTTCTTTGCCGTCTCTCTACTGGCTACTTTGCTAAGACTACTCTACAAGCAGTGATAATAAACCACCCCCAACAAACCTATAAATCGAAAGTCTACTCTTTTGCTTCTCTCTCTACATTTTTTTTTGAAATGTCGTTTAAAAACCCATAACATCAGCTCGCTATGTCCAATGACAACAGCGTAGTTTCATCACTATCGTCAATCAAGTACTCTCTCCCTTGTAAGTTCCTTCAATTTCTTGATTTTTACCGGTGCGTGTGGATTTATTTTATTGCAGGTGGAACTCATTATGGTTAAGGAAAATTCTTCAGGTTTTGTTTGGTTCTTGACAAACTTTAGGCAAAGAATGTGAAATTTGTATTGTTTTTATGTGTTGATTTGTATCTGGTTAGTGAATTTAAGTTAGTTAATTGATTTTTGAGTGTTTTGTTTTAAAAATGGAGGGAAAAATTGGATGTTTTAATTTTTTTGTTATTGTTTGTTGCATTTTCTGTTGTACAATGGTTTTGTGTGTGTTGTTATTGAAACGGATTTTTTTTGGAGTTACAGGGATGGGAGATGGCTAGGATTTTGTTGTGAATGGATCATTGTTACAAGAGGGGAAATGCAAGTTTAACTTTGGAGCGGTTATCTTGAATTTGAAAAGTGTTTAGTAGATATTGCTAAACCATTTGGATAGCGCCCCCCTTTTCGTTTAATCACAAATGGCAGAAGAGGGAAAACGGGTTGGAGGGCTTTCTTCTGGCTTGGCTGTATTATTGAATGGCCAAGATAGAAAGGAAAATTCATTGAAAACCCGACTTGTTTCATCTTTTGATGATTTTGGAAATCAGCCCATGAGGCGAGCTTTTGAATATATCTTTGGTCTCTCAAACAAATCACTTGGTCCGTTCACTGGTCCAGTTGACACTATATTAGTTTGCTCTATCTTAAAAAATGAGTATCCAAAGTTTTGTGTCAAATCTGGTCATTTGGTTGATAATAGATACGGGATTCATATCAATAAGGATGGTTGTGAATCTCAGGTGGTCGGTCTTGAAGAATTGAGCATATGTGGTGATATTAGAATCAAACACCCTCTGTACGTAGAAAGCTTAGCAATGTTCAGTAGTGCTAGGTCCAATGCTTGTGTTTGGAAAGGGAAATGGATGTATGAAGTTCTATTGGAAACTTCTGGTGTACAATAGCTTGGATGGGCAACTCTTTCTTGTCCTTTTACTGACCACAAGGGTGTAGGTGATGCAGATGATTCATATGCATTTGATGGGAAAAGGGTTAGGAAGTGGAACATCATATGGTCAGCCATGGGTTGTTAGTGATGTCATTGGATATTGCATTAATCCGGATGATGATGAGATATTGTTCATAGAAATGGTGTATCCCTTGGGGTGGCCTTTCATGGTATTCGCAAGATGGGACCTGGATCTGGGTATTACCCAACAATCTCTCTTTCTCAAGGTGAACACTGAATTAAATTTTGGGGCTCGTCCCTTCAGGTACCCCGTTCAGGGGTTCCTTCCCCTTACAACACCTCCTTCCACAAATCTTTTGGTTATGCAGTTATTCCAATGCTTATCAAGGTTGTCAGATGTGCAAGGTGCGGAGTGGGCTGAAAGTCTTTTAGTTGATAACCATTTATATAACGATGATTCTCATCCTTCAATGTCAAGTATATTTCTCCAAATTCTAAGCAAGATTCATACTCCTCTTTGAGTCTCTCAAATCTTGTGACTTCAGTACTCATTACAGATAACAACGTTACCCGACGACTCAAAGCATCTGCAACTTTATTCTCTATTCCAGATTTATGTTTCAAAACAAATGAGTATGCTTGCAAATATTCAACCCAATAATTAATACAACTGTCATTGTCTATGATGATCGTACACCCTTTATCTCCACAGTTAATGTAAGTGTAAAAAATAGCAGTCCTTCTCCAATCCTCAGTTTCTTTAGGTTGTGTTAAAGCGCATCTAACTACGTTTAACCTGGTTGTCTTGCTTTGAAGGATATAGACCTAACATATCCAAGCAAGTTGGACTCATCCTCATCATTTAGATCCTGAAAATCATCGGGATTGGATTTATATATCTTATCATCACAATTATTTTCTTCACCCATATCCTCTTGCCCATTGATGAACAGAGTCTTATTAGGGCAACTAGTGGAAATATGATCAAAACCCTGACATTTAAAACACTGAATTCTTGAGGTTATCTTAGGTGCTTAATGAAAAATACTTTTACCCTTGTCTTCTCTAGGTATGTGGGAAATCAAAGGACTGGGTTTACGAGATGGGACACCCAATATAGAGTTATTACTTCTAGATTGAGATTTAGAAGGGGTATTACGAGTGTCATAACGTCTCGTCCACTGACATTTTGTAACTAGGTCATAATTTTATACTAGGGTATAAGTTTCATCAAGGGTGGAAACACCTCTAAGCACAACCTTTTCTAAGATCATCGTTTAAGCCTTTTTGAAATCTACATCAAATTGTGCCACATATTTGTTGGCAGACTTGTCTCCTTGCCTCAAGTTATTCCACCGGTCTAAAAGATTTTCTCTATAAGAACGAGGCAAGTGCTTTTCTTCTAACTTAGTCTTAATTTCAACCCAATTAGCAATAAGAGGTTGGCCTCTCCTAATCAAAGACTCGTCTACACTTTCCCAATAGAGCTGAGCGGTTTCACTAAGTTTCATCTTTGCAAATTTTGCCCTCCTATTCTTAGATAAGTTATACCATCCAAAGAATTGATCCATGTCACGGATTCATCTATCAAAGATCCACGGGTCAAGTTGACCCTCAAAAGTTGGAGCTTCTACCTTGATATGCCTTATGACTCGCTTGTCAGGGCCATCATAATCGTGATCACCTTGATCATGGTTGTATTGACGGTTTCTAGGATGAGCTGGTCTTTGACGGTAATCATTGGAACGCTCACTATTATTAGGGTCATCAAAGTCATTGTGATCCTGGTGTTGGTTATGGTGGCGGTTCCTACGAGGAACTGATTTTTGAGAATTCCTATGGTTGTTATTAGAATGCTCACTCTCACTAGACTGTCTTACTTGCAAAGTTTCTATGAACTTCATCCTTTTAGAAAGGTTGTTAATTTGATTGAACATGTTGCTCACTTCCGTTCGTATAAGTTGTAATTGCTCTTGAATATCTCTAAGAACATTACTAGAGTTTGGGTCCATGGTGCTATGACTTCTAGATTGTGTACTAGACGACCACTACGTAAATGCATGCGAAAACTAGTCCCAATTAAGATCACAAATAACACTTGCAAGTAAGAACGCAAAATAAAATTATAGCTAATTTAATTTAATTTTTTTTATCTTGGAGACTAAGCATTGATAGATTAAACTAGAAAAATTCGCAAGCAAGCAATGTAAGTCCTCTAAATGCACACAAGTAATTCAAACACAATGTTTCAGTTTTCCCACGAATTTAACCATGTTCCATAATTAATTATGAGGATTGAATACTCAATGCCAATAAATAAACCCAAAATTAAGGTAATTAAATTTGTGAGGTTGAGTATGTAACTTATTTATGGGCAAGCACAAAGAATAATATTAATGTTAAATCTTGATTAACAAGTGTAAAAGCATATTAGGAACGATGATATTCAATGGGTAAAAGAATTTATGACCAGGTGATGTGGCAGTGAAGGATGACGAGGCAGAACCTGCTAACGTGGCTGATGACACATATGTTGCCTTAGAGTGATGACATGGCATGTGATGTGACGCTAATGTGGCTGATGACACAGATGCTGCCTCGTGGCGCTAACGTGGTAGGGTTAATTATTTTAAGAGCTTCTGTTTTCTTCTTCCTTACCTCTTGTGACCTGTTGTTGCTGCTGACAGCGATGACGCTCAAAGCGGGGCTTCGTGATTCTGCTTGGGCCCGGGGGTGCGAGGGAAGGGGCCGTGGTGTCTGTGGCGTCGCTACTGGACGAGGGACTGTTGATGCGTTGGTCCGTTGTCGCTGCTGAAGGCGAGGGCACTGCGACTGGTGTTGCTGCTGGAGGGTGCAAGTCAGCAGCGGTTCTGGCAGATGGCTTGTAATGCTGATTTGGTTGCTGAAGACAGACATGTTGCGGCGACGGCACTGTGAGTCGTTGGAGGTAGTAAATTAACACGTACTTGTGTCTTGGTTGTGATTGTTGTCTGTGATCGGCGTTGATGTAGAGTTGTCGATCGCTGTGTGGGACTGATGTGTCAATCTTCTCGATAGTGGGTTTGCTGCTGTGATTGGTTGAGGCGCCGTTGATGAGGGGGTGCTGCTGCTGAAAATTGTTGTCGTTGATAATGAACAATGTTGATGAACAATTTTTTTTTAAATCAAATCGGATCTAGGGTTAAGGATTGTTTAATTGTAAGAACAATTAAAAGTCATGCTCTGATACCAAATTTGATGCGGGACAATAAATAATGAGAATTAAAGCAAGAAAAAAAAAGAAACTTTAGAGAAAGAAAGAAGCTGAAGAAAAGAAGGGATTGGAGAGATGCAAAGTTTGCAATACTTTCATTAATTATCAAAACTACCTCACAAAATGACAGAGGAACATATTAATAGTAAACCCTAAAACATCTCGCTATTAGGCTCAGCCCATCAAATCAAACTGTTTAACATAAATAATTTCAAATAAATAAAATAACAACGAGATAGGCCCAATTGGGCTTAGTCTCCCAACCAAAACGTGATGGGTTGGGTCATCTTACATCGTCTTCGTCCATATACTTGTGTAGTTTGCAGTGTGGGTTTGGTGCCCCCACCACAAATGGAAAGGGCAAACACAGAACCTTAAAGCTTTTCAAGTTTTTGCCTACAATTTGACACATCAAAATGCTAGAATGTTGACCCATAACAAACCTGACAAAATAGAAAGTCACATCTGACTACAATAAATAAATATACTATGATAGAAGAAACATATCTAGTGGTTAGAACTACAAGATAGTTATCCATCTTTATTCTAAAGATTTGGGAAAACAAGCTTCTCACCCTCCTCGATTCTACTAGAAAATCAAAGCAATTTATTCTTATCATACAAGAAGAAGACATTTTGCACCAGATATATTTCTACTGGTTTTGAATTTGGAAGCCAAGCTTAGGCAAATTGGCAAAAAATGATATTTGCAGGTGCTTAAAGTTCAAGCCACTAGATGATTAAGGACACAACAAGGAAGAACTATAAACATATTTAAAGAACTGCTGAAACATAGAAATATCATATAACAAATTTATACAGTTCTAATCATTGCAAAGTGCATTGCAAAGTGCATAAGTTACCAGTAACAAGTAACCTAATTTCATAAACCAATATTATAGTTATGCATCTTGCTAGTTAAGACTCTGCATATCCAATCACTCCTTCATCTGGGATATCCATTTCTCATTCTAACCATAGAGAAGGAAGGAAAAAAGGCCCAACAGACTTCACATAGTTATATAATTGAGACCAAGATAAATATGGTTCCAAAACAAAACAAGTTAGATATAGTTCAGGGACATCATACCATGCACAATGTCTGACACAATCAATTACTTCATGATATTCATTACGAGCTACATTTAGGCATCTTAATTTCTCACAACAAACACATTCTCTTATTTGTTTATCATTTTCTTCAAGGAGTGATATTGACTGTGCCTGATGAGACATGTAGTATGATACCTACAATCAAGATAGACATATTACAACCTTTGCAAAACAAAATGCAGCAAGAAAGCATGTCATCAATAAGCACAAAATGATGTTCATCCACTAATTAGAATGTCCCAAAAGCATAAAAAAACAATGTGGTTGTAATCCCAGAAAAACATAAAAGTTGAACAAGTTTTCCAGGAAATGACATTCCCTTTGGACAACAGTCAACAAGCAAGACAAAGTCTCCAACTGTTCAGTCACGAGTAAGCCACTGTCTTGACACATCTACAATGCTTTAGACATTACGAACCCTAATTCATACAACATAAACACATGTGATGCATATTTTAAATACTGGAGCAGAAGTGAAAAGATTGAGATAAAATAACGTGATGCAGAAATTCTTTTAAATACAACATTTATCTTTCTCACTTTTTATCAAATTCTCCTTCAGGTATCTCAAGAAAATGATTAGAAGAACAATAGTTTCATATTATATGACAATAAATATCTTCTACAAGCATCCTAGCTTGCTTGCATTGGTGTAAACAATGATAAGATACCATATATTATGATCAAACTGACAATTTGTAGCTCAAGCATAAAACCTTTTGGTTATGTTAGTAGGGACACTAGACTCACACTGCAAACTACACGAGTATATCGACGAAGATGACGTAGGATGACCCAGCCTATCACGTTTTGGTTAGGAGACTTAGCTTATTTAGGTCTATTTCATTGTTATTTTATTTATTTAAAATTATCTATGTTAAACATTTTGATTTGATGAGCCGAGCCCAATAGCGAAATGTTTTAGGGTTTACTATTTATATATTCCTCTGTCATTTTGAGAGATAGCTTTTGAGGAATAATGAAAATATTGCAGCTTTCGCAATTCTCCAATCTCCTATCTCTTCTTTAGCTTCTTTCTTTTCTTGCTTTATTGTTCCGCATAAAATTTGGTATCAAAGCATGACTTTTAATTGTTCTTACAATTAAACAATCCAGAACCCTAGAGCTGGTTTGATAAAAAAATCGTATTGTTCTGATTACAAAAAAAAATGTTCTGTTCAGATTACAAAAAAAAAATCATGTTGTTCATCAACAATTTCCAGCGGTGGCATCCCCATCAGTGGCGCCTCCGCCAATCACAACAGCAAACCCACCATCGCGAAGACCTGCACATCAGTCCCATAGAGCGATCGACAACTCTACATCAACGCCGATCACAGCCAAGACACAAGTGCATGTTGACTTATTGCCGTCAACAACCCTCAACGCTACAACACAGGTCTTGTCTTCAGCAATCCATCCACCACTGGTTTGCACCCCAACAACAACACCCACCGCAACGCCACCGTCCACAACACCATCGCCTTCAGCAATGACAATAGGTCAACACATCGACACCACAACCCCTTCCCTGGCACCGCCGGACCCAAGCAGAATCACAAAGCCCCGTTCCTTGCACCATCGCCGTCAGCAACGGTAACAGGTCACAAAAGTCCACTGCCACATTAAGAAACATCGGAGGGAAGAAAGAAAGCAAAAGCTTTTAAAAATAAGTAACCCTGCCACGTCAACCTTAGGCAAGATTTGCGTAATCAACCACGTCATCTGAGGCAACATTTAAGTCATCAGTCACGTGCCACGTCACCTGAGACAACATCAGAGTCAGCGCCACATCACCACCAAGACAACATCTATGTCATCAGCCACGTCAGTAGGTTCTGCCACGTCATTCTGCACTGCCACATCACCTAGTTAGAAATTCTTTTACCCATTGAATATTATTGTTCCTGGTATGCTTTCACACTTGTTGATCAAGATTTAACATTAATATTATTTTGTGTTTGCTCATCAATAAGTTACATAATTTGATTCACAAATTTAATTATCTTGATTTTGAGCTTCTTTATTGGCATTGAGCATCTGATCCTCTTAATTAATTGCGGAGCTTGGTTAAATTTGTGGGAAAACTGAAACATTGTGTTTGATTTACTTGTGTGCATTTAGAGGACTTCCATTGCTTGCTTGCAATTTTTCCTAGTTTAATTTGTCATTAATTAGTCTCCAAGATAAAAAAATAAGAAAAAAAATATTAGCTATAATTTTATTGTTTTTACTTGCAAGTGTTATTTGTGATCTCAGTCTTAGGACTAGTTTTTACATGCATTTACGTAGTGGTTGTCTAGTACACAATCTATAAGTCATAGCTACCATGGACCCGAACTCTAGTAATGCTCTTAAAGATATTCAAGAGCAATTACAACTCATGCGAATGGAAGTAAGCAATATGTCCTATCAAATTAACAACATTTCTGGAAGGATGGAGTCCATAGAAACTTTGCAAGTAAGACAGTCTAGTGAAGAGTGAGCATTGTAATGACAACCATAGGAATCCTCAAAGACCAGTTTTTCGTAGGAACCGCTACTATAACCAACACCAGGGTCATAATGACTTTGATGACCCTAACAATAGTGAGCGTTCCAATGATTACTATCAAAGACCAGTTCATCCTAGGAACCATCAATACAACTGCAATCAAGGTCATCACGATTACGATGACCCTGACGAGCGAGTCATGAGGCACATCAAGGTAGAAGCCCCAGCTTTTGAGGGTTAACTTGACCCGTGGATCTTTGATAAATGGATCTGTGACATGGATCAATTCTTTGACTGATATAATCTATCTGAGAATAGAAGGGTAAGATTTGCAAAGATGAAACTTAGTGGAACCGCTCAGCTCTATTGGAAGTGTAAAAGAGTCTTTAATTAGGAGAGGTCAACCCCCTATTATTGATTGGGTTGAAATGAAGACTAAGTTAGAAGAAAAGTATTTGCCTCGTTCTTATAGAAGAAATCTTTTGGACTAGTGGAATAACTTGAGGCAAGTCTGCCAACAAATATGTGGCACAATTTGATAAGTATAGGATGAGGCATGCAGTTAAGGAGGATGAAGTGATGACCCTAAGTAGATTTCTAAATGGCTTAAACGATGATCTTAGAAGAGAGGTTGTGCTTAGAGGTGTTTCCACCCTTGATAAAACTTATACCTTGGTACAAAATTATGACTTGGTCACAAAAAGCCAATGGATGAGACGTCAGGACACTCGTAGTACCTCTTCTAGATCTCAATTTGGAAGTACTAACTCCATATTAGGTGCCCCACCTCGTAAACCCAATCCTTTGATTTCCCAGATACCTAGAGAAGACAAGGGTAAGGAGATATGGGATAACCTCTATATTAGATAACCTCAAGAATTTAGTGGTTTAAGTATCAGGGTTTTAGTCATATTTCCTCTAGTTGCCCTAATAAAACTTTGTTCATCAATGGGCAAGAAGATATGGGTGAGGAAGATAATTGTGATGAGAAATATGAATCAAATCCCGATGATTTTCAGGATCTAAATGATGAGGAGGATGAGTCTAACTTGTTAGGATGTGTTAGGTTTATATCCCTTCAAAGCAAGACAACCAGGTTAAACGTAGTTAGATGCGCTTTAACACAACCTAAAAGAACTGAGGATTGGAGAAGGACTGTTACTTTTTACACTCACATTAAATGTGGAGATAGAGGGTGTAAGATCATCATAGACAACGACAGTTGAATTAATGCAGTTTCCTCGGGTAGTGTATCCCGCTTAGGCTTAAAGTTTGTTCCACACCCTAAACCCTAGTGTGTCCTGGGTTAATGATACATCTATAGCGGTCAAAGACAGATGTGTTTTTCCCATAAAAATCTTGGACTATCATGATGAAATTTGGTGTGATGTCATTCTCATGGATGTAGGGCATGTTATTTTGGGTAGATCTTGGTTATATGATTTGGATGTCATGGCTCAGCCTGTCACGTTTTGGTTGGGAGACTAAGCCCATTTGGGTCTATCTCGTTGTTATTTTATTTATTTGAAATTATTTATGTTACAGTTTGATTTGATGGGCTGAGCCCAATAGCAAGATGTTTTAGGGTTCACTATTTATATGTTTCTTTGTCATTTTGTTAGGGAGTTTTGATGATTAATGAAAATATTGCAGACTTTACATCTCTCTAAACCCCTTTCTTCTCTTTTTTAGCTTCTTTCTTTCTCTAAAACTTCTCTCTTTTCTTGCTTTAATTCTTATTATTGTCCCGCATCAATTGGTCTCATTGGAAAGCATTGATATTGCTTTTGTGGGAATATGTTTTTTTTGTCTCCTTGCCTGTCTTTTTGTTGCCCTACTCAAGTGTGATGCTACTTAACCTGCTCATTATTGTTCTACTGTTTCCACTGCTTCGGCATATTTAATTCCCTAATGTTGAAGACAAATAGTTGATACTTCCTCAGATCTCCAGACCATTGTTTGCACAAACTGCTTACGCTGTGTTTGTTACGAGGTAAGGGGATGAAATTTTATGCTGAAACTTTTCACCTCTTTACCTTTGTTTTGTAGAACTTTTTGAAGAGGGGTTAGTTTGAAGGCCTTAACTCTTAACCCCAAAAATGGGGTTAAATGTTAACCTCATGAACTGAAGGTAAACATTTTTTTAAAGCAAACAAATTTTGGACACTGCATTTTCCCTTGTGTTTTTTTTTTTTTGTTTTTAAATGAACATCCATTTCTCTTCATTTTCTCCCACTTCTTATTTTGGACCTGCAATAATAGATATTTAATATTGTTATATTTACATAATCAAATCAAATTCGGTTTGTTTTAGGCCCACTAATAATGCTTATAATTCAATACCCTTAAAACTTCACTCCTCAAGGGATTTTATACACCCTCTACACTTTACCCTTGAATCTTACCCTCATAACATTTCACCTCAAAGTTATTCTTCACACTAAACACAACTTTAGTTTTATCACTATCTATGGGGCTGGTTGTTGGTACATGATATTGAACAACATCAGCTACATGTATTGCATATTCTATGCTTGTCCATTGCATCTTCTGATCTTTTGTTGGCCATTTTGTTGTGGGCAGGTATCGCATCTCTCTTTTCTCATGGTGGAAGCAACGAGGAATGTATGCAACATGCATGTTGACAGTACAACTACTTCTTGTTCTTAGCAGAGTGGATTCCTTATTCATTTATATTCATGAGTTTATCTTGAAACCCTGGTAAATAAATTTTTCCCTTCAATCATTGGTAAGATAATGTTGGGTGTATTTATCAACTTATGTCTGTCTGAAATAGTGTTTATTACAGCTTGTGAGCAGGTATTTAACTTGTACACTGAGCATTAATAAATTTGACCATATTTTAGGTTTTGTCTTGGGTCAAGAGTGGCATCTCTTTGGAACTCTGTACATCTCTTCGGAACTCATCATTCTCTTGCAAATATTCTTACATCACTTCCTGAAGTTGAGCTACCACATGTAGTATGTTAATGTATTTTTCAGGGTCACGTTTTGGAAGTTCATCAGGACCTTGTTGTGCTGCTTGATAAAGCTGAAAGTTTAGATTCAAATATACCATGAAAGTTCTCATTTATTTATTTATTTTATCATCTTTAAAATATCAATGCTTTTAGCGGGCTATTAACATCCTCTTCTAGCAAAATCCCGTGTGAAGATTTTTGGTTGGTGAAGTGCTCACCCTGAGGTGCTTGTTTCTTTATGTTTCAAATATGATCTAAATATTTTCTATAGCTGTTAGAACATATGTAATTGGTGCATTTTATATCTATCTGTTTTACCAGATTTTGTTGCATCATCTACCTGTAATTTTAAATCAACTGCCCTGCTTATGGAGTGTGTCATTGATGTGGTTCCCAAAGTTAACTTATATATCTAGCTATTTCATGACATTGTTCTATTGCCGTTGCGGGTTGATTGCTTCCATGTGCTGCGCAAGAGTGACCCCTCATTTGTACCCCCTGGAATATTTATGAAGCAAGGACTTGCCTCATTTGTAAGTCTCGCTTACTATTCATTCTACTGTCGTTTAGAAGTTTATCTAGTTGATTTTTCTATTATCTGGTGTTTGGTTTTTAGCTGGGGTTTAAATTTGTAATCAAATCTTGGCAATTTTCTCTCTAAATTTATAGACCAAGAAAGTTTGCCATTATGATAATGTCAAGTTGTAATTATTGAAATTGACTATGTTCCCTTAAGATGTATGAATTATTCCAGCATATGTTATTGATTACAGCTCAAGCACAAATATATCCTTGATTATGCTGTAAATGCTTAATCCATTACAGAAAGGAAGTAGGGCACTGCGAAGTGTGACCCTGACTTTTGTATCAACGCAACAAAAAAGTTTCCTGCCATGTAGTGGATAAGTTTCTTCGTAGCTGTTGATTGAAGAGGCAAGGGACGGGGGAGCTATAGCTGCCACCATTTGCGACTCGCATTTTGCATCTTAGAAAAAAAAAAATACTAGCAGAAAGGGAATGATTGCTTAAAACTCTTTTTTTTTTTTTTTTTTTTTTTTTTGAAAATTTGGATGATTACTAAGATCCAGGTAGGATCGCTACCTCATCGAGCACTGATCTTGAAACAACCAACTTCACAAAGAGTTAAATACCATTGAATGCTTATCTCTCACTATGAAGCACAATGGAATGAGTCTCTACATTCCGGAATTCTCATGTCGTAATCCTACTTACAACAGTATGCTTAAACCAACTTACACTTGTTGCCAGAGAATAGACTTATTTTTCCTTTTCTGAACTTCTAGTCGTGACATGTATCACTGCATGCAGTCTGGTGATTTCCTTGATTTAAAATATGCTTCAATCAGAAAGTTGAATATACTCAATGCACGAAGTCAATGGATTTCTGATGATTGATTGATTTTTCCTGTTCTTCAGGTAACTTTTGTCGTTTCCCACTTCAATGATATGAGGTATTGAGTGCTGATCTCAAGGATCTTCTCCTCCAATCTATTTCAGTCCTGGTACAGTATAAAGACTATTTGGCAGTATTTGAGAGCAATGAAGCGGCCACACAAAGAATGCCAAAAGCATTATTGTCGGCATTTGACAACAGATCTTGGACCTCAGTGACTAACATTCTTTTGCGGTTGTGTAAGGGTTCTTATTTTGGTTCTTCAAAACATGGGGAGTAATCGTCATCATCATCATCAGTTGTTTTCCAGGTAAAAATGATTGATCTTTCATTTAATTTTTAAATCCTTTTTTCTTTCCTATTGAACAATTTGTGGGCTTGGATTTATCCACTTTTTTTGGCTTAATCTATGTAGAACTTGTTGCGGGAAACTTGCATCAATGATGAAGAGTTGTTCTCAGCTTTTCTGAATCGACTATTTAATACGCTCAGCTGGATGGTGAATGAGTTCTCTGTATCCATTCGTGAAATGCAAGAAAAATATCAGGTATAATTTTCTGATACTAAGTATTTGATGACTGCTGTTCTATGGCTTTCAAAAGTTTTGACCTAAAGTTTATACTTCGCACTAGTGCAAATAACAACCCCCTCCCCCGCCACATGCACATATGGACGCATGCTTATCTATCTATATCCTGGGGTGTCACTTTTCTTGGCTCACATTTCTATAAAAATTGCTTTAATTCAAGTGGATCACTTTCCTGGTCAGTCATATTACTGTTATGTGGGTAATACCAGTTATGTTGGTTTAAGTAGTCAGTATTAGGTTTTAACTGTATTGAATATCCTTCCCCCTTTCATTCCCATTTTGCTTCAAATTATTTTCTTACCAGTATTAACATATTTTAGGTTTTGGAGTTTCAGCAAAGAAAATGCAGTGTCATATTTGATCTCTCATGCAACCTTGCAAAGGTTTTGGAGTTCTAAACTCGTGAGATCCCTCAAGCATTCCTATCTGGAACTGAGACGAACCTTCGGAGGCTTACTGAACTGATAGTCTTTATTCTCAACCACATCACCTCGACTGCAGACGCTGAGTTTTTTGATCTGTGAGTTTCCATTCTGGTCAATCAAAATCATGTTCCTCTATCTTTTCCCTCTCTTTTTTCATTTTTCCTTTCTAACTGCAATAATCTGTGTTTCCAGACATGATATAAATGCGTTGTGCCATTTGAGCGGCAATATGAGTCTTGCTTTCCATTAGGGAATTGGTGATGATGACAAGTTGACATTCAGGATGTCTTTGGTGGGTTTGCTTATATTATTACAACCATCCAGATAAAGCGTTCAGTTTTTTGGATTTTTGTAGGTATATAAGTTTACTGGAGACATGTAGATAGTGGATGCATCACCCTCTTCGTGATAGATTTGACATTTCTAATAGCAATGATAAAGGCTTTACCAATAGATAAATCACACAATAAAAGAAAGAACTGTGAATTGTTACAAAGTTCATATTGTGATTTCTATGCATCCTCCTCTATGGTTAAGAAGTTCATATATTTTTGCACTGTATTTGCAGGTCACTTAGACGACATCGTCATTCTCCAGAGAAAGTAAATCGAGGCATGATTTTAGCACCTCTTGTAGGGATTTCCTCGAATTTGCTGGATGCAAGGGTGGGGATGGAATGTGGACAGCAGAATGATGTTGCGGGTGTTTTTGCAAGCATGGACTGCCCTGATGCTGTGCACTGTGGATTCCAGTATCTCTTAGAATACAACTGGGTCAGTTTTGTCTACTTTAAGCCCTGTCTCTCTTTATATGCATGTATAAACTTCTCTATCTTGTGGATAACAACCTCATTCTTTATTCCACTGTGCGTACAAACATCGTAATCAGAAGGATATTCATGTTCATAGTTGGCAAAAGGGTGTTTTACTCATGACTAGATCTTTATTTTGTATCTTTTTGTATGTACTTCCATGGAGAGACAAAAGTGTTGCAATTCATGTAATTTTAAAGGGGCTGCAGGAAGAAGAAATTAAATAGATGTATGATGGCTGTTTAGAGATGACTGAATTAGAAAAGAAGAGTACAAGGAGAAGTTTTGAAACCTAGAACCAAATAGGCCACACCTTTGAAATCTACAAAGATGCTTCTTTGAATCCATCATAAACTAGGATTTCTGACCTGACAAAATAGAATTCTCAACCAATAACATAATAGGAAAAGAAGAAAAATCAATGTATTTTCTTACCTTATCCTTAAGTTCTGCAATTTAATCTGTTATTGCTCTGACAGACTAGGTCCTAAAGAGGGGATGCTTATAGTGGAAAACTTCAGCAGCTCGAGAGTTTCTTGAGCCTCCTTGTTAGCAGGATTTTCAAGGTTAGTTGAATGGGGGTTAGAAAGAAACAATTCTCGTGGAGTTGATGAAGAATTCTGTAGGGGAAATTCGAGGGCATTGCTCTGTAAATATGAGATGTGAATGGCAATGGAAATCTTATGTTCTCTGTTTCCTCTGCTTTTGTGTGATCCACGTCACCTTGAGCTGAGCTGGGCGTCATTTATTAAATCCTAGCTTGCGACAGCCGTGTTTTTCTGCTTTTTGGCTGATGAGAGGGTTAAAGATGAGAGGGGTTAACATTCAGAGTTTCTTGAAGGAACGGCCAGGATTGCTTTACATGAAAGATGGATGGCTCACAAGGCTGGAACTAAGAAGCAAACACATGGATTTCTCTTTAATTAAACTCAGCCTCAGCTGGAAAAAAAGAGAGACCAGAGATAAGGTAACCAAAATCTTAGCAGATAGCTACAAATCAGTTTGTTATGATTTCAAATTCAAATTACTCCATATTAATAAAACTACAAGGTAGAGCAATGTGTAGGTTTATTTGTATATTCTTTTCATATTATATTAAATCATTATTCTCTAATTCATTTGAATTTTGCTAAGTTTATTTGAATCTATGTATTTTTATTTCCCTTAAGTTTACAAGTATTTATGTACATGTGCCTATAAATAGGTGTATTGTTGAGAGAAGTAAAAAAACACATTTAATTACAAAGTTATATGAAATAAAAGTTCAATCTTTATTCCCTTGATTTCTAGTATTCTTGTTATTTTATTAACTTTTTATTGAATATATTGTATGCTTCTAAATATAGAGTTTCATAAAATATTATCAACATGGATTGCTCATTATTTTTATCTTGAAGGAGATAATTATATTTGGTTCGTTAATTAGAAAAGATATGTTTATCTTCAATACTCATTTCAATACAAATTTAAGAATGATTTTTTTAAAAAATTTATCCATCACTATATTTATTACTATTTACATTTTTGTATTTACATTTTTTTCAAATCATAAATATACTCTGTTTTATTAAAGGATCTTGTTTTTATTGGATTTGCCTCTTTCATTTACATTAGAAATTTTATTGTGTTTATAAATATGGTATATAGGTTGGAAACTTCCAGCCTACGAACTACTAATCCAAAGTAAGGTGAAATACTCTTTGTAGTTGAGGTATAACAATGTCACGTATCATTTGTCTTGATTTTATAATTTGATCTTACTAAGTTTTCTTATCATTGTATTTTTTGTGAGTTTTTTATACTGTTATTTTCTACATTTATCATGAATTCGTGATGACAAAATTCATTTGGATGTCATGGGTTTTGGAGACACGGTTATACATGGTAATGAAACATCAGTTAAAATAAGATAAAGACCATAATTTTCTTACATCATCATCTCCATTAGAAATTGAAAATAGAGTATCTCACAATCAAATATCTCTTTATTCTTTGGCAAAATTTAAAGGAAAGATATGATCATCAAAAGACATTTATTCTCCAAAAAAATCGTTACGATTTGGTACATTTGCGATTGTAGGATTTTAAATCCGTAAGTGAATACAATTCTGCAATGTTAAATATCATTTCTAAATTAAAATTATGCGGAGACAATGTCATTGATGAAGATGTTTGAAAAAGCATTCTTCACTTTTCATGCCTCAAATGTGCTCCTGTAGCAACAATATAAAGAGCAAGGTTTAAGAAATTTTCTAAAGTGATTTCATGTCTACTTATAGCTGAACAAAATAATGATTTTTTTAATGAAAAACAATGAATCACAACCGACTGGTTCAGCTCCATTCCCTGAAGTGAATGCTACGAGATATAATAGCAATTATGGTCGTGGTTGTGATCATGGTCAGGGTAGAGGCTATGGACGAGAATGATTTAATTATTGTAACTATAATGGTCTTAATTTGTCAAGTTCTAACAAACTTTCACAGAATAAGGAGACAAGAAAGTGGGAAGAGCATACATAATTGGGATACCGAAAAGGTAGAGAATATTTGTTATCGATGTGGAATGAAAGGGGATTGGTCTCGTACCTGTTATACAACTAAACATCTTCTTGATTTATATCGATTCTCATTGAAAAGAATGGAGAAAAATATAGATAAATTTTTTCATCCACATTAAAATAATAATGATAGTTATTTTAATTATTCAATTAAAATAATTGAATATCGTAACTAGTTTACAATTATCCATTGGAATTTGGCCAAAAAATTAAAAATTTAACAATTATTTTGTTTTAGCTATCACGGTGTAAAATTACATTATTAAGTACACCCGCAGATAAATTTTAAAAAAAATGCGGTATAAAATTTTTAAAACTTTAGAATGGTCAGGTTTTCGACTCCCAATGAGATAGACTTTGTCACAAAGAGAGATCTACTTAGCACATTAGAAAAGACCAACGAATAAAAAATTTAACTTAGAAAAAAACAATCAAACAACAATGCAACTTGCCTTAGATAGGGTGCACTGGAGGTGATGCGTCTTTTTCCTTTGCACAACAAGTCCCTTTACCCAGACTCTCGTAGACCAATAGGTTTCCTAGTGACCTTAATGCTAGGTGGCAACTCCTAAAAATTATAGTTGTAATTTTACGACTATAAAACACCCCCCATTTCACCACGCGCCGTTCTCCCTCTCCAAGAATGGCGGGGTGCGAATCACGAAAAAAACCCTGTCGCGACAGAATGCATTATCATTATTGAATTTTTATCCTCGTACAAAATAATGTGAACAAGAAGTTGAACATATACTTTGATTTTAAGACATAACAATTCAGCTATCAATTGCATTCAGTGATTCAAAAGAAGTAGCCAAATCTCATAATTCAACTATAAATGCTTTAGCAAGGATTGATGTCCCAATAGGACAATCTGCTATAATTATAGTAAATGAGTCATGACATGCTAGAAGCGTGGTAAACCAAAAGAGACCAAAATCCTCAAAAAAAGGAGCAAATAATCAAGTTGACATTTTTTAGGAAGAAAAATATTATGAGGATATAGACATAATTGATCATAAAACCTTAGAACAGGTTCAAGAACTTGAAAACAGAAAGAAAAAAAAGAGATCTCGATAAATTGTATCTCTACAAAGAAACGACAGAACAAAATAAGGTAGTTGTAGACAACATTATTTCATATGATATATCAATTGAAATCATTAATTAAAACGAGGATCTTGATCCCAAATCCATTAAAGATTGTAGACACAAAAATGATTGGTCAAGATAAAAAGAAATAGTCTAGATTAAATTAAATTTACTTGCAAAACTTGAAGTTTATTACTTGTGATCCAAACACCTTAATATGTAAAGACAGTTGGATACAAATGGATATTTATGCGAAAATAAAATAAGAAAAATAAAATAATAAAATTGCTAGGATGTAGGAGGAGAATATCTTAATTTTTGAAATCCTACTACAACTAGAATTTCAAGTAAACCCGACTCTCAAACCTCCTTTAAAAATAAGACTAGATTGAGTTTACTTATCTAAAAGTTGACACTAACACAACTAAAAGAAAAAAAAATGATAATGGATTATGTTTCAAGTCTAACAGAAAGAGAGGACTAGGACACAAGTATGGGGAACCAAAATTATTTCCCATTAAGGATCTAGAGGATGACATGAAATACAATAACACAATTTCAATGTCAAATTTCATTGATTTTAAAGATGTAGAGACTCAACAAGAAGCGAAGATTCCCTTACATGCCATGATTGGAAACCACAAACCCAATACTATAAGGTAATGATAGTTGTGAATAATATGATCCTTGTAGCTTTGATAGATATCGGGTTTGTTCATTCCAGTGTGGGGAGGAAAGTTGGACTCGACATGGTGGGGGCCATAAACCTATTGAGGTTAAAGATGGGTCAATATTGTATAATGATGATGAACATATGAATTTCAATATTAAAACATAAAGGAACCAATTTCAAACTTCAACCATGGTGATTCAACTTGGTGGGAATGACATAGTCCCTGTAGTGCAATGGTTAAGTGGATTAAGGCTTGTTCTTAGGACTTCATGAAGCTTATAATGGAATTTAATGTTACTACACTCAAGATTATGTTGAAGAGATTATGATTCCAACAATCTAAAATTGATCTGATACACAAGATCATCATAAGAGAGTTGAGAAGGGAAACCAAAGGCCTGCTCATCCATATCTAAAGTTTGGACTCATGTTCCAATAATGGTGACACAAAATCAGTAGCAGTATATATGTCATTTATGGAGTCTAAAATGGTTTCTTAGGAGCCTTAAAGACTACCACCTCTAGAAGTCACAATCACCTTGTTATATTAAAAAAAAGAAAGTTCTCATATTAGTGTAAGACCCTATCAATACCTTTATTATCAAAAGATAAAGATAAAAAAAAGATTGTGAAGGGCTCTTAGAGTTGGGAATAGTAAAGCATAACCAAAGCCCTTTTTCATTATATGTACTTTTGGTAAGGAAATCTGACGAATCATAGAGGATGTGTACATCTCCTAGTCTTATCAATTACTTGTTTAGGCTAAGACAAAATGAAATGGTGGACAACCATATCAAAAATAGATCACAAATATTGTAAACCTTAAAAACTCATTTACTAAAAGCAATAGACATATAGAAGCAACCCTCGGACAAGAAAAAAAAAAGGAAATGGAATATGAGGAAAGTGAGTGGGTTTACCATTTCGAACTTGCCAAGTTGATAAGGTTACGTTACAACAACTCTCACATGATTTAATTTAAAATTTAGTCTAAGCAAAGAGTCAAGCTGAGAGTTTTCAAGTTCGATCCATTATACCAAATTTAATGATAATGCCAAAAAATCTCATACAAAACCATATATGCTATATAAAATACCATAATAAATCTACTATTAAAAGCATGAAAGATAAGTACAATATTATGAACTATCATGCAAAATGATTATAATTTTGAATATACTAAGTTTTTTTTAATATAAATCCATAAACAATTATGATGATAAGTCTAATATGAATGAAAACATACTCTAAAATTGATGTTGTAACTTTTTTAAAACCTCAAGTTCTAGAAAAGGGGTTGAAGTCCTTTTTTATTTGTCATAAGTCTTTTCAAGTTGTGGATGTGTTATGTTGTAAGCCTTGTTGCCTTTTAATAAAAAATTGCCTCAGTAGATTTATTTCAATGTGTTTTTTGAAAGATAAAAAACTTGCTTGTCATCTATCAATTTGATAATAATTAATGGATCATATTAAAAAACTACAAGACCTCTAATAGCTAGTTTTAATTTTTTATTTTTTTTTTGGCATGAAAGGTAAAATTTTAAAAACACTATTTCAATAAATAACATTTTCACTTACAATTTACAGTAAGCTTAATAGTTTTTAGTTTTTCTTGATAGTTTAGATTAAAAAAAACATCAGTTTCTCTCATTATTATTATTTTTTTACATATTAATAAAAAAAATCTCCTTAATAAATATTTTTAACTTCACCAATACCTAAAATATTTGAAAAAAAAATAATCTCAATTGTAGACTGTAAATTGATTCTATAAATTGATTTAAAAATACACTTAAGCATAATTGTTTTTTTTAAAAAAAAAATACAAAGGGAGCAATATAGGGTTTATACATCATTAATATCTAACAACCTCTTAATAAATAAATAAAATTATCTAATAAGTGATTAATTGATAAGAGCGTAAGACTAAGAGGTTTATTCTCCTGTAATTTTAGATTTGAGTCTTGTGATTATTAATATGATAATCATTAGGAGATTTCATAATTATTAATTTTAAAAACCATAGAATTAGTCGAGTTACATCCAAGTTGATCTATAACCCCAATGTTAATAAAAAAAAATAAATAAAGAAGTACTGAACTGCCTCTCTGTCTCCGTCCGGTCTGTCCCAAACTCGAAAGAGAAAAAAAGAAAGAGAAAAAGTGCAGGCCTGGAAGGAAGGAAGTTGATAGTATCGTATTAATTCACAACTTGTAGACTGTAACTACAGGGGAAAGTAACAAAGAAAATGTTGTTGAGGGCACTCCACTTCTCTAATCCCTCAATCAACCACCGCCGATACACATCATCCCCCACCACCACAGATCACCCTCGTCTCTTTCCGTACGATATCCGCCTCCCCATCCAACGGTTCTCGTCGATTAGCATACAATCACACTACAATCAGACAACAACAGCTGTTGCAGAATCAGAATCTCCAGAGCCGTCGATTTCATCAGAGTACATCGACACCGTCGGATTACCGCCTAATTCAGTGCTTCAGCTCTCTCAGTGGAATCTCACTCATCGCCACGTTCTCGTCCTCAATGTCATTGCTTGCGCTGTAATTTACTCGCTCCTTTTCTTGAATTCTTTTCTTTAGGACTTAAAAACTTTGCTTCCGGTTGTTACTAATATTTTTATTTTTATTTTTGCAGGCAGCGGTTTCAGCAACCTGGCTATTTTTGTCTGCAATCCCAACTCTTCTTGTATGCCATTTCTTTTTCTCTTACGTAATGTTTATTATATTTCTCTTGTGCATTTAGCGTGATTTTTCAGAGTCATAATTAAAAATTCTGTCGCAACTCAATATCATTAAAATTAATTACTTTGGATTGGATAATATGTTTAAGGGTTCTTCTATTGTCACATTGAAATGTTATTATAAAAAACTTTTTAATTCCTAGAGCGTAGTAATTGAGACAAACATATGCTTAGTGATAATAGTACTTGAAATGATTTAAATAAATCACTCAATTTTCAAGATTGAATGAATTCTCCGTCATGCATATTAATAATCATTTTTTTCTTTATTATTATTAATAATAATAACTTGCGCCAACAGGGTTAGCTCTGACCAAACAGCTTTTGAGTACTATTTTTTGGTCAAAAGTTTGACAGCAACCAGGACCAATGGTATGGTACTGCAAGAACTGAACGCGATTCTTTCTTTTCTAATTAGTGATTTCCTTTTTCTTTCTGTGGGCATTGAAGGCTTTCAAGAGGGCAGCAGAATCACTTGAGAAGTTGATGGATGTAACGAGGGAAGAACTTCCGGATACAATGGCTGCTGTTCGGTTATCTGGCATGGAAATCAGTGATCTTACCATGGAGCTTAGTGACTTGGGGTTAGTATTAGTGTTTAGTATATTGAAGCTTGAAGCCTTGGTTTAAATTAAGCCTTAGACACTCTTAATTGTGCTGGTCATTTCTTTTGTGATGCTGTAACTTGGATTGAATTGTGGCCACTTATCATCTGCTATTCTTACAGGCAGGAGATTACACAAGGTGTTAAAAGTTCCACCAGAGCTGTCCGTGTAGCAGAGGAGAGGCTGCGTCAACTGACGAACATAACCCCAACAGGTAGGCTACATTATCTTGCACTGCTTTGATTTTTTGCTCGGGTTGTTGGATTTGGAGCAATGAGTTTTCCATCTTTACTTGTTTAGCTTCATTGCAGAGGGTAGGCAGTCTGAAAAATGATACTGGAGGACCAGAATTGGCCAGGACTGCACGGGGAATGAGGGAGGGGATTGTCAAGGGTCGTTCGATCTTGCAAATTTTTTTCACAATCATACAATTTTCCAGGATGGCCTTTAACTATTTTGCCAAGCGAAATAAGAAGTAGATCCAAAGATATGAGCTTTGTGGTGAGAAATATCAGAATTTCCTTGCGTACATATCCATTTCTCTTATAAATTTTGCAAGAAAGTTAGTTGTGTTGTTGACTTTTAACTTGTTAGGGTTCTGTAACTGCCACCTGCAGTTGAGCTAGTTCGCAAGGAGACAGAATGGACCTTTTGTTTTCCTCATCATCAGTTGTGTTTTCCATAGTTTATATCTGCTGTGCCTCATGATTTGATCATTGTGAGAAGTGTGACTTGATTTATGTCTGGTATGTTCTTGCCTGTCAAGGATAGTGTTCTTAGACATGTTAGATGTTGTTGCTGGTTAGATTGATTAATCTGGCATCAAAAGGCCTGTGCTAGGTTTTCAGACCATATCTAATTATAGAATATTTCCGAAATCTTTAGAGATCAAAAGGAATGAAGTAAATGTTTCAAATTGCACTTGGCCACATGCATGGCTAAAACTTTCTCTCTTCACTGTGGACACGAAGGGTATCGAGAAATTTGGTGGCGACGGTTGTATACCTTGAATTCAAGTGGGATCTCCAAGGCCATTGGTTCATATGTGATGAAGTATAGCTGTGTTATAACTTGTATAGAGGTTAGTTGTGAATTTAATGATGTTGCGGATGAAAAGAAAGATCATCAAAACGAATTAAACCCAGGGTTATCTTGTGATGGTTCTACTTGGTGAGATGATTAGCAGGGCTTGTATGAGGAAGAAAAGAGAGAAGATGGGTGGGGAAAGAATGGAGAAATAGTTGACAAGCAATGGAACATGAATTTTGAAGTCTAGGTGGCTTGAGTTTTTGCTGCCTTCCCTGATTTGGAGGTGAAGGTCAGTCCTTTTTGCAGAAATCTAAAATAATAGCGATATTTGTGGTCTCTTGACATTGGTGTGGCAGGTCCAGTTCCTTCACAATACCTAACATGAAGGTAACCAATGTGCTGATTTCTTAGTGCGTATCGGTTCTTCTCAGACTTTCACTTTCGAACTTTGGTTAAAAAAAAAAAAATCCTCCTGACATGAATCAGCTTCGCCTATCTGCCGATATAATGGGCATTGCCCTTCTCTCACTGTTAGTTTTCGTTTATGCTATCTTTTGTACACAAAAAAGGGGATCCCCTTTACACAACTTCTTTGAAGTTGGATTAATGGCATGGTCATGTAACTTGGTGTGGAGGGACTGGGTAAAAAATCCCTCTTCTATTTGAATTTGGTCAAATTAGTCACCATATCTCTTACACTTTTTTTTATTTTGGGTAGTAGATATTAGTCCCTTTGTCCTTATAATCGTTAATCGACGAATTTAATGTAAGTTTGTCAATTTGTTTAGGTTGGTGCTTTGTTTTTTTAATTAGAACGGCATATTTATGTTTCAGCGTGTTATTTTGGGGTTATACTATGTGTGTATTAAAAAAAATAGTTCAAATCTAAAAATAAAATTATATTGAATTGTGCAATTTAATCTAAAAAAACACAATAAAATGATTTTTTTGAATAAAATTATGAGCATGTATAATATTATGAGAATGTTATCATCAATCTCGTAAATTTTTGTAACATAATATATATATATATAAATATGTCAAGAGATTCCTCGTAAAATTTCATCTCAATCTAACGGTTGGATTGAGAGATATGATTGATATTGTAAAATTATTTATTATTTAAAAAAGTACTATTTGGCCAAAATGGAATGAGTGAAACAAAACTGGAATGTTCCAGCTGAAATTTGGGTTGAATTTCTGGAACAGACTAAAATTTTAGTTAAAAACTATCAATTTATCTTGTTTTTTTTAACTGATACGAAATGTTTCAACCGTTTCGAAAACGAAACGAGATTAACAACATATTTGATGTGCTCTTGATCATTACACGTGTCATTTATTTTACAATTTGATGACCATCTATTTCGTATTAAGACACCATGCACTATGAATTGTAATGGTGTTGAACACTTCCACAGCAAGTTAAGCCATTGTTATCCGAGGATGTCACCGTACAAAATCATTATTATATCTCATTCTAATTTAAAAAAACAAAAACAAAGTAAAAAGCAAAGTAAACTGAAATAAATTTTTTCTTTAAACTTTCGACTTGTTTTGAAATTTTTATTAAAATCCTGATAGGAATATTTTGGTTTTATCTAATCAAATAATGTTGTTTATTTATTTTTAAAAACAAATACTATACAATTTTATAGTATCAATCATATTTCTCAATCTAATTATTGCTATCAGCTTGTGAAATTACTTTAAAAGACACATATACACACATATATATAGATATTGTTTTTTACATATTGTAGATTAATAATCATAACAATAAAATATAATTAATAATTCAAGTAAATTAAAAATTTGTTTTTCTTCTCCCATCAAACTACTTGAAATTTCATTACGAACTAAATTGATACGTGAATGCCTCTGCGATCCCTTGCTATTTGATCGAGGAACCGACATCTGGTAAAATATCATTAGTAACAACATCTGCGATCCATACTGAGTTTCAGGATCTCTACCTACATGGTGTAGAGATATAATTCAAATGCCAAATCTAGTTGCAAGTTTTTGATCCATAATCAATCGAAAAGTAACAGGGTTGTAAACGAAGTCATGCGTCTTTCTCTTTCATCAGGACTGATCTCTATCTACATATATATATATTTTTTAAATATGATTTTTTTTATAAAAAAAAGGACTGGGCCTAACCACCTAAATGGGGCGGCCCCGCCAAGTTGGGCCAAAAGGCCCAACTCTGCTGGACTTGAGCTCGGCCGAGAGCAGGTCCAGCCCATCCCAATATTTTATTAATAGAAGAGAAAACGGTGTGTTGCACTGTTCATATATTGCGTGAACAGTGCATCATGAATTAATTCACACGTGCCCCGTTCACGCAATACATTAACAATAGCCAGGGTGACAGTTTTTTGTGGATCCCATAGCAATTTAAACTGTATTTTTTCATTACCAAAGGACTCAAAAACGGCTTTCGCTAGAAACTCCGTCTGGAATGAAATACCAAACGCAAACGGAAACTGAGATAATTACATTTAGCCTTTCGCAACTTTATATGCATGAAGTGATAAATTATCAAGATTTGAATCCTAGGTGTAATTATCTTTGTTTTTGTTTTCTTTATTTTTAGCCCTTTTAAGTATCCGTGAGGTGTCAGATGTGGCTAGGGATGTGCCGAGCGTCCTTTAAAGTGCTTAACCGCCGCCTTGGAAGGTAAGAATTGATTGTCCGTTGAAGATTCGATTGTCCCTTTCGTGCCATGATAAGTATACCGTGGTTGATAACAACAGGCCAGCTATTACCTGCTGAATGCCTGAATGTGCTTCTTCTTTCAATTATATTTCTTGTACGATAGGTTTTTTTCTCGATTTTAATATTTAATTTGATCCATCTAGTGGTTCATAACAAGCTGGGTTCTAATTAGTCTAGCTTGGCTAGCTTGCGAGTATACTGATGATCGTTGTGTTGGTTTTCCTTTATTTACTCTTTTTTCTTGTACGATATGTTTTTTTCTCGATTTTAATATTTAATTCTGTTTTGTTCTTACCTGAATGAAGAACAAATTTTATCTCACTCGAAATCTCAATTTGTTCACAAAATTTCATCCTTTTTGTTCTCAAAATTTCATCCATTTTGTTCTGTTTGGCCTGTTTCATTCTTATCAAATAATATTTTTTTAAATAATAAATAGTTTTATAATATCAATTATATTTTCTATTCTGATTGTTAAATTAAAATAAATTTTTATAAAAAAAAATTTGACATATTTATATATATATATATATATATATATATATATATATATATATATATATATATATATATATATATATAAGGCCGTGGCCTTGAAAGTTGCTAGTAGAGCTTCATCAGTCTATTCTACTGTTCTAAAGGGAAATATGCTGCAGAGTTTATTGAACTGCTCACAGCCTAACAATTCATTAGAGACAAAGAATTCAGTTTACCCAATTGCAATATCAGTATCAAAACACATGTGAAGTTAATGAGTAATCAGCAACATTTTCACGCCCACATATTTCACCCTCTAATCTGGTTGAATTACTTGAAAACATAGAGGTCTCACCTTCCATGATTTTACCAGCATGCACCAGAAGAACATGCTGCAACCTGATTTCGATTTCCCTAGGACCAATGGTTCTCAGTTCAACCTCTGCTTAGAAAAACTGTAGTGGCAAATTTCCTGTACATTGTTTCCTCCGGGGAGGCCCCTCTCCTGTGCAACAACTTCCGAGAAAACCAAGATAGACACAATATAATACGTCATGTTTCTTTTTTCTGCTCTGAATTTAAAGAATTATCCGACAAGAAGTCTAGGCCGAAACACTTGAGAAATGCAAGCTTTGCAAGCCTGAAATAGTTGCAGGGATGGAAGCAGATGTGGTCTGAAGAATGTCCGATGTTGTCTTCACTAGCTATTCTTCTACCTGTGTTTGTTGTTATTTCCCCTTTTATACTTTGGTTCTGTTGAACCTGCAAAAATCTTGAACGTTGTTAGATACCAAGAAGGCAACCTGAAAATAGCTTGGCAAGATGGATTCCTGTAGCCAAAAATCTTTTTTTTATTATAAATAATAATTGAAGATTAAATATTTGAATCATTACTGCAATTTAGAAGAGGCAAAACATATCCTATTCCCAGGTAAGATAAGAAGGCTAAATTCTAACGCACAGCAGGGATTTGGTCGTATACATCAGTCCACCCAAGCACGTAACCATGAGAAAGATTGATTGCAATGTTGGCAGGGGATAGGAGGAATAATTAAGCCACTGAAAGCGATCAAGATCTATGTATTCCTTTTCCTTCTCTTTTTTTAATCATTTACCGACGATATTTGTTTTTGCACGACGACAAACAGTACAGATATTGTCGGCATTTCAAAAAAATTATTCAAATCAATAGTAAATTGCCCCATTATTAGTTTTTCAAGCCTCATCAGCAGAAGCAGTTTTTTTTTCTTCCGATGCGCCTGGAAAATGGTTGGCACGCTCACTAGACTATGACTAGAACTGGAGTTGAAACAGTAGACCAGTTAAAAGTGCTAAGCTAAAATGGCCAGTTCAAGTCACAGAGTAGCCAGACAGATTCACACTAGATCTCTACCATATAATTAGACTCATGCTAGGAATTATCACCATTGCAAGTTTCCTAATTGGTATCTTAAATAAAGTGTATGAAATAGATGTGTGACTTTACCTAGAGATTTCCTAATGATAGTTTATATTTGAGAGAATGGTTGGGTGTTGAAAATATCTTTTATTTAAAAATATATTAAATATTATTTTATTTTTTAAAAATTATTTTGATATAGTAATGATTTAAAACCACTAAATTTTTTAATTTAAAATAATAAAAAAAAATTATAAAATATTTTAAAACACGGTAACAAATAAATAACTGTAGTATAATTAAATAGTTCTACTGTAACACTTTTTATTAATGTTGCAATGTCAGCTTTTCAAGGTCCTGAAGGCTTGGCTTAATGGTAACAGTTTCAAAAGTATTTTTTAAAAACATTAATTTTTTTATTTTTTATTTTAAATAATAAAAATGATTTTTATTTTAAAAATATTTTTAAAAAATAGAAAAATATTATTTTAATATATTTCTAATAAAAATCAATTTTTAGAACAACTTAAACCCATTATGAAACAATCATTTAATCCTACAGTACTCAGCACCGGCTATATGGATCCATTTGCGTCCTATGCCCAATCAGCATCCAGGCTTTAATGGCAAGTTGCAGAAAAAATTTCATGGTTGGAAGTGGTTAGAGAATGTGACAGCGACAATTGAAAATGGCTGTGATGGTTAGAAGATGGGCCCCTGATTATTTTTTACAAAATCTGGTCGGTCCTGCAGTATGAATTTGTGAAAAGGGGAGACGAAAGATCAACTCCATGTAAAACCTTGAAAACAAGCAAAGAGAAGTCAAGAAAAAAAAAAGTCCACGAAAAAAGACATATAAAAACCCAGAATAAAAAAAAAAGGTAACTTAATGTTCAAGTTGTTTCTAAGCCAAGCAAAATTGGGGTTTAAAAATTCTTTTAAGCCAGAGCACTGAAAACTCAAGATGAAGAAAAGAGACTGTACCTGGCTGTGTTGCAGGCGGTTTGAGACACGATCATTTTGCTCGAGTATTTGGCTTTCCAAATGGAAATTAAGCGGCATGAAAACACCAGGAGTCGATGGCGAGGCTGAGGAAGAAGTGGTGGTGGTATCTGGGAGATCTGCAGGAAAGAAACTGAAACAAAACAGGAGGAGGAGGAGGAAGACGAGTATCTGGATCCAAATTAGCCATGAGATTCGATGCCCTTCTATTGTAAGGTCGTCCCCATGTTCAAACATGGGTGAAAGAAGAGGAGGATGGTGAGGAAGTGGTCGTTCGAGAGAGAGAGAGAGAGAGGTTGGGGGAGGGGTAGGAAGAAGATAGAGGGGAGAGGTAGGAGGCAGGTGGTCAAGGGTCAAGGCTACAAAGAGAAAGGGGACGAAAACTTTAAAGAAAAATGATTTAATTTAT
Source organism: Salix brachista (assembly GCA_009078335.1). Taxonomy (NCBI): domain Eukaryota; kingdom Viridiplantae; phylum Streptophyta; class Magnoliopsida; order Malpighiales; family Salicaceae; genus Salix; species Salix brachista. Next base: position 8,376,413 of record CM018578.1, on the reverse strand, counting down.
TTATGATTTGTTGGGCTGACTTAAACGTAAATAAAAAACAAATGATATGTGATTGCCGTTCCCAACACAACGCGTTTCGGTATTTGAGCGTGTCTCCTGCACGTGTCCTTTCGCTCAAAAAGAGAGAGGGTATCGCTCCTGCAATTAAATTACTATTTGAGACTATAGTTTTGTTTGTTTTTTTTAATATTTTTTATTTAAAAATGTATTAAAATAATAATTTTTTATTTTTTTAAAATTATTTTTTGATATCTGTATATGAAAAAGATCTAAAAACACTAAAAATATTTTATTTAAAATAAAATAAATTATTTTTTTCCAAAAACACTTTTAAAATGCATTTCCAAACATGTATTTATGAGGAAAAAAAACACAATTTATTGAGATTAGTTTTAATACGGTATCATTTGTGGCTTCTATCAGGAAAAAAAAAACTTTATTGTTTTAATATTTAATGAATGCTTGAGAATGTTGTTGAAGTTATTTTTTAAAGTACTTTTTATTTAGAAATGCATCAAAATGATATTTTTTATTTTTTAAAAATTATTTTTGATATCAGCACATGAAAATGATATAAAAATATCAAATATTCTTAATTTAAAGTAGAAAATAAAAAAAATAAAATTCAAAAACATTTTTAAAACACAATGTCAAATAGGACTTTGTTATATAAGGAAAAATCAATAATTATACTCATAAATTAGCTATTTTATAAGGTTTTGGAAAGACTTGACAAGTGGATGTTGATTTTTTATTTAACTTAAAAAATAATAATTTAACAAACAACCTCTAAATTTACGCGCTTTTCAAATCTCCATTATAATTTGAGAAGTGTTTAAATAAAAACATTAATAAAGTTAAAGAATTGATTTTGTTTTTATGATTAAGAATATTATCATATTGATTTCACACGATTTATTTATTTAATTATTAAAAAAAAACTCAAATATATTCTAGTAAGAGAATTGAATTGTGTATGGTTGTTTTTTAGCAAAGATGGTTGAATTAGTGAGTTATGATTAGTGGATGGATGTGATGGGTGACTTAGTGGATGGATGTGATGGGTGACCGACCAAAAAGGGGGGAAATTTGTAAGAGCAAGTCCAATGCAGAAACCATCTGCGTTGGCAAATCTAAATAACTGTAAATTTACCTTTTATGTTTATTTTTAATATCTCCAACGCAGTAGTCATATGATAGTTAAAATAATGTTTTATTCACGGGACAACTATTCCTATACATTTTAAGAGAAAAGCCAAAAGTTAGAAAACATTAAAAAAAAAAGTACACATATTTATTGAAATTATACTGTTTATTTTAATTAAAACACAACAACGATTGAGAAATAAAACAAGCCATACGAAGAAAATTTCTTGTAGAACTATTTCTTCTCTTTGAAACGGGGCGGGTTGGGGGGTGGATGGGGTGTTGTCTGTGTTGGGGGGGGGGGGGGCAGGCTGGGGGGGGATGGGGTGTTATCTGTGTGTGTGGGGATGCTAAAGATAAATAGGAGGTTTATGTGGTAAAACAAATATTGGTATGTTGTTTGGGTGTCTTAGTGTTTAATTTTATTTTGTGTTTGTTGAGATACTTTTATCTGCATGGGAATGTTTGGTAGGATTAATAAAATTGAAATTTTGGTTGTTTTTTTCAATATTTAAAAATTTTAAATGCTAGCGAGTTTTTTTATTTCAAATTAGATTTTTTTTTAAATAAAATTTAAAATTATACTGTTGGAGGGTTTTTTAATAGAAATTATTTAATTATATAACTTACTCCTATTAATTGTATAATTAATTACATAATTAAATTATATACAAAATAATTGTATTATATTTAAAATGATATATAAAAAATTACTTTTCTAAATGACTTTTACCATTGGAGTAGACATAAATAAAAAAGCTATATTTACACTATTCAAAAAATTATTTTAGAGATTTAGTTCTCTAAAATGACTTTTATCAATGGACTTGCTCTAATTGTTGTATTTTGATTGTGTACAGCCATTCATTATAGGTGATTTTTTTTCTCATTTCAATCTATGCATTTTTTTTTTTGTATTTTGGTTTTTTATTTATTTATTTGATTTAATTTTGATCTTTTTATATTATTATTTTTTTATCTTTTTAGGATAATTTTATTTTTTATTCGTATTTATGTATTTATAATTTTAGTTTTTAGTTTTTATTGCTATTTATCTCTATATTAAATGCAATTTGTGTTAAAAAAAACAGAGCAAATTTAGCTTTGATGGCATGAAATGAGAGTGAAATTTTCTCTTATACACGTATAGTGAAAGTTCTGTTATTAGTGATCTATTATCTCTGTGTTTTTTTTTCTATTTTGTTTACGTGTGACTTGATATATTTTTAGTTTAAAAAAAAATTAAAATATTTTTTTATTTTTTAAGATTTATTCTTGATATTATTATATTAAAAATATTTCAGAACACTAAAATTAAATTAATTTGATATTTATAAAAAATCTTAGTTTATTTTTTTAATATATATTAATGCTTTAATATTAAATAAATGTCAAAATATATAATTAGTCTAACATATTTTTTTTTTAAATACCTGAAAAATAATCGTTATAATTATTTTCAACACCTCATCCATACTAAAATGAATATATAAAAAAAACTAAATAATCAAAAAAAATTTAGACAAATAAGAAAGATTGTTGTGATGATATTTGACGATGAATTAGATTAAGTATTTAAGAGTCAACCCTTGGTTTAAAATTTATAAATCTCATGATAAATCGCTTAATTCCTAGATGAAAAATAATATTTTATATTTTTTTTAATAGTGATATTTTTTGGTAAGTTATTGTAAAACACCAAATAAATTAAGTATGATTTTGTGGGCGAACAATATCAACGATCGATATAATTTCCAAAAACACTTTTAAAATAAAGCGTGAAACAATTATATAATCAAAAAGATATTTATCTTTTTTTTCTTCAACCGCTTCCTGAGTGGATGAATGAATCACGAGAAACATACAGTTACAGACAAGTTGCCTTCTGCTTCTCTCATTCACAGTCACTCTAGCACACACTTATATCGTCCTCTTTCAGTTACAGTTCAAACCAATCTCTTCAACAATGGCAACCCTCAACTCACTCTCACTTCTTTTCTCTCCGAAACTCACTCACTCCTCTTCAATTCTTTCCCCTCTCTTCACCTCCCAATCCAGTCTTCTATCTTTCAGTCTCACTTCCAAATCCGTCGTCCTATCCGCCACTCCTTCTCACTATTCCGTCGCAGTCGGGGAGGACTTGCCCGTAGATTACGGCGAGTGGTTTCCTAAACACGATCCTGGTGATCGCAGGAGAGCTGGCGTCTTGCTTCACCCGACCTCGTTTAGAGGACCCTACGGTATTGGAGACCTTGGTGGCGAGGCTTTTCGGTTTATTGACTGGCTTCATGATGCTGGTTGCTCTGTTTGGCAGGTCCTTCCTTCATCGAATTAAATAATTTATTATTGTTATTATTTGCTTGTTAAAAAAATGTGTGAATAAATATACAGGTTTTACCTCTTGTTCCTCCTGGAAGGAAGGCGAATGAAGAAGGATCACCTTACTCCGGCCAGGTTTTAGTTTTCCTTTGTTATTTATTTTTAATTAGTCATCTGTTCAATTCAATAGAAATTGACCAGTCCGTGATCATTTTTTAATTTGATTGAATGAATTTAGCTTTTTATACGACATTTTACTGATGATTTTTAATATTGGAATGGAAAAACTAAATGGATTGTTATGCTTAATTAATTAAATGAATTTCTACGGAAAAATTGGTTTTTCAGGATGCAAATTGTGGTAATACGCTTTTGATTTCACTTGAAGAGCTTGTGAAAGATGGATTATTGACAGAAGATGAGCTTCCGAGACCAACGTGAGAATTTTTCTTCTTATTGGTCTGTCATAAATTGAGCTAATAATACACACACACACACACACACACACACACACACACACACACACACACACACACACATATATTTCCTTGATTTATTGCTCTCTCATTTTTCATGTAGAGATGCTGATCGTGTGGACTACTCTGTTGTTGCTGAGTTAAAGGATCCGTTGATAGCTAAGGTAAATTATCTGTTGCATTTCTGTTGATAGTTTTTTGTTTCACCATGTCTTCTGGATATATTCAGTTATATTTAAAAAGAAAAAATGCATATATCAAAAGCAATGACTTTCTAGCTGTCTCCATCGCTCCTTCTCTAGATGTGTTAGATACTGAACAAAGTATCAGGGGCAGCAAAAAAGCTTGGTTGAGTGAGCTCGAAAACATAATTAAATGATACTGGTACTGTGGTCTGAGTTGAAATTGAAGATATTGTTTAATGCATATGTTTTAGATATAGAGCATTGTATTGTTGATTGAAATAGGTTGTAATAGCTGGAAATTTAATTGACATGCAAGTATAGCGAGAACTGCAAAGTTTGCGTTTACCCATTCCAAAGATCTCTACTGGGATTAGAACCTTGTGGTGTCTGTGCAGTCCAAAAAGCCATTACTAACTATTGTTGTTTCAAATATAGTTGTATGTTTCGTTCTGTTTTGGCCGAAACGTTTCGTACCAAATAAGAAAACGAGACAAAACGACGTCATTTTTACCTCGGTTTAAATTCCCGCCCGTTCCTGATTTTTCGACCAAATACCGGCCGAAACGTTCCGGTTTCGTTCCGCCTATTTCGTTTCAGCCAAATAGTGTTTTTTTAAATAATAAATAATTTTACAATATCAATCATATCTCTTAATCCGACCATTATATTGAGATGAAATTTTACGAGGAGTCTCTTGACATATTTATATATATTATGTTAAAATTTCAGAGCAATCAGAAAATGTAATGACCTTGTGAGATTGATGATGACATTCTCGTAATATTATACATGTTCATAATTTTGTTCAAAAAAATCAATTTATTGTCTTTTTTTAGATTAAATTGCACAATTCTAAATAATTTTATTTTTGGATTTGAACTATTTTTTTTTTGAATTAATTAATTTATTTAATTATATATATATATACATAAATAGTATAACCCCGAAACAGCGTGCCAAAACGCTTCAAAACCGAAATATTTTGTTCCAATTGAAAAAACGAAGCACCAACTGAAACGGTATTGACAACCTTAGTTTCAATAGTGTAGATTTTTATGATAGCAAAGAACTCTGAGTTGTTTACCACAAGTCCTTTTTTCCTTTAACAAATGATCTAACACCACCGAAAACACCGACCAATAACCAAATAAATAGAAAAATACAAAAAACCTTAAATGCACAAGATATTTGGTTGCGAAGAGAGCCCTTTAGAACTCTTTAAAAGATAAAAAAAAAACCCTTTGGGACAGCCAAACCCAAGATCTACAATTTTTCACTAGTTTGAAAGATTATAGGATGAGTATCTCTGACCTCAATCCTTTTGTGTTTATACTACCTTACCTGTTGAGACAATAAACCATGTTATGTCTACTACTATAGTAGTTTGCCAGTACATTTGATGATCTTCAAACTTTGTCATCCTTACTGGAGCATCAGTTGTTAACAGTTCACTTAGGAACTCACCCTAGGAGTTTGTAGGCTCTTCAATTCTTATTGATCAATTCTCATTGAGAATTCCTACACACTCCTTGTGTGTCAAAAGTATGTAGTGTGAAACTTTGTATAAACTCCTTAGCTAGTTGACACACTTGCTTCAATGTAATTGATGTTTTTACATTCGGAAACTCTCATATGAAGTCACATCTTTTCTTCATGATTTAACCTTTCTCATATACATGTCGTATGTGATAAGGATATGCTTTATAGTTTGTTGTGTTGATAACAAAATGCTAAGGTGTTTTACAAATAAATTGATGAAGTTATTTTTTAATAACTTTTTCTTTTCTTTATCTGAACTTGTCTCTTATATTAACTCAACTTAATCAGATAATTACAGAGCAACCTTGGTAAACTTCTATCTTAAACAAATTATCTTCACTAATCTAAGCCAACAAAATAACATTTACATGTCCAAAGAAAAATGGAACTCTATAATAAAGTCATTTGAAATCAACCATAATATTAAAATAAGGATATTGTATATTTAGATCTTCGCCCCACCCCCTTTGTGCTTTGCATGTGCCACTAAGTTTAGTATCATTATAACTTTCTCCTTCTAGCCTTTTGATGCTGTTGAGTGCTTTCTTTGCATCTGTTCTTGGATTACTGGAATTTGATTTAAGAGGTTGCTGCATTTTTCTAATTAGGTATCTCTAAAGTTAGAGAGGATAAAATTCTGAACAAAAAGGGAAAAGTAATTTTTTAAGAAGTTTCATCATAATATTTCTGTTTTAAATACAGCAGTAGGTGCTATTAATCTTAGTCTGTATTTTTTGGTTTTAGGCCCAAAATTATCTTACTTCAGTCCTTTCATAGGCTGCAGAGAGGCTCATTTTAAGCGACAGTGAACTTAAAAGTCAGCTTGAAGATTTTCAGAGAAACCCGGACATTGCAAGTAAGAATCATTTGTATTGGAGCATCATTCACTTGTTCTCACTGCTTATGGAATCTCATTGCTGATTTAATAGAAGTGCTTCCACACGTGTGTGTGTGCCCATGTTTTAGTTGCTAAAGAATCAATGTGAGAGAGGAAGAAATTATATGCTCCGGCTATCTTGCAAAGACAAAATTTAGCATACTATACTGGAATCATAGACTGTTGATGGGACAGCAGGGTATAATGTAGGGGGTTTGTTGGCTGAAATTCATTTTGCATCATTTCTTTCTTGAAAACCTTTATGTTCAATTTTATCTTACAATCATGTGAAGGTTAGTGATACGATATAAGGGTGTGTTTATGCATGTGCACTGACAACAAATTTAATTTCTGTGGCCATTTACATGTTGCAGTTACTCTTTCCTGAATGTTTTCTAGAACAATATTGTTATGCCTTTCCCTTTCCTTCTTTGAATAATGTTCTAAGTTCTATTTCTGTTCTGTAGGTTGTGTTTGGGCCTGTGCACTGACTACAAATTTGATTTCATTGACCATCTCTCTTGTTTTTCTATTTACATGTTGCAGAGACTCTTTCCTGAACAGTTCATTTTTAGAACAAAATTGCTTTTATACTTCCCTTCTTTAAGTTAATATTTTATCTCTTTCTGTTTTCTAGGTTGGCTTCAAGATGCAGCCTATTTTGCTGCTATTGACAATTCTTCAAATACACTTAATTGGTATGATTGGCCTGAACCTTTAAAAAATCGCCATCTTGCAGCCTTGGAGGAAGTATACCAGAGTAAAAAGGATTTTGTAAGATACATACATTTTTTCCCCAAAACTTATATAATCCATGTGGCACATTGTTCACAGTTGATGCTGGAAGCTTCTATGGATACTCACCTTGTTGTTTTACAGATAGACATATTCATTGCACAACAGTTCTTGTTCCAAAGGCAATGGCAAAAAGTTCGCAACTATGCACGGGAGAAGGGAATTAGTATAATGGGTGACATGCCTATATATGTAGGGTATCACAGCGCCGATGTTTGGGCAAATAAGAAACATTTTTTACTGGTAATAAGTTTCTCAACAGATTTAGGACCATGTTGAGCCATCCTTTTCTGGTTGGTTACTCTTATCATTCCAGTTGCTAACATCTGTTTTTCTCTCCCAGAACAGGAATGGTTTTCCTCTTCTAGTTAGCGGTGTCCCCCCTGATGCCTTCAGTGAAACTGGACAGTTGTGGGACAGGTATATACTGAACCAGATATCACCTAGATGAGCACATCTGATATTGAGGAAATAATGTTTGGTTTTCATTACTTTTTATAAACTCAGCGAAGCCTTGTTTTAATTCATTTTAAAGAATCTTTACTCACACCAACTGCATGGTTTAGTTGGTGGTGCATGCACCCCAATCCAATAAGTTCTCGAGTTCAAGCCTCTTGTAAACCAAAAAATAAAAATAAAAAAGAAAGAAAGAATCTTCGGACTCATGGAATATCAACCATTGCTCTTCACTAGTCCAATTGGGTTTCCTATCATTTACAAAATAGCTGCCTGCTACCTGAAATAGAACTCTTTTTTGCACATTTTCACTATTTACATTTTCTCCTCTCATACAACCAAGATTAAGATGATGTTTCTGTGGATGCAATTTGATAGTTTTCAGAAATTTCTCCCTTTAGCAACAGGGGATTTGCTATTAGCACTCAACATAGCTATAGCTTCCAAATGTCTACTGGCTTACAAATTATGCTTTTTTATCTGAAACTAATTTGAATGGGTGCTCCAGATGATGGAGTTGAGTGTTACCTGGAAGTGGCTTGCTGTTCAAATGTTAGGAAAATAAGATATTTAGGACATTCTATGCTTCTTTGCGTCTCTCTTCTCTTGCTTTCATGATATTCCTAAAACATAAACTGTTAAAAAAATATTATGGAACATAGTGGTCAGATTACTGATTATTTTTATGCCTGACCTGCAGTCCTTTATATGATTGGAAAGCCATGGAGAAAGATGGATATTCATGGTGGATACGTCGCATAAGGCAGGCTCAAGAGCTGTATGATGAATTCAGAATAGATCATTTTAGAGGTTTTGCAGGCTTTTGGGCTGTTCCTTCAGGTAAGACAATCTTCAGTTAGACAAATTTATGTGATGCATTTTTTTCATGCTATTAAATTGCATTCGTTTGCAGAAGCAAAAATTGCAATGGTCGGAAAATGGAAGGTCAGCTTTCTGTATTTTTCAAATGAATTGTGATATTTCGTGAAGCTTCCTATTATTAACCCCAGATGTTAATTTGATGATGGTAGGTGGGACCTGGAAAATCCCTTTTTGATGCAATCTCTAGAGCTGTTGGAAAGATCAATATAATAGCAGAAGATCTGGTATGCGTCATTAGATAGGATTTTAAAAAACTATTCATTTCCCTTTTCATCATGTTATAGGAGGTGATAGCTATGGTGGAATCATCCTACATTTGTTTTTCTCTTTAACACCGAGTGGAATCATATTACTTTCTATCAATAATATTGGAAAGAAGTTTAATGTTTGCATTTTACTGGTCATTTACATGATCCCTCATTTGATTTTCAATAAGGTGGTATCAATAAATAACTGAATTTCAGAGAAATGCCACTGATTCCTTAGTGATCATCTCTTCATCGTGATGAATGCACAAGATGTATATTCTATTGATCATAGATTCAATAATTTAGTCCAATTTTTTTCCTGTTTTTCATTGTCTATGATGTTTGGGTGGTTAGTATAAATCCTATACTCCTCACACATGCATGTAATATAAAAGATGATTGCAAGAGTCAAATAACGAATGCACATGCATGGTTAATCACTGTACTTGGTTCAGCAATGAAGTCATGCATAGAAATAAATGTCCATTTTGTTCTGGCTAAAATGTCCCCCATTTATCTAGAGTTTTTATGGTATTGTTGCTTGTTTTTTAAGGTGTGCTCTTTTAATTCACAGTTCTATACCGTTAGGACACTGCATTTCTTGTTGAAGCAAGACTGCAGGTTTAGATGGATTGGCCTTTGCTACTGTCATCAACTTTTTAAGATTTTGGGCATTAAAAATGCAAGGGATTATAATTCTCACGTATCCATTTGCCTGCTCCTCCTATACTGTTGCTTTACAGGGAGTCATCACTGAAGATGTAGTGCAACTTAGGAAAGCCATTGGCGCTCCTGGAATGGCCGTCCTTCAGTTTGGTAATGAATTGTTTCCCAATTTTGTGTATATGTTCATATAAATTGCAGTTTCAATCGCCTTGAAGTTCACATGGATAGTGCTGTTCTTCCACGATTCTTTTTCCTGGTTTCAGGTTTCGGCAGTGATGCTTGTAACCCTCATTTGCCTCATAATCATGAGCCCAATCAAGTTGTGTACACTGGAACTCATGATAATGACACGGTAGAAAATCATCTATACCCTTGGCCATTTTAATGTGCTGCTCCATTCCCACCCATCTTATGACCATGTGAATGGAGCAGCAGGTTCTGCCTTTTCTAGAATACTAGTTACAATATCCTTCTGGACATAGTTTATGGTTTGCAATTGGGATTTTGTTTTTAGTTCTAAGAGAATAATGTTCATTCCAATTCTTTTATTTTAACAATTTCTTTAGTAAGTTAGAAGCTGTGGCCTGATAATGGTTTTTGTTCGTGTAACAGATTCGAGGCTGGTGGGATGTTTTGAAGGAAGAAGAGAAATCAAATGTGAGCGTTTTTGGTAGTCTTGATCCCCCTTTTAACGTATGAACCCCCCCATGCTCATGCATATAATGAGGATTTACGTTTCACTGCTATTTCAGGTTCTAAAGTATCTTTCGATTAATGAAGAAAATGAAATCCAATGGGAACTCATTAAAGCTGCCATTTCATCAGTGGCCCGAACTGCAGTCATACCTATGCAAGATATTCTTGGATTGGGGAATTCATCCAGAATGAATATTCCGGCCACCCAGGTATACAGGATCACCATGCATTGTTGCACAGCTGGCTAGCTGCTATGGGGCTTTTTTATTTATTTATATACGCCTGAATATTGTTTTCCTTTTTTTATAATCATAAATCCCAAATATCCATTCTCTTTAAACTATTTAGAGTTTTGAAACTAGTTCCTTAGAGAATCTCTCACTCACTACTCTCTATCACAAAGCTAGAAAGATTTCAATGAAATGACTCTCTTTCCGATAACACCATTTCAATCGCTGTGTACAGTTTGGAAACTGGAGCTGGAGGTTACCTAGTTCCTTGAGCTTTGATCACTTGGAGGATGAAGCAACGCGACTCAAGGATTTACTCTCAACATATGGACGGTTGTAGATGAAGAAGAAAGCTAAGATCTCTCTCTCTCTTAGAGGCTTGCACCTGAGCCGTTGACGAGAGCTTCAGTTATCTGTACGAGTTTTTCTAATCCCGAATAAAATAGAAGCTACACTTGAATCATATATCTATTATATTCAAGCATCCGTACTTTTTCCTCTTAAAAATGTAATCTTATCACCTAAATCACTCTCTTCTAAAGGGACCAGTTGGCTTGTAGAGCTGGCTTCGGTGATCTCAAGACCCGATAATTCATGGCCTAGTCGAACTCGGACAGCGCGAAAATCATCTCTCATTCAATGTTTTCAGGGGAAACTCGAAGTAAAATACGAAGACTAAGCAGCTTTCTCTATCGCTTGAATGCATTCAATATTTGGTACTGAATCGATGCTTTAAGCAGATACCTATCTGGTTCCTTGGCGTCAAGCTGCCCACTACAAATTATTTTTTCATTAATGCGATTGACATGATCTTTCCCAATATCTAACCAGTAGTGGAGGATAGGAAGACCAAGCAAGCAGGCAACTGAGATACAGAAGATATCATTCTTTCATCAACCAGCTACTGAATCTACTGAAATACAAAATAGTGTAGCTGGCTGACATCAATCCATTGTGATAAATCAATCGGCAGTGTGCTTGGAATCCAAGGGTTTAGTTGCTTGATTAGAGTGATGATTATGCTCTTATGTCCATCTCCTAGAATATATACGTGCGTGGAATAGTCTAAACAAAGTTTGCATATACCAATAATTGGTCTTGCTGTTAAACGTATAATTCAATAGTCCATTGCTTCGATATTTCTCGAGAAAAAAGAAAAAGAAAAGAAAATCTACGTATAGACAATAAATGGGAGATTTCAAGGGAATTGAGGTCAACACTAGGTACAGCAGAAGAAGCTCTTACTTGCAGCAGCAGCAGCAGCAGCTTGTGGTGGATGGTGAGATTAATGAAAGGCAGCGTATGCTTGATGCAAAGTAGTATTTGACAGAGAAGCAATTATAGTGACCATTTATTATTATTATTATTAAAGTTTCAGAAATTAAGAAAGACGTTGTTTGGAAACTGAGCACATAAGGGCCAAGACTTACAAATATTATAACAAAAAAACTGACTTTGTTGAGAGTGGGATTTGAACCCACGCCCTTTCGGACCAGAACCTTAATCTGGCGCCTTAGACCAACTCGGCCATCTCAACTGATTTGTCAACGTCGGATATGATGTTTTATGAATATGTTAATGTTTCCCTTCAGGATTCCCCTCACTCCTGCTTCTTTTTGAAATTACAGAAAAACCCGGGGAGGTGTAGTAAGAACATTGTTCCTAGATACATTGCATTATGGGTGGAAATAGTTTTTTTTACTATCTTGGCCTTCAAAATAAAAGGTAGAGAGTTGAGGGTGAAATTGTCTTTGTAATAGAACTATTTGACCATTTTAAAAATTGATTGAGGACAAGAGAAATCATTTGCTTCATTTTTTTTACATTAAAATGACCTTATAAGTAAGAAATTATACAGGTTTTTTTTTAAATTATTTTCATATAAAATTGCACAATAAAGTAACATATATACCGTTACAATAAAAAAAAGATTTAACTATAAATAAGGGGTGTTTTTTTTTTTTTTTTGAAGAGTATAGTAAAAAGACCTAAAGTGTAAACTCTGGGCCAAAATCTAAACCACATGCTAAATAAGTGTTATAAATTTGATAAGAAAATTGGTATATGAAAAACAATGTTCATGATTAAAAACTTGACAAAAAATAAAATAGTGTGACATCTAAATAAAATTAAGGATGGCATATTAAGGAGAAAAATGTAGATCTTGATAAGAAAAATTAACCTGTAATTATAGGGAGGTTTCAAAGATTAATAGCGTGAAACCTTGATTTCGTTTGCAAGGCCTCAAGGTAATTGTTGTAAACCTAAAACAAAGATATTAACGATAGGAACAAGGGTAAAACAGTAATAGGAGATTAAAGTACTGTTTCACATTGTTTTTCAAAATTATTATTAAAATATATATATTTTATTTTTTACATTAAATAAATAACAATAAAAAAATATATGAGAAAACTTTTACTTTTATATTGATTATACTCCATAATTTAAAAAAATGGTTTATTGCTTAAAAAAGGCCCTCTTTTGATTCTCTTATGAAAAAACAGTTAGTTATACTTATTTCTTAAGAAAAACTATTTTTTAATATACAGTAAATTGATTTACAAAAATAATAATTTACATGTTCAAAAGATATTTACTTTGTATTTATGTCATGGTTAAATTTAAATAATACACCTTAATTATAGTTGAAAAAATCCAAGAAAAAGTTTTAAAAAATAAAAAAATCATTTTAATAATAAACAAACTTAATTACACTCCCAAACTAAATTCCTTGTCCTTAAATAATATTTCTAAATTATTGTGTTTTTTTTATTATATATTTTTTTTTTACTAGCTAAAAAGGAAAAACTCTCTCTTCTGCTCTTCTGTCTAATTTGTCAGAGTATGATTGGACAGCTGACTTTGTATCTCACAGTAGATAGACTCCAATGAAAAACCACGCGCAAAATCTATCTACCATTAAGCTGAAATTGAATTGCGGCACAGCTACTTCTTCTCTGAGAGCGTGCCTATCACTACAGTTTATTTATTGTTTTTTTTTTTAAATATATCAGAAAATATTTTTTAATTTTAAAAAATACTATCACATATCTGAACAAATATATATAGAATTATTATTTATTTAAAAAAAAACAGCGTACTTAAAGCAATAACAAACACTTACTTCTAGGAGTATTTCGTATTGTATTTTAAACGTATTTTTAAGAAAAATAAAAATTTTATTTTTATTTTTCATTTTAGATCAAAAAATTACTGTTTTAAAATAATTTTGATATAGTAATATCAAAAATAATTTTAAAAAAATTAAAATTTTAATATATTTGTTTTAAAATGAAAATCACATTTCATCCGGGGCGTATCTGACAGATATTGCATGCAAGATTTTTATTTGATTTGAACACGAAAGCATGACCGGATATAAATGGGGCTCAGCAAATAAATGGTAATTTCACGTGGTTTTGTTCCATCTTGATCCCTGAGCCCAGCTGGTGTCTGCATCATCACTCTCTTAGCCCTGACGTAAGCCTACGACCTCTCTAGCAGCTACTGCTGCATGCTTTCTGGGCTTTATACCTGGTAGGTTGTTCTCATCACAGGTAATGTCTGCATCAACGGTGATCGTTTCATGTGGAGAGCACTGATGAGATCGTACGGCCATTGTTCACGAATCATTGGTTCTTCTATGCACTGCTAACGTACGGGAAAAGATCTTTTTAATTGGAGTTCGATCTCAACGAGAGCGGTGGATGGTGGTTGGTTTTATCTGGTTTAATGCCCAGTTGTGTCTTAAATGGGTTGTCTTATATCCATATCAAAAGGGGTGCATGGGAGTCTATTTTAAAGGTATTTTTCAAAACAAATATTTTTTTATTTTGAATTAAATTTCTTAATTTATTTTGAATTAAAAATAAATTATAATAAATAAAAAATATTATTTTAATATATTTCTAAATAAAAAATAATTTTTTAATAATAAAAAAAATCAAGAGGAGAGAGAACATTACAGACTAACGTGGTTTAATTTTAAGCAAGATTGCGCGTCAGAAAACTAGCAATGGATGATTGTTGCTGCCTTCTACACCAAATTAGGTTGTATTTGGTATTATTTTTATTTTTATAGTTAAGATTTAAAAAAATAGGTTTATGATAAATATTTTTAGCTGCGGTTCATAACTGAAATTAAAGTATTTGGTTAAAATTATGGTTAAGTTTGAAGTTTAATATAGAATAAAATAATAAAAATAAAAATAAAAATAAAAGATAATTCTCTTTAAATAAGAAATTAAAAATATAATATGAAAAATAAAATAATAAAATCTCTAAACCAAAAAAATAGTTAGAATTTTTTTTGAAAAAATAGAAAAGATAGATAATATAAAAAGTTGGATGAGAAAATAAAATATATTTAAATAAAGTAATATTAAAAAAAGCAAAACAATTAATACACTATTTGAATCCACACGACAACCCAATGAATTTACTACTATAATGTTTTATTTATGATCTTTTTTTTTTTAAACAAAAGACAAAAAAAAAATTACTAATTAATGATTGAATTAACACACAAAATACTAATTAATTAATTAATAACCCTATAAAAATAATCACAAGTAAGTAATTAACTAATCAACATATAGATGTAAAAAAATGCTCCAACAAATATTATACAATAATCTAAAAAAACTCAGTGTTTCCCTGTAGCACTACACTCATTGCACTGTGGAGTGGACATTTTTCGTACCTGCATCGCGCGAGTTCATCCATCTTTTTTTTTTGTTTTTTCCTCTGATGAACAGTGTTTTAATGATTTTAACCCCGCTAATAGAACAAAACAACGGTTCCAGCTGAGGGTCACGGGTGTAATTACGCGCGTACGGACCGGTCCGGTCCGCCGCAACCTTTTTTTTAATATTTTTAAAATGGCTAAATACGCGCTTTATATGAGGGTTGCATGTATAATTGGTGACTTAAGCTCAGGGGTGTACCGGTAATTGACCATTATTATTTATTTATTTATTGAAATACTGTTAGCGCGTGCGGTCCACGTGACCGACAATATTCCGCCTCACGCCCCTTTCAGGTGGCGCATGAAGGCTGATATGGTGGCCGAATATGTCCTACCGGCGTCTCTTCCGGTGAGCCTCCGCTTGGTCTTCCTCCCGGTGCGGCGTGTTTTCTCACACGGTGGACGTGGACGCGGTGGTGGTCGGTTTCACCGTTTCTCTCTCTCTTGCACGTAAAAGTGCAGAAGAGCCCCCCGGTTTTGGTAGCTTTTCACTTCGGTCCCTTTACTTTTAATTGTGTCTATGGTCCTGATTTAAATATATGACTTTTTTATTGATGTGTGCTTTAATGGTAAAAGCCATTTTGGAGAGCCATTTTTTTTAATATAATTTTAAATAAAATTCAATTATTTTGTATATAATTTAATTATACAATTAATAAGAGTAAATTATATAATTAAATAATTGCTTTTGAAAAACCCTACAACAATAAAATTATTATTGTTTATTTATATTTAAATTAAAAAAAATGAATTTAATTATAATTAAAAAATGAATTTAATTATAATTAAAAAATGAATTTTATTATAATTAATATAAAACCCCACCCACCTACCCAAACCCTACATTCCTTCACATTTTCCCAATTGTGTCGCCAGCCCCCTCCCTCTCCAGCCTCCCTCGCCGGCTCTCCAGCCTCCCTTGTTCTAGCCCTCTTCGCCAGCCCCCTCCCTCTCCAGCCTCCCTCGCCAGTGAATTGATATTGCTCTTCATTGTGTTTTTTTGTGTCGATGTTGATTTTGTTCAATTCATTGTTCGTCTTGTTGCTGTGTTGATGTGGTGATTTGTTGGTTGATGTGTGTTTTAATTCCAACGGTATAATTCCAACGGTAATATTTGATATTTGGCTGTGTTAGAGAAATCTGTAGGAATAGCTCTCCATTGACAGAAAAGCTATTTTGACTCTTCATTTTGCTCCTCTCGCTGGAGACGGAAATTTACCAAAAAAAGCCCAATATTTGAAATTTTACGTTTGGCTCCCGGGATGACTCCTCCCGCTGGAGATGCCCTTAGCTCCTTTTTATCAACCGGAGTTTTGTTCATTTTAATTGGTGGGACCATACATTATTTTTGTGTTTTGACTTTAACTAAAAACTAAAATTAGGAGTTTTTTTTAACCTTAATTTATACCACAATACCAAACACTAACTTAATCATTATAGATACTTAAACCGCGATCCATCTCTCCATAATTGTTTTTAAAATAATAAAAATTATATATATATATATATATATATATATATATATATGTTAACTTGTTATTAATATGATTAAAAACATTTCAAGGGTTTAAACAAGTAATTAAATAAATTAAAAACTATATATATTAATAAATAAATATAATTAAAAATTAAAAGATAAAAATAAATATTGTAAGTCGAGATATTTACCTTGTTATGTTTGTTAAATTTATTTAAATTGATTGAATAAAAATATGTATGCAAAATTGGACATTGTATAAATATTATATAAAAATATTTCATATGTTTTTTCAAAAACAATATCAAACGAAGTGATCGTTTAATTAACCTAAATTAAGGGCACTATGAAAACCAAAAAGGTTTAGTTTTTTCAACTAATATTTGACTAAAAAGCACCTACAAAACACTTTAGAAATCAAAATAAAACTATTCATGATCTCAAGAAATAAAAATAAAATAACTTTTCTAAAAAACAAAATCAACCCAAAATAAAAAATCAACCCAATTTCATATATGTTTTTCCATAAAACTTAAAGGTCAAAAACACCTAGTATGAACTCTCATCATCAAATAAAACCATTTGAAACAAATATTAACCGTTTTGGTGATCTTAATTGATTTTAATGATATTTTTATCTATACCGGAATAAACTAGGACATCTCTTTCTCCTTTCTTAACTAAGAACTAAGAAATAAAAAAAGTAAATTTTTAAATCAAAATTAAGTTTGAAAAATAATTAGGTATTAAAATCGTATATTTTTTGGTGTTTTTAAAGTTAGAGAATTAAAATGTTTTTTTTCAAGATTTATAGCATGTCTCCCATGTTTCATACTTTTTTTTCATTTCAATCTATATTTTTGTAATTCCATTTACTAAAAAATTAAAAATAACTTATATTAAATGAGAATCAAATTATCTAAAATAAAATTTTAATAATCTAAAAAAAAAGAAACAAGTCATCCACAATCACTTTGGTGTGCTTGAACAATAAGGTCATCTATCGTGAGAATCCTATGAGTTTTAATATTTGTATAATTATAAAGTAAATTAATTAAGGTGTTTAGGTTGATATCTTTATTTATTTTTTTAGATCATTGCATTGACAATAAATCACATATTGGTTTTAGTTTATTTTTGTGTTTTAAAAATATTTGTATATTATTATTTTTAATATTATTTTGATAGGTTACTCTGGAAATATCTTTTTAAAATAAAATAAAATATTATTAATATATTTTTAAATAAAAAATACTTCAAAAAACAACCACTATATATTTTCATACACCTCTTAATAAAAGAGTTATAATCTATATGAATTTTTAAGACATTATAACGACTTCCATACTTGAATCGATCATCTAGAATCGATTGGTGAGTTTCATCTACTCACTTTTGTTAGGTTTGATAATAATTTTTGATGACTAGGGAGTAGATTGATTATTTTAACTATTTACTTTGTTGATTACCACATTTCTGTTAGAGCATACATGGGTTATACTTTTTTTTTTATCTAGGAAGTTGTAAGGCTATATAATAGCCAAAGTTTGCTAAATTCAATAATAGCTTATTCTCCTACATCAAAGCTTTAGTTGCGTATTGTTGGGGGTTAGTGTGGACTCCAAAGCCTACAAGTTTTATGATCCAATATCGAAGAGGATTATGGTGAGTCGAGATGTCAGGTTTGAATAAGATAAGAGTTAGAATCGGGGACAAGAGTTATAATGAGTTAATTGTAGTTGAACTAGAGAGGAGTGGCAACGTAAAGGATACTATTTTAAATGGTGTCAACAAAGAAACTGTGAAGGAGAAAGTGATATTGAAGAACTGTTTCTACAAATAATATGAATGAAAGGAGGTTGTCTAACTCTAGTGAAGGACGTGAAGAAAGTATTGGAAAAAGACCATTTGGATGAATGATTACGAGAGCGATGAAGGTGTTGAGAACAATCAGAAAAGACTCTAATACACGTGCTTGAATTCAAGGTTACAATTTATTGATAACAAATACAGACAAATATAGCCTATTACAACAAGATAAAATCAAAGAACAACCCACTTTTTGCCACAACCTAAAATATGATAACAGATTAAGATGAATTAATAGCAAATCAAACAACTAGTTCCTAAAGAATATGACTTATTAACAAACTTATTAAGATATCAGAATAACAAACTCTTAACTGATAGTCTATCATTCCCTCTCTTAAACTGTATACATAATGCATTCAGTTTATATTACTAACTTTACACACACCCAACAAACCACCAAGTTTCAAAAACACCTCCAACCTGAGTGGCTTCATCATAATATCAGCTATCTTTTCTTGAGTATTACAATGACTTAAATCAACCATACCATCCCTTACCAATTCTTGAAGAAAATAAAACCTAATATCAATGTGCTTGCTTTATAGTGAGAAACAAGATTTTTAAAGAGTTTTATAGTTGAGTTGTTTTCACAGAGAATTGTAGTGCATTTCTCTTGCATATAACCAAGCTTATCTAAAACTCTTCTTAACCAAACATAATGGAAAGCATATGAGGCAGCTATGATGTACTTGGCTTTTATGGTGGATAAGCTAACCACAAGCTGCTTTTTGGATGACCACGACACAGTTCAAAACTATAAATACATACCTCGAAGTACTCTTGCAATAATCTAAATCTCCAACAAAATCACTATTTGAATAGGCTATGAGTTGCTTACAACCTCTATTTTTATAGAAATCCCCATATCAGTCATTCCCTTCAAATATCTAAGTAGTTTTTTCGCTACTAACCAATGTTGCTCTGTAGGACACGATTTGAACCTGCTGATAAGACTCATACCATACATCAAATTAGTTCTGGTTGCAGTTAAATACATAAGACTGTAAACCACATGCTTAAACATAATTGCATTAACCTTAGCTCCCTTCTCATCCTTTGACAATTTGCAACCAAAAACTATTAGGTTATTTACCAAGTTGCTTTTATCCATACCAAATCTTTTCAATACTTCATGAGCATACTTTCTTTGACACATATAAATCCCATCATAATTTTATAATATCTCAAACCCTATAAAATATCTCATATTTTCTTAGTCAAACATATCAAATTCTAACATCATTGACTTCTTAAATTCCCCACCCATGCTCTTGTCATTCCCAATAAAAATTAAATCATCAATATAAAGGTTGACAATTAAGAGTTTACTTCCTCATTCAACTTTGTGGATAAGGTGTGTTCACAGTGACACTTTTCAAAGCTTTCTTTAGCAAAATAGACTTTAATTTTATTGTACCAAGCTCGTGGAGCTTGTTTGAGGCCATACATCTCCTTATTCAACTTATGGACCTTATGTTCCTCACCCTTCTTCTCATGTCTCTAAGGTTGCTAAACAAACACTTCCTCGTTAAGCTCACTATGCAAAAATACACTCTTCACATCAAGCTTAAAAATACCCTAACCTTTTTAAGCTGCTAGAGTAATTACCAAACATATGGTATCTAGTCTTACAACTAGAGCAAAAACTTCTATATAATCAATCCCCTATTATTGTGCATATACCTTTTTCCATAAGTCTAGCCTTGCATTTGTCTATCTTAACATTTTCATTGAGTTTTGTTTTTAAAACTGATTTAAATCCAATGGTCTTCCCTCATTCAGGTAGGAGAGTCAAATCTCATGTTTAATTACATCAATAGCCTCAATATCTGCATTTATGACATCTCTCTATTTCTAGCTCTTCATGACTTCCTCGAAAGTAATGAGATCATCTCTTATGGGAATCATCATGGCACTCAAATCCGACCAACCTTCTCCAGTTTCATAATCTTGCATTCAAAGCAAAGCTTGTCTTACCCTCCCTTCAATTGGACCCTAGAAATTCTCATCACGTGACTCATTGAAAGATGAGCTAATGCCACTTGAACTAGCTTCACTAGTGCCACTCGAACCAGCTCTATTTATGCCAGCTTTTTTATTCTCGTTATCTTCTGCTTCAAGTTTCCTTTCATTATCAGCTTCATCATCTTCTTCTTTTACTTATGCTCCAAGTTTCCTTTCATTCTTACCTTCATCTTCTTCTTCTTCATTATCTCCCTATTTTAATATATCAAAAGTTATTTCTTCCTTGCTCATGTCCTAATTACAACCCTCACTCTCCTAAAAACAATATCCCTACTAACATTTATCTTTTTAGAGACTGGATCAAACAATTTATAAGCTTCTGACTCATCACTCACTCTCAACAAAATACTAAATACTTTTGTCATTCAACTTGATTGTTTTATGTTCTGGTACTTGCACATGAGCCAAGCACCTAAAAACTCTAAAATACTCTACTGTAGGCTTCATATCACTCTATGTTTCATTTGAAGTTTTGTTTTGAACAATTAAAATGAGGCACCTGTTGAGGATATGCACAAACCATTTCACAACTTGTAGCTAGAAAACCTTTGAAACTCGTTTCTCAATGAGCGTACAATACACCAAATTTATCACAATCCTATTTTTCCTCTAAGGAAATCTATTTTGCCAAGAAGTATAGGTTGTGGTTAATTGTCTGGTCATCCCATTTGCCTTACAAAACTCCCTAAACTCATTGAGGTGAATTCATCACCTCTTTTAGCTCTTAAACATTTAAGGTAGGCATTTGTTTCCTTTTCAACACAAGCCCTATAACTTCTAAACATGGCAAGTGCCTATGATTTTCCAACAAAAAGTAAATCCAAGTCTTATGACTAAATTCATCGATAAAACTCAAGAAATACCTTTTGTTATTATTTGATGTAGGGTTTTTATAAGACCTTATATATCTGTATATACCAGCTCCAACTTCTATATGCCCTTCATAGACTTCTTTTTAGAATGGGTTTCTATGCTGATTTCCAACCAAACATGTTGTGCATAACTTTGCAGGAGTTTTAAAAAAAGGCACACAAGTGACCATCTTTTTGTATTAAAGAGTTCTCAACCCTTTAAAGCTCAAGTTTCCAAATTTGCAGTGCCATAAATAACTCTCATTCTGTCACAACTTGAAAACAATTAGTATCTTTAGGTATAATCATTGCGAGCACAACAAACATCATGTTCACGCTCATCTTAAATAATTAGATCCTTACTAGTATGAAAAACTTTACTCCCCATGTTAAATCAGATTGCCACACCTTTTTCTTGAAGTTGTCCCATGCTTAACAAGTTATTTCTTAACTCATGAATGTAATAGACCTCATAAATTACCTGAGTGAATCCATTCACTTGTATGTGAACTTTTCATTTCCCCACAACTACTATTATTGAGTCATTGCCTAGTTTCACAGCTTGCTTGAATTGAACATCCAAATTTGAGAACCATGTTTTATTCTCACTCATACGATTACTACATCCTGAATCAAGGAACCAAACCTCTTCTCTCTTAACATGATTAAGCTCTACATATAAATTAAATAGTAGCTTTTCCCCTACATCTAGTTCTACGTAGTTGGCTCCTTTCTCCCAACTAGGACACTCATACTGAAAGTGTCATAATTTGTGACACTTAAAGCTTTTGATAGTGGCCTTGTTGAGAAGTTGTTTGCCATGACCTCTCATCTAAACACCCATTGATCTCTTCCTTTGCTATTGTTGTCTTCATGAGTGACCTTGAGAACCTGCTCCTCTCTTCGGTGGCCATTCATTCTTTATTCACGGACCAACAAACAACTTTGCAATTCATCAATGACCAGTGTGTTCAAGTCATTAGATTCTTTGATGGAGCAAACCACATAATCAAATTTTCAAGTCATGGACCTCAAGACTTTCTTATTAATGATGGTTTGGCTCATTATCTCACAATGAGCCTTCATTTTATTGGCTATAGTGAGACTACGAGCAAAAATAATAATCAATATTCTCGTTGTCCTTAATGTGTAGTCTCAAAGTCCCTCCGAAGTGCTTGTAACTATGCCCTCTTCACCTTGGTAAAGCCTCAATATTTCTATTTCATAGTCTCAAATACTCTTTAATGTGTCTCTATCAAGTATAGTTTCCATGGTATTCTAATCTATAGCTTGAAAAGGCAATTCCTTACCTTTAAGTCCTTCATCTTCTCCCTCGATTGATTTGCATTGTGCTTCTGTTGTCACCACTGTAGAAACAACCCCTTATGCCACCACTACTAAAATCCCATTCTCTATGAGATCCCAATATTCCTTTGAACGGAGAAAGTTCTCCATCAAATTTGAGAATGGTACGTTGCACAAAACCACTGCTATTATTTTCTACCATTCTACTTTGACTCTTTTATTTTAAAAGAAAGCTATAGTTTCTTTCCACACACTCACAACCTTGCTCTAATATCAATTATTGAGAACAATCAGAAAAGATTGTAATGAACAAGCTTTAATTCAAGGTTACAATTATTGATAACAAACTATAGATATATATAGCTTTACAGCAAGATAAAATCAAATAATAACTCATATTTTGCCACACCCTAAACATGGTAATACACTAAAAGAAATTAATAACAACTCAAATAACTAGTCCCTAAAGAATAAGACTCATTAACAAACTGACTTAAATATCAGAATAATAAACTATTAACTAAGAATCAGAAGGATTATCTAAAGAACAATATGTGATTAATTTGATATTATTTGCATTTATTGACCCTATGCATTTTAAGGAAGTGATAAAATATGAGTGGAGAGCAAATATGAACTCCGAGATGAAGTTCATTAAGAAGAACGAAACTTGGAAGTTCATTAAGAAGAATAAAACTTTTGTGTTGACTGATCTGCCTATTGATGCCAAAATGACATATCTATGCACAACAATATAGAGTGGACTCCACCAAATTATTTGCTCATCTCGCAAGGATAGATACAATATGTATGATAATTGCTCTTGTTTCACAAAAATGGTTAGGTAGCCTACCAATTAGATGTAAAGTTAACATTTCTACATGGTGATCTGAATGAGGACGTGAAACAACCAAGAGGTTATGAGAAGAAAGACAGTACAAACAAAATATATAAGTTGAAAAAAGCACTATATAGGCTAAAATAAGCTACACAAGCGTGGTACAGTCGAAAAAAAAGCTTATGTTGTGAATGAAGGGTTTGAAAAGTGTCACAATGAGCATATTTTATTTGTCAAGGTAAGTAAAGAAGGTAAAATTTTGATTGTTAGTATTTACATTAATGATCCTATTTTTATTTATTGGGGATTATGAGTTTATGATTGAAAATTTTAAGAATTTGATGATGAATAATCTGCTATGGGAAGAATGAGATACTTTCTTGAGATACTGCAAAGAGATATAAAATATTTATTTGTCAATAGAAGGAAGACATGGAGGTGTTAAGGAGATTTGGTATGGGAGAAAGCAACGTGGCACTCAATCCAGTAGTTATAGGCAGATGGGGTTAAGGTGGATGAAAATTTCTTCAAACAAGTGGTAGGTCGATTGATGTATTTAACAACCAGATCTAATGTTTGTGGTTAGTCTCATTAGTTACTCTCTCGACAACCATGGCCGAGTTTGTGGAAGCTGCTTATTGTGCTGGTTAAGTCTTTTCGATGAGCCGATCTTTGCAAATAGTCATTTACCACTATTCTGTTAGAGCTGGGCTGTAATCTTGTTTATATCTAGGTTTATATACTAGCCAGAGTTTTCTCCCGTTTTAAATGGTGATTGTCGGAATCTGGAAGTATTTTTTATTTATAAATAAATAAATTAAAATAATAAAAGAATTTTTTTAAAACACAAACTAATTTACTGCAATCACATGAATAGTTAACAGCCCCGATTTTCCGTTTACTCGGGGGCATATATAGGGCCTGGAAAAGTTGATAAAAGGAAATTCCCTCATAATTGAAAACATTAGAGAGAGAAACATTAAAGTCCAGGCTCATTATGAAAAAGAAAATACAGCACTCGATTGCAGAGAGTCCAGGCCATTGCATAGGTATATATAAAAACATCTGTGCATTGACAGGGATGAATCAAAACTCCGATCCTGTCTTAGCATAGTCGAAGAGACATTCACGAGACTTCGACTCCATCATCTCCTCTTTTTAGCCAAAACACAAGTTACATTTCTGATTTAGAAGAACAATAAAAGAGATACAGCTATCCAACTTCATTCAATACACCGCTACAAGTTCAGACTCCTGATAAAAACATCACAGAATTGGAGCCATGAGAAAACGTTAAGAATACCGAACAAAACACAAGACCGATAATCATAGTTACAGTGATGATGATGATGATGATAATTATAATATATAGTAGAGGAGAAGATTTTGTGTTCACATGCTGATAGTAATAATAGAAACCCGCAAACCCTGTATAAAACTGAAACCCTCGATACTTAATTCTTCTTCTGCAGGGCCACAGCATGAAGGGGATGCTTCATCTCACAAGACAGCTTCAGGACCTCACTGAGATCCACTGGGTGCTCAACAGCGGGAACCCACTTGAAATGGCTCACTAACTTGGCCACCCAAAGGGTCACAGTGGCTAACCCTAAGTTCTTGCCAGGACAAACCCTACGCCCAGCCCCAAAGGGTGCAAGCCTCAGATCACCACCTCTGACATCCACGTCAGCTTCTATGAACCTCTCTGGCTGGAACTCCAACGGGTCTTCCCATACATTTGGGTCGTGTGTGATGGCCCACATGTTGACCATGGCAGTAGTGTCGGCGGGAATGACCATTCCATTGCTGAGCTGGACGTCGGAGTTGCACAACCTGGCCCACGACAACAGCGGACCCGGTGGGTGGACCCTGAGAGCCTCTTTCACGACAGCCTGCAAATAAGGTAGTTTTGACAAATCGGAGTCGGTCAACTCGGACAATCTCCTGTCTTTCACGGCCATGTCAAGTTCCCCTTGAAGCTTTTCTTGAACCTCAGGGTGCAAGACCAACTCGGCCATGACCCACTCAGTTAACAGAGCAGTTGTATCTGTCCCTCTAAATATCATTTCCTACAAGCCCAAACTCCGTGTCAGAAAACTTGAAAAAAAAATCTGTTAGTATAGTCATTGATGCACGAAGGACACGTACCCATAAGACAGCGACCATATCATCGTCTTGAAGTTTCTCTTCACCATCCAAAGACAGAAGCACATCAACAAAATCACAATCATCACCAACTTTACTCGGTTTTCCAAGTCTATGCTCTTCAATGATGCCCTTGACGAGCTTCCTAACTCGAGAAACGAGTTTTAAGCAACGCTTGTGAATTCGAAATGGATCGTAAAAGTAGTCGAGCCAAGTCAAATAGTCACACCAGTTGAAAGCACCTAATAGCTCAAACCCTTCCCTGACCATGTCTCTAAGATCCTCAAGCTCTGGGCTACCTTGCGTTATGTCATACGTCTTCCCAAAAACACTCCCCATGATGTTGTTCAAGGAGGCCAACTGCAGGTGATTTCTTAGAGAGACATGGCCGTTGAGCCTTTGTTCGTTTGAAATGTTACGCAGCATGGTCGTACATTCTAGCTGGCGAATAGATTCATGGGCTAAAATGCGCCGTGGAGAAAACAGGTGAGTGGAAGCTATTCTCCTTAGAAGCCTCCAGTAAGTGCCATTAGGCGCAAAGCCTATGGCTCGGCTAAACATGAAACTTTTTGCCGACTGTTTAATAGGGCGATCAGCAAAGTAGGGAGAGGTCAAGATTTCTCGGGCAGTATGAGGGTCAGAAGCCACAACAACAGGAGTCGAGCCGAGACTGAGAGCCATGAGCTGAGTGTTGCCTCGGCTCCAAGCCATGGAAGCAAGAGTTCGGTGAGCCAGGCCTCGGCTTAGAGTGAAAAGACTACCAAAGACTGGCAAGCCTCGAGGTCCAGGAATGAAGCGGTGACCTCTGTGGTTTCTTCCATCTTTCCATGCAATACCACCCACAGCAAAAGCCCAAGTGAGAAAAGTAAGAGACACAAAGGCCAGAGCGAGAGAGAGCAAGATATAGCCATCTAAAAGACTTTTGGAACCTAGAAATGCTGGAAGAGTGAATACCCACCAGCTTGTGTCTTTGGCTGCCAAATCCAGTTCCATTTTGCAGCAAAAGTTCTAGAACTGAAGGATGAGGTTGAAAGATAGTTGGGGAAGGATAATTTTCTTCGGGGCTGGGGAAAAGGTATAAATAGAGCGAGGGGTGGTCAAGTGACTATCGAGATAGTGAGCGAGGGGTCTGACGTCGGGACGCAGGAGATTTGCTTTATTCTTAAATTAAACACACTACTAATAAGGAAATAAGAGGACGGGGTGGATTCACGTGGAAGAGACATAAAGGGAGGGGAATTAAACACACACACTACTAATATGGAAATAAGAGCAGGGAGGTGGATTCACGTGGGAGAGACAGACCGGGAGGGGAATGTGGTGTGCAGCAAAGTGAGGAGCTGTTTAAGAGAGAGAGTGGGGGGGAGGGAGAGAGAGTGAAGCTAGTTAGGGGGTGTATTTAATGGACCATAGTTTTATTCCATTAACAGATGGACCATAGATTTGGAAGTGAAACGACGAGCTGGTTGCGAGGGAAATGTTGAAGCTAGGAGGGAGGTAGACTTGCTGTTTAAGGAAAGCTTTGAGAGATGCGAAGATCGAATCTACTGTGCCTCGTAAGCACGGGAGGTAGTGAATAAATTGGGATTTGTTTTTTTGGTTTTCCAGCACCATTTAAAAAAAAATGGTATATTAATATATAGAGAAAACAGTACAAAAAATATTTGAAGATATAACAAGTTGTTGCGATCTATAATATCTTAGGTATATCCCATATCCTCTTCTCTTGATCAAGCTCGTTAAATCTGTTTTGGTTAATATTTTGTTTTTTAATTGAAATAAAATATTTTGGTTTTGAAATGTTTTGATATTCTGTTTCAGGGTTGTATTGTTTATGTTTATATATTTATAATTAAATATTAATTCAATAAAGAAAATTAGTTTAAATCCAAAAACAAAATTATTTAGAATTGTGCAATTTAAATTTCAAATATAAAAAAAATGAGAGCTGAAATGATATAATTCGACCGACTTGATGAATTCAAAGATAACATGAAAAAATAATAAAAATATAGTTTAACTAAAAAATCAAGTTGACATTCTAAAAAATATTAAAATTGCGATATATTGAATCAACTCGGGTCAACCTAGGTTAACCTTTCAAATGTGTGACTTACGTTATAAGACCATGATAACCTTAATAACGCATATCAAATCAAATTATAAAGTTCAATTCGTAATATACTCATTGTTGAATATAAAATTAATCTAAAAAAAGATATGATAAAATGATTTTTCTGAACAAAATTATGAACTTGTATAATATTACGAAAATATCATCATCAATCTCGTTAGGTCGTTACATTCTTTGATTGCTCTGAAAGTTTAATCTAATATATATAAATATGTCAAGATACTCCTCGTAAAATTTTATCACAATATAACAGTCGAATTAAGACATATAATTGATATTCTAAAACTATTCATTATTTTAAAAAACACTATTTGCCCGGAACAGAATGGGCGGAACGTTCTGGACAGAATTTGGGCGGAATTTTTAGAACGTACCGAGATTCTGAGCGAGATTAAATTTGCTTCGGTATGTTCCGTTTTTTGAATTGGAACAAACTGTACCTGCCATTGCGAAACATAACAGAATTGACAACCTTGCTCTTTAGTGTTGTGTTTCTTTCATGTTCTACCATACTTTTGCAGTAACTAGTGGTACCTAGGCTAGGGATCGAGTAGTTTGTAAGAGCACAAACATGACAATTCTCCATGTTGCGAAACCACTACTTATTTTAGCCCACTCATCACTTAAGGTGGTGTTGGTTAGGAGTGGATACACTGATTTGTTGTTGGATTTTCTATGATATGCAGATAATTTATGATTTTATTTAAAATTAATATTGGACGTAGTGAGTAGATTGAGAGTTTTTTTTTTGTTTTCCTTCATATTTAATTTTTTTTTTTTTTTTGATGAAGTAACATAGTAGAGAAAACAATAGAGAAACTATTTGATGATATAACATAGTTTTTAAGAGTTGCAATTGTCACATATAATATTTATTGCAATATTTTTTTCTCTCCTCACCATGAAACACACTTAAAACACCACGAGATCACTTGTTTTTTTCTAACTATCATTCATCCCCTATTCTCTCTCTTCACCGCGAGTCAATCAATTTCTGACCAAAAGAGTTATCACCACTCATATTCTAGAATCAAAAGTATATTGAACATTTTATCTCTATCAATTTGATGTAATATATGAGAATTTATGTTAATTTGATTTCATATAATATTAGGGTTTCAAATTAGAGATTTTTTTGAAAACTTTAGGTTTTTTTTGTGATTTTGGTTAAATAGATAGCAGTTTAGTTGATAATTATGTTCTTTTTTATTTTTGATTATAAATCAACAAAATTATTTTGTTCGAGTTAGTGTTGATATAAGTTAAATTATGGACCATACTTAATTACATATAAGATAAGATAATTGGTTATGAAATATATAAAGTTGATTGGTAATTTTGTTATGGTAGTGAAATTCGATGAATGTAGGTGTTTGTCGATTAATTTGATAAATTTCAGTTTTAACCGATTATATTATCGTTATTGTGTTGTTGATAAATTATGAAATTTGATTAATTTTAAGATATTAATGAATTAAAATTGTGTTTTGTTATATTATTTGACAAAATATATGGTAATTTAAAAATATTATGCTTTCATGATAGTATCATTGTCAATATCAACATTGATATAATTTATAAGAGGAAGTCGTGAGTTTCTAATTGTTACATTAGACATGCCCCTTAAAAACTTGTATAAAATATTATGTGCTTGACTTGATTGAAATAAGTTTGAAATAAAAGTTTAAATAACTTGGAAAATGTTGCAAACTATGGCCATTCAAGCTTGTTATATCGATGTACCAATATGTAGTGATGGAAGTATGAATTCAATGTGTGGGTTTGCGAGGATTAATATAATGGAGCTCTACATGAATAATAAACCTAGACGAGGAAATGTTTTAGTATAACTCGAGTTCCAAGTAACTCTCAGAGAACCACACAAGCATCACGAACAATTGATCCATCTAGGTTAAGTGGCAATGCAAGCATACAAATATTGATATATAAAATTGTTAATATGAAACCTTAATCGTGTATGATATTTGTTTTATATTGTTATAGAGAATCTAAACCAAGTGATGATAAACATGATCATCATAATGATAAAATTAAGGTTAATGAGGAAAATGGGAAAATATGGATCTTGATTTAGTTGGAAGATGAGGTAGCTTGCCCGCGAGCTGCGCTGAGCTTTTTTTATGTAGAAAACTGATTGATTTTTTTCTTGTTGTAATTAGTTATTTTAATATTTAATTAGTCAAAATATAATAGATTAGATCTGTTAAAAATAAAAAAAATCGCCTAAAATGAACACTGTAATCAAAACACAGGGGAAGTGGTTCGTATATTTTTTAATTGTAGATAACTTGGGTAAATTTGTCTACCTATTTTGTTTATGAGTTACCCCCCCCCCCCCCCCCCAATAATATTATATCTGAAATATTATTTTTTTAGAAAAACAACCTAAAATCCTAGAATTAATTTTCTCTAAGATTTAAAACCTAAACAAAAGAGGACATTAATAGAATTAAAAATCAAAATTAAGAGCGTATATATAAACATGAAAAAAATAGGAACTATTTAGAAATATATATAAAAAATAAAGGAATTAAAATAAAAAAATTAAAAGTACATGGGTCGAAATAAAAACAAAATATGTAAATAATTTTAACGGAAGGATTAAATTAAAACAATTAAAAGTGTTGCAAGGAAAAAATAATTAATTCTTTTATTTCTTAATTTAGTTTCGATCCATTTATTTTTTCAATAATTTTGGTATAACTCAAAATAATTTGTTTTTATTTATGTATTTATCCTCTTAGTTTTGACTTTTAATTTTTAGTAGAATTTATCTTTATATTAAATGTAGTTTTGGTTAAAAAAATAGAGTAAGTTTACCTTTGGTGGTGTGAAATAAAAGTAAAACATTCTCTTATACATGTATAGCTTCTCTTATGCATGTATAGTTAATCTTCAATTGTTAGTTATTTTTTATTTTTCTTAAGACGTTAATATTGAACAAATATTAGAATATATAATTATTTTTAAGAGAACAAACCTTTAGAATAATTTTTCTAATTATTTTACATACATTATCTATAATAAAATGAATATATTAAAAAACTAAATCATTGAAAGTCTTGTAGATTCATTATTTCGCTTTAATGTATAGCATTATTAAAAAAATCATGAACCATTAATATTTTTTGACATGTTATAAAATTTGGTTTTGTTTACGGCGAAGCGTAGGACAACTGACTTATATATTTTTAAATTGTAGATAATTTGACCATTTTTTTTCCATTTGTTTTGTATATGTGTAGCTTCGTATATTTTTTATTCATTTAATATATATTAAAAAACTAAATCATTGAAAGTCTTGTAGATTCATTATTTCGCTTTAATGTATAGCATTATTAAAAAAATCATGCACCATTAATATTTTTTGACATGTTATAAAATTTGGTTTTGTTTACGGCGAAGCGTAGGACAACTGACTTATATATTTTTAAATTGTAGATAATTTGACCATTTTTTTTCCATTTGTTTTGTATATGTGTAGCTTCGTATATTTTTTATTCATTTAATATGAAATATGAAATATCATATATAAAAAAGTTGTGGAAGTCCATTTTTCACAAATAAAAAAAACATTGATTAATGAATTATTATTATTGTTGTTGTTGTTATTATCATAATTGTTAAATTATCACAATTATTATAGCTATTATTGGAACAATATTGTAAATAATTAATATTTTAATCATTACTGACAATATTATTGCTGCCACTATCATTATCGTTATAAAAAGAAATTCAATTTTTTTCCAAGATTTGTTCATCATATTATTATATTTGAAGTATTTCAGAACACTAAGATTAAATTAATTTGAGAATTTTAAAAAACAAAACTTACTTAATTTTTTTTTAATATATTTTAAGGTGTTTATATTAAAAAATATCAAAATATATAATTATTTTTAAGAGAAGAATCCTTAAACATAATTATTATCATTGTTTTAAAAGCATTTTCCATAATAAAATGATACAATAATTATTATTATTATTATTGTAAATATTTTTGCTATAGTAAGAACCAAAAATTTTATAGACTGATTATTTTGCTTAGATATATAGCATTATGAAAAAAAATCTAACACCATTAATATTTTTTTTTCATTTTAAAAAATTTGTTTATGGCTACGGTGAAGTGGAGGACAATTGGCTCGTATATTTTTTTATTGTAGATAATTTACCCTAATTTTTCGACCTGTTTCGTCTACGTGTGACCTCGTATATTTTTTGTTAATGTAATGCTAGATATGAAATATCATACATAAAAAAAGTCACAAAAGTCATTCTCTAAGAAAAATAACATCAACTAATGAATGATTTTGATTATTATTGTCATTGTTATTATCATGATTGTTAAGCTGTTACAATTATTGTAGTTGTCATTATAAATATTATTATAAATAATTCATATTGACTCATATATTTTTTATTTGTAGATAATTTGACCAATTTTTTTCACTTGTTTTGTATATGTGTAGCTTCGTATATTTTTTATTCATGTAATATTTGATATGAAATATCATACATAAAAAATTATGGAAATCCATTTTTCACAAAAACAACATCGATTAATGAATTATCTTGATTATTATTCTTATTGTTATTATCAAGATTGTTAAATTATCACAATTATTATAAATAATTAATATTTTAATCATTACTGACAATATTATTGCTGCCACTATCATTATCGTTATAAAAAGAATCTTTAAAAATAATTGTTATCACTATTTTAAACGTATTTTTCATAATAAAATGAATATATAAAAACCTCATATACAATAATAATAATAATTATTATTATTATTGTAAATATTTTTGCTATAGTAAGAACCGAAAGTTTTATAGGCCTATTATTTTGCTTAGATATATAACATTATGAAAAAAAATCTAAGACCATTAATATTTTTTGCATTTTAAAAAATTTGTTTATGGCAACGGTGAAGTGGAGGACAATTGGCTCGTATATTTTTTTTATTGTAGATAATTTGCCCCATTTTTTCAACCTGTTTAGTCTTCATGTGACTTCGTATATATTTTATTAATATAATATTAGATATGAAATATCATACATAAAAAAGCTGCAAAACTCAATCTCTAAGAAAATTAACATCCACTAATGAATGATTTTGATTATTATTGTCATTGTTATTATCATGATTGTTAAATTGTTACAATTATTGTAGCTGTCATTATAAATATTATTATAAATAATTCATATTCTAATTATTATTACTCATACTATCGATGACACCATAATTATTGTTAGCAAAAGAAATTAAATTATTTTTATTTTATTTTATAAGATTTATTCCTTATATTATTGTATTAAAAGTATTTCAGAACACTGATATTAATAATTTTTTTCAAAAACTTCTAGGTCATATATATATATATATATATATATATATATATATATATATTCAGACGCTAATATTAAATAAATATTAAAATATATATTTAGTCTCACATATTTATAAGAGAAAAAACTTAAAAATAATTATTATCATTATTTTGAATGCCTTATCTATAGTAATTAGAAATTTCAACACCTAAAAATATTAACAAAAAAGCAATGAAAAAATAAATAACAAAACATAAATAAATATTATTAGATTTTAAAAACTTTATTTGACATGAAGAATAAATAAAAAATAAAAATAAAACAGCAAAGAGAGAAAATAATAAATATCAATTTTCAAATGATTATCAACACAAATTAAAATTCAAACATCACATAGAAAATATTAAAACCTTAATAACAGTGGAAATAATAAAAATTACAAACAAAAACTAAAAGCATGTACATATAAACATGGAAAAAAATAGAAACCATTTACAAAAAAAAAATATAAAAAATAAAGGAATTAACATAAAATCCAAGATTAAAAGTATAAGGGCCGAAATGAAAAGCACATATATAATAAATTAAATTTAAAGGACAAAATTGAACTAATCAATACTTCGATAATGAAAAAATTAAAGAATTTAAGACAAAACTAGAAATTAAAAGAATATGGACCGAAATGAAACTTAAATATATAATCAATTTGAATTGAAGGATACACGCCAACAATACCATGTCATAATATATATTAAAAAAGGTAAATTACTGGGACACCCCTGCATCAAACTCTTCAATTTTATCTTATTGGGGGACATATCAGTATTTAGCTATTTTTTAAAAAAAAAGTGAAATTCCTCTGGTACCCCTCCCGGCCAGAGTTGGTTTTTGTCTTTTTCGAGAGATAGGATGATTATTTTATTGTGCAAAGAAATATAAAGAATTCAATAAATTGATGACCCGAATTGGACCGAACCAAACCAAAATATGCAATTATCGTGGAACCCCTCCAGCCAGTAGCTGTTTTTTTGTCTTTTTTGAGGGACAAAATCGTTACTTTACTGTGCAAAAAAAATTCAATAAATCAACGAATCAAAAGAATCGAACAGATTCGAACTGAAAACTGAGCAATACTATTGTCGTCCATAATGATTTATCTCACTATGAACAGTAACTGAACCGTGTTATGTTTTAGCTTTTAGAATAATGTGAAGATGTGGATCTTAATTTAGTTGGGCTTGTTAATCAATACATGATTCATTATTCTCTTGAATTTAAGGTTGTAAGTATAAATGACCAATATGATGCAATGATTAGGCTAGTAATCGTAGGCATTCAAACTTATTGGTTGATGAATAAGTTGAAATAAAATATCTAGGACAAGTTGAATATATTATTATAAAGAATTCATTACAGTAGAAGGTTCATCATTTAACTAAATTTTATGTTCATTTGCAATGTGTGTAGGAACCAATTTGTATATGATATTTGTATAGGGATATTACTAAAGGTCTAATTTATAGGTAATTTTAAAAGTGAAAAGGGTACACACATCTTAGAGCCCTTTTGTTTGACAACGCCATCATTAAATTAACTTAGATCTCATTGATGAGGTAATGTTGAGATTTATAAATAAAATAAAATAAAGTACAAGTATTGCAACAATTCAAGGTGTTATAGAGAGGGATTATGAGCATGAAGTCTCTTGTTAGAAGGCATAAATAGATAAATATAAAATATTAGAATAGTTATTTGAGACATGTAAAGAGTCATTCCAAAACCTACTTAAATTTTTATTGACCATTAAGGATTCAAACCCCATAAATAATTGTCAATTAGGATCATAAAATAATTAATGACAATAAGGCAATATTTAGGAAAAGATTTTACGCATTTGGCTCTTTAGTTTATGGGTTTCAATATTGTCATCCTCTAATTAGTATTGACGACACTTATCTTTATGGTAAGTAGAAGACAAGGTTATTGGTTGTAGTTGCTTATTATATGAATAATGAATTTTTTCTATTGTGTTTTACCATTTTCGAAAAAGAGACAAATAATAATTGGAGTTGGTATTTAGATTTGCTTTGTCAGTATATGATTGGCGGTTGTATTGGTTGTGTATTGTATTCGATAAACATATGACAATTAAGAATTTCATGTAATGAGTTCTCAAGCCTATTGGATATCATATGATTTTTGGTAGTCATTGTTATACTAATATGATAATGGATTTGTTAGAGATTTTTAATAATAATTAAAAAAATTGTTTATGGATTGCTTTTATTAGTTATAATGCAGATAATCTTTCTTAGTTATAATAAATATAATAAATATGGAACAATGGGGTATTTTCAGTTTTTTAATTATTTTATTTAGAAACATTGCAGGCGCGTCATATGGAATAATGTTTCACGCACACTTGCCATTCAGGTGGCGCGTGTTGCGTTGTTGGCGGTGGAAACTACCATTCTGTCGTTTCATCTGGTGCGTCATCATGTCTTTTGCCTCTTGGTGCGGTGTGTGTCGGTGTTCGGTGATCAGTGCATCGCCACTTTTCTCTCTCCTACCGCTATAAATTACATGTGAGTTTTTCATGTTTGTCATTATTTTATTTTAGTCCATGTTCTTTTAATTTCGGTTTTATTCCTGATTTCTTTAATGAAAATTTTGATTTTGTTCAATTGTGCCCTTCAATTGAAACTGATTATATATGTTGGTTTTCATTTCAGTCTTTATTTTTTTGATTTTTTGTTTTTTAAATTTTTTCGGTATGCAGGTTTTAATGATGATAATTTTATATTGGTGATTTTTTTGAAACCTACTAAGCATATAAATTTATATCAATTTAAAATTCATATATTTTATAGGAGACTTACACTTTACAAGAATTCTGCACATATTTATTATTTTATCCAAATTTATATTATAATAAAAAAATTTATATAATTAATATATTTTTAGATTGAAAAAAAAAAAGCCCCGACGAGGAGCGAAATAGTGGATAGGAGCGAAAGAGTGGCTAGTAATAATAATAATAGCTCACTCTGATCTGATCTTTTAACCATCAGTGCTCCATTTTTAACTCCTAGGTCTCAACAACTGCACGCGCGCACAACTCCTAAGCCAAAACCACCGCCATGTCAACCACCACCACAACCGAACCGCCATCAACACCAACGCAAATCTTAATCCCCTCCCTCCCAAACGACATCGCCTTAAATATCTTAGCCGGCATCCCAAGGTCCTATCACCCACTACTTACCCTCGTCTCCAAACCTTTCCGTTCCCTCCTTTCCTCTCCGCTGTTCTACACAACTCGCTCCCTCCTCAATACCTCTCAACACTTTCTCTACCTTTGCCTCCGCATCCCCACCACAAGTTCCATGCAGTGGTTCATGCTCTATCAAAACCCCACAAAGAATTCCTTAATTTCACTCCCTCCCGCACCTTCCCCTCTTGTGGGATCCGCTTTCGTCGCCGTGGGACCCAAGATTTATGTCATCGGTGGCTCGATCAATGACATCCCGTCCCCCCACGTGTGGGCACTGGACTGCCGGTTCCACAGGTGGGAGGCTGTCCCAAGCATGAGAATTTCGCGTGAGTTTGCTGCTGCTGGAGTTGTGGATGGGAGAATTTATGTGATTGGCGGTTGCGTGGTGGACACGTGGGCGAAGTCGAGGAATTGGGCGGAGGTTTTTGATCCGAAAACGGAGAAGTGGGATTCTGTTGATAGTGGAAAAGATGATTTTTTACGCGAAAAATGGATGCACGGAAGTGCTGTAGTGAATGAGAGAATTTATGTTATGGCGGATAGGAGTGGGGTTGTTTATGAGCCGAAAACGAAGAAATGGGATAGTGTGGAGAGTGGATTGGATTTAGGTTGGAGAGGGAGAGCATGTGTGGTTGATGGGATTTTGTATTGTTATGATTATGTGGGAAATATTAGGGGTTTTGATGTGAGGACTGAGGTTTGGAAGGAGCTGAGGGGGGTTGAAAAAAAGTTGCCGAAGTTTTTGTGTGGTGCCACAATGGCGAATGTAGGTGGGAAGTTGGTGGTGGTTTGGGAAAGAAAAGGGAATGTGAAGGAAATGGAGGTTTGGTGTGCGGAAATTGAGGTGGAGGAGAATGGAGAGGGGGAGTTGTGGGGGAGGGTTGAGTGGTGTGATGCTGTTCATAAGGTCCCCATGGGGTCGTCAATTGTTCATTGCTTGGCTGTTTCGATGTGAGGATCTCTTATAGCGCACCAAGTATGTTTATCCATCCACATGAAATAATTTCTTACATTTCAGCTATGTTTTTCTTATTTTGGCTTCTGCAAATTATGAAATTTGTTTTGAGAGGGAGAGTTATTAGGAAAT
Source organism: Salix brachista (assembly GCA_009078335.1). Lineage (NCBI taxonomy): Eukaryota > Viridiplantae > Streptophyta > Magnoliopsida > Malpighiales > Salicaceae > Salix > Salix brachista. Next base: position 8,338,778 of record CM018578.1, on the reverse strand, counting down.
GGCTAGTTAATTTACAACATGTACAAACAATCAGGGCAAACATACTTTTACTATGTCCTCAATTGTTATGCTCCTCAATGCATGGCAGTCAATTCACCCATTATGATGATGATAGAGCACAAATTATTTTGGCTTATGCAAATTATGAAACTGTGTTGAGAAGGAGAGAAATGGTTAGTTAATTTTCGATCTGTACAAACAATCAGCTCGAACATGCTTTAACTATGTCCTTAATTGTAAATATTTCATGTTTCTCGATGAAGCAGTATAGGGGCCTGTGAGTTGAGACTTAGTTACAAGGGAAGTCATGTGTTCTTTTCTTCATTCTAGAATATTTGTCTGGTATATTTACAGATTGATTTCCGTAACAAAATGCAAGAGTAATGACAATAATGGATTGTTAAAGTCTATGACAACACTTCCTGACTTCTTTTCTATTACCACACGATTGTTATAAGTCCATTGCAGGACTTGTTGCATATAGCTTGGCATTCTATCAACCCTGGATTCTATAGCTGTAGAATTCGTTCAAGTATTGCTTGCAACAAGTGATATAGAGTCAAAGATCTTTGGACAGAAGCTATGGCTCCTGACACTAGATCTTAAGATCTCAAAAGACTTGAGGAATCATTGGAAGCAGCCAGCAAGGAACAATAGCAAAAATATGAGCAAGTTCTACATTCTTTTGAAGCTACTAAGGACCATTTGTTTTTGCAATGGAAATGTGCTTTAGAAAAAAAAAAAGAACTTTTCTTTTTGCTTTAAATTTTTTTTTTGTGCTTTTAGATTGTTTTGATGTGATAATATTAAAAAAATATTAGTGGATTGTCCCATCAACAAAATGCCTTACTATAGAAGTTGCAATATATTATTGGTGAGCTCAATACGAAGAAAAATACCAAACATTCAACATAAAGGATTTTGCTACACAATTAGGTGGAGTTTGTGATCATAGCTTCTTTTATTGCAAGGTAAACAAGCCTAAAAGACTTTCCTAAATTGATGGTGATGATGTGCATAAGTAGTTATACAAATGTAATCAATATTTCTAAATAAAAAAGATTGTTGAGGAATTAGATAGTTTAAGTGGACTAATATCATTAGATTTTTTTAAGACTATATTTACCTTTTTAGGCGATGCAATTGAAGAGTTTCCTAAAACTTCTTTCTTTACTGCTAAAGCATAATTACTATATCCTTTATTATTCTTATTTTCAGACTCGTGTGGACTTAAAATGTTAAGTTTTTTTTTTTTGCACATCATCATCTAGATTACTAAAGTCCGCAAGATTGGGTTCATACACTTGCACATGATAGTTTTTCTTTCACCTATATCTTTATATTCTTGAATGACTAAGGGTTTAAAGGTGTAGTTGACAAATATATGATTAGAACCTTGACATTTAGCACATTAAATCTTTGAACTAGTCCTATACATTTGATTGATGACTCATTTGCATTTATCTTTTTTTTTTTTTTTTATGAATTTAGGCATTACTATGGTTAAGCCTATATGGAAGAGTACCTAATAAATTATTATTATTTCTAAATTAAGATCTAAAAAAAGTCCTATAAAGGTCCTGATGTTTTTTTTCATTGACTTTTTGTAAGCAACTCATAATCTTGCATTACAATGCATGCATCGTCAAAAGTAAAAGTGTCTTTAATACTAATTTCTTTTCTAGAATCATAATTCAAACCTTTACAAAATCTATGCAAAATCATGACTTTATTTTTCTTATGACACATCTCATTATGTAATAATAAAATTGTGTTGTATACTCATTGATAAACTTGTTCCCTTGTCTTAGATTGATCTATTGGTCTAAGAGCTTATTCCTATAATACTAGGGTAGGTACTTCTCTTGTATCCAATCAATTATAGAAGGTTTACCTCTCATATCTAAACAATCCTTAACATTTCTTCAATCAAGTTTGGTTTCACCAATAGGTTTCATCTTAGCAAATTTAACTTTCATATTAACAGAAAAGTTATGTCACTCAAAGAATTGATCCATTACATGAATCTACATATCAAAGGTCCAAATTTCATGACAGCCATTAAAAGTCGGGCTTCTATTTTATTAGGGCTCATGATTTGTTTATCAAATGCTGGTGGTGTTTAGGGTGAACTTGTCTGTAATGGTTATTCCTATGATATTTATTGGTCTTTCAGTGTCTTATTCGAGAAATCTTTTAGGGATCAATTATTTAAAACATGTCAATTTAGGTTTAAAGCCTCCCTTTAAATAACTCAATGAGTATCACTAAGGGTCAGTTCCACAATAAGTGTAGACTTAAACTTCAACACTAGATGATTATGACACATCCAACATTAACTTATAAATGGAACTGAGAACATATATGATTCCCATAAGTAAAATCACAATACAAAAATAAAGCTAGCTCTATTTTTTCAATATCGACATTAAACAAGAATAAAAACCACCTGAAAAATCTTAAGAATACAATGTTAGACCTTAAGTGTAAATGATTAATAAATAAAAATAACAATTTTCACTCGTTTTGGTAAGGTTGACAATTACTAAGAAGTGAATCAATAAGCCAGAATATAACAAATAAAAGTGCCAGATGAGATTTCTTAGGCAAAGAAATAATATTAATAGCAAATTTAAATGATAATTGACAAACAAAGAAACAAAATTCAACAAATCAAAAGGTAGTAGATATTTATTTACTAGAATGCTTGGGAGTGTTGGAAATTGCTACCATTGATGTTGTAATGCTAGGTTGACATGACGTTGAAGTGACAATTGATTATGCAATGACATGGCAGTGGTTAATTAGTTTTGTTTTGGAAGTCTATTTCCTTTGTTGATGGTGTTTGAAGTTGTCTTCACATATATTTATTGTTGTTGAGTAAAGACTTGGCTCTATCATGGATGCAGGAAGGTGAAGGACTAGTTGAAGCGTCGTTACTAGATGATAAATTTGCTGCTGGTTATGAATGCACATATTGGAAGAGATAATCAGCTGCTGTTGAGAAAGGTCAATCGTTGTGATGGGCTACACCAAATAAAGGAGATGATAGGCTGCTGCTGGGGAAGATATGCTGCTGCTGCCCGTTTAAAGAGCAGTAATATGATTGTTATTCCCAAGCGTGTTGAAACCAAGGTTCTCAATTCTTTTTCCGTTGGTATTTTTTTTTTTAATTGGAACAGAATGTTTTGGTTTCGGAGCGCTGTTTTGGAGTTATATTGTTTTTGTGTGTATATATAATTAAATATATTAATTCAATAAAAAATTTAGTTCAAATCTAAAAATAAGATTATTTAAAATTGTGCAATCTAATCTAAATAAAGACATAATAAAATGATTTTCTAAACAAAATTATAAACATGTATAATATTATGAGAATAACCATCAATATTGCAAGGTCATTATATTTTTTGATTGTTCTAAAATTTTAACATTTTATATATAAATATATTAAGAGATTTTTTATAAAATTTTATCTCAATCTAACGATTGAATTAAGAGATATAATTGATATTGTAAAATTATTTATTATTTAAAAAAACAGTATTTGACAGAAACAAAACAGATAAAAAGAAACTGTAATGTTTTAGCTAGTATTTTATTAAAAAAATCTGGAATGAGCTAGAATTTAAACCAAAATAAAAATGATAATGTTTTGTTTGTTTTTTTAACCGGTAAGATACGAAACTAACAATACTGGTTAAAACAATATCTGCAAAATCAGTGAAGTTCTCGTTTTTGTTTTGTTTTGGAAGACAAGTGCTGAAGCTATGTATCTCTTGCAAAATTATGCATATCTTACTACTCACTACACTCACCAAGTGTTGTTCACTCTTTGCTGAGAGCTACATGAGCTTAATCAGCATCATCCTTTCAAAAAGTTTGTGTTCAAACATGTACAATAAATGTTAATGTTCTTTTTTCCAGAAAAAAATCCAATCAATTGAAAAAAACAAATCCACCATCGCTAATAAATTACAGCAACAGAGCTAACTCCCATCATGGCTCCTTCTGCAATGTACTGACCAGTTGGCCAGGCCAAAGCTTACAGAGACAAACATGTTATAACATATGTTGGGGTTGCATAAAAAGATCATAGCTGCACTATCAATTACTTTCTAACTCCCTTGTATCTAATGTGTCCATAGTACTCAGAAACAGTAACACTACGAACTAAACTCATCAGAAGTGTAAAAAGGCGTAGATCAGCCTTAATCTAGGGCATCCATGTTCATATGTCCACTTGGAAGAAAATCCTTGCATGCATTCCCACTTGCAGGAATCCACGAAAGAATCAACAGAACAACCTTAAACTGTAACCTTTATTTTGATTACATGGCATCCGGGCCAATTGGCACCTCAACATATGCACAAGTCAACATTACAACATAGATCTTGCACATCATTTGCATCCCAAATCCCATCTGAGCGCCATTATCAGAGCTTGTTAAAAAAGAATCCTATTGTGGCCATGCTACTGATGTCCTATAGGATATTTCCTATTTGTTCAAGTGCCTGCGAAATTTCAGTTCCAACTAGTCAATCCACCAGACAGCATTATAATTATGTGGCATGTACTGAAAATGAAAAAGAAAAATCACAGCAGAAAAACTAAAGTCCTTGTTTTGCAGAAATAAAGAATGCATGAAAAAACATGAAAGAGACAGTAAAAGACCTCAATTGCAATCATAGCAGGTGTGATATTGGATACATCTTTATATCCTAGTTTGGCCGCAATATCTGCACAGTGAGTACACTCATCTTCAGTGTTTTCACTTAACTAACATGTGAAAAATCTTGGTAATTACAAAGACTAGCAAATCCCAAGAACCACAAAACAATAAGAAAGCACATGATAGCTGCAAGATGTGGTTTCAAGCACACGTACTTTCCAGCGAAACCCTCGCCTTGGCATTTTCGTAAGCTTTATGTCTCTTCTCAAACAGAGTAGACAGACGCCTGAATGCCTGTAGTGAGAATAAGTTTCAAGACAAAGCATAAGATATGATACGTCGACAAGAAAAAAGTTTAGATGACAAATAACCTACATTGGTGTATGCATCTCCTGATTCATTATCCAAAAGAGGGCGAGACTTGGTTCCTACAGCCGCGATCCTCTGTGCCAATTCTTCCAAAGGCACATCTAACCAGACACTAATCCCCTTACTCATGTACATCCTGATAAACAAAATAGAAAGTAGAGCACTTTCAAAAGCTAAATACATAAAGAACTAACCAAATAATCAGAAGGCAAAGAATTTAAGTTTCAATTGTAATGTCCACTATCATACCAGTTTTCATCCCGTATCACAGCACCACCGCCAGTAGAAACAACAAACCGGTGTTCTATTGATAGCTTTTCTAATGCCTCAGTCTGAAAGGTAGGATCACAATCTTTAAAGTTTGAAGCCACAGCCAAAAAAGAAAAATATAAGAGCATATGACTTTGGTCAAATAGATAAAACCCAATGGATAAACCAACGAGCATAACAACTGAATTAGCAGTCACTGCTTCAACTTATCATCAGTTCTCTTTTCAGAATGATATATTTTGCAATGCTAGTAACTAAATATAATCTTATAAAATGCGCAAGGGTAAATTTTGCAATGGAGAGATTCAAAATGCAAAACACCTCTTTATCTCTGAAGAAATCCTCTCCATATATTTCAAATATTTCAGCTACAGAAGGCACACCAACATCCTGCTCCACCAGTTTGTCACTGGAAAATCCATGAAAATGTAGAGCAGTACAATTATTATTTAACATAAAAAAGCTTTTTGGTTATGTGGATAACCTACATTTAACAGAAAGATGTAGACAATGCAATCAACATTTCAACAAGAACTTCTATACCATTACAAAATCATATCCCTCAAGTTAGGGGTAACATTGCCACAATCCATATTTAATAATTTGGATCATCGTCCATGAGTGCCCCCACTCGATGACTATGTTGTATTGCTGTCAGTTGAGGATGTACATCAAATGGCATAGAAGTTTTGTTGCATTATGAAGCATACCTTTTCTTTCCTCTCCCTCATTCTTTTTAAGATTGGAGAGGCATACTAAAATCTTTCCTAGAACCCAAAATGAAAGATCACATGTACTAACCAGTCACAGAATGAATAATGAATTGTTCGTGAGAGAATCTTTCCCACTGTAGTTTTTCCAGAGCCCATCATCCCTACATGTTTCACATTTATTTAGTTTGCTATCAGAGTAATCAAATCAATTTCTAACAGAATACATAAGACTAGACAAAGAAACTGACCAACAAGATATATACAGCGTCCATTTAAATATGGCTCAATCTCTTGTGACTTATTCTGCAAATTTTGTTAACGTCTAGTAAGATAAGGAAATTCGATGAGCAAAAAACAGTGTGAAGTTTTAGATGGTTATAGGGCTAGGCTAACAGTTTTTAAGGCAAAGTAAACGCAAAGAATGCAGAGCAAATTAAAATCCAACAAATTATTAGATATCTCATTCAAACTGGTGAGAACAGAAGCATTTCATACCTTCAAAATCAAAGCTTCCTCGTCCAACAAATCCTGGAGACTTTCAGATTCCAACGTTGAAACTACAAAAGTTTAAAGAATCTTTCAAAATCCAAAAAAAGAGAGGAAAGGACGTCAAAACTTATGCAGAAACAATAACCTCATAATTCTTTTGCATTATGTAAGCAAGATGTGTTCTCAAATTAAGCACAGTTACACAATCAATATATTAGAAATTGGAAGTACAGACTTAAAAAAAACTCAATAGATGGAAAATCTAAAAGAATAACAAATATTAAAAATCACACAATAACACTACAGCAACGACGCAGAAAAAATAAGAAAGAAGATCCATCTGCACCTTCAAATAGGCTCTTAACAAACAAAAAACAAAACCCAGATGTTATAAATCCAAAAAAAAAATTATCTAACAATAGCACATCATCTAAAAATCCCCAACCAAGACAAATTTCACAAATTCAAATGATGCAAAGACAAGGACTTAAGATATTGTACCTTGAGAATTGTTATAAGAACAAGAAACCTGAAAAGAAGCCCATCTATGTCGATTTTCATCTCTTACAGGTCGAAACTGTGCAGAAACAAACACTTGGTGTCTCTTATGTTCCTTAAATCTCCCCGAGAATCGCAGGAAACTAGTTGGTATTCTTGGAAACTTGACTGTATCAATCCATGCTGTCGAAATTTGCATTTGTGCAAAATTTGCCTCCATTTTTTTACTGGTTTGCCAATCAAAAACTTCGACTGATCTATCTGTTCTGTATTTGATTACAGAAGAAAAATGTGAAATCTAATATATTGCAAATGCAAAAGAGAGAAAGTAAGTAGCAAAATTTTAGAGAGTTTAACTTGCCAGTTATGAGAAAGAGACGGAGGCATAGACGAACAGCAGTTTGAGCTTTGAGGTGGTACAAGTCAGGTTTTGTGTAACCGATGTTGTTGGATTGGCCCTATTTTTTTCGTAATTTAGAATGTGCTTCAACGGTGGTTGGGTTTAACTGTGTTTATTTTTTAAAATATTTTTTATATAAATATATTAAAATAATATTATTTATATTTTAAAATTTATTATAATATTAGTAGATTAAATTAATTTAAGAATACAAAAAGATAATTTTAAATAGAAAAAACTAGATTTTAATCAATTTGTATTTAAATCATACTCTAATAAAGAGAATGTGAAACACACATGTTTTTGTTTTTATTTTTTGTATAAAAGAAATTCATTTGGATCTCCTTCTAATAAAGTTTTAAATAGATTATTCATTTCATAATAATTAATTAATTAATTAATTACAAAACCCATCCTTTAAGAAACTGTGAGGGAAGAAAAGGGTAATTATTAAATATGTAGTCTTAGGTGTGAAAAAGGTTTTAAAAATCCCTAATTTTTAAGATTAAGAAAACAATTATGAAACCGAAACAATGCATAAAGATCCCAAATAAAATTTAAAATTAAGAGTTTATTGTGTTTATTTTTTCATTTTGAATAAATAGTTTTTTTTATTTTCTTTAAATTATTATTTTTATTAAATTACTTCAATACTGAATAAAAAGTATTTTAATATATTTAAAAATTAAAAACCAAACCTCAAGATAGCCAAAAACGCCGAACAGGTGTTAGGTGAGCCTTTCGTACATTATTTTTATTTCATAAAGGTGGACTGAATAAAAAGCTGAATATTTGAAGGAGGGTTTACTGGATCAAAACCACTGCGGAACGGTGACACCACACCTACCACTTGGGTGTTGGGTCCCGTTTCACAAAAAAAAAAAAAAAAAAAAAAAAAATCAATCATTTTTTTGGGTTGGTAAGAAGGAGATTGTGGTTGGTGGCTAATGAGGAATTCAATTTCGGCAATCCCCGTGGACTTTAAATAAGAGGGGAAATTATTATGAACTTTTCAAGATACTTGTGTGTGAACACGGTTTTATAAATTTTAATTTAGATATGATAGGTATTTTAATTGAAATGCACAAAAAATAATTCAATAAAATACTTTAAAATATATTTGGTATAATAAGTTAAAAAAACAATTATTTTTTTCATCTTTTTTCATAAGTGAGTTTTGTTTTTCAGTTTTATTCTTCAACATTGAGTTTATTGACAATCTAGTTTTATAATTTGTTTTGATTTCCTTCCCATAGGTTTCTAGTTTGGTAAATTATTCTGAATTGACTTAGTTTTTTTATTTTTTTATCTTTTTTCATAAGTGAGTTTTGTTTTTCAGTTTCATTCTTCAACATTGAGTTTATTCACAATTTAGCTTTATAATTTGTTTTGATTTGCTTCTCATAGGTTTATCATGGTCTCATGACTCGATATGTGAATTGACAAGTTAATTTAGATTGACCCCTTTTTTTCAATGCATTGTCCTATTGATATATATATATATATATATATATATATATATATATATATATATATATATATATATCATCTTGAATATTATTTTGAGTAAAAATATGTTTCTCCTAATTATCTAAGTTTTTTGGACTTTCAAACTTGATCACTGGAGTCATGGGTTTGACAGATTAACCTAGATTAACTTGTGTTTTTTTATGTCCTTTTTTCATCATTTTTTTTAATTTTATCTTTTAATTTTAGGTTTTTAGGGGATTAAAATTCATAATTTATTTTAATTTGTTTGTTATTGGGTTATCTTAGACTCATGATCTAAGGCTCTAGTTTGGTAAATTAATTTGATTGACTTTGTTTAATTTTTTTTTATCTTTTTTTATAATTGAATTTTGTTTTTCAGTTCCATTCTTCAACATTGAGCTTATTGACAATTTAACTTTATAATTTATTTTTAATATCATCATATGAAAATGATATAAAAAGACCTAAAAAATTTAATTGAAAATAAAAATAAAAATAATTTTTTGAAGCGTATGGACAAATACCCCTAATTAAAGCGTATGGACAAATACCCCTAATTAATGTGACATTTGTCCATTTATTACAAGCAGATAAGCGCACGTGACTTGCACTTCCTACCCATAAGAGTTATGCATGCAACTGGTCAAAGTCACCTGCCAGGACGAGCTGACGAGCACTTGATGCTTGAAGATTAGAGAAGAGCAGCATCGAATGACTGCTTTGCATACTCCCGGCCCCATTGTTTTTTCCTCACCAACTCATCTATTGATTTTTCATTATACTTTTAAAAAATTCTAATTGATTAGCCTCGTAATATCAAAAAACTGTATTTTTAATATCTATACTCTTAAATCTCTTATGACTTAGTTCTCCCATTATTTTCATATTTTATTCAATGTATACTTGTTTTTTTTAAAAAAAAAAAAAAACAGAGAAAAAGAAGAGGGAAGTTGATAAGATAAAAGAATTTTATTAAAATAGAGGACTCTTTGGAACAAAAATATTACAAAATAAGGATAATTAATTATTTGTGAAAAACTATGACTAAATTATAATTAACTCACATATAACATCATGTAATTTTTAATATATTTTTATTAATTTATTATAATCTTATAATTGCAAAATATAATAAGATTTTTTTTTAATTTTTTTAACATGGAGCCACTCTTATTTATCACATATAACATAAAGTATACATCACATAGATATCAATCATGCGAGGGACTTGTTTTTAATTCATGAAACTCATACTTGCATCATACTCACATGTACCCTCAAGCATAGTATTCAAATCACAATCATGAACTATTATTTATACAATTATAAATAATATTGTTTTATTAGATAAATACAATTATACACGCACAATAAAAATCATAAATAATTAACAACCCATTATTTTACTTGTTTACAATATTAAAATATTAAACCTTGACATATACATAGTTTAATTACATATCATAAGATGAAGATTATAAAATTTTACCCAACTTTGATGTCACTTTGATGCCAGTATTACGGTTATGGATAAAATAGACCTAAAATATATAATAGCATAAACATGAATTAAATACATGTAAGTACACTTTTACTTAAATACTATACTACTACTTTAAATGTACACATAAATACAATAGTTCTTTTTATTAGAATGATTTTTTTGAAACTATAAAAAAATTATCATTATTAAAAAACTCTTTGCATAAATCTGTCATTACAACCTACTTATCACACATCTAGTTCCTACCAAGACAACTTGCCAGATTTACACAATTCATGTCTATCAGAGAGACTGACTTTAATTTTTCAAATAATATCTCTCTTGAAATTGTCTTGACCTCTCTCAATATTACCTCCCTGATACAATCAACTCAATTCTTTAAAAAAAAAAATAGTATCGCTCATATGACCAACTTAATTCCTTTTTTAAATTAATAACTCTTTACAAATGCAGTCGACTTCATTCCTTTTAGTATTAACGAGCGGTATACCCGCGCGATGCGGCAGTTTTTTTTATCTATGTAGAAAATTGATTGCTTTATTATTATTCTTATTATCATTATTCTTATTATTATTCTTATTATCGTTATTCTTATTATTGTTATTTTTATTATTATTGAAATAATTGTTATTATTATTATTATTATTATTTTTATTATTATTATTATTGTTATTATTATTATTGTTATTGTTATTATTGTTATTATTATTATTATTATTATTATTATTATTTTTAAGCTGAATATAATTATATTATTATTTTTATTATTATGAAAGACTAAAATTATTTTAGAAACTTTAACAAAAGGAAAAAAAAATAGCATTGCCATCACTGCCAAAAGATTAAAAATGATTAAATTATACAGAGAAAAAAAAACATTAACAAAAGAGTAAGCAAGAAAAACAATTAAATTATTATTATTATTATTATTATTATTATTATTATTATTATTATTATTATTATTATTATTATTATTATTATTATTATTGTGTTAAGTACAAAATTAAAATTCGAAGACAATTTTTATTTGATTTTATCCGATTTATCATTATATGATTATATTAGATGTATTTAAGAATACTGATATTAATTTTTTTTATTAAAAAAATTTTAGGTCATGTGTTCTTCGCCCTATATATAATCCTATGATATAATATTCAATAAATATTAGAACATATAATTAATAAAAGACTACAAATATTTTAGAAACTTTAACAAAAGGAAAAAAAATACCATTTCCATTACTGTCAAAACAATAAAAATTATTAAATTATACAAAGGAAAAAAAAACATTAACAAAAGAGGAAGCAAGAAAAACAATTAAATTATTATTATTATTATTATTATTATTATTATTATTATTATTATTATTATTATTATTATTATTGTTGTTGTTGTTGTTGTTGTTGTTGTTGTTGTTGTTGTTGTTGTTGTTGTGTTAAGTATAAAATTAAAATTCGAAGACAATTTTTATTTTATTTTATCCAATTTATCATTATATGATTATATTACATGTATTTAAGAATACTGATATTAATTTTTTTTATTCAAAAACATTTAGGTCATGTTTTCTTCGCCCTATATATATTCCTATGAGATAATATTCAATAAATATTAGAACATATAATTAATGAAAGACTACAAATATTTTAGAAACTTTAACAAAAGGAAAAAAAAAATATCATTTCCATTACTGTCAAAACAATAAAAATTATTAAATTATACAAAGGAAAAAAAAACATTAACAAAAGAGGAAGCAAGAAAAACAATTAAATTATTATTATTATTATTATTATTATTATTATTATTATTATTATTATTATTATTGTGTTAAGTAGAAAATTAAAATTCGAAGACAATTTTTATTTTATTTTATCCGATTTATCATTATATGATTATATTACATGTATTTAAGAATACTGATATTAATTTTTTTTATTCAAAAACATTTAGGTCATGTTTTCTTCGCCCTATATATATTCATATGAGATAATATTCAATAAATATTAGAACATATAATTAATGAAAGATTAAAATTATTTGAGAAACTTTAACGAAAGGAAAAAATAAAATCATTGCCATTATTGTCAAAACAATAAAAATTATTAAATTATACGAAGGAAAAAAAAACATTAACAAAAGAGGAAGCAAGAAAAATAATTAAATTATTATTATTATTATTATTATTATTATTATTATTATTATTGTGTTAAATTATTAAATTATCAAATTATTATTATTATTATTATTATTATTATTATTATTGTGTTAAGTACAAAACTAAAATTTGAAGACAATTTTTATTTTATTTTATCCGATTTATCATTATATGATTATATTACATGTATTTAAGAATACTGATATTAATTTTTTTTATTCAAAAAAATTTAGGTCATGTTTTCTTCGCCCTATATATATTCCTATGAGATAATATTCAATAAATATTAGAACATATAATTAATGAAAGATTAAAATTATTTGAGAAACTTTAACAAAAGGAAAAAATAAAATTATTCCCATTATTGTCAAAACAATAAAAATTATTAAATTATACGAAGGAAAAAAAAACATTAACAAAAGAGGAAGCAAGAAAAATAATTAAATTATTATTATTATTATTATATTATTATTATTATTATTATTATTATTATTATTATTATTATTATTATTATTATTATTATTATTATTATTATTATTATTATTATTGTGTTATGTACAAAATTAAAATTCGAAGACAATTTTTATTTTATTTTATCCGATTTATCATTATATGATTATATTACATGTATTTAAGAATACTGATATTAATTTTTTTTATTCAAAAAATTTTAGGTCATGTTTTCTTCGCTCTATATATATTCCTATGAGATAATATTCAATAAATATTAGAACATATAATTAATGAAAGACTAAAAATATTTTAGAAACTTTAACTAAAGGAAAAAAAAAATATCATTGTCATTACTATCAAAACAATAAAAAATATTAAATTATACGAAGGAAAAAAAAATTAACAAAAGAGGAAGCAAGACAAACAATTAAATTATTATTATTATTATTATTATTATTATTATTATTATTATTATTATTATTATTATTATTATTATTACTATTACTATTATTATTACTATTATTATTATTATTATTATTATTATTATTATTATTATTATTATTATTATTATTATTATTATTATTATCTTTATTATTATTATTATTATTATTATTGTGTTAAACACACTTATATATACATGGACAAAAGTAGGGGTTATATTAGAAATTTTAAAAAATAAAAGTATAAGGGGTGAAATGAAAATAAAATATAAAGGGATGAAAATCAAAAATTAAAAGTTTAAGGGCTGAAATGAAAATCAGATTTATTAATATTTTCAATTAAAGGACAAATTTGCAAAAATGGAAACTACTGTACCGAATATATTTAAACCTTTTCAACCTAATCCGGAAATTAAAAGAAGGAGGACCGAAGTGAAACATTCACATTTAATCAATTGCAATTGAAGGACCCAATCGAAGGAAATCAAAACTTATATAACCGAAATCAAGCCAAACTGCACAGTATATAACACAATTAAAAGTCAAGGGACCGAAGTGAAAGTATACACAACTCGGGGGGCTCTCCTGCACTTTGACGTGCAGGAGAGAGAGAAACGGTGCAACCGGCTTTAACCGGCCACCGCCGCGTCCACGACCACCTTGTTGCAAAACGCGCCGCACCGGGAGGAAGACCAAGAGGCGGCGAACCGGATTTGGCGCCGGTAGCACATTTCCGGCCACCGTATCATACCGCACGCGCCACTTGAAAGGGGCGTTATGGGGAACACCGTGCGTCGCGTGATCGGCACGCGTCTGACAGAATTTCGAAAAATAAATAAATAATAATGGTCAGTTACCGTTATAGCCCTGTCCCTTATTTATAACTTTTGTCTTATTAGGGGCTATAACCGTATTTAGCCATTTAAAAAAAAAACTCATGCGGCGGACCGGACCGAACCAGACCGGTACGGACGCGCGCAATTACGCCTTTAGCCCTCAGCCGAAAACGCTATTTTGTCTTATTACCGGGGCTAAAATCGCCACTACACTGTTCATAGGCGGAAAAAACAAAAAAAAATAGGGTGGACGAACTCGCGCGACACACGGATGAAAAAGCTCGTGTCCACAGTGTTTTCAGAGTGTATGAACAGTAAATTTCGTATTCTTTTAGTTATTTGTTAATAGCCCTCACTCACATGACCAACTTAATTCTTTTCTAAAATCAATAGTCTTTGCTGATGCGACCAATTTAATTCTTTTTTAAGATCAGTAACCCTTACTCATGCAGGTAACCTAATTATTTGTACAAGTCAATAGCCCGTACTCATACAAATGACTTAATTATTTCCATATATCAAAAGCCCTTGCTCTTACATCCAACTTATTTCTTTTAAAAAATGATTTTTTATACTACTTTTCAAGAGTCATTTCACATGTAAATTGAAATTCTATAATTACATTACTAATAATAAAAACATTAGGTGACAAGTGTTTACTTAGCACTTTTGTAGTATATATGTCTCCAATCATTAATTCAATCTCATAATGTTCAAGGAATATTTTTCTGATTATTATACAATTCATTCTAACCTATTTTTCAAACTTATTCAACACCTAATTATTCATTTCATATTATTTAAACACATTGTTTATTCTTTTCTTACCACTTGTTTGTGTCTAAATACAATCTCATATTTTCCCATATTACCTACTCAAATTTACATGTCATTTAACATTTTTTATACTACAATTTTGCATCTTACATTTATTTTTTATTTTCCATATGACCAATTTGTCAACTCATGGTTCAATATTGACAACAATTAATTATAATCTCTCGATTAATTTGTAAGCATACATCATCATTAAAAACACCAACATTACACAATATCACCAATTTTTCTACTTTATTTTTTCTCATTATAAACATAACCTAACATCTAAACATTTAATCTCACATGAATCTCAAACATGCTTAGACCTAATTCCATTATTATACCAAACACAATCATTTATAATATCATCATTACTTCAAACTCACTACAATTTTATCCAATCTTCCATATTTTCTTCATTTAAAACATATGAAAACATTAGCTAAACTTGTAGAAATATACATTACAACATTCATAATCAATTCTAAGAATTTTTCAACATCATTAAAATGCCAAAAACAACACAATTTACTTACATTTTTATTTTTCCTCAAATTTCCTAATTGATAACTAATGTCTTATTTTCCCAATAAGTGGATTTCAATTCCTTTCATTTAGCCCCTAATCATGTCATATACATCACAATTTATCATTAATTAATAAAAACTTGCATTTTCTTCTCAATTTCACATAAACCGTACACTTTTAAAATCAATAATTTTCAATCTCTGAGCAAACAATTGAAATTAATTGGAAATAACCTTTTACCATAACCTTTTTATATATTTTTTATGAGCCTTTCCCAACAATTTATAAGGACTCCCCACTTTCTTCTAAATTTGCACGTTTTCCCTCTCTAAGACAACTTTCAATCTCCATCTCTCTCTAGTGTTCACTAGTTGATTTGATTTGATTAGTATGAAGCACTTAATCACACTCATAAATCATATAAATTTGAGAATTTAGAGAAAATAATAGAGAGAGAAATTTAAATCTCTCTCTCTATGCATGGCTAGTGGGTTTTAAAAGGAAAAGGAAAAAAGGGTTTTCTTTATAACTATGACAATGTGTTTCTTTTAATATACCACATGATATTTTCATCAAATCTCTTATCATTGGTATTTTTTATACATATTCATATTTATCTCATTTTTGTCTAGGATTTTAACTATTTTGATGGGGTTATTACCTCATAAAGATTTTTCTCTTAATTTATTATTTTTCAATTGAAAGTTTTGTTATTCAACATGGGGTTTACACTAACATAAGCACTTTCTTGAAATCAAACTCAAGAATGATGGATGTGTATCCTAAAGACCAAGAAATCTTCAAACCATTATTGTGGTAAAGCCAGTAGAACCAAAGAAACAACAAAGTGGCCACCTCTTGTATGATCCCAAAATTATCTCAATTCTTTCCTAATTACCAAATAAACTCCCATCAATGTCAATCTTAGTGTATGTTAAGTAATATGGTTTAGGGTGTTTTTCAATTGAAATACATTAAAATTATGTTTTTCATATATATATATATATATATATATATATTTTATTTTTAATATCAGCATATCAAAATCATTAAAAAAAACAAAAAACATCAATTTAATGTCTCTTCATATAAAAAATAATTTGAAAAATATAAGCTACCACGATGCCAAATGGGTATTTGATTCAATATGTAATGAAGCATACCAAGAGACCACATGAGGAAAATGATATTAGCGTAGTTTGATGATATATGAGATAAAAAATAATATGAGAGATAAATCATGTCATACAATAAAAAAATATACATGATTTGATAATTTATATAAGTTCATATGGTTGGAAAGATTATACTATTAATGGGAGACTGTTTCAAGAATAGTTTCATCAAACAGTGTCCCACACATGCCTATACCAATTTTAATACTAGTGCGAATATAAAAACACCCACAAGTACAACAGACAATGAGGCTAAGTAAATCAAATAAACATAACTCCCATACAAGTCCAATAATTCTCTTATTTAGATATTAGTTTAACCACTGACAACATACCACATGCCTCAAATAATATTCATTTTTACAATTTATGGTGAAGAATTTCAAAGTTAGAAATCCAACTACAGTTCATATACCTTCAATTTCTCAAGTGTAACAACCTATATCAAAATGTATGTTGGATTTTTGCTTCCATAAATATTCTCAAGCATTAGATGCCCATCATTAAGCAAATATCAAATAAAATGACATATGATATGAATATGTTAAGTCTTGAAATAAAATGTAAAAGTGTTGTCAAGAAATAATATTCTATTATCATCACAATAGAAAATACCCTTCTTATTTTCCTAGCCCAATCCTTAAAAAAACTATACAATCATGTCATATCCTTCATAGATTATGATATTGCAATATATTAAACTTTTATGGTTAAAAGAATAATAATATTCAATAAAATAGAAAGTGCTTATGTCATGTAACTAAGAGCTTTGTTTGGCATTGCGATCCGAAAGTGCTTATGAAAAAATTTTAAAAATTTTTATTTTTATTTTTTACTTTAAATAAAAAAAATAATGTTTTTAGATTATTTTAATGTGCTGATGTCAAAAATGATTTTTAAAAAATAAAAAAAACATTATTTTGATGCATTTCTAAATGAAAAACACTTTAAAAAATAACTGCAATCGCACTCCCAAACAGGCACTAAGTATCTCTTAATTTATTTTACCATTTCTTGTATTTTTTGTAAAAATGTCAGACCCATCAAATTTGGTACAATCATAACGGGTCGGTTAAAGAAACGGGCTTCAGCAGCCCAGCACCGAAGGAAAAAAATGGACCATTGCAAAACCACAGAACAAAAACCCTCCTCCGCTCTCTGGAGTACTTTCTCCTCTTCCCACCGAACGTTATCGCATAAGCCACTGCTCTCCCTCAGATTCACCACGGTCACTCACCGGACAAAATCTTAATCGTCCGTGCATCCTGATTTGAACAGGACGACAACGCTTTCCGTTTCACTCTAAGCTTAAAAAAAATGTCGACTGTAATGCAGAAAATCAAAGACATCGAAGATGAGGTAATTTTTTAGTTGGAAAAATATTTTGTTTCCCCCCCTCCATTTCTCAATTTCTTCTGACGTGAATTCTTTTATTCTCTGCAGATGGCAAGGACTCAAAAAAACAAGGCTACAGCTCACCATCTCGGCTTGCTCAAGGTATCTGTTTTTATTTATTTAACGATTATTAACAATATTTGTATGAATTATCTTGTACGAAATAATTCATTCAAGGCGTTCGCTATATGGTAATTATAGGCAAAACTTGCAAAGCTACGAAGGGAACTTCTTGAGCCATCAGCGAAAGGAGGTGGTGGTGCTGGTCAAGGTTTTGATGTTACTAAAAGTGGAGATGCAAGAGTTGGTCTTGTGGGTTTTCCTTCGGTTGGGAAATCCACTCTTCTAAATAAATTAACAGGGACATTTTCAGAGGTATGCCCTGTTTTTTTTTCTTTTGTTCACACTGGTTCTTTCGAATCTTGTTTGAAATGCAAGTGTGCAAATAATACCTGCTATATGCTAATTAGAGCATGAATATTATCCGTTGTCAAGCGTAGTGTTACCTTGAAGCATCAAGGCTAACGAAAGTACCACCTTGGGATTTTTCTTGAGTTACTTAACAATGCTATATGATGTTCCAAACATGTTATTTCGATTAGATCCTTTATCAAATGGTTAGTTTTTTCTCCGGGCTTCCTTTCTCTTAAGTATTATATAAGCACACTTGTATACACGCACACACAAACAATGAGTTATTAAATCAACATGTCACTTTACTCGAGTTAGCACGTCTGGTGATGCTTAGCATCTTGGTCACTATCAAGCCTTGTTGCCTTAAGTGCTTTCTCCTTTTAACAACACTGATGAAGCAGCGTGTTTGCTTTGCTAAAAATGCAGTAATGAATGTATTTTGATTCGACCTGCAGTGCAGGATATCTGCATTCATATCTCTTTGATGATGGATTGACATTCTTATACGTCTCTCATATTTTGTTTCCCCCCCTTTGTTTTTGTTTTGTTGGGGAAGGGATTCAATAGGAGAGAATTCACTACTTATTTATAGTAAAACCTTCTGTTTTTGCATAGATATTTCTCAAATTTAAAATCCCATTTGGTTCTTATCTGATTTGGGATTTCAAGAATTTCCTTACTAGGATATTTTGGTTTCCTTACCTTTTTAGTTGAATATTAAAATCTTTATACTGTATGAAGACTTATGATCTCTGTGAAACTCATTATAGTTTTGCATTCCTTGAAAGAGAGCATTATAGAGTTTTAGAGAGGGAGAGTGTAGGAAGGGTCTGGGTTTGTTAGAGGCAGTACAGCTTCTAATTGCCTAATTTACATGGTAAATTTTCACTGTTTCTGCTTTGGTGCTGGTCAATTAACTGAATAACTTGAATCATTAATATGTTCTTTTCTCTGTCTTCTTTTTTGGTAAAGAGGGCTGATTTTTTTCAAACTTTATGGATTATAGGTTGCTTCCTATGAGTTTACCACCTTGACTTGCATCCCTGGAGTGATTGTTTATAGAGGAGCTAAAATTCAGGTAATATTAGCTGCAAAATCTTTTTAGGCTTTCACTACCTTTATGACATATTGACACCTTTTCTTTTTCCTCATTTTTTGGGTAATGATCTGGGTTTGAATGGTTGTCATCAGGTTTCTGGATGGCTTTACATACCATGTCATTTTCCCAATTTGTATATGAAATGATACTTTAAAATCGCCTTCGATGTACCAGCTCCTTTTTTTTTATTTTTCTAAATATATATTAGTTCTTGATGCTTCTTCTCTTATCATTTGCAGTTGTTGGATCTCCCTGGTATCATTGAGGGTGCTAAGGATGGAAAAGGTCGAGGAAGGCAGGTAGATCATGACATGTTGTTTAGCAATTTTTTCCTGTTTCTGAATATTGATGTAGTAGTCTAAGGTCTGGGTTTTCATTAATGAGTAATGATCTTTGTCTATAAAATATAGATAATACATGACATTTGTAATTTATACCAAGTTGATATCATTTTCTGCTTTTACTCTTCATCTTTTGCCAGCTGTGTCTTTTAGGTGCATCCATTTTTTACAAGCTCAATGCATCCTTTAGTGCTGCTATTCCAAACTGTGATGGAGTGAGGTTGTGAGGGAACTAGGACATCTTCAGCTATTTAGTTCGGTGAATTTCAGGCCATGTGCTGCCTAATTGTTTCTATTGGTTTTCTGTAAATTTATGTCTTGCTTGGAGTGCATTTATGGTTGATGATCAAATTGATAGTGTGGATTTGGTAGCCAGTAAATGCTTGAATGTCAGAGTAATGAATATTAAAGTTTTTTGGGGTTATGTGTACCTTGACATAGAAGGGCTAACAACCTCTACCCTAGAGAGTTCTTGCTTCATGAATGGAGAGAATTCTGTTTGGCTCTAAAAGAATTTTTTTTTTTTTTTAATGAAAATTCCTTGAGGGATTAGGCAACAAGACCATTGTGTGCTTCTCGTTATGAGCTTGGTTTTGCTCAGTAACATGATTCTGGAGACTACCAAGATGACATTAAATTTATTTTAGAAGGTTTGGGCTATCTCAAATGGACATCAGAAGTGTGTGGTGGTGTGTTTGGTGCTGGCATAATGGATATGGTTGTAGGGTATTTGTTGAAGCACTGGCAACTGTAATCTCACCTGGAAAGTGAGATCTAGAGACTTGGGCACCAAATTTATCCATTGCAGGCATCAAGATCCTCACAGATGCTCTTAAGTGGTTGATATTCTTTCAGCAAATTGGCATTTTACATTTGGTTGGCCAGTCTCAGTAGCCAGTAGTTTAAGTTTCAATATTTTTTCTGGATTGGAAACATTTCTTTGGGCCATTGTACACTTCTTGTACTGGAACACTTTCCTTTGGCCCAAACACCAGGGAAAATTATGTTGGTATTTCTTTTTTCTGTTGAAATGCTGATGACATAGAAGTCTTCTTGTGATGCTTTAGTGAACATTTACTTAATTAAGGCTGTCAAAATACTGATGATATATACCTTCTGTGAATGATTCCTTTTGCATTGCAATCACATTTGGCTCACATGCATTATTTATATGTTTGCCCATTTATATCTTTATATTCAATGTTGCTGCCAATTTGATTCAGGTGATAAGTACTGCTAGGACATGCAACTGTATCTTAATTGTCCTTGATGCAATAAAGCCAATAACTCACAAGCGTCTGATAGAGAAAGAGCTTGAAGGATTTGGCATAAGGTAATGATTAGGTAGTTTAAATTTTATGGTACATTGGTATTTGTTCGTCAGTTACTGCAGAGTTATGGGCGGTCTATGTTGGGCTTCAACTTACATGGGATAGAGGTTTACAAAGGTGGATTTGGAGTCAGATTCTAGAGTTGTAGTGGGTCTTATTAATGGGGATAGTGTGAGAGTGGATAGAAATTACAATCTAATTATGCAGATTAAAGATATGTTGGGGAGGGATTGGGAAGTTACAACAGTTCATGTGTATAGGGAGGTCAACTGTGTGGCCGATTGGTTGGCGAATTGTGGGCTAACTAGAGATTTGATAGACAGGGGATCCGATGTGTTAGAGGACCCACCGTCGGGGCTTTATCCTTTGTTGTATTATGACCTAATTGGGTCTACTATTCCTCATTTAATTTAGAAGGGCGGATTCGCCCCGATTATTACAAAAAATAAATAAATAAATTTATGGTCCATATTTATTTTGTCTTCCAGTGTTTTGTTGGTGCAACTGTATGAAATGTTAATTAAATCTCTTTATTTTTCTTCTTTGTATATTTCTCTTGAGAACATTTGGAGAGCTTGTGCATGCCTCTTAAATCATTTACCTATTGCAAAGAAAGAATAAAGAGATCTAATTTAGTATCATGTATAACCTTTGATCAAGCACTAATTTTCCGAAACTTGTTTTTGAATGCTAACAATGTTGTCAGAACCATTAGAAAAATATTTTAGCCTTATGGATTGGAAACATATAAAAATTGATTAAGTTAATCTAATTGTAGCTGTTCTGTTTGCCCTTTGTTGCATTTAAGCATCATGGACATGATTGCTCAACAGTTTCTGGATGGGATTTTATTTATTATCTGATTCAAAAACAGTCAAAGTTATTCATTTTGACATGCTAAGGGGTTTACAACTGCAGCTTTATAGCCAAAAAAAAGGTTCTATATGTTCTGTATCATTCAGCCTGCTGACAAAATGTTTTGATATTTCCATATCCTAGCATGTTTTCCCTGAAAGCATTTTGAGACGTGTGGTACCTCCTTGATAGACACTTTCTGAGTTTCCACTTTACTCTGTGTGTGTTTATTTTCCTGACTTGTCTTTTTACATATTTACTTCACAAACATACAATATTTGTAGGCATGTCTTACACGTTCTCCTTTTATTCTACTCGTAGTGTTTAATTATTCTATATATCATTCACTATGTTTTATGGAAACAGGTTAAATAAGGAACCGCCTAATCTGACATTCAGAAAGAAAGATAAGGGTGGAATTAATTTTACATCAACAGTTACCAACACACACCTTGATCTTGATACTGTGAAGGCAATATGCAGTGAGTACAGGATGCACAATGCTGATATTACTCTGAGGTATGATGCAACTGCTGATGACCTCATAGATGTCATTGAGGGGAGTAGAATATACATGCCCTGCATCTATGCGGTGAACAAAATCGATCAGATTACACTTGAGGAGCTGGAGATTTTGGACAAACTTCCTCACTACTGCCCAGTCAGGTGACTTTGTTTTGGCTTGAATTTTCGTATTAGAATTATGGTAAAAAAAATACAGTCCAAGTCTTACCATACCAATTTTTGTTTGATTTCACATGCGGAGAAAATCTGTCTCATGAATCTTTTTTCAAATATCTGGATTTTGCAACCCTGGCATGATTTTTCTATTGAGATCCCAAGCACACCGGGAAGTGTAATATGAGAATGAACTTTCTCTAGCCATTGTTACTTGGATTGGTTGATTGGTCGAGACTATTCCTGTTGCTTCATCTATGTGTTCATTGAGCAACTTCGTCCCCCATCCCTCTTTCGCTTCTTGTGTACATAGAGACTGATCTAAACTGTTAGTGTCTTTTTTGTTCTTGTAATTTATGGATATCTGGCTACAATCCATTTGGTTTTAACTGGTCATCATACAGTTTGTTTAGATTGAAAATTTTCAAAACTGTTAAGCTCTAAACTTCATGAAGATAAAGATTTTCTTTCTTTCTTATGACTTGTTATCTTGAATGCAATTGCTGCAAGGTCTGAACTATTATGTATAGCATGCAATTTAGCTTACACTCACTGGTGTGCGTGTGCATACAAGTGAGTTTATATCCTGCGTGTGCATTATCTCTGATTTATGTTTGGTAACATAGGTGCCCTCATGCTTATTTTATTCATTTGTCACATTTTGTATGTCAAACAATCCTGTCCATATTTGTTTGCTATTTTTGTTCTTTGTAATTTTGTATAATTTTTTTTTTTTTTATTATTATTTTGATTACACTATAGTGCTCACCTGGAATGGAACCTTGATGGTTTGCTGGACAAAGTGTGGGAGTATCTAAATTTAACTCGCATTTATACAAAGCCAAAAGGGATGAATCCAGACTATGAGGATCCTGTGATATTGTCATCAAAGAAGCGGACAGTTGAGGACTTCTGTGAACGAATTCACAAGGACATGTTGAAACAATTTAAGTAGTGAGTGTCTCTTATATTTCTGTTATTTCAAAAGTTGTAGTTTGTGAAAAATTCAAAGCATGAAATAAAAATAAAAATAAAAATAAAAATGCTAGCTTGCATGTCTAACATAGAAGCATTTGAGTGTCATGGATAGCTCTTCACAGTCATTTATTCCAGTCAATTCTCATTTTATCCCCCCTAGTTTAGTTACACTTGTTAGGAAAGTCAGATGCTGGTGGCCCTCTCCTCATTTGATTGCAACCTTTGCAGATATTATTGGTAAAATCGATTTATAAATAGGGTTTGATTGGTTTATACCTTTTCATTTGCATACATGACAGAAAAGGGCTGGTTCACATATCTGATGAATCCATCTCATCCTCTTTATTTTGATTTTGATTTTTTTGTTATTATTTTCCATGTAACCCCTGTTCATGACAATTTACTTTTGGTGAATGATATAGTGCTCTGGTATGGG
Source organism: Salix brachista (assembly GCA_009078335.1). Lineage (NCBI taxonomy): Eukaryota > Viridiplantae > Streptophyta > Magnoliopsida > Malpighiales > Salicaceae > Salix > Salix brachista. Next base: position 8,314,435 of record CM018578.1, on the reverse strand, counting down.
GGTCAAGCGCGAAACACAAACCGCAAAGGGTTGGCAAGGTTTATTCTGGAACCTGATTCAGCATACTTGGTTTTATTTTATTTTTGGTCCCCCTCCCATTCATCTCCATTTGTTAGAATTTCTCACTTGATGTTTTTGTGCTGTTAATATTTAATTATTCATGTATGATTTTTTGCATTTCAGGAACATGAACTGGAGGATGAAGATGTCGTGCAGATTATCAAAAAGGTGTGACCATCAACACCGAGATTTGCAATAATTCTCCATCGAATTCTCTGCATTATGAAAGCAGATGTGTGAAAGATCATCGAATTCTCTGCATTAGTAAGGCGGTCGAGTAAAAAAAGCTTGCAGACAGCATGGTATGTAGTTACTCCGTTTTTGACAAGGTATTTGTGTTGTTTCTCGTGACACTAGTTTATAATGGTGCTGTATGCTCTACTATTATGAGATTGAACATAGCATGGAAAACTATTTTGGAGAAATTTTGAGAGGAAAAGAAGTAGCCCCCTCATGTGAACTTTCTTTAGAGAGCTAATCAGGCGAATCCATGGAATTTCTGGAAACCTTGTTGGCAATGAACTAGTTGAATGCCATGGCAGCATATGTATTCAAGACTTCCTAGAAATCAAGCAATTGCCCCGAAAAGGTCAAGCCTTTAAATGGCAGTCTTTCATTTTATATCATAGCTAAGCCGGGCAGTTCTGTATAATATTTTAACGGAAAATATGTTAAAATTCTTTTTATTTTTTTAATACTAGCATTTTAAAATCATTTATAAAAATCCAAAAATATATTAATTTGATGATAATACAAACACTAAGTTAACACCAAGAACCTTTCGTCAAGAGTTCTTCTCTTTTGCCGACAACGAAGATTGCTCCAGTCTCCACTGTGAAATCAGGGCCCATGATGTCTTAGCAATTGCTTCCCCACAAACCCACTTCATAGCACAAATGAATGGCTTTCGGGCTTAAAAAACCCTACCTTGTCCGAAGATTGGATCACCAAGTTCCAAGGAACCTGAGACGAACTGATCATTCATGTTCCAACTTCTAAGGAGCATGATAGACGAATTGATGCATGGGAGCAAAGAAGTATCAATCCCCACCAATTTATAGTTTATATATATATATATATATATATATATATATATATATATATATATATATATATATATGGAAAAACGGGATGAAGAACAAAAAACGATACCAGAAGAAAAACTTGAACCACAAAAAAGGCTGAACACGAAATGGTCCCCTAAATACGTGCGACTTGGAACAGTTAATTAATTTGTCCCCGCCAACCTCAGGCTTTCACACGACAGCTGAAGCAGCTAAAAAAGCTTCTCCTTGTCTGCAATGAAAACCAACAGTGAATAAGTCCTGATCCGATTTAAAGACAAGGAAATTCAAAGTATCAATTTCATATTCCATTTCTATAGTTGACGTGCTGTGTTCATGAATGCCATGCACCTTCAAATTAATCATTTTATTGATTATATATTCATTTCCACATGCCCCATTAAATGTTCATATTTTCTATTTAGAAATACTTTTGATATACTAAAAATCTAGACATTTCTACTGTATATTTTAATGCTTTTAATATTTTAATATCCGTAAAATATAAAACAAGCTGTATATTCTTATATATGCATTTAATACATTCATATCCAGTTAATCAACCTAGTCAGCCGTCCCATTTACTATTGCCAGCCAGGCAAGATTTTTCTTCTCCTCCAACTCTCTTTTTTCGTTTCCTTTTTCTTTATTGCTACGTTAGATGGACTAAAGGGAGGATGATGCCAAGTGGACTAAGCTTTTTATCCATGAATTATATATTGGTAACCACTAGTTTGTCACCACCTTTCAAAAATGTTTTTGAAAAATAATATTTTTATTAATTTTTATTTTCAATTCATATTTTTTTATGTTTTCAGATCATTTTGATATGTTAATATCAAAAATAATTTTTAAAAAGTAAAAAAACATAATTATAATACTTTTTTAATGAAAAATATTTTAAAAAACAACATCAACTAAACTCCCATACATGCCCTAAATTGTTATATTGACCCACCAAGTTTAATAGCACAACCAACAATTCCAAACAAAATGTTTTCCACCATCCCACCACGTGTAGGCCACTATCATGTTACTCTCTCTATTTCATAAGGACCAACTACTCCTTGCACAGATGCAACTGTACTTGATGCATTATGTTCAATAAAGCTGTAGAAAAGAATCTTACTGTGGGGGAGTGGTGGTGGTCCTCAGGGTAATGGTGGCGGTGATCGTGAGTTTGAGCAGTTTTTGCAGCGGCTACTGTTGGATTGACTAGCTCTTCTTCATTGCCAAGACTGGCTCTTGACACATCCTTCTTGTTCTGCTTCCTCATTTCCCTTATTTTCGAGAAATCAAGGGAGTAGTCAGGCAACTCACCCTTCTGGTCCCAGTCCCCAAACTGTGGTACGGACAGCCATGGAGCATTTTTCTTCATGGAAAGTATAAAATACGTTCAATTTATGTTTGATTATACAGAAAAAGAATCGTTAACAGAAGCAATTCCAGCATCCCAATACGTTAAAAAATCCGCTGGAAACAAAAGAAACAGCTTTTGCTGTTGTGTGATTCAATTCATTTTATAACATAAAAAACAGTTCATTAATATATAATAAAATCCAGACATTTTAATTCCACTTTCACTTGTTGATGGACATTTGGTAAGTGGGTCTCCAATTCCTCCCCATGTAAATCATCCAGGTTGGAATCCTAAAAAAGAAAAGTCACGAACACATATTTTCATGTCTAACATGTGATGTCTAGTTCGGATGATGCCGCTCTGCTTAATCAAGACTTAATTTTGACACACGAAAGCTTCCTGGAACACTGAAAATGCTGAAATAGTAGCAGTAATAAAACTAACATGCTGGCAATTGCAATTCAAATATATCATTCGAACAATGAAGGAAAAGAAAAACAAACTGAGAGGAACGACAGTTGAAAAATTATATATAAAAGAAGGCTGAAAATCATCTGTTCTTCTTTATTTCTTTCGCTGAGAATCAAGAAACAGTCAAAGATCATAATTATATTATATATAACTATGATCGCTGACTCACTGCTTTGAAAAAGGGAATGATTACTTGTTCGAATGTTTCATAAAGGTAACAAAATAAATAAGAGCTCGATTTGAGACCAAAACACAGATCTGAAAACGATAAAAAAGGGGGGTAAATTACACTTGCTAAACCATGCAAGAAACTATCCAACAACCACACATTAAAAACTAAACAACGAGACCTGAAGGTTCTTTCATTAATTCACCGATAAAAGTGATGAAATGAAAAGAAACAGTGAATTGTTTTGCAGCTGCTCGTAGATTCTTTTCCACCAGATAAACGAAACGAAACGAAAAGAAAGAAAGAGAGCAGTAGTAGTACCTGATCCTTACGATCCTCCATGAAAGCTTCTAAGAATTAATGGATATTTAACAGCACAGAGAGAGAGGGGCTGGTTTCAGTGCTGAACGTTAGAGCAGAGAAGAGGGGCTTAGTTATGGAGACGAAGAAAGAACAGTGTGTGACGACTGACGAAACTACAGAAAGAAAGAGGTGGACAGAAAAATGACAGGCTGATTTTTGCTCCTTTTCTTTTTTGATGCCATGGCTAGCTGGTCATCTTATCCCGTACATAGGACACGTATTTTTAGTTTTTTTTTTTACTAAAATGGGTTTCTATATTTGTTTTTATTACTGGATACGCCACTGGGTTTGCACACGCTTTTTGCAATTGCTGCTATCTTACAAAACAGCATCCATCCTCCTCGACGCGGTTCTCTACGACGGCGTACCATTTCTTTCTTTCTTTCTTTCTCCGTGCGCGTTTTTTCGGCGAGGCTGTGTAGCGCTATTCTATTCTCGAAGTTTCTAGAAATGCCTTATCATTTTACAAATTTGAACAGGAAAAACATTTATTTTGAAAGCTCTATCCAAAGGTTTATTATGTATCTAATTAAATAAACAAAGTATTATTTATGCCATTAAAATAAATTATAAAATTTAATATAAAATCAATCAAAGTTAACTAAATATACTTGTGATCTAATTCATGCATTCAATGGGGTTAAACAATTTTTTTAATTAACATATATATTTACAGAATTAAGAGCTGGACAAATATATTCTATTATGTAAGTTTAAGGAAAAAAAATCTTCTAGGCTCCACTCTCATCTAATAAGACTCATTGCCTTGAAAATCTCATGTTTTTATAGTCAGAATTGATTAAACCCAAGATTTTCATTCTTTGCCATTGGAACCCTTCAACTCTCTCTCTTCTCTCTCGGATTAGGGAGTCAAGTCAAAAAAATAAAAAAAAATTGGGATCAAAATTGATTTTTTGAAATTGGGAGGGATCATAATTTTATAATTTGAAAAGTTTGAGAACCAAAATGAACTTTTATCCTCGGGATTTTTTCATCGCTTTCTCTGTCTTTGAATTTTGCCCTTTCTCAATAAACTTGCTTAAATTGAAAATCAATTTGGATTTTCAAAGGTATAATTAGAAAAAGAAAAGAATAGGGACAAAAAACCAATGTAGGAATCTATAATGATTTATCTTTATGTGAACTATGGCATGGTGAACATTGATTTCACCATACCTTGTAGATTATCGTTAACTAGTATGGTTGTTATGCGCTATCACGATGAACTTTAAATATGTTCTTGAACCTAGTATGACTTGATATGTCAAAATGTTAACCTACCGACCTTGATCCTCACCTAAGTCATGTTTCAGATTAAACCAAGTGAGATTTCTCTAAGTTGACATGATCAAAACCTGAATTAACTTCTTTCAAAAAGAAAAAAAGATAAATTTTTTCAACACGACATCCTACTAATGTATATTTTAAAAATATATTGATGCTAAACTTTGGGTTTAGAATGGTTAGATATTTGATTTAGCGAGGCCTAAACTGGCTCGCGAGGAGAGATTTATCTCGAATCTTAGAACAAAGCAATAAATAAAAATTTGACATAAAAAACCAATCAAATAACAATATAACTTACCTCATGTAAGGTGTAATAGTAGTTATGTGTATTGCTCTTGCACAACAAGTCTTCTTATCCAAACTATCGCAAAACATTAATTTTCTAATGACCTTGATAATAGGTGACGATTCTTGAAAATTATAATTATCATGACAATTATTATCTTGAATTCCAATTCTTTTTTATTTTATTTTCTTAAATATTTTCTACATGAAAAATAAAAAAAATTGAGAACCCAAAATTGAGTTATAGCATAGTTCATCCCTTTTCAAATAAATATATCATTTAGTCTTTTCTTGTTATTGATTATTTTGATTTCAAGAATTAATAACACGTAGAACCCCATTTCCTATAAATAGAAAAAAAAATGCTTAAAAGGGCTGAAAGCTGTGAAATTACAAAATTAAGCAAAAAATAAAGCCCACATTGGAGAGGGTAACACCCAGCCCACCAGAACTAAGAAAGGCCAGGAGATAAAGTGGCCAGCTAGCCTCTAAAAAGAAAATACAGCCCAAAGGAAATGAGATACTGGCACGCATTGAATTGTCAAACTTTTTTTCAATAATAAAAGGTCAAATAGGGAAAAAAGAAAGAAAGAAAGAAAAAAAAACCTTGCAACTTGAGCACGTGGTTGGCGCCTAATCTCAAGAAAAACACAGGTGTCAATAGTTGACTGGGTAAAGCATGAGGCTCAATATAGGGTCAGGAGAATTAGCGCCACAGAACTTTTATATTGGCACAGAGTGTTATCTGCTTCCACAGCCACAAAATTTTGCATGGAGAAAAAAAGATAAGAGAAATTCATTTTTAGGCTTAGAATTGTCAGAAACAACATAAATGCCCTTCCCTCGTATTATTTTTTTAATTTAAGGTGAATTATTGAAAAATTGAGAAATAAAAAAAGGGGGCAGGTTGTGAATTTATTAAGCTACAGAGTGGCAAGACTTGTAATAACACCAGCTCCACTGCCACAAATTAGAAATTAGAAATTACAAAATAATAATAATAAATGAAGAGAATTGGAAAAAGAAGAATAAAAAAGAAAAATAAAAAATCTTACAGAATAAAATTTATCTCCTTTGCAATTAAAATTTGAAAAGCCACGCCAACACACAACAGTATCTCTTTATTCATGGGCTGGGTGTTTCTCTCCTCTCCTCTCCTCCCCAGACTCTCACTGCCCTGAGAAACACTCTCCCGCCCGAGCTTATCGATATTTCCCTTCCCTTTTCTCACTAACCAAACATGGACTTGTCCACCAAATTACACTCTACCTTCTTCGCCGGCTCAGCCTTTTTCAATCCTCAACAAAAACCCACTCTTTTTAAACCAAACCCATCTCTCTTATCCACTAAATTCACTAAATACAACACTAATTCCTTCAATTTCCCTACCAGAAGATCGAATTCTAAAATCAAAGCACGCTTATCAACTGCCACGGTAGAAACATCTGGTGCTGACTCCAAAACTGACATTGAATCATTGTTTTCGAGCAATTCCGATGTTGAGTTCGACAAGAAACGCTCAAACAAGCAGTCAAACGGTGGGGCTTCGGGGATATCTTCAGGTATTAAGCTAGAAAACATAAGCAAGAGTTATAAAGGAGTTACTGTTTTGAAAGACGTGACTTGGGAGGTGAAAAAAGGCGAGAAAGTTGGATTAGTTGGTGTAAATGGAGCCGGGAAAACGACCCAGCTGAGAATTATGACTGGACTAGAGGAGCCTGATTCAGGGAATGTGATTAAAGCCAAAGCGAATATGAAGATTGCGTTTTTAAGTCAAGAGTTTGAGGTTTCTATGAGCAGGACTGTGAAGGAGGAGTTTATGAGTGCTTTTAAAGAGGAAATGGAGATTGCTGAGAGGCTGGAAAAGGTGCAAAAGGCTATAGAGGGATCTGTGGAGGATTTGGAGTTAATGGGGAGGTTATTGGATGAGTTTGATTTGTTGCAGAGAAGAGCACAAGCTGTGGACTTGGATGAAGTTGATGCAAAGATTAGTAAGTTGATGCCTGAGCTCGGGTTTTCGCCTGAGGATTCAGATAGGTTGGTGGCTTCTTTTAGTGGTGGGTGGCAGATGAGGATGTCGCTTGGGAAGATTTTGCTTCAGGTATAATGTGGTTTTGTTTTCTCATTGATAACATGTTGGTGTATATTTTTGAATGATAAGTTTGAGTTTATTTTGTGTAGAAGGTTCAAGTATGGCACTTTTGCTTGAATTTGATTTATTGCCAAGAAAAATGATGTGGTGATGTGTTGTTTGCTTCCATGAAATAGATTAGCATTAGTGTTGTGGGTGAAACTGTTTCTTTGTATTTGAAAATTTCTGAATTTGCAGAGCTTGTTTTTCCTGCTTCACCTCAATCATTTTTAGTGTTTAATATGTGCGAATTCTTTTGGAAGAAGTGAATGCAGCTTGGTCATAATTGAAAATCGGGCTATTGCTATCACTTTATGGTGTAAAGTAACTTACTTGGAGTTTTGAAGCGACAAGCAATGGTTGCTCGTTTACATCTAAAATATGTTTTGCGATCTTTGGACACAAGCGGTCTATAGTCGACTTAAATTTTCAGTTTTTCATTTGCAGGACCCAGATTTGTTGCTTTTGGATGAACCCACAAACCACCTTGACCTTGACACGATTGAGTGGCTTGAAGGCTATCTCCAGAAGCAAGATGTGCCAATGGTCATCATATCTCATGACAGAGCCTTTCTTGATCAATTATGTACGAAAATTGTGGAGACTGATATGGGCGTGTCAAGGACATTTGAGGGAAATTATTCTCAATACATCATATCAAAAGCAGAATGGGTTGAAGCTCAGCTTGCTGCTTGGGAGAAGCAACAAAAGGAAATTGAGCACACAAGAGAATTAATAAGTAGGTTAGGTGCAGGAGCAAACTCTGGCCGTGCTTCTTCTGCTGAGAAGGTACAGTGAGAATTAGAAAGCTCCATCTTGTTCTAATCGAAGTTCACTTTAAAATAATTTTTTCTTGGTTATTTATTCAAGCATCTTATTGCTGTCTAACGAGTTACTGTGCAGAAAGATTCAGTCTATGCGATGGTATATTAACATGTTCCCATCTATTCGAACAATTCTGATAAATTTCTTACATTCATCTAAATGTTAAAAATTGCGATGTTAACATCACAATGCAATTGTTGAGTAAAATATTCAGAGATAGGTCTCATACTAATTTTACTAAAACTGTGGACATCTTGTTGATACATTAATGCCTTTCATATCTGCATCTTGTTTGAAATCAAAGACAAATGGAGTACAGAAAATCAAATGCCATCAGGATTCCTTAGTTTCTTAGACTGAAATTTCTTGTTCCCTTTTTAAGTTAGCCTACTACATGTGTTTGGTAGTGTGGTGGTTTCTATGCCATGAAACACTCCACATGAAATTTCATTATGTTTTTAACCATGTTCATGTTATTATCTCAATGTAACTAGATCATTTTATGGTACTAGGTTGACTGGTAACCTAGTAAGAAAAATTAATGCTATCCTAATTCCTTTTTCCTGCCTTCATATCTAGATTGTTTTTTCCCCACCAGGTGAGGTCCTACTCTACAACCTGGCTCCTGTATTTTTTTCCTGGTTGCTTCAGTGTTCACTCATCTTTTCCAAAACATTCACTTTTCATCATTATAGAAACTGGAGAGACTTCAAGAAGAGGATCAAATAGAGAAGCCATTTGAACGCAAACAGATGAAGATCAGGTTCCCAGAGCGTGGGAGAAGTGGAAGATCTGTTGTTGCCATTAATAATTTGGAATTTGGTTTTGAGGATAAGGTGAGCTACATTACAGGGAAGATGATGTTCGAAATATTGAGTTTTCTGTTTCCCCTTGATCTTCTAGACATATTATTGATAGTTATAGCTTGCTTTTCTACCAGGTGCTTTTTAATAAGACAAATCTTATGATAGAAAGAGGCGAGAAAATTGCTATTATTGGTCCAAATGGATGTGGTAAGAGTACTTTACTGAAACTGATCATGGGCTTAGAGAAGCCAACAGGAGGCCAAATTATGATTGGGGAACATAACGTGCTACCAAACTATTTTGAGCAGAACCAGGTGTGCTTTGTAATCAATCAGATGCCATTTCCCTGTTAATCCAGTGCTTTTACTACACGGTTTCTTGCTAATTTTAATTGTTAGACTGACAACTGAGTATAATCTGTTCTCTTTGTAGGCTGAGGCACTTGATTTAGATAAAACAGTAATTCAAACAGTGGAAGAAGTTGCTGAGGACTGGAGACTTGATGATATAAAGGGACTCCTTGGTCGTTGTAACTTCAAAGCTGATATGCTTGATAGAAAGGTTTCACTTTTGAGTGGTGGTGAGAAGGTAAACTAAACTGGGATTCTCCATTAAAACCTTAAATCCCATATATTTGCACTCTCTATGCACTATTGTTTCTTATACCATGTGTTTGGAATCCACTGCATTGAATTCATTTTAGAGGTTTTAATAAAGTCTTATGTTTGAAACCATTTTGAATTTTTAAGTGTAAAGAATTGAATTCCACTCTAAAAATGGTAAAAAAGTAAATATATGTTAACCTTAATGATTTACATTAAAAAGGAAAAATTAATGTTAAAACTAGCTTTTCAAAATACATAAACCTTTGAAGAAATAAGATGAAGGTGATTGGCGTAATATAGAAAACAAAATGAATTGAATTCTATTTCTTCTAAACATGTGAATTCAATTTATTTATCGATTAAATTCAATTATGGTAGGTAATTGATTCTAAATAGCGTGTAAAGAAATTTGTTTTGCATTTTGAATCATTTACTGAAAATTGCTCCTATTCTTTAGTACATGTTATGTTGCATGAAGCTCATAATACTAGACAGGTTTAACATACATTATCTACTGAAAAATTGTATGAGAAAACAAATAATGCCTCCTTCAATCTTTCTCATGGTCAATATATTTTTCTGTTCCTTTTTAATGAGATGTATACTTTGCTTTGTTCCAATGCTATCTATCATTGCTGATGCTTCTCATTATGCACTGGTGAGTTCAACAAGTCAGTGCAAGCACAATAGAATTTCCTTCCTCACATAATAGCAAGATGAAGTTAGGCTAAATTCACTAGCTATAATGCATATCATAAGCTGTGCACCACTCCTACTTAGCATGAGGCTCCTGATGCATATGAAATTATGGACCAAGGAGAAAGGGGCTCGGCGAGAAGAGGAGTGTACCATGAGAGAAACAAGGTCTTCTCCTCTTCACAATCATTAGTGATTGTTTTTGCTTGACATGCTGATTAGGACTGTTGAGGTATCTGCAGAAGAATTTTAAATTAATCATGGTTTCATGAATGAGTTGAGATTTGGCTTGGTGGGTTTAGATCAGGGTTTGCTAAAGAAGGTTCACCTTTTCTTGTCCATGCTCATGAATGCCCAAATCTCAATCACATGTCACTGTGACATAATCCATACTCCACTTTCTTTCTATCTCACTATTGACTCACTGCAAGAACTTTCTTATGGGTGAAGGTCACCTCTTATTTACGCATAAATACTCTTCCTAATTACATCATTTGCTAAAATACTGTACTCCTAATTTGGATATTATTGTATCTGCCTAATATGATCTCTCCCGGCTCCCTATGCACTGTCGCCAATCCTCACCTGTCATGTTTTATGAATAACTTTAGGTATAGAAAGTCACGCTTGATCTTTCTAAGTATTTCTTGCGCATTGTTTTTTTTAGATTTCATGTATATTATTGCATTACTTGCACGTAACACTGCATCACCTCAATATTTATCAATTAACCAGCTAACATGCCCTTGTGTTAAACCTGAAAATATTATTTATTATGAAAAAGAAGTGAAATTATTATTATGTTGGTATCACTAGTAAGAAATCAGTCTAATTTCATGACCAAATACAATCATCATAGTTTTAGATATGCTAATAAACCATTAAATATATAATTTTAGAGGTTAGTTTTGATTAAACATTATCGAGACTTGTAATTCTGTTGGTCTTCCTAGAATTTAGTTGGTCCTTTTGCTTTTAATTTTATTTCCCACTCTCTCATGGACTTATGCATGTTAAACTCGTTAGAAGTAGAGTATTCAACTGATAAAATCACAAATATTACAAGCTGGAGATATCCCAAATTGAAATATTTTAAACTGAATATGATTCCTAGCATTTGTACTTCAAATCAGTACTCTAAATATTCACTGATGGTAATAGTTTGCATGGATTTTTTTCCACATAAAAATAATAAAACTCGTTAAGGTGTAAACAGTTTTGCACTTCTATATATAGCATAGACAATCACCTTAATTAATTATATGTTTTTTGTGATGAATAGGCTTTTGGTACATGGCAACTAGCTTCTTGTTATTGGTTGAGTGGGTTCATTTTTATAACTTTGTATCACTGGAACACAGATTATACCAGCCATGGTTTTCTATACTAATTATTATAATTTTGCCGTCTTACATTTTCTAATATTTTCTCTTAATGAAGCTTGAAGTTTTGAGCGTTGTTTTTCTGTTTCATTCAGGCACGTTTAGCATTTTGCAAATTCATGGTAAAACCTTCAACTTTACTAGTTTTGGACGAACCAACTAATCACTTGGATATACCTTCAAAGGAGATGCTTGAGGTTTGGTCTTTTTCTTATTTCTTTCCATTCCTTCTACATTTTATTTTTCTTTAGATTTGTAATCAATTTCTGCCTGATTTCATCATCAGGAGGCCATATCAGAATACGAGGGCACAGTCATTACAGTTTCTCATGACCGGTACTTCATAAAGCAAATAGTTAATAGAGTAGTGGAAGTCAAAGATGACAAGTTACAGGATTATGCAGGCGATTACAATGTAAGTCCTCGACTTCTCTCTCTTCCCTCATTTACAACTATACATCTTTGGGCGTACTATTCACCTAGATTGATGGTAGCAAAGTCGCAAGCCTGGCATCTTAAACCGGGCCAATTTATTTTCAAGCCGGTTTCATGTTGAAACTGTATTTAACCGCAATGAATAGTCCTATGAATGTCTGATTAGCGAGTTCAATGTTTTTATTATGGAACCTGGGGGATTAGGCCTCATTTATCTTTACGATGATCGTCGCCTAATATATTGAAGATTAAGAAACCAAAGTTTCTTACCAAGGCGCATGTAGAAGTCTGGGGTTTATTTTAATCTTAAATTTTGGATGCTAATGGTTCTGTGTGTTCACAGTATTATCTGGAGAAAAATCTTGACGCAAGGGAGAAAGATCTTGAACGTGAGGCAGAGCTTGAGGACAAGGCTCCCAAAGTAAAGGCCAAATCCAAGATGTCAAAGGTGAGTCCTATCCTCTTGTTTACTCCCACTGCAAAGGAAAACAATGGCGGTGATCTGAGCCATGGTTTTATTGTCTTTTATTACAGGCTGAGAAGGAAGCTCGAAAGAAACAAAAAATGAAGGCCTTTCAAGCTGCCAAACAAAAGTCAAAAGGGTTGAAGAATTCCAAGAGATGGAATTGAAAGCTATAGATTAAAAGATTGAACATCACACTTTGTTAAACTAATTTTATTTTGTAAAGATCCCAAGAAGTGAGGTGGCTTGTTTTGTGCCCAGAACTCGACCTTTGTATATAATATCAATAGAAAGGCAGGTCTTGGTTAAAAATTGAAATGGGAAATCTTGTGATCCAAGTTTTGCATCTGGTTTGCCCATGTTATAAATTGTTTAGGGCAGGACGATGTCATTTTCCATATTATATTGCATGTTAGATTATATTTTTTATTATTAAAAAACATCAAATGTTATGTGTTTTTTAGTACAAAAAATTAAATCATGTGAGGGTTAATTCAATATGAATTTGTTAACTGTACTATAACTTTTAAAAATGTGGTTTCATTAAAAAAACTTTTAAGACATCTTTTTAAAGAAATATTAAGTTGAAAATATATTGTATCAACTTAGATAATGTGGACTAACCTGTTAAATCTGCAATTCGAGTTATAAGACTCGAATAGCTTTATAGAAAACATATCAAAACACTGTAAAATCTAATTTTTAATTAATCTAATATTGAAAAGTGAATTTGAAAGAAAAAAAATTAAAAAAACAACAATTTGAGTCAATCTAGGTTAATTTGTAAGACCCGTAACCCTTGTTATGTGACTGACAACTCATAAAAAACAAACCAAAACAAATTACGAAGCTCAATTATCAATCAACTCAATATTTAATAATGAGATTGAAAAAAAAATATTTAAAAAAAAAAAGAGAAAAACAACATGAGTCAACTAGAGTTAAACAACCAAACACGTAACTTGGGCAACGAGACTGGAATAACCATAGAGGAAGCAAATCATTTTTTTTATAACGCTTAATTCTAAATTAATCAAATATTGAAAGAAGAAATTGAATGTTTTTTAATGATAATAATAAAAATGAATTAATCCACCAAGTCCACAACCTCGGTTGTAAAACTAGATTTTTTTTTCAATTTTGAATAATAAAATTATAAAACAAAAGAAAAAAGAAAATGTTCAAGCGAACAATTCTGAACAATTCTTTCGAGGAGATAGACAATGAATCCCTATCCTAATTTAGTTTCACTTTTTTTTAAAAAAAATATTTAAATAGAAACATATTGGATTAATCTAGAGCAACTCGAGTTAACCTATCAAATATATGAGATAGGTCATAAGACTAAGATAATTCTATGAAAATCAAATATAAATAAATAATAAAACTTAATTCTCAATCAATCCAATAATAAAAGATGAAATTGAAATAAATATCAATTAAAAAAACAAAAAGAAACAAATTGAGTTAATCTCTATTAACATGCCAAACTCATAACCCAGGTGATGTGACTGAGATAATCTTATGAAAAATAAATCAAAATAAATTAGAAAACTTAATTTTTAATCAAACCAATGTTTAATGTTGAAATAAAAAAAATAAAAAGGAGAAAAAAATGGTACAAGTTAACCCAAGCTAAATCATCAATCTTGTAACTTGGATAATGAGACCGGGATAACTCACACGAATTTTTTTTTTATGAAAATTAATTCCAAATCGACAAAATATTGAAGGATAAGGTTAAAAAAAACACTGAAGTTAATCCATCAAACCCATGATTTAGGTCGTAAAATTAAAATAAAAAAATATAATATTAAAAAATAAAATTATAAAAAAAAATCTTAAGCAAATAGTATGAATATCAATAAAAAAACATTGGATATTTACAGGTTTGCTATTTTATTTCATTCAAATTCAATAACTAAAAAACTCTGAGCACTTCCAATGGCAATAACCATTTTTAAGAGCCAAATCATAAAAATGGCTTTTTGAATAGTGTATAAATGACTTTTTTGTTGATGTGCTCTCCAATGGTAAAAGCCATTTTGGAAAGCTATTTTTTTATATTTTATTTAAAATAAAATTTAATTATTTTGTATATAGTTTAATTATGCAATTAATTATATAATTAATAGAAGTAAGTTATATAATTAAATAATTGCTTTTGAAAAACTCTCCAACAATAATTTTTTTTAATTATATTTAAATTAAAAAAATAAGTTTAAATATAATTAAAAGACCCGCAATATTTGAAATTTTAAAATGTTGAAAAAATCCACCAAAATTTCATTTGAAGTTATTGTATGTTTTCCAAGTAATTTTATGTTTTTTTATAGTTGTTGTATTTGAAGTTAATTAATGTTACTTATTATCTTTGAGTGGTAGAAAAACTTAAAAAAACAAAATGAACACATTAGTAAATTTAAAACAAGTAATTAAACTAATTGATCAAGAAATTTCTAATTTACTAATTTCGTATAATTGTTTTTTATGATAACTATTAATATTATTATAATTAATAATAATTTTTAGCATAACCACACACACGCCCACACACGTCCGTTTACTCTAAAAACCCTACCTTCTCCCTTTGCCTGCGTCGCCCCCCCTTTAGAAACCCTCCCCCCCTCTCCCTCGGCTCTTCCCTCAGTTCACCCTGCTCCCTCCCCTACCTCCATAGCCACCAGATCACCAACCCCCCTGTCCCCTTGAGATTCACACTGCTAAAAACCCTTAGCATACACGGCCCTTCATCTTCCCCCACGTTCACTGTCCACAACCACATACTCCTGCCATTAACCCAGCCGTGCCACTTCAACAAGATTTACCACTCAACAAACCACCGTCCACGACCACAAATTCCAGCGGCCAACTACCTGAAGATCTACCAAGAAATCACCCTTACATTGCAATCAAATTAACCCAAAAAAACAGACCCACTACTGCGACCATTTGCCCATTTTCTTTGAAGTACAACCAAGCACGATTGTTAAGAAAAGAAAAACCAACAAATCTTTCTAATTGGAGGCTGTTTGGTGCAAAGATTCAAGCTGCGAAAAAGTTCCTCAGTGTGTGAGTGGATTGAACCGACTTGAGTTTTTTCCCCCAACACCAACGGTATAATTCTAATTCCAATAATTAATAATTAGTCTACAACTCATAAAGAAAATCAAATCTTTTAATTTAATAGAAACCCAATAAAGTGCAAAAATAAATAAAGAAAAAAACAGCGTATAGAGATAAAACGGTGCGTTGATGGCAGTGTTATGTTGTTGTTCTGATACGGAAACCAGCAGCCACCGCCGTTCCAAGGAAGGACAGAAGCCTCGAAGTAAACTTCGCTAGTTTCATGGTTTTCTGCAACCAAATTTAGGTTGTTTATTTAGTAACGGAGGAAGAGTTAGAGAAAAGTAAAAGAGAGAGATGGGTGGTGGTGGTGGTGGTGATGGAGTGCTACTAGGCATGCCTGGACCATGGGCTGATGATAAACGTGAACCATCTGATTTTTACACTTCCAAAATCGGTGGACTCCCTGTAAGTCTCTTCTTTTTCTCTTTTCAAAATAATCCCTTCACTTAATCCTACTATGCTATTTACTTTTTATTTATTTATTGAATGAATTGGAGGCATTCTTTCCCTCACTTGACAGGATTGGCCTTTTCCTGTCGAGAACTTAGCACCCAATTTGCTTATTTGTGGTACTTGTGGAAGTAAACTCTGTCTTGTTTCCCAGGTTTGTCCTTTATATATATTGTTGAAAGTGAGTTGATGCGTCTTTTCTGGAGAATTATTTTTGTTAAAAAAGTTTTGTACCTTCTCTCTAGGTTTACGCTCCAATTTCTAGTGGAGCTTCAAACATTGAAGATCGAACTATTTTAGTGTTTGGTTGCATAATACCAAATTGTGGGAACACCCCTCTTAGGTATTTTCAATTTCAGTTATTCTTTTAATCATTTGATTTTTTTTCCATCTACAATTTGGTAGTTAATTAGTATTATTTGTTTGTTTAATTCTGTTGTTTGCAGCTGGCGAGCTCTTCGTGTTCAGAAAGTGGACAGTGAGAGAGAATCATCTGTGAGTACTGAAGAAGTGGTCCCTTCAACTCCACCTGTGTCAGTTTCCAAAGCTAACTGGCTGGATGATGATAGTGATGAGGACATTGATCTTGAGGCTTTGAGTAAAGCGCTTTCTGAGGCTGGAACAACGGCCTCTCACTCCAAGAAAAAAGATGGGAACCAACGATCTGAGTCTGCTGTCAAGAATTCCACTTTGGTGGCTAGGACAGGAGTAGACATGGAAACACCTGGTAAAGGTTTTTTTTTTATGGGACTTGACATATATCTGTAGGCATGTTGAATGTTTATGATATGTTAATTGTATATTCATAACTTTGCGTCAGCCTCATTGATTCTAACCAAGGTAACTTTGTAATGGTCTGACAAGAGAGTGATTACCAGGTTGATATGGGCACTTGCATCTTTTCTTTCTTCCTCATGCCAAGTGTCTGATAAGCAGTGCTTCTTTTCAATATTTGGCGACTTCTTGTAACTATTGCTTAGATCATCCCCCCCAATCCCCAAGCACTTGGATTATTAAGTTTCTCCTTGGTTCATTTTTTGTTTGGTAATTGCAGTGGTTCCTTGCTTTTATATGTATACCCAAGAGCCATCCTCAAAAGACATTGTTTCTTCCGTATGTTCAAATTACTCTGAACTTTCCATTAAGGAGCAACAAAACTGTGATTACAATGATGATGAAATGGGAGATGCAGGGGAGCCGGAAGTGTATGAATATGATAAAGCTTTAAGTGCTGACAGGACATACCTCAAGTTCAAGAAACAGTTGGATGCATACCCGGATCAATGCTTCAGGTATTGAGTCTTAAAATTTAGATTTCGATTAGCAGACAGTGATAGCCTTTGCAACATTATTAGCTATGTTTGAGTACCACTATCATGGTTGTTGATTGTATAGTCTCAAGTTATAGCTTGTTTTCACTCAAGTAGCTTTGGGCTTCTTGAACAAGCAAAACTCAGGGAAGACATTCGGACAATGTTGCCTTTAGTGACATGAAGTTTAGACACTACAGATATATGCAAGAGGTTTCTTACTTTATCGAAAAAAATGTTGAACAGATATTAGGTTCTCTTTTCTCCGATTTCATTATTACCCTATATTTGGGATACCCATCGCCATTTTTAGCATCACTCTTGGAATCAGGCTCCTTTTCATTTGAGGCATCAATTGTTTGTATCTTTAAAAGATTTCTTAATACTGGGGTGGAGTTGATCTGATGGAGATCCCACGAATTTATCATTAATTTGGGTCTCTTGGCTCACTTCTATACCAGTTATGCTGACGGAGACATCCCTTTTTCACCATTATCTGGTCAAAATATTAGAAATTTCTTGCTTGCCATGCTTATTTGCAGCACCTACTTGATGATTTTGAGTCTTCCACTATGAGCTGGAAATACAGCAGCAAATACACATTCTACAGTTTTACATGGATATTAGAAATTTGTTTTCTTTCCTATAAATCTTTTCCTTCCTGTGTGTTATCAACTACCATTTCTTGATCTCATAGTACATTTTACATCTCAGTTTTCATCTCACCCTCTCTCCTTGCAATTGTTCTTTGGTTGTTTACTTAGGCACTTGTATGGTGGAAAGCCACTTCTCGCCACAGCAGAGCTGGGAGACCCTGGCAACTGCAAGTTGTGTGGTGGTTTCAGGCACTTTGAGATGCAACTCATGCCCCAATTAATATCTTTTCTACTAGACAGGGCCGATGATTGCCAAAAAAATGCACTAGAGAATTGGAACTGGATGACACTTATCGTCTATACTTGCTCCGAGGTTAGTTTTTTACTTTCCTTTACTACGGGTTATAGTTTCTCTCAGACAGATTAACTTAATTATCTTTGCAATGGCATCAAGTATAAGCCATTAGACGAACTATATCCTAGAGGATTTGGTTCAACAGGGTACACTAGAATTCAGGAGGGGAAGACTTGGTTTTAAAGATAGGATTTAGTTTGAAACAATCACAATGATCAATCAACCTTTGTACAAGTGTGCTATATGTGATGTAGTAAACAAATATGCGCCAATAAGAGTGAGGAGCCATGCAGGTATCAATTTTGTCATGTGTCAATGTGCATGTCTTAGGATAAACAATTATACTATGATGTGTTCATAAGTAACCTAAACTAATGATAGGTATCACGTGCCAAACATAATACTAAATAGGACATAGAAGTCCTAATAAAATCATCCTTACACCAATAATAAAATTCTAAATAGTTCAGAAGAAACAATTACTTGATACATGTAAAAAAAAAGGATGTCAACTCACCCCTTTCACCATGAACAGTGAAGGAGAAGCTTATTTATTTATTTTCCTTTTCTTTTCTCCCTTTTTTGTCCTTTTTATTCACAATCTTATCCTTCAATATTTGTTTTATTTTGAATTTGTCATCATAAATTGTTTCGGTTTTCTTTCTATGAAGTTATCATAGTGCCAAACAAATATCTTGGCATATAATTTGTGCCTAGTTTGTGCTCAATTTTATGAGCGTCTATTTTTTTATCGTATATTAAGAACTTTTTTTTTAGTAAAAAAAACAGGTTTTAAACCTAGTGAAGATAATAACTCAAATCGTTAATTTGGGGGGGTTAAGTCATGAGGCACAAGTCAATCTAATATGTTGTTGTCTCAATATTTTTTAAAAAATCATTTTTCTTAAAAAGCTAAACTATGTCTTTTACTTGTCATGTCATCCAAGTTTGTCTTGGGGCTCTCTAAGTCGACTAGGATACGTTGTAACAACTCTCGGTTTAATTTCAAACTTGTGTGGCAAATAGTTGGATTAGAAGATTTCAAGGTTGATCTACTAGATCGATCAAATAGTTCCATGTGGCTTGAGTTTTTTTTTTCAACTTAAAAAAAATAAAAATTGCTTGAGTTGTGAGCCCTGGAAACTAGTTAAACTCAAAATCTTAAACTACAAAGAAATAAGTAATAACGCACTTGTAAATATGTAGGGCTATTAACCCATGCTTATTGACGCATTACATGTCATAAAGAACACTTGTTCGTATACCATGGTATACAGCTCATAACACAAATAATAATACAAAACGGAAAAGTTGGATCCATTGAACTTTTGGATTGATATTCTCATGCCGTCTTTGGCTGATTGAGTTTTAATTTCTTACGCCCTATATTTATTTTTCAGAGCTGTTCCGATAAATTTGATAGAGGAAAATCCACAAACAGTGGTTGGATTGTGGCAGAGGAAGCTGTTTTGGTGCAATTTGAGAAAACCCTGCAAGAGTCGATTCACCCTGGTTATTTCTCATGATGTGTGGCACTACTACTGCTGGATTGAAGAGTAGAAATCCAAGATACAGAGATCATCCCCCCCCCCCCCCCCCTTTTTTGGGTGCGATTGATTAGCTTTAGTGATTTATCATTGCCTGGTGTATTTTGGTCTCAGTTTCTGTAGAATTAAATGGTTTGATGTGGAGAAAGGGCGGCGGCGGCGGGATGGGGTCCTGTAGAATCATTTTGTGAAGGGAGGCTGGAAAAGTTTGGATGCAGAGATTGAAGACTAGACATTGTTGCTACGTCCTATCAAGGAGGAGGTGGTGGCTGAAGCTCTTGTAACTCTTGGTATTGTGTTATTTGGCATATACTCGCGTAGAGATTGCTGTCGAAATTCATTCTTGTTTCTCTCCAAGATTCAGCAATTTTTTTAATAAAATTTATCCATTTATTAATAAAAATTATTATTCAAGTTGAAATAAACATATATAAGCTCCTTTGCAAATGAGTGGAGTTTTGAAAATCTATGAAACGCAAATGCGTCCACAAGTGAACTTTAGTGTTAACAGAGAGATCATCATGTCTGCCTCCTATCAATTTCTTTTATCCATTTATTTTTAGATTGTTTTTAAAAGTTTTTTAGAGATCAAACATATATTAGAGAATTATCATGAAACTCCCAGGAAAACTGCGATTTCTCCCATCAAAACCAAATAGCTAACCTTTGACACGCAGCGGTTAGAGAATTATTTGTTCAGTTCGTCTTTCATCACATAACCATTAATAAACTGGCAGAATCAAAACAAACATATTATATTTGAGCAACATGAAGTTGATTTCTAATAAAAGTACTGCGTCATGTTGGAGCAGTATCACATCCTTAGCAACACTACACAGCCATAAAGATTGAAGTATACAAACCATTTGACGCAGATTAGATTGAGAACAACACTGTAGCCATCAATAGCTTAAATCACTCTTTCTAATAATAATTAAAAATCTTGAACATTCAGATGGCAGGCATCCAAATTGAAATGGAAGAAGAGGATATACTGGCCACTATTCAAATTTCTTGATCAATGACAGGTCATTCAGCATTTTGTCGATTGCTTCATCATCATGAGCTCGGCCTTTGGTCTACATAGCACGGACATTTGGTTAATTAACATTGAAATCAAATTTCTTGATCAATTACATTTCATTCCACATTTTCTCAATTGTATCATTGTTCGGAGCCTGGCCTTTCTGTGCACATTAAAAAGACATTTGGTGGACAAACATGCTTTGAATGATGAGAATCACATATTATAACGAACACAACACTTGTCAATGCCTTTCTCGAGTAGTGCCTTGTGATACCGAAAAAGAAAGGCTGAAAACCAGTGAAACCCCAACAAGATGATTAACATCACACGAGTTTTTGGTTCAATTTTTGTTCTTTATGTATATTGGTGAGGAAGGAGAAGGGAGCTCGGATTGGTAACATGGATCAATTTATTTTGTTTTTCTCCATTATTAATATCATTATGACTGCATATTGATCTAAATAGAAATACTCTTAAATAGAAGGGCAACTAACCTTTATAGAAGGTACCATAGCAATAGCTTCCTCCACTGTTTCAGGACAAAGGTTGCCAAGAACACAAAGCTGCACCAAAATGTTCTTTTACTGAGAGAAAACTTAAAAATTTCAAGTCATAAGTAATTGTGCAATTTACCTCGAATTCAGCCAACTGGTATCGGCTAAGAATTCTGAAAGTTGGTTAAGTTTTCACACAATGCTGCAAGATACTAGAAATTTGAACAAACTATAAACCATTTACAAGCATCATCCTCTTACTAACAGATCCACCACATCTTTTATTGATGAAAATCAATTGCCATGCTTCTTTGATCATCCACTCAAAATCAAGTTCAATCAAAGAAACTTAAATCCATGGTAACCAAACACAACAGAATAAGCAAAAGGAAACCCTCGACATCATCAAAAACTCAAGTATTTGATGTTATTTAAGTCTTAAACAACATGCTACTATTAACATTTCTTTAAAGTTCAAGGATACTCTCGAACTTGTCTCACAGCATCGGGATTTTTGTAGCGGCTAAAGCGCTTCACATACTGCAGTGATTTCTCAAATACTCTGAATGCAAAAACAAACATTACATAAACTTGTATACAAACACTTACATAAATACATTTACTAATAGAAAAGGTAGTTTTAGAGCATGCAAAATCTTGTCAGTTTTCATCCTCTTTTGACAAACCACTGGGGGCTGATCTATGATTTATTTATCTTTTCCCAGCTGGGGCAGACTGCATTGGTAGTATTTAATTTTTACAATGAGGTTACGACAAAACATTGCATCATTGACCTCCTAGTTCCTAAATTCACAATATAGACTAAACCTGTTTATCATAATAAACAACCGACTCATCATAATTGAGGAAAGAGGAAAGCAGGAGTTAGCAACTACATTAACATAAGCTTTTCACTGTCATTATGATGAATTATATAACCTCAACACAAAAGGAAGAGATTGAAAAAATCTATTCTCATTTATAGCTTAATCAAACAAAAGAAAGAAGAAATTTTCCATGATTCTTGTATCATCTCCCTCTAAAATTAAGTCATGGCATTCAAGAACGTCAGTTTGCAAATTTATACTCCCCTCAAAACAAGCTAAAATCTACTCAAGCAAATATAATCCATTATCACAAGGAAAGCTTGAAAGCGTTGCATAGCGCCGTAATATCCCTAAAAATAGCAATATAACTTACTGGGATACTTGATTCATAGGATCATCAGACATCTGTTGAAGCTGCTCATACTTATGCTCAAGAATTAAAGAAACCTCACAATTCATTAAGCACTTGGCCTTCAAGAAATCTAAAAAGAACAAGAAAAACAAAACCATCATTACAGATTATTAAATTGCAAATAAAAAAACTGATATCAAATCACAAAGATAGATTATGACCATCTCCGATTTTGAGCTCGGCCGCATTCTCTTCCTCTTCTCCAGACATACTGTGACACAGATAAACACCTTTGACTGTTCTTTCGGTTTCTTTTAAGGTTTTTTCTTTGGAGAGAGAATGAGCGAGGGGAGTTCGGGATGATCGATTTTAGGTTAAAAAGTTTGCGGGTTTGAGTTTTAGAAATATATTAAATAAATCTTTTTTTTTTTTAATATTAATATTTTTAAAATTAAAACGTATGTTTATTTATTTTTTAAATACGTTTGAAAGGTAGAATACAAGCAGCCCTAAATCTTCTGCGTTTACAAATCCGATGGGCTGAAAGCCCACAAATTCAAATTGGTATAGAGCCCAACCACATAAACATGCTCAAAGAAAATTAGATTTTGTCACATAGTTTTTTTTTAATATGGTCTTTTCTTCTTGATTAATTAATATTTAAATCTAAAAAATTATCCACGCATGTTGTTCACATGCCACGTGAGTTTTTAATATGATCTTTTCTTCTTGATTAATTAATATTTAAATTTAAAAATTGTCCACACTTGTTCACACGCCACGTGAGAGGTGCCTTTGCTTTACGTATCAACATTCAAAATTGCCTTTTCATCATATGATTGAAAGCATCTTCACTTTTTCTACCTTATAATTTAATTTTCTTTCCACAAATCATTTGATTTTATTTATTTTCTTCTAACAATTTGCATAAATTAATTTCATAGAATATTTTTATTTCTATGTTATAATATTTTTTAAATTAATCCTTATTATGGACTGTTATTATGTATATATACTTATCTTGTATTTACCTTATATAGACTTATGATCATGTGTATACCATATGGTAGGTATCATGTACAATCCTACACTTGTATATATAACACATAAGGGAGTGCTGTGTAGAGAACACAACTGCCACAATAGTCCCCGAGGGGGTGGCCTAGCGGTTGGCCTGGGGTACCCTGCTTCGGCAGACCCAGGTTCAAGCCAGGGAAACAACCTCCCCTCGTAAGAGCACTGGGACAGCCGGGGATTTACGCATGCTCTGGGTCCACAAAGTGCGCTTTCCGGGTCATGCGGTTCCACGTTATCCAAAAAAAAAAAACTGCCACAATATATTTCAAATCTTCCTTTATCCTTTAAACATCAACTTGGTATCAAAACTACAACACCATCCCTGGTCTGCATAATCTCCAACAATCTTCATCTTGGTGCAAAACAGGTTGTAGTCATCTCCTCCTCCTCAGTTTGCAGTGTTCTCGTCGATGTCAAAATAAGTTGCAATCATCTTCTCCTATTCAGTTTCCAGTGTTTTCATTTGTCTTCTCCAACAATCTTCATCACGGTGCAAAACAGGTTGCAGTCATCTTCTCCTCATTAGTTTGCAGTGTTTCTGTCGACGTCATCAACAAAGCAACCCCCCCTCCTCTGTCTCGGTCTCCTCTCTCCTTCAAACAGACATCAACGCCTCCCTCCTCTGTCTTCGTTTCTAGTGTCCTTTGTTACAGTCATCAACAGAGCTTCATCGGCGCCTCCCTCCTCTTCTGCTTATGGATTCCACCTCTTTTGCTGCACCAGGTCTCTCCTATGTTCTTCCTTCTGCTGCGTCATCCATGGCACCTCCACATGGATGTTTTACGTCGTCCATGACTGGCATCACCCCAGCACCAATTGAATGCATTTTTCCTCCAACAACACTCTCTACTCTTGGCTGTAGTCTTCCTCCAGCAATGGTAGCCATTTCTCCCTCTACACTGAGTGCTTCATTTCTGCCTGGACTCCCTTCGGCTGCATCTGTGTTGCTTTCTTCAACTGCACTAATTGCCTCTTTGCTGCTTAGACTCCCCACCGTTACGTCTGCCTTTGTTCCAAATATTCATCTTCATGGTGCTGCAGTGGTCTCTCTCTCAAATACTCATCAAGTCTTTTCCCTAAAACTGACCACAAATAACTACCTATACTAGAGAATGCAAATGAAACCATATTTGTTGGTCAAGGCGTGTATGCTTTTGTTGATGGATTCTATTGTTGTCCTGCGCTCTATGTTTCTGTCACTGATACAACAACCCCTAGGATAAATTCACTTTTTCTTTCTTGGAAGCAACAAAACCAATTAATTATGAGTACAGTCCTCTCATCTTTATCTACTGAAATTTTGCATCTTGTGGTTGATTGTGACACATCTCATAACATCTAGTAGACACTTGAATTTTTTTTTGCTTCACCGCCACACTCAAGGATTATGCAGTTGCATGGTTCCTTTCAGGATCTGCGTCAAGGAGATGATTCTGTTATCGCTTATTTGCAGCGCGTTAAGGTTCTTTTTGATGAATTGGCAGCTGTTTGTCGTCCTCTTTCTTTGGAGGATTTTAATCTCTATATTTTTCAAGGCTTATGAAGTGATCTCAAAGACTTAGTGACTAGTTTGTCTACACGGGCAGAACCATTGTCATATTCTGATCTTCACAGTTACTTATTCTCACACATGAATACCTAAATAAGAGCTCTCTTCACTCCACCCTTGGCTCTCCTATGATAGCACCTCTGATGCCCATTCCGTCAGCATTCTCAGTTCAACGTGGAGGGTTCAATGGTGCTCTTGGTAATTCCTACCATGGGCGACATCAAGGTGTATGGAGAGACTATTGTGGTGGTAACCATGACAACTATGGATCTGGTTGGCAGTTGATGTCTGGGTCTGGTTTTCAGCAGCATTTCCGTGGCATTTCTAACTCAAACCATAATTTTTGAAATGTTAAATGTCAACTGTGCTATACTTTTGGACATTCAGCAAAATACTATTCTCAATTTACTTCACAGCATTTGCAGGCTACTGCTAACTTAGCATTTCAAAATCCTCAACTCTCGTCTACAGGTTGGTTTCTTAATACGGGTGTTAATCAACATGTGACACCGAAACCTCACAAGTAAGACGGGTTTAGTGCCCTATCTGGGATGTGATCAACTCCATGTCAGTGAGGGTAAGAGACTTGTTATATCACATATTTTTCAGTCTAAACTATATACTCCCAAACACACTTTTATCCTATCAAATGTTTTGCATGTACCATATATTAAAAAATCATTGTTGTTTGTTCAAAATTTTTGCATTGAGATTAATGCCTTTTTTGATTTTCACTCATCTGTGTTTTATGTTAAGGATCTCATAACCAATGAGGTACTCCTTTTCGGCCAGAGTAGCGATGGTCTATATGTCTTATCTGCATCTTCTGCCACACACGTACCTCAAGCTTTTTTGTCCACATTTGCGTCCTCAACTGCTGATGTTTGGCATCGTTGCCTTGGGCATCCTAGCTCTCGTATTTTAGGGTCTTTAGTATCAAATGATAAAATTGCATGTACTTCCAGAATTTTTAATTTAATTGTTCATCTTGTCCTTTAGGAAAAGCACCGTGTTTGTTGTTACGCCTCACTATTCATAAAACTTGTGCTCCTCTTGAACTTGTTTTCAGTGATGTTTAAGAACCTTCTCCCAAGTTATCTAATGATGGTTATCGATATTTTGTGATTTTTGTGGATGCATATACTAAGTATATCTGGTTTTTTCCTTTAGCAGCTAAATCTGATGTGTTTAATTTTTTCTTCAATTTCAAGCTCTTATTGAATGGCAGTTCGCCACCAAAATTGAATGGCAGCTAAATCTGATGGTTATCGCGAAGACAATTATTTCACGCTTCGCACCCCGCCATCCCCTGATTTGGGGAGACAACGGCGCGCGTGAAAAATGGAGAAGGTTTTATAACCGTAAAAATTACGACTATAATTATCAGGAGTTACCACCTAGTATTAAGGTCACTAGGAACCTATTGGTCTGAGAGAATCCAGGTAAGGGGACTTGTTGTGCAAGAGGAAGACATATCACCCCCAGTGCACCCTACCTCAGGTAAGCTGCTTTATTGTTTGATTGTTTTTCCTAAGTCATTTTACTGGTCTTTTTCTAGGGTTCAACATAGATCTCTCTTCATGAGAGAGTCTCTACCTCATTGGAAGTTGAAAACCTAACCTTTCTACTGTTTGGAAATTTCCATCCTTCATAAAAAATTGTTTTTCCTAAGCCATTTTTATTGGTCTTTTTCTAAGGTTCGACGTAGATATCTCTTCATGAGAGAATCTCTACCTCATTGGAAGTTAAAAACCTAACCTTTCTATTGTTTGGAAATTTCCACACTGCATAAAACTTGTTTTTTATCCACGGTTATACTTTACAATGTAATTTTACACCCTAATAGATAAAACAAAATTATTTGTTTTTTATATTTTGACCGGATTCCAACGGATAACCGTAAACTGGTTACGATATCCAATTTTGCTTCAAAATATGGGAAAAATGAAACATATTCTTTTCAAAAAATATGATGAAAAACCTTGAAATCTTGCCGTATGCACGAAAACAACACATTTTATATTTTTTTGACATTTTTGTATTTTTATATTTTTTACATGTTTTTGCTTTTTTTAAAGGAAAATAAATAAAATAAATAAAATAAATAAAATAAAAAATTTAAAAAGTTGTGGGCTGGACTGTCTAGCCTTGATGGGCCCATCGACCCATCCATTTTGGCAGCTGGGTCAGGAACTGAACCCGACCCGACCTACCCAACGGGGGAGTGAATTAATTCACTCCCCCTACTGAAGAAGAAGATAATGAACAGTAAATGGTGACTTGGTCAAGCTTGACGTCTGGTGTACCTGTCACTACCGCCGTGTAGAGGAGGCCAAGGTGGTTCTTCCTGTGGCAGCAACTTCGGAAACGAAGACCTGTGGTGGCTGGAGGAGGTGTCGGGAGCTGGTTGCTTCACGTTGCTGCAACTGCTGTGGCTGTTACTGCCTTGCCGCAGGCCACGTCTGGGTGGCTTACGTGGTGGATGAGCTGTTGGTGGTGCTAGGTGAGTGGCTAGTTGCTGTTGGAGGAGAGGAAAAGTTACTGCATATCCGTTTTTTAGAGAAAGAGGAGCCATCGGGGAGAGAGAAAGGAGGGAGTTACCGCGGAGAAGAGGGGGGAGCTGCAATGGGGAAGAGAGGTGAGCCGCTGGAATAGCCTCGCCGACGACCAAGAAGGATGAAGGTGGAGGTTTTGGGCGGTTGCACTGTAATTTTACTATTCTATTATCTTCCCCGGTTTGTTCAGCCTTTTGCCCGTTTGTCCTCTTTTTCTCTGATTTTCCTCTATTTATAGGCTCAATGTGCAACTTGCAGGTATGGAATTGATGTCCAAGATATAGTGTGCTCAGTGGGTAGGTTGCAGGGTATGGCTGCTGGCATGCCACAGGTAGGGCTGCCGACAACGCCACTGTTTAGTCAGTTCATTTTTTTTAATCTTATAATATAAAATACACTGAAAAAAATGAGTTATTTCAAAAAAGAGTTTTTCGACGGGAAGAAAGTTGTTTTTATCTTCAATTTTCACTTCCGATTTCACCCAAAAAGTTTCATCACTGAAAATTCTGATCTTCTCACTTTAACCCAAATTAGGCTTCCAAACTTTATTTCTTGCCAATTAAGCCCTTAATAAAATTAATTTGACTCATTTAAGGTATAATTAAGCCCTTGCGCTTAATTAAATCCTTCAATTGGGCTATGAATTAATCCCTAAACATAATTACACTTTAAATTAGCCGATGATTAAATCAAATTGGCCCATAAAAATATAATTATGCTTTCGACTTATGTTTGAAACAAATTTATCAAATAATAAATCATTTTAGCATTGGATCTGCATTTTCCTTCATTTCTAGGAAAAAAAAAGCTACGATCAAGCCCTCGAAAACATCCAAAATTTTCACCTTGATTTTTCTGCTGACACCAACCCTTTTTATTTTATTTTTGTTTTATTTTTTTGAAAGGTTTTGGGGAATAACCTAAAATTGGGTTATGACAGTTACCCTTCTCTTTACAATGCTTATGGTTAAAGTTTTGTAACAAACTTTAAATAGTTAGCATTGTAAAGAAAAAAAAAAGGATTTACCAAACCAAGAAATGGTTGATCCATCCAAAAATGAAAATCAAAGCTATAAAGCATTTAGAAAGGAACGATAAGATAGGGCTATAAAGCGCACTACCTAAGAATTGAGGCCTATGTAGGATACTCAAGGGATGGAAGAAGATGGTGTTTGTGAATAACACAGGAAAATGGTCTCATTGTAATGGGTAACCTTACCAGGAGAGGCATGTAAGTGGTGAAGATTTCATGGAATGGACAATAGGGCTAGAAAGCTCGTTATCTAGGATATATGGTTGAGGGTTATAAAACGTACTCAAAGAAGAGGGAAAATAGGGTTGGAAAGCGCACTATTTTAATTGATGGTCGCACTTGACGAGTGGAAAATAAGGCTGGAAAACGCACTATTTAAATTGATGGATGAGGATTAGAAAACGCACTCAAAGAGAAGGGAAAATAGAGTTGGAAAGCGCACTATCATAATTGATGGTTGAGGGTTGGAAAACACACTCGAAGATGGAAGAAATAGGGTTGGAAAGCGCACTATTTTAATTGATGGTCAGAGAGTTGGAAAACACACTCGAAGATGGAAGAAATAGGGCTGGAAAACGCACTATCTTAATTGATGGTCAGAGAGCCCACCCAAATTCAGGAAAGAGATATGGCTGAAAAACATGTTATCTAAGTTGGTTGATGGCTAGAAAACGCACTCAAGTAAGGAAAGGGATAGGGTTAAAAAACACTTTATCTGTTCTAATGAAAGGCTCGTAAGCACACTCAAGGAAATGAAAGTGGTAAGGGCTCAAAGGAGCATACAAAATGACAAGTGGAGGTTTGTAAATTACAATCCCTCCAAAACATTTCCTAAATTCTCAATGGGGATGTAATGCATGATGATGCATGTATATTTACCTAAGAAATATAGGTCCCTTTTCTTCTTCATGGTCTTCTCTTTTCGGGGTTTGGATATCTGGCTTTGATGGCTTCTCGCTTCTACTTACTCGAGCCACAACTTATGATTTCGACCACTGGAGATGACAGATCTTCTATATCCACATGCCCCCTCAATTTTGATCAATATTCTTTGAAAATGAATGATGAAGCCAACTTCGATTGTAATTTTAGATTGCTTCCCAGTCTAGTTATGCCCCACAAGTATTTTAGGCTTCAAGTGTTTGCAGGAAAGGGTTGATTATTTGCCAAAAATATTTTCATGTAAGATTTTTGGATTTTTTCAAAGTCATTCTGAGTACAAAAACCATTTTGATGTGTGTTTAAAACAAACTTGTTCTCGAAAGAATTCAAGTGATCTCATTGTCAAGTTTTATGTTGATTTGACAAAAATATGAAATGATGTGTGTTCGCATGTCTTACATTTCAAAAAGGCTTCCTTCAAGTTTGGTGAAGCATTTGTAAGGCTTGTTTCGAATGGAAAAGTATTGCCTATCAATCCATATTACATCAGAAAGAGCTTTATCAGGCTTGTAACGTAGGCTTAGGTTGCTGGCTATAAAAAAAGATATTTGAAGGCTCAAAAGGTGTTTAAGGGTTTTCTAGACTAAGGATCACGAGTGCTTACTCTTAAAACTCCTTTTAGTCCTCATGATTGATTTTCATAATGACCTAGCATGCCCCCCAGTATTTGCTTGGGCTTTCTATCAGTGCCATCATGTTGACTTGACATGCCCCAAGTATTTTGTTTGGGCCTTTTGTCATGGTTTTTTAGCACTTTGTTGACTTGATTTGTTGTAGTATACTAAAACCCTTTTTTGTTTTTATCCCACATCTTTGTTTGAGCATCTTTTGTCATTGAGGACTATTTTATGATTGAAAGTTCCTTGATCCTCACACTTGCCCCCTAGTATAGGGTGTGATCCTTGCCAGAGTTAATTATCAAGAAATAATTATTAGGCTCAAATAGGGACTGCAAGGGAGATTTGAGACTTTGTGAAGGCATATCAAAGATGACCTCTCCTCATTTGAAAAACATGCATTCTGAATCGATAAGCTTTGCTTTTCCATTCGAAATGATTTTTGATTATTTGTTTAGCTAAGATCTTAGCTTTTTATATGGGTTTTTGGGGTATGAGATCACCCTTCAATGAAATCCTTTGAATTCCAGAACACATTTGTTAAACAAACCTTCAATTGACATTTCTTTTCGTATTAGACTTTGATTTGCCAAAAATCCTAATGAAAATATAAGATCATGCAGAAATAGAAAAGAGAGGATACACCAAAAACTCATGGACAAATTTCAAATTTATTAGATGTCATGAGTAATACATTAAGCATAATTTTTCTTCACAACATCGGAGTTTACAGGCCTAGGCAGATTTTCTCCATCCACGCTAGTTAAAATTAAGGCTCCTCCCGAAAAAGCCTTCTTCACCATATATGGTCCCTCATAGTTTGACTCCCATTTACTCTAGTCTTCTCTTACTGACATCTTTTTCAATACCAGATCTCCCTCTTTGAATACCTTTGGTCTGACCTTCTTGTTGTAAGCTCTTGCTATCCTGGCCTGGTATAATTGGTGATGTCAAATAACAGCTAGTCTTTTTTCATTGATTAAGTTTAACTGTTCGAACCTCACCCTTGCCCATTCTGATTCATCTAACTCTGTATCTTTCAAGACCGTTTGTGATGGAATCTCCATTTCTAAAGGTGTGACTGCCTCCATTCCATACACTAAGGCATATGCGGTTGCCCCTATGGAAGTTCGGACAATAGTGCAATATGTGTGGAAAACGCATGAGAGCATTTCATGCCAATCCTTGTAAGTAACAACCATTTTTTGGATGATTTTCTTAAGATTCTTATTAGCTACTTCAATAGCCCCATTCATCTTTGGTCTATAAAGAGAGGAGTTGAGATGCTTAATCTTCCACTTGGTGCAAAGTTCGACAATCAACTTTCCATTAAAATTTTGAGCATTATCAGTAACCAGCCTTGTGGTAGACCATATCGATAGACTAAGTCCCTTTCAATGAACTTCTTGACAACCTTTTGCGTTACATGGGCGTAAGAATTAGCTTCCATCCATTTAGTAAAGTAATCAATTGCCACCAGAATGAACCTATATCCATTACTTGCCTTCGGGTTAATTGGCCCTATGACAATTAACCCCCACATGTCAAATGACCATGGTGAGGTCATATTGAATAATGGTTTTGGAGGTGCATTTATTTTATCATCATAAATCTGGCACTTATGACATTTCCTAACATAAGTTACGCAGTTCCTCTCTATTGTCAACCAAAAATATCCAAATCTTTGCATTTGCCTTGCCATCGTATGACCATTGGCATGGGTGACACAAATTCCTTCATGAACTTCTTTCAAAGCCTGCTCACTTTCTTTCTCATCCAAACATCTGAGTAAGGATCCATCAAACGACCTCCTGTATAGGATTTCGCCATCCAGGTAGAAATTTGCGACCAACCTCCTTAAGGTCTCTTTGTCTGCTTCAGAAGCTTCTTGGGGATATTTTCATTGTTGGATGAATCTTTTGATATCATTATATGATGGTCCTCCATTTGGTGACTCTTCGAGTGTGCAACAATGGACTTGATGATTTCGAATCTTGATGTCAATTGGGCGGATCTTTTCTCTCGTGAAAATTTGTACCATTGAAGCCAAAGTTGCCAAAGCATTGGCAAACTGATTTTTATCTCTACTCATATGAGTGAATTTGACCTCCTCGAACTCACTGGCTAATTTTACAAGGTAGTTTTAGTCAAGTTTCAACTTTTCATCTTTTGTTTTCCATTCTCCTTTTACTTGGCAAATGATCAACATGGAATCCTCTAAGACTTTAAGCTTCTTAACCCTGAGCTCTAAAACAACATCTAAATCAATGATACATGCTTCATATTTGGTCGTGTTATTAGTGCACTCGAATTGTAACCTTACTGAAAAAGGATATTGCTTCCCATCTAGGGAAATTATTACTGCTCCAACCCCATTTCCTGATACATTTACCGCTCCATCAAAATAGAGTGTCCACCACTCACTTGCCCCAACATCATCCCTGATCATCAACACGTCTTCATCAGGGAGATTAAAATCTAGACGCTCATAATCTTCCACGACATGATCTGCAAGATGGTCGGCAATTATACTACCTTTTATTGCTTTACTTGTCATAAAAACAATGTCGTACTCTGCTAACAATATTTGCTACCTTGCTATCCTATTTGATAGATAGAGCTTCTCATAGATATACTTAAGTAGATCTAGCTTGGAAATTAGCCACGTTGTGTAGTATAACATAAACTGCCTAAGTCTTCTCACACTCCAAACCAAAGCACAACATAACTTCTTAATCATGGTGTAACGAGACTCACAATCATTAAACTTTTTACTCAAGTAGTATATAGCTTTCTCCTTTCTTCTAGATTCATCATGTTGTCCCAACACACAGCCCATGGCTGTTTCTGTAACTGCTAAGTACAAAATCAATGGTTTCCCTAGTACTGGAGGTACTAACAATGGAGGATTTTGTAAGTACCTCTTTATCTTGTTGAAGGCCTTCTGATAATCAGCATCCCACACTCTAGGGTTTTTCTTTCTGAGTAAGCAAAAAATTGGTTCACACGTTACTGTTAGTTGGGATAGGAAACGGGCTATGTAATTCAAACATCCGAGAAAACTCCTTACTTCCTTTTCGGTTTTGGGTGCCGGCATTTCTTGTATAGCCTTGGCTTTATCTAGATCAACTTCTATTCCTCGGCTGCTCACAGTAAAACCCAACAATTTTCCTGTCTTTAATCCAAAGGAGCATCTGGCAGGGTTCAACTTTAACTGGTACTTCCATAATATCTCAAATAGTTTCCTCAATATCTTCACATGGTCTTCATCGATCTTGGATTTAGCCAATATGTCATCCACATAGACCTCAACTTCTCGGTGCATCATATCATGGAGCAAATCGACCATCGCTCACTGATATGTAGCCCCACCATTCTTCAAACCGAATGGCATCACTTTATAACAGAAAGTTAACCAAGGTGTGACAAAGTTGGTTTTCTCTTTGTCCTCTTCTACCATCCTAATTTGGTTATAACCAGAAAACCCATCCATGAATGAATATATGGCATTTTTAGCAGCGTTATCCACCAAGATATCTATGTGAGGCAATGGAAAATCATCTTTCGGGCTTGCCTTGTTCAAA
This sequence comes from Salix brachista, assembly GCA_009078335.1. Classification (NCBI taxonomy): domain Eukaryota; kingdom Viridiplantae; phylum Streptophyta; class Magnoliopsida; order Malpighiales; family Salicaceae; genus Salix; species Salix brachista. The sequence goes on along the minus strand of CM018578.1, from coordinate 8,280,589 downwards.
TCTCTATAATCCACACACACCCGAATCTCTTCGTCTTTTTTGGGGACCACAACCATATTGGCTACCCACTAAGGATAGTGACGATGATTTTTTTCGCGCTTCGCTCCCTCCTATCCCCTGATTTGGGGAGACAGCTGCGCGTGGAAAATGGAGAAGGTTTTATAACTGTAAAAATTATGACTATAATTATTAGGAGTCGCCATCTAGTATTAAGGTCATTAGGAACTTATTGGTCTGCGAGAGTCTAGGTAAGGGGACTTGTTGTGCAAGGGGAAGATGTATCACCCCTAGTTCACCCTACCTAAGGTAAGTTGCTTTATTGTTTGATTGTTTTTTCTATGTCATTTTACTGGTCTTTTTCTAGGGTTTGACGTAGATCTCTTTTCGTGAGAGAGTCTCTACCTCATTGGAAGTTGAAAACCTAACCTTTCTACTGTTTGGAAATTTCCATGCTGCATAATTTTTTTTCCTAAGCCATTTTTATTGGTCTTTTTCTAAGGTTCGACATAAATCTCTCTTCATAAGAGAGTCTCTACCTCATTGGAAGTTAAAAACCTAACCTTTCTACTGTTTGGAAATTTCCACACAGCATAAAACTTCTTTTTTTTATTCGGGGGTGTACTTTGCAATGTAATTTTACACCCTAATAGATATAACAAAATTATCATTATTTTTTTGATATTTTGGTCGGATTCCAACTGAGAACCGTAAACTGGTTACGATATCCAATTTTGCTTCAAAATAAGAGGAAAATGCAACATATTCTTTTCAAAAAATATGATGAAAAACCTCGAAATCTGGCCATATGCATGAAAACAACACATTTTATATTTTTTTTGAAAGTTTGTATTTTATATTTTTATATGTTTTTGCTTTTTTTAAAAGGAAAATAAATAAAATAAAATATAAAAAGTTGTGGGCTGGGTTGCCCAGCCCTGATGGGCCGAGAGGCCCATCATTTGGGGCTGGACTGTCCAGCACTGATGGGCCCATCAGCCCATCAACTTTGGCAGCTGGGCCGGGAATTGAACCCGACCCGACCGACCCAATAGGGGAGTGAATTAATTCACTCCCCCCAGCGAAGAAGAAAATGAACAGTAATGGTGACTTGGTCGAGTTTGACGTCTGGTGTACCTATCATTGCTGTCGTGTAGAGGAGACCGAGATGGTTCTTCCTGTGGTGGCCAGAGGAGGCGTCGGGAGCTGGTTGCTTCACGCCGCTGTAACTGCTATGGCTGCCTCGCCGGAGGCCATGTCTGGGTGGCTTACGTGGTGGAGGAGCTGTCGGTGGAGAGGACAGTGGTGCTAGGTGAGTGGCTAGTTGCCGTTGGAGGAGAGGAAGAGCTGCTGCATGTCCATTTTTTAGAGAGAGAGGAGCCGTTGGGGAGAGAGAAAGGAGGGGGTTACCGCGGAGAAGAGGGAGGAGTTGCAAAGGAGGGAGTTACCGCGGAGAAGAGAGGTGAGCCGTTGGAATAGCCTCGTCGGTGACCAGGAAGGATGAAGGTGGAGGTTTTGGGTGGTTGCACTGTAATTTTACTATTCTATAATCTTCCCCGGTTTGTTCAGCCTTTTGCCCGTTTGTCATCTTTTTCTCTGATTTTCCTCTATTTATAGGCTCAATGTACAACTTGCAGGTATGGAATTGATATCCAAGACATAGTGTGCTTAGTGGGTAGGTTGCAGGGTATGGCTTCCACAGCGCCACTGTCTAGTCAGTTCATTTTTTTTAATCTTATAATATAAAATACACTGAAAAAAATGAGTTATTACAAAAAAAAAATTTGACGGGAAGAACGATGTTTTTATCTTCAATTTTGGCTTCCGATTTCACCCAAAAAGTTTCGTCACCGAAAATTCTAATCTTCTCAGTTTAACCCAAATTAGGCTTCCAAACCTGATTTCTCGCCAATTAAGCCCCTAATAAAATTAATTTGACCCATTTAAAGTATAATTAAGCCCTTGTGCTAAATTAAATCCTTCAATTGGGCTATGAATTAATCCCTAAACATAATTACACTTTAAATTGGTCGACGATTAAATCAAATTGGCCCATAAAAATATAATTATGCTTTCGACTTAAGTTTGAAACAAATTTATTGAGTAATAAATCATTTTAGCATTTGATCTGCATTTTTCTTCATTTCTTGGCAAAAAAAAAGCTACAATTGAGCCCTCGAAAATGTCCAAAATTTTCACCTTGATTTTTTTGCCAACACCAACTTTTTTTTTTTTTTTTGTTATTTTTGTTTTATTTTTGGGTAGGTTTTGGGGAATAACCCAAAATTGGGTTATGACAATGGTCATGGTCTCATTTACTTGTTCGTCTATGTGGATGACCTCTTGCTTACCGAGAACAATTACACGTTCATTCACCAATTGATTACCTTACTGAATTCTGAATTTAAAATCCAGGATTTAGGCTTTGTGCATTATTTCTTGGGGATTGAAGTCACCCAAACTGCCAAGGGATTAATGCTCTCACATTTTAATATACTCTTGATATTATTCAACGAGCTGGTATGTCCTCATGTAAAGCTGTCGACACGCCTGCTTCATCCTCCTCTAAGCTATTGTTGATCTCGGATGCTTCGTATTCTGATCCTACTCGTTACCGACTGATTGTTGGTGCTTTGTAGTACCTCACTTTTACTCGCCCGGATATTTGTTATGTTGTTAATAAAGTCTGTTAGTTTATGCACTCGCCTATCGATGACCATTGGTCTCTTGTTAAATGAATTGTCTGGTACCTCCACGAAACGACAACGTATGGTCTACGCATCACTCGGGGATCCTCTCTTTCCTTACATGGTTTCACTGATGCTGATTGGGCTGGTAGCCTTGATGATAGAAAATCCACCGGTGGCTACTTGGTATATCTTGGTACACACCTATTTCTTGGAAGTCTGGAAAACAACACACAGTGGCTCGTTCATCAACTGAAGCAGAATATAAGGCGCTTGCTGATGGTACTGCTGAGATTTTATGGATTCGGGCCCTACTATTTGATCTTAATTTTTCCATAGATCCTATGACTATACTTTGGTGCGATAATTTGGGTGCTACCTACTTGTTTGTCAATCCTATTTTCCATGCTCGCACTAAGTATGTTGAAGGCGATTACCACTTTGTTCGTGATCGCATTGTTGAAAAGGAAATTGTGGTTCGGTTCATCTCCTCATAGGATCAACTTGATGATGTCCTTACCTTACCTCCTCCTCATGCGTCCTTTACTTATTTTCGGTCCAAGCTTCATGTTGATTCACCTCCTTCAGCTTGAGGGGGCATATTATGAACTGTTATTATGTATATATTCTTATCTTGTATTTACCTTATATAGGCTCATGATCATGTGTAGTATACCATATAGTAGGTATCATGTACAACCCTACACCTATATATATAACACATAAGGGAGTGTTATGTAGAGAGCACATCCGCCACAATATATTTCAAATCTTCCTTTCTCCTTTAAACCTCAACTATCCTAAAATTAGAAAAATATTTTTTAAATTTACAAAAATTAAAAAACAATAATAATTAAAAAATAATGATAATAATAATTTAACAAGACACCTTAATTTCTCTATTTAATCATTCATTCAAGAAAAAAATTAGCAATTAATAATATTAGCAAAAATAATTCAAATAACAGTAAAATTATAAATGAATGATCCTTTAATAATAGAAAAAATAAATTAAAACAATAATGCAAAAAAACAAAAAAATCTATTAATAACAAAAACAAATATTAGTTAATAATACATTAACACAAGAAAAATTAATTAAAAATAATGTAATAATCCCACACCAAAACCATTAATAACAAAGCAATTAATTATAAATAATGCAATAATCCCACACCAATACCATTAATAAAAAAATTAATTCAAAATAATAATGCAAAAAACATAACAAAAGATAAGAAAAAAAAATCTTACCTTAAATTCGTTGTAAGTGAAGCTGAGAGGAGAAAAAAAAAGTAAAAATTAGAAGAGAGATGTTAATTGACAAAAAAATAAGAAGAGAAAAGATGAGAAGAGAAAGACAAACCTAGAATACATGGATAAGAAGAAAAGATAAGAGAAAGATTGAACAAAGGATAGTGAGAACTGGTGGGGTGTGTGTGTGTGTGTGTGTGAGAGAGAGAGAGAGAGAGAGAGAATGAAAGGATGAACAAAGATGAAATGCCCGGATTGTATTGGTTATGGTATTTTAAAATACATTTATCGATGGAATCATCGATAAATAATAAAATATTAATAATTTAATTTTTTGTTGGGGATGCTATTAGTAAAGTCAAATGAAAATTTCCAAATTGTACAAACATTTTCAAAATCCCCTCCAAATATTATTGATGACTTTTTATTCTTTCAATAATATTATTGGTAAACAAATCAACAAGAGCACACTAATTTTTGGTTCCTTAGGAAGGGAAATAATCCCCTTGGCTAGTGTAAAATACTGATAAAATTAATTCATCGACAATACAATGTGTGATGTTTATAATGAAAAGTGTCAAGAAGAAACAAAACGATTCCTATTGCTACTCGAAAATACCAAAAAACTTAATTCATCAATAATACCATGTATGATGTTAGTGTGTCGATATTTCTAATGTTGTTAAACAATTTATGATACAAGTTTTATATGTATTATTTATCTATCTTGCAAATACTTAACATGATTGCACACACAAGGCAATAACATCAATAATAATATTGCACAATATATTTCTTTGTCATTGAATCGTTGTCATAATCATATTTGTATTCTTCCTTGTCAATTTATTCGTTCTCATCTCCATTACAATCTTTTGATGTTGATTTCATTGCTATCATCATCTTCATTGATATGTCTATGTCCATTGGAGCTCAAGACATCATTCAACTCCTCAAAAATATTCTCAACGATGTGAAAAATTGAATTTTATTCCAGGTCGTTAGACAAAGCAACTCGGCATAGATCAACTAACTCACTAAGTTGAAAGACATCATCTCCCATTATGAATTCGTTGTTGCTGTCCTAAACAACCTCAACATGACCCCTGGATTTGGTTTTTACTACGAATAACCATTCAACTCTTGAACGATCCTTTTTAAAGAAAGGTGTGTGTATATAATAAACTTGCTGACATTGTTTGGTAAAAACAAAGATATTATTAACGTTGCAGAGTCTAGCCTTTAAATTAATTTTTACCAAACCATGATGGGGATCTACTCTGACTCCTTTGTCAGTGGTGTCATACCAATAATATTTTAATAAAAATATGTTATTATGCTTGCTATGATATTGCAATTGAATAACCTCTTCCAACTTTACATGGTAGTTAACTTCAAACTCATTAGAAGTATATCCTTTAACATAAACCCTACTTTTATATGTCATTTTACCCTGCCCATATTCTTTGGTATAAAACACATGTCCATTGATGAAATACTCTTTGTAACACGTAACCTTTCGTTTAGGATCTAAACTTAGTAAAGACAAGGTAGAACTAGCATTCCCTAGAAATTTATAAACCTTGTATATGAAGTACACATATGAATAATTAATAGGAAATATGTAATAAAATTAAGTATTTTGAGAGTTAATAATAAATACAAAGTATTTACACGTGTTCTGAATCACGTGGAAAACTATTCATCTTGTAATTGAAAGGTTTGAGATACAGTTAGCTATGCATTTTAGGATAGTAAAATTTAACGATGTTAAGGAATTTAATAATGTATTTTTTTATCATATTTGTAGCAATTAAATTTTTGAAAATAACATGTTTAATAGTATACTTAGGAGATACATTTAATAATGGATAAGAGGTCTCAAATGACCACAATTAAAACACACACATAATTATATGTTTGTCTAAATTCTGTTTCTGACAAATATCTTCTCCCAAAAATATTTTTTGGAATGATTCATCCAAGATGAGAGTTTCCACTCGAGGGAAGTCATGTCTTTGAACATGATTAATTCTTGTTCTCAATTGAGGCTCATAATAAAACGAGAAAAATGTTGGGATCTTTTCAACAATATAGGCTTCGTATATTAAAGTGTCAATATGTGCCTTGTTTTTAACTTTTCTCTTAAGGTTGAACAAATACCTATATGAATTTAAACAATTGTTTTGACTTTTGCATAAAAAGATAATATAATTTTAATTATTATGCATGTGTAATCCCTAACCTCTCAAATGAATACATCCATCTATATTAGATTGAGCTTCCAAATTTTTCCTCATATTATAAATATATTGGTATATGCTTCATCAAGTCAAAAATGATGAAGGGAATATAGCCTCAAGTTTGTAGATTGTCTTGCCGATATTCATTTCAAGCCTCTCTAAGTGCTTTGTCTGTAACTTGTTGGAGCATATATCTTTAAATAAGTGATTGATCTTCGTGAGTGCATCCCATATCCTTTTTGACAATAAATCCCATTAAGTTAATGGAATGAGTGTTTGCATAAACATATGACAATTGTGACTATTCATTCCATACACTCTGCAATCCTCTTACTCACCAACCTTGATATGTTTGTGGCATGTCTATCAGGAAAACACAGACTTTTAAGCCATATGTAGACTAGTAGCTGTGAATTCTTGTTTAAGGCAAAGTTGACTTTAGGTTTTGTGACTCGTTACACATCATAAACCAACTCCATGTTTTCACAATGACATAATAAAGCTATATTCATTCTAGCTTTGATGTTGTCCTTTGTCTTCCCCTTCACGTCCATAACCATGTTGAAAATGTTGACATCAAGGTTATAACGAAGAAAATTGGTCTTCTTATAAGAAAGCTTTGAGAAAATAATTTGCTTTACCTAGTTATGGATCAAACCAAAACCATAAAACTTATGTTAACCAGATTGAAAACCATTCACAATGTCATTGTACTTTGATAGGTCATAATGCAAATCGTCACCTTCCCTCTTAACTCTTTCAATAAAAATATCTTTTTTGTTCTTTTTATATTTATGTTTTATTGGTAAGAACCGCCTCTGATAGAAAAAAAGAAGATGCCTTGTCACCATTTGTCAGCGTATATGCTTTGTTGTTCTTTATACAATATGAACATGCTAATTTTCCTTACGTGCTCCACCCAGAAACCATTCCGTAATCAGGAAAATAATTGATAGCCCACATCAAAGCTTCCTTCATCTGAAAAATATGTTTCCTAGATAAATCAGAAGTCAAAGTCTCAAATAACCACAACTGCTTCAACTCATCAATCAACAGTCAAAGATTTATCTATGTTGCCTTCTAGACTATAAAGACCGAGTATAATCATAGATAAAAACATGAACTCTAATCTGATACAAATAATTGGTGGCAAGTTGTATACCGTGAGTATCACTGGACAACATGAATAAGAAGCGACAAATGACCCAATGAATTGAATCCATTTTACATAAATAAGACACATGTTCGTTTTAAATGTATATGCATACTTAGGTTTCTAATCTACATATAACATTTGTTTATATGACTAGAATTCATGCTAAATTTTTGTATATAAGTTTACAAGTTTGATTTTTTTATATATTTTTACATGATATATATATATATATATATATATATATATATATATATATATATATATATATATATATATATATATATTATATATATATATATATATAAAGAGTTGTGATCCTTTGTTTAATCCATAGCTCACATTCAACAATTTGAAATACAATATAAAACAAACTAAAAATATTTAGTTATAAGAAACCATATAAGGTAATAATTAATATCTCTTAATTATAACAAAGATTCTCTGGTCAATAATCTTTCCATATAATGTGCATAGTTAAGATTTTTTTCCCGTGAAAAATTCAAGAAAAGGTAAATAAAATAAAACAAAATGAAAAATAATGTTATGGCTTTTTCTTCGGTGCAAACAACTTTTTACTCATGAAATATAATAGAAAAGAAAGTAATTTTTTTCCTTCTTAACTCAAGAAATATATTAGAGAAAAAGTTACTTTCAAGTCCTATGGTGTGGTAGCCCCCATATCGTACAGTGTTTAATGTATAGATTTATGGAGTATTTGGAAGTTAGGTTTAACTAGCTTGTCTTCTTTTTGTTAAATTAAAAAAAAATTGTTTTAAATTAATTTTTTAATAGTTTTGGATTGTTTTGATATATCAAAAATAAATTCTTAACAAATAATAATATTATTGTAATATATTTTTGAGTAAAAAATATTTTAAGAAACAACAACTATATAATATCAAACATTCCTTGTTATAATTTGTTTAAATACATTGAACTTAGCAGAAACCTCTTGTGTTTCGAGAAAGGGATAAGTTGAGCAAATTAAGACATGTCTGTTGATCAATGGAGTTTTTTTTTTTAAATTTTTTAAATAATCTATAGAGAGTCAGATTGAAAAGCCAAGTAGTTTGAAACCCTAGACTAACTTGAAGTTCTTCATAACTTTCCTTCCTGGATAATAAGTTCTAAGTAAATTAAAAGACAACATGTACAATAGACGTTTATAATGCTTTATTTTTTTCATGCTCCCTCATCCATTTAGACTACTAAGAACATCCTTCCTGTGTATTCTTCCAACTTACCATTTCGTGGATCTGAAAGAGGTACATTTCTTCAATTTGCGCAACCAACCCCTTGATGGACAGTTGGTTTTTTAGCTACAGCAGCAGTACGTGCAATCAGAATATTTTGATAGCTGTAGTGCCATGGGTCGGAAAACGAAATTCCTTATAAAAAAATGAGGAAGAACAAGTTTCAAATTTAATACGGCCGTGATGAATGCCAAGACAGCTACGTACCAGTAACTACTCTGAATAAACTCTTTGTGCTCATACATTGAATAGAGCTTCTGGTACACGTAATAAGGTACCCATTTACATGTTAGGCTTTACGTCTCCATACCAACTCTGAATAAACTCTCTGTGCTCATACATTGAATTAATAAGGTACCCATTTACATGTTAGGCTTTACATCTCCATACCAACTCTGAATAAACTCTCTGTGCTCATACATTGAAGTAATAAGGTATCCATGTTAGGCTTTACATCTCCATACCAACTCTGAATAAACTCTCTGTGCTCATACATTGAATAGAGGTTCTGGTACACGTAATAAGGTACCCATTTACATACATGTTAGTGCCCGTTTGGTATTGCTGCACAATCCACGTTTTTAAAAAAGTTAGGGCCTGTGCGTTTGGTAAAAGAAAAATCACGGTTACACCACGTGAATAGTAGCTATGGCCCACCAAATTTGCGTTTCAACCCAGCGTTTTCGTGCAGCTGGTCGAAGTTACTTTTTTCCACCGACACCAACATATCTGCCATCTTTTATCAAAAAATTGCAACACCAGCACATCTGCCATCTCCCCTGCAAAAAACTCAACCATTTTCAAAGTGAAGAGAAATCTGTGTTCTCAGACCAGCGACCCATCTCCTGTTTTTCATTCCACCGACCGACACCAACACCAGCCATCTTCTTGCTTCAGATTTTAACACAAATTGCAACCCATCTCCCCTGCAAAAACTCGAAAATTGCAACCCATCTCCCCTGCAAAAACTCGATCATTTCAGCACTCTGTTTGTCATCTTCGTTCTCAGACCAGCGACCCATCTTCCTTCGGATCGGTGCACGACTAGCGACCCATCCATCTGTGTTTCACAGACCAGCCAACCATCTTCCCCGAGGCACAAACCCATCTCCCTTGCAAACGACAGATCCCAATCCGTCAGCGTCCCCTCTTCTCCCTTGCAAACCCATCTCCCAGCTCCCCTCTTCTCAAATTTGATCTCGATAAGAAATTCCTAACCAAAATTTAGATAAGAAATTCCTAAACAGAAGTTAGATGTGTTATCCAAGTGCTTACTATTTTTTGAAATTTCGAAATTGTATAATATTTGGCCTGTGATATTTCCAAGTGCCCTATATATGTCCTGTGATATTTCCAAATTGTAAGGTTCACTGAGGTGAGATAAATTCAGCATATTTTATGGTTAATAGATATGGATTTAGGGTTAGTGTATTAATAATCTGGGTATCGTTGGCAAGAAACTGTCAGTACTCCAGAAACATATCTTGAAATTGCCAAGCTAAGTATTAGCTAGCTGGATCATTAATGGTGATTGGGTTAAGGTTTTCTCGAAACCAAATCGGCAATAATATGGAGGCTTACTGCATTGACTATTTCCTTGAGTCTATTGACAGTACGATTATCAACTTTCCAAAACCTCCTGAAGGTTGTGATTTAGTATATGTAGGAAAATACTATTTGGTTGATGCTGGTTATTTAGGTTCATATAGAGGGTCGTGGACTCGTGGTATCAAAATTCAGAATTTTTTTTAATTTCACATGAAATTTTTTAGGTGTTTTTAGATTATTTTCATGTGTTGATGTCACAAATGATTTTTAAAAATTTTAAAAATATTATTTTGATGTATTTCTAAAAAAAGACACAAAAAACACTTTCAAAACCAACCGCAACCACACTCACAACCAAACACACAAAACTGTTTTTTTTAAACCTCATGCTCAAACACAATTTTAACCAAACACTTCACTGCTTATTTTGAACCGCAGTAAAAGCGCTTTTTTAAAATTGTTTTTTTTCAACCTCACTCACAGCAACAACAACAATACCAAACAGGCCCTTAGGCTTTACATCTCCATACCAACTCTGAATAAACTCTCTGTGCTCATACATTGAATAGAGCTTCTGGTACACGTAATAAGGTACCCATTTACATGTTAGGCTTTACATCTCCATGTTAGGCTTTACATCTCCATACCAGGTTTTAAGTTCAAGTTAGGATATGTATTTTTTATAAAAATATAAAATAATTAGGATTTTATTCGCTCATTTGAACCCACAAATCCAAAAAACAGAGTAATAAGTTGCAGAATTAATTAATCTACGGATCAAATTTGCAGAATCCTGAGATATTAGGCAATTTAGAATTGAATTGGGATCCCATGCATGTTCACATAGTACCGGTGAGAAGAGAGTACCAAGATCATAGCTATATTGGGAAATATAATCAAGATCCCATCAGAAATTTTCAATACACGAACCGGGAGATGAAAAAAACAAGTTTCATAAACTCATACATGAATTTAATACAAGTGATAAAAATAGCGAGTGATAAAAAAAGATAGTTTATTCAGCATGCATAGCAAATAAAAGACTTGAGAAGCATACAATATTAGTAAAATACTGATCATTCAAGCCCATCTCCTAGTGATCCTAACCATCAAGCCATGCTTCATGTGAAGAATAATAGAATTACCAGTGGGAACCACAGGATGTCCTTCCACCACTTGAACATGATAATTGTAGATTATATTAGCTGCCATTGCCTTCATCTGGGTGAGTGCAATGTTCTTCCCGATACAAGTTCTTGGCCCTGTGTTGAAAGCTACGAACCTGTTAGTCGGCACATGTTTCATCCCTCCCCTCTCGGAAATAAACCTTTCCGGCTTGAAGTCCGATCGGTCCTTCCCCCATACAGATGACATTCTACCCATCGCATACGACAGGAACACGATCTTCATATTAGGGTTAACATGGTGCCCACTTGGAAGAATATCAGGCTGCAGTGGTTTCTTGTGCTCTATAGGAACTGCCGGGTAGAGTCTTAATGTTTCAAATAACACAGCTTGCAGATAAACCAAGTTTTTTAGCTCCTCCGTGTGAAACAGCCGCCACTGATCCTTAGCTTCTTCGTCTGGTATTATAGACTGAAGTTCTTCTCTAATTTTAGCTTCCACTCGTGGATTCTTAAACACGAGCCAAAAGAACCAAGCAAGAGAGTTTTCTCTTCCTGCAATAAGAAAGTTGACGATGGTGTCTCTCATGAATTCGTCTTGTGATTTTGATCCTGTGGATATCTCGCCTTCCATTTTGATGTAGGATGTTAGCAAGTCTTCTCCTTCTCCTTCTCTCATCGAAATGTTCCCTCCTCCGAGCTCTTCTCTTTTTTTTGATATATATGCAGCTGCTATCTGATCCACAGTTTCCCATGCTTCCTTCATTTTCTGCTCCTGCCCAAACCCTAGCAACTTTTGTAGCTTCCATAGGATTTCTGGCGTAACATGCCTAGAGAATATAACTTCCTCGGCATCATCCAGGGCCTTAGAGAAAGGATCTTCCCGGATTTCGTCAGAGAGGAGCTCACGGTCATGCCCTGTAACCAGTTTGAATCCAACATCTAATGAAAACCTGTGGATCAAATCTTGCAAGTCCACTACCAGTCCTTGCTTGGAGACATGCTCAAGGACTGGGATTAGTCGTTTTTCCACCTCATCTTGAGTAGTCCTCACGAGAAATTGGTAAAACTGCTGATGAGTTGTAAGTGCCCTTGCTATCTTTCTCTGGCTCTTCCATGAATCTGAGTCGGCAACAAAAAGCCCATCTCCGAAGATGTCAAACATTTTCTGGAATTCTGGTCCTTTAGGGTAGTTGGAGAAGTTTGTGCTCATTATATGATGCACGTTGGCAGGATCTACGGTGATCAGAATGTCCATGTTAGCGAACCAAGGACCTCTGAAGAGAAAACTGCCGTCAATTCGCTCTGCAAGTTCGGTGGACCAAAGGTGAAATTGGTGGACATTGAGCAAGAGATCAGGTAGCATCCCTACCAGAGGCCAGTTAATGCAGAGTTCATTGCGGTTCCTCAAAAACACAAAAAATAAAAAGGATATGATAGCCAAGAAGATTTCTAAGATCCCTATGAAGGCCATGGTTAGCTGATATTATGGCTTTTAGAATGAACTGTAATTACTTACAGACTGCTTATTTCTGGACGTAGTGGCGCTAGCTATATCTATATCTATCTATATATATATATATTCAAAAGGCCGAAAGTGAAACCATGCTGTTTCCCAAGCTTTGCTGTAAAAAACAAGACGATGGTAAGAAAACAAAGTGTTGTAACCATGATCGATCTTCCCCGCGCTCGCTCTTACGTGCAAATCCAGGTAACCCTACTTGCTTGGTTTCGTACGTGCCCAAATAAATAGGGAAATATATGGTTGAAAAACAATTTTCAAAATGAATAGTAGTAGACAAACAGTACTATCTTTATTTAGCTGGCCCCGCTTTGGATCATAATTTTTTACAGCGCAAGAAGATAAAAATTAACAATTGTTCACTGCTTATGGATTCAAGATCTCTTGAAACATACATTTAATGACCAGATTTTTTATGCTTTAATAAATATTGTAAAATTGTTAATATCAACTAAAGACCAAGTCTTTTGGAAATATTTTTGAATTTATTCTCTCATCAATTGAATCTATTAACGCCAATTTCTTTTTTGTTATTAGAATGTGATCAACTAAATATTTGTTTCTGCTTTTGTGTCTTTTTTTTGTCAATAACTCTCTCGCCTCCCTCAAGCTTTAGAGGATAAAAAAAAAAAAATTTAGATTAAAACATAGTTGAATAAATAAATAAGTAGAAAACGAGATTGTAAAAAAAATCTTAAAGGAGTTTACCAAGGAAAGGCACTGACAAACAAAACAAAGAAAGGATGCATGTTAATTTTATTTGTGGTCCCAACAAATTAAAAAAGAAATTCAATAAGGAAAATGATTTAAAATAAAATAAATAACAATCAAAAGAATAGAAACAAAATCAATCATATAAAAAGATTAAAGGAGAATAAATTGTAAATAAAATCAATTTAGTAACAAAAAAAACAAGAAACTAATTTGAAGAAAAAATAAATTGAAGGACTATTTTAAAAATTTAGAGTTTAAGCCAAAATTGAGGAGAAGAGATTGAGAAAAAACCCACCAAATATTTACTTGAAAAAAAGGAATCAGTTGCGGTGAGCATGGAAGAACCCAAAATCCTCGATCAATCTAAAAAGTCGCCGTATTTACTCCTGAATTTATAGCCCCACTGTCCGCTTGACGAAATGGATGCGGAGAAGATATCAATGTCATTAATTCGTCCATTTTATAGCCCCACCACGCCGCAACCTCTGCGCCGCCGCGAGCCATTTGGCAAGTTGATGAACGACGTGTAAGCTTCATCGATAGCAAATGCAAATAATATAATTCACTAATAGTTTGATTGCTTAGTGATTATATTTTCTTGCAACAAGAAGTTTTAAGAAATATGCTAGCTCAGATGTATTGTGAATAGCTTTTTTAAAATATGAAGAGAAGGGAGTTCAGATTTAGTGGGTGTTTGGGACCGCGTTCCAACCTGTTGTTGCGTTGGACTGCGGCCCCAACATTTGATTCTACCAAACAGGATCCCAGCGTTTAGCTGGGGTCCCACCATTAAAATTGAAAACACGTCGCGACTGCAAAAGCTACTAAGGGCTGCTTTTGCAGCCGCGACACATACACCCAGTGAATGACAATACACTGCCAAAAGAAAAAATCACGTGAAATCCACAACGGCCAAAATAATTGCAGATCATCGTCTCCATCTCTGCCTCTCCCTCTCTGCCTCTCGTCTCCCTCATCTCTCATCAACTCAAACGCCCCTCGTCTCCCTCAGCCCCCTCGTCTCCCACACACACAGTCTCTGTTGCAGATCATCCCTCTCCCTCATCTCTGCCTCTCATCTCTGCAAACGCCCCTCGTCTCCCACAGCTCCCTCGTCTCCCACACACACAGAGAAATTGCAGATCATCCTTCTCCCTCGTCTCTGCCTCTCGTCTCCCTCTGTGCCTCTCGGATCCACTAAAACAAATACAAAAAATCAAAGCCTTAAGTGTAGAAAGGTAAAGCTCACAACTAACTGCCTCTCTCTTGAGTTTTTACCACTTGCTAATTTATTTAGCTTTAATTATAATATTATCTTGCTCTCTTGAGTTTCTCTTTCTCTTTCTCTGTTGCAGATCATCCTTCTCCCTCATCTCTGCCTCTCATCTCCCTCATCTCTCATCTCTGCAAACGCCCCTCGTCTCCCACAGCTCCCTCGTCTCCCACACACACAGAGAAATTGTAGATCATCCTTCTCCCTCGTCTCTGCCTCTCGTCACCCTCTCTGCCTCTCGGATCCATTAAAACAAATACAAAAAATCAAAGCCTTAAGTGCAGAAAGGTAAAGCTCACAACTAACTGCCTCTCTCTTGAGTTTTTACCACTTGCTAATTTATTTAGCTTTAATTATAATATTATCTTGCTCTCTTGAGTTTCTCTTTGAATTAATTTAAAAGTCCTCTGCACTGATGCATATGAGCCTGTTTCGATATCGTGAATGAAAACAGATGAATGTGCTTTGTTTTTAGAAAAAACTTGTTGCATCAACTCTGGGAGGTGATAATTAATTATATTGTATATGTAGAAAGGGCCATAGGTGAAACAATGACTTGGATGTTGGAAACATGGGGTTTTGATTTCTATACCTACAAAGTATAGTTGAATAGTTTAGATTCTATTTTTATCCTATTAATGCCAAGTTTTATGATTTTGACAAAAAATAAACTCCCGTCACAATAGTTCAAGTAAGAAATGAAGGAAACATGTAGAAGCTTGAGAATTGGGAATATCATACATCTCTTTAAACCTATATTGCTCTCATAAAAGTGCAGACCAAGTTTTTCTAGGCAACAGACTTGGAAAAATAATTAAAAGAGCAAGTTTGCATCTTAGTATCTATGTAAACCCAGTAATAACTCATAATAAAAATAAAATCTTAGTGGTTTATGTATTTAGGAGTAAAAATAAGAGAGTGCTATTACTTGGGGCATTTAGTTTTTTCTAATTTTCTGACATGTAGATTCAAATCCATGCAAAAAATTGGTTCAGTTGGCCTGATTGGTGGCCTGTTGGATGATACATGATTAATTTACTGTAATTTCATGAATTGAATGAACTCATAGGATAAAAAAGCTCTATATTTTTTAAAATTATATGCATGATGGATTTCATGTATCAAAATGAATTTATGAATCCAACATGCATTGCATTCTCCAAAATTGAAGGTGATTTTTGTGGAATGTATTATTTATAAGGTGGCTGTGGAACTTGGATAAAATTCTCTCTTTTATAGTCATGCTTTGATTATAGCTTTTTATAATCCTGTCTAACATATCATGAAAGTCCACATGAATGATCTCTCACGCAGTTTGTGGGTAGACAACAGGATATAGTTTCTGAAAGAACAATGAAAAGAAAAGGAATGGTATGGCATGCCATAAATGTTAGTATGTTAACATCGGAAGTATGACATGCTATAAATGTTGGTATGCTAACATCTGAAGGTGATTGTTACTTTCTTAAGTTTCCACTTGGTGATTTAATTTTCTTTCCATTCACTACCCCAGTGCCTTGCTGACATTTTAGTGAAGTCAACTTGTGGCTCTTCTCTATTTTGATTTGGAAATACAACATGTTTATATTAAAATAATTGCAGTGCTCTCTGTGAACACAACTGCTCCTTATGTCAACCTAGACTTTGATGTATAAATGTGTGTTGAAGTTTTGTAATTTTGTTAATTAGTTTCTGTTGTGAAATTTTGTTAATTAAGGTTTTTTTATGTTAGTTTATTTAGTTAGAGAGTATAATTAGAAAGTATAACTCCTGAATTTATTGTTGTTATACAAATTGTTAATTGTTGGGAACTAATTTAAATTATAGAATGGAAGGCGGTGACAATACAGATAAGTTTCAATGGACACCGTAAATGTTGCATATTTTTTGCGACATATGTATTATGGCAATTGAGTTGGGAATGCGACCTACAACGTATTTTGATAAGACGGGATGGAAATTTTTGATCACGACCTTTAGTGAACGAACCGGTCTATCATTGACCAAATCACAGTTAAAAAACAAGTGGGATGGTTGCAAAAAAGACTGGAAAACATTGCTCGGTTAGTTGGAGGGGTGAACATCTCAAGTAGCAGCAACACACGGAGCAGTGGCAAAAGAAAAGAGATGGAAGCTAATGAGGGTCGCACGAAGAAGAAGAAGAAGACAACTAGCATTGGTGTTCAGCTCATGTCAAGGTGGGACCAACTAGTTGACAATATGTCCAGTAGGAGTGATTCAACCTCCTTGAATATGGATAAACAAGGGTGTAGCATTAATGAGGTGATGGCGGAGATCCATTCTATTCCTGGAATCCACGATGACCATGATTTCCATGACTACGTAGTAGAAATTATGCTCCAACGTCGGAGGAGAGAAATGTGGGCTGCTATGGGAACCCTTGAAGAAAAAAACGATTGGTTGAAAAGGATGTTTGCACGTACTAAAAAAAATTAACCTAAGGTATGACTAATTTTAACACTATAAATCCTTTTTTTCCCACAATGTTAATTGAATGCAATGTGTGATATTATTGTAATAATTGCTTGATAATTGATGTATACTTTTACATTGGCAGATTTATTGCGCAGACAATTTTGGTCAAATTAGTTTGCAATCCGCGCATCATTGAAGATGAGTTTCGCTGTTGTATTATTACTCGGTATGTTATAATCATTGGTTTCGATGAGTTCTTTTTAGTTGAAACTGTATTTGTATCTCATTTGTTATTTGAAAGTTTGTATTTGAAATTTAATTCCCTCGTTTTAGTACGAGATACATAAATCAGTTATAGTGTTGTATCAATGCATGAGTGGGATAATTTTTTAATCGATAATTTTTTTTCTAATGATGTTAAATTTTTTAATTGTGTTCTTAATAATTTTTGTGCTCTTGTTCACTCACATGTTTTGCATAAATGAAATTGTACATATGTGCAGAAAATTTGAATTAATGTTGGCTAGATGACAAGAAAATAATGCATTTCAATGGATTCTACAATTATGACAAAATGGGACTATTTACTCACATGTTTTGCTTAAATGACATTGTACAAATGTGCAGAAAAATTGTACAAAGCAAATAATGCTCTTCAATCACTTTTTCTATATAAATGAGTGATTTCCATAACATTTACACTCCCACATATATACATTTGTAAGAGCAACTTTGAAGAGCAACTTCACAAGAGAAACATCATTAACAATTTTCAGGTTTATCTTAACTTCTTATACTCTTAATTAATTTTCTGCAACCTTATAAATTGTTTTTGTAAGTTACTTCAATGGCATGATTTTGTGTTTGTGCCTTGTTCAAGTACTGATGCAAGGTTGTCATGGTTTTTATAATCTGAACTTTTCTATTTAGCATTCATGGTAAATTCATGTTCATATTTCATTCCCTTTATCTTTTGTGTGGATGATAATGTGCTGTTGTGAGATTATGTTTTGAATGTGTGATGTGCCTTGAAATCTGTGACGGTGTGCCTTCCTTGTAAAATATCGCTTCTATAAATTCTTTCTCCTGCAGTAATGATTATTGATGAAACAGAATTATGGTTGATGAGAATGTGAGATATATATTTCTAAAAGAGGATTAGTACGGTAAAGAACAAAAGAGAATTATTGTGTGCAAAGAATGTCAGGTTGTATGATTCTGGGCTTTGTAATGATAAGTTAGATATATTATGATGCCCTCCAAGCTTCCTGTTGAATTTGACTGTAAAACAGAGTGGGTTTTGCAATCAATTTATATCCAAGTTGGTGAAAAATTAGATTCCAAGATCATACATAAAGGGTTTGCTTATATGTGCCCAGTGAAGTACTTTAGGTGAATGGATTGGGATGAGATTTTATTTAGGCTGTTGGAAGTCTATGTAGATGTTGGAGCTGTACCTCAAAACAATCATCTTAATAATGAATTGTTTTAGTGGCAGGTTAAATTTTTGAGATTACCTATCATTCACAATGTAAAATGCATATCCAGTCAAGAGGTCACAATGTAAATTCCAATCTTTTTATTTTAGACCGGCGCACCATTTAAAAAAAAATAATAATAAATCAGTATATTATTTGGTATATTTCTGATTAACTGGTTAACGAATTATTTTTTTATGTTTGATTTTTTTTTTTCAGCTTCACCCTTTAATTTTTATCAAAACCCCGCATATTCATTTTCTCTTACCGGGACAAACCATTACTCGCAGGCACACTATGCTAAAACATTGTTCTAATTTTTAGCATCCTTTATTTCTACAATAACTGCGAGTGATCTGGTTGTGTTATGCTTGCAATTATTCTGCGTATTAAGAGTATTCTGCTTGCTATCCAATTGAACTAAACAAATGGGTCTAGAAGCTAGACCCATTTTTGTTTTTCCTTTGCTTCATGGCCAAATGCAAATTGTGGTGGATTTGTATTTCGTTCCATTCTTTGTGCCACACTTTCCTTTTCTGGTCTCATCAGAGCAATTTCACTTGTAATGAGTAGTTTAATTTTGTGTGACCTAGCCTTCTCTTCTGCAATTTTGTAATCAGTTGCACCATCGCTTACAGTTCCTTTGATAGCTTTAAAAACCAGAAAAAACAAAGTAAAAATTAAGTTGGTATTATACACTAATTATGAACCAGTAGAAGCTTGTGAGATAATGTGTTTTATAATTTTTTTCTTAAATCTATTTTAATTTGGTCAAAACTTTTTCTTGTACCAAATTTTTATCCAATGAAGTTTACTTTTTGGAAGGAACTCTGGATAAATAAAGAATTGTTGTATTAATGTAAAAATAATTCGGGTAATTCGAATTACCCTAGTTGTAAAATCAGTAGAACAAACATGAATAAAAGAGAAAATATTGTATTTTTTTTACGGTGATTATCCAAAATGATAAACATTTTACATGATGCTCGCCTCTGCTTGGAACCATTGAAGTCCTCCTAGTAATATTAGCAATGCGTAGGAGAATCTCATTTTCTTAACTTTACATATAATTTCTTTGTTTTTCTATAATTAACGCAAGAGAAACATCATTAACAATTTTCAGTTTTCTTTTCTTTTCATGGAATTTGAAGATATGAATGATCCTTGGTATAACAATATAGTTAACGAAGATTTTGATGCCGATTATGAAAATGTAATGAACTGCGTAGAAGAACAAATTAATTACCAAGCTTCTGAAGGTGCTAATACATCGATGGGTGGCGGTAATGATGGGGGTACTGATGATGGAAATGACAATAGTAACGATGATGACAGTAACGACGATGAAAGTAACGATGATGACAGCGACACCGAAAATGAAATGGAATTTTGTAGGATACAATTGGAGAAGGAAAAATTAATTATATGTACGGATGGAGCTATAAACTTGTATTACATAAATTACATGTATAAGGAACCATGTATGGTTTCATACAACACAGGTATGCGCTGGCTGACGGAATTATTAAATGGTCATTGGAAACGATGCTTAAACATGTTTCGGATGTACGCAAACACTTTGACGAGTTTGTGTATAGATTTAGAAACACAATATGGTTTAAAACCTTCAAGCCGCATGCCCGCGATAGAAAAGCTTGCAATGTTTCTATTTACAATAGCCGTTGGCACATCTAATCGGCAAGTGCAAGAGAGATTTCAACATTCGGGCGAAACAGTTAGTAGATGCATAAATGAAGTCGTTGAAGCAATATGTTTGCTCGCTGTGGACGTCATAAAACCAACAGATCCAGATTTTACGAGCATTCCAAGCGAAATTGCAACGAATCAAAGACATATGCCACATTTCAAGGTAAGGTGTTTTTATTTTAATCATGTGAAAATGAATTTCTATTCTTTTATTAATGGACAAAATAATATGAATTTTCATCTTTTTCATGCAGAATTGTGTCGGTGCAATTGATGGAACACATGTTCGTGCTTGCATATCAGCCGAAAATCAAGTTCTATTTATTGGAAGAAAAGGCGTCCCAACCCAAAATATTATGGCTGCTTGTAGTTTCAATATGCAATTTACCTTTGTATGGGCAGGATGGGAAGGCAGTGCACATGACACATGTATTTTTATGGAGGCTATTAACAATAATAATATCAAATTTCCCAAACCACCAGAAGGTAGACATTTCATATACATTTTTAGAGTTGGTCAATTAGATTAATAATATTCTTCTTCGATTTTTGTTTCTTAATATATACTGGTGTTTTCCTTTTCACGCAGGCAAGTACTACTTGGTTGATGCTGGATATCCCAATGAGTATGGGTACTTAGGCCCTTATAAAGGTCACAGGTATCATTTCCAAGAGTTTAGGCGTCGTGCACTGCCAAGTGGTCGTGAGGAAGTTTTCAATCGCGCACATTCATCACTACGTAACGTGATAGAATGCTCATTTGGTGTATGGAAACAGAGGTGGCAAATTTTGCAAAACATGTCTGCTTATCCATATAAAACACAGGTGAAGATTGTGGTTGCATCAATGGCATTGTATAACTACATTAGAAGAAGATCACAAGATGATATTACTTTTGCCGAATATGATATTACTATATTTGGTGTATGGAAACAGAGGTGGCAAATTTTGCAAAACATGCCTGCTTATCCATATAAAACACAGGTGAAGATTGTGGTTCCATCAATGGCATTGCATAACTACATTAGAAGAAGATCACAAGATGATATTACTTTTGCCGAATATGATCGCAATCCTAATTTTGTTCCTGAAGATATTTTACCAGATGTTGTTCCTCGATCAAATAGTCAGGGGTCACAGACACGTTCACGTATGGATTTGGTTCGTGATGGAATTGCAAGTAGTTTAATGAGAGAATAATTAGTTGCAAGTGTTTAATTTACATCAATTATTGAAACATTTTGTTACTATATTTATTAATAAATATAAAATATTATTCCAACAAAATATTTATATAAATGTATGTGTGTGTGTGTCTATACATGTGTATTTTTAATTAATTTAACAAGTTGACAGCAATTTGAAAAGCATGGTAACCAAACACACAAAACTGCTTTTCATTAAACTCAACATCAATCACAGTTTTAACCAAACACAAATTTCAGTTATGAACCGCAGCTAAAAGCGCTTTTCAGAAACCAGCTTTTTGTCAACCTCAACCACAACAACAACAGCTGTGCCAAACAGGCCCTTAATGTGTGAAACCTGAATCAAAAGTATTTTTATTATTAATAAAATAAAATAAAATAAAAATTCCAATGATATGATAATATCAAGTTAAACTCCATCCTGAGTTATGACACCGACCAATTTGATTTTAATTTTAAAATATTTATTGATTAGTTTTGCGAGAACAATCATATCTATCAACTATACATCAGATTGAACTAAAATTTTATAAGTAGATGCTAAAACATAAAACTATGTTTTAGTATATTTTCAGAATAAATAAAGTTATGGAATATATTGTTTTAGATGATCAAAATTATTATTAGATGAATCTTTTCAAATCTATCATAATAGATTTTTATATACTGTTTTGGACATATTTGGAGCTATATGTTGAATTTTGCAATTTAAGTTGAGTTAGAAACTAGATATCTCAAGATTTTTAACCATATATGGTAGGTCCCAAGTAATTCATCGAAACAAAATAGAACAACGTGTTTGAAGTCAATACTAAAATCTTCCAATAATATATGAAAATTAGAGATTCACGTTACACGGAGGAATTTTGGCATAAACACTTTGTTTTATTATCATATTTTATTTATTTATTTATTTTTGAATAATTATTTCCAGTTTGGGTTTGTTCTTACTCATTAGATATTTTTTAAGAGTTTACTTTATTATTGAACTTATGTTAGTTGATTAATAGTTTAAAGCCATTAGCATGCAACTCAAAACAGGTCCATTAGGGTTGGTTAGAGGATATTTTATTGTGTTTTGTTTTAGTTGCAAGATTTTGGTAGCAAGTTGAAGAATAAATGTTAGTTTTTTTTTATTTGTTTGTGGTAAAACAACCTTTATGTGAAGGAAGAAAGATCTTGCATTGATAGTTAAACAAGAAGTTTTGTAAGGATAAGGTTAGGGGTTTTGGAAGAGATAGTGTTATTTTTTTTTCCCCGTCAAGTACTGGGTCCTCAAGAAACTTGGTTTTATTCCCTCATTTTCTTTCTTTTAACCCATTTGTGAACTTTACTATCTATTTTTTTTATATATAAAAAAACAACAATAATGTCAATTTGATAAAGAAAATAATTAAGAAACACAAAATGAAAGCGAATGCATTGAAAATATATTTCTTTGAATTTGATTTTCTTAAAAGAACATCAACTTGATAAAAATTATTAAAAATTACAAAAAGGGTGTGTGAATAGTCAAAATGAATTGAAAACATATATTTTTTTTTCTTTTTTGGATTTTTGGAAAAAAAAGTAAAAAAAAAGAGCTATGACAATACTGATGAGATTCCATCTCCTCCATAAAACTTAGCGTTAAGCAACTGAGTGACTAAACACACACCACTCGAATCCTGCGAGCACTAGTGCACGTGTCAAACACTTTTTTTTTAATAATATTTATATTTAATAAATTATCAAAGTACCCCTCCATCAACACGATAATAATAGAAAAATCACAATAGAAAGATGAAAAAGCCCCATGTAGTAAGTTTATTATTTTTTGATTTTAAAGGTGATTTAATCATTTAATTATTTTGTAAAACTGAATAGGCCAAAAAGCTCTTGAACAATAGGCTAAACATTTTTTTTTTCTTTTAAAAGGTAATTAAGTCTTTTACGACACTAAAAAAATTTAAAAACCAATTTAACATCGATCAATTTGATAATGTCAATTGAACCTTCTAAAACAAATCATTCCTCTTGGTTTGTATGTATTGTGGAGGATAAAAATATCATTATATATAGTATAAACTAATCTAATAATATATATATATATATATATATATATATATATATATATATATTGACAATTGTATGCATGAAAATGCAAATCAGACGTACTAAAACCGAATGAAGCTCTTATATAATTAGTAAGAAACAGACTAGGGTGAATACTGAAGTGTCTAATAAAGATTTGTCGCTTGTTTCTCAATATGGTTGATATATTCAAAGAATATGGATAATCTTATTTCAAATTCTACTAATTATTTGAAAAACACAGGTAGGTAACGTGTCATTAAAGGATTTTAATAAATTGAAAAATACCAATTTGCCTCCAATAAATATAATAATAACTAATGAACCTATAAAAAACAATAATTTAACCCCAATAATCAGCTAATTATTGTTTTTAAAATACTAAACTGATAATTATAGTATTACGGTTAATAATAATAATATGTGTCGTTAATCCTTTATGCCGATCATTTTTTAAAAAAACATTAATGTTATTGGGTCTTGGAAAAGGAGAACAATTTTTTTTTTATCATATGAATTTGACTTTTTTTTTTTATTATTGTTTACTCTTTGTTAGAAAACAAAAGGATTAAACTTATTTTATGGCATTATCTTTTGCATTATGATTTTTTTTATTAACTTGGATGTTCGGGCTAACTTGCGTGTATCTCGACTAATTCAACTGGTAAATGACATTGTTTATATATATATATATATATATATATATATATATATATATATATATATATATATATATATATATATGTGTGTGTGTGTGTGTGTGTGTGTGTGTGTGTGTTCTTTAAAGTAAGATGACAATTGTATGCATGAAAATAAAAATCAGACGTATGAAAACTCATTGAAACTATTGTAATTAGTAAGAAACAGAATGGGTTTGAGATTAAAGTGTCTAATGAAAATGTGTTGATTGTTTCTCACCAGGGTTGATATATTTGAAGAATATAGATAATCATATTTCATATTTGACTAATTATTTGAAAATAAATAAATAAATAAATAAATAAATAAAATAGATAGGAAATGTGTTGAAATCTATTAAACCCAATAAATAAAACTTGTTGAAATACTTGCAAACTCAAAAATTAAAAATTATCTAAATGAAAAGGTCAAAATAGAAATTAGTATCTATTTTTAGGCCTTAACTACTACAATCAAACTCTTCATGTTTAAAGAAAAACATGGAGACATTTTATCACATAAAAGTGAATAAACCAACTATTATCTTTCTTTTCATCGTTTTCAGGTGGTTTTCTCTCTCATTCTCTAATTCAAGAGCTAAATTATTAAAAAATATTTTTTCATAAAAATTATAATTACTTTGTGAAGAAACATAATAGCTAGTGTGAGAGCCACATGAGGCTTTTCCCTTGTTTCAAGGCAATAAGGCCTCTAGAGAATCATGAAGGTTATGGTACCGTTTGATATTGTATTTCAGAAATATTTAAAAATATATATATATATATATATATATATATATATATATATTTTTACTTTAAACTAAAATAATTTAGTGTTTTTAGATTATTTTAATGTGCAAATATCAAAAATAATTTTTAATAAATAAATAAATAATATTATTTGATATATTTTTAAATAAAAAACACTTTTAA
Source organism: Salix brachista (assembly GCA_009078335.1). NCBI lineage: Eukaryota > Viridiplantae > Streptophyta > Magnoliopsida > Malpighiales > Salicaceae > Salix > Salix brachista. The sequence goes on along the minus strand of CM018578.1, from coordinate 8,255,306 downwards.
AAAAGATAGTATGTTAAATAGCCCAAGAAACCAAAAGAAATTAATAAGGCCGGGCCGGTGGTATTTGGAGCCCTGTTGACTACCAAAAGAGAAGCTATTGGAGTGCTATTATTTGGCTGTTGTAATTAGTCTCCTTGTAGGAATTATATTTTGTTTGAATTACAACCCTCGAAATCACTCATGTGCTTTTCTAAATTCTTCAAAATAGCTCCTTTTGATTTATTTATTTTCAAAACTTACCTGGTATTTTAGAATCTCAATTAATTGGATAAAATTGATTGCACTAAATCATCATATTAATACCAGTTAATATTTTTTGAAGTGTTTAAAATTTTTTTAAAAAAATTCTCAAGAAAATAAACTTCATGGAAAAACAAAGCTAATATTCTTTTGAAAAATAAATTCAAAAATACACTATCTATAATGATATTTAATTAAGAAAGTTTAAAATTTTAAATGGCTGAAAATTGGATTTTTTTTGTTTGAGAAATTCAACTTCATCATATTCTAACGTTTGAATTTATTCAATTAGATATATATAATGTTGTTAGATTATTTATTTATTTTTTTGATATTTTTATTATTCCTAAAACACTTTCTAAATTTTTTATTTTTTGTTCGGATCATATTTGGCTGGAAAAATCAAAGCATTATCTTAAAAACTATTTTTTTGTAGGAAAAATAAATCTTGTTTTTTTGTGAGCAATCACATCTTTTTTGATAGACACCTACAAACTGCTTTGAAAATAAACTCCATTGCTCTCTCAAAGATATAGAACCTAATGCTCTAAAAGACCAAAGGAGAAATAGTAGGAAATAAAGAGTTGTTCATGATAGAAGTAAACATTTCTTTTTATCGATTTAATAGATTACTTAACAACCCATCAATTCTCCTTTTATACAGATTCATATAGAATTCATTCAATTAAATATAAAAATTATTAAAAAATCATTTTTATTTTATTTTTAATACCCCTCAGTCTCTTTTTATTTAGAATTTTTGGATCAAAATTGATATAAAATTCTTCAATTAAATATAAAAATTACCACCCATCATTTTTTTTTTAAATACCCATCATAAAAAGAAATAAACTTGATATATATATATATATATATATATATATATATATATATATATATATATATATATATATATAGACACATATCAATTGCCAGATAGATATTTGCAATAATGACAACATACTTTAAATGGAATTAAAAATGACTCTTGTGACACCTCAACCGAGTTTGGCGTATACCACCAATAATTAAAGTGATACCAATAATTAAAGTGATGTGTCCCGGTGCATTGATAAACAATCGCAATTCAATACAAATATGATGGATAGTAGGCAAGTTAGTGTAAGAACTTCTTAGACCCTATAAATAAGAGGTAGCTTCGGGACTCAAACTTCACCCAAACCTAATCCAAAATATATATATATTTATATTATATAAATATATTAACCCAGCATTAAAATTATTTTAATACAATATAATATATGCATACGTTAATCATAAGAGCTAGGATCATTTATGAAGGAATAAGAACTTTAAAAAGCTTCATCCAAGTGTGGAAAGACTAGACCTATCATAATGATTCTTGACATATCAACGGTATGATATGACCCTTGTTTTTCTAAATTTGGCATTTTGAATTGAAGGGAAGTCAATTGCGACTATAGGAAGTAAGGTGACAATTGTTGTTACTAGTGAGATGGTGTCATGATATGCCATGAGAACCACCACGAGGGAAACAATTTTGAAACTGATGTTCAAGGCCTAATGATTCTTTAATATAGTATCAGAGTTTTGTTGATTATGAATTCGAATCTCACCATCCTCATTTTATTTGATAAAAATCAAGTATAAAGTAGTGTGAGTCCATGTGCATGTTTCAAACTTAAAAAACTTTTACTTGAGAGAATGTATTAGAGAATAATATAAATTATATTATAATGTTTCTCCTAAAAACTTAAATTTTTAGATAAAATAGTTTATCAATAAAAAAAAACTACTACAAAAAGAAGAAGTTAGTAACTATTCGAAACCCTTGTATTTCATGAGTTTTTCAATTGTGGTTGAAACACGATCAAGAGCGAGCCAAACATCACAGAGGTAGTACGGCCTACTGTGATAGCTATGACTTCTGCAGAGAGAGAAGAGAATGAAATTCTGGATTTGTTGGTCTTTAACTTTCCATCCCATGCATGAATTTTGGATCTGTTGTTAACGAAGAAGATCCTTCATTTAATAATGGTGGGAGGTTTTGGAAAAGATTCATCAACGAAACTAAGAAGGTTTTGACATCAATCAAGAAGACGAGGAAGTTGGGTATTGCAAGTAATTTGTGGTTCAAAGTTTAATGGAAACGTACCCTGTGAACCATTGTGTTCAAAACAAAGTCCCGGCCATGGGAGAAGAGCAGGAAATATTTATAAATACAATAATTATTTGTGGAGAAATAAGCTTTCACTTGCGGGCACAAACTCGATCTGGAATCAAAGTCCAGAATCGGGCATGCATAGTTAAACACGTACGTACAATAGCCACAGAAATCTAAACGCAAATCCATCTACGGAAAACAAGTTATTCAGGTTTCAGACCCATTTCCTTGAAAGCCTGGCCTTCAAGCCATGCTTCATATGAAGAATGATGGAGCTGCTAGGAGTCACAGGGTGGCCTTCCACCACTTGAACTTGGTAGTTGTGGATTATAGCAGCTGCTACTGCCTTCATCTGAGTGAAGGCCACACCTTTCCCCAAACAAGTCCTTGGACCAGCATTGAAAGCTAAGAATTTGTACGAGGGTTCATGTTTGATCTTTCCACTTTCAGAGATCCACCTTTCTGGCTTGAATTCCAAGCAATCCGGTCCCCATATTGATGCCATCCTTCCCATCACGTAAACGGAAAACAGCACCATCATGTTCGGACCGACAGGATGCCCCGTCGGAAGTACATCTGACTCCAGAGGTTCCTTGTGCTGGAATGGGACAGGTGGATAAAGCCTGAGCGTTTCACATAGGGCTCCATGGAGATAAACTAGATTGCTTAGCTCTTGTGTGCTAAATAGCCTCCAATTTTCCCTTTCTTCTGCCGGGATGAATGCTTTAAGCTCTTCTCGAATCCTGCTTTCTACTTGCGGATTCTGAGAAACTAGCCAGAAAAACCAGGTCAGAGCAGAACTGGTGGTGTCTCTCCCTGCAAGGAAGAAGTTTACGATGGTGTCTCTTAGAAATTTGTCGTCTGTTTTTAATCCCAGGATTTCAGGATGACTCATGTATGATGTTAGCAAGTCAACACCATCTTCGTCTTCTACCGTTATGGTTTTCTTACTGAGTTCTTCCCTTTTCCTTGATATATATTCTGCTACCGTACGATCCAGCGTTCGCCGAGCTTCTTTCAGTTTCTGCTCTCGTCCAAACCCTAGCCACCTTTGTAGCTTCAAAAACAATTCTGGCCAGATATGCCTATAAAATATTGCTTCTTCAGCATCGTCCATGGCCTCTGAGAATTCAACTCGAGGGAATTCAATGGAGAGGCATCCCGGGTCAAACCCCGTAACCAGTACGGAGGTGATATCAAATGTAAACCTCTGAAACACATCTTGTAAGTCTACCACTGAGCCTTGCTTAGCCACGTGCTCAAGGACTGGAATGAGCCCTTTCTCCACCTTGTTCCAGCTACTCTTCACCAAGAACCTCTGAAACTGCTGGTGATTAATCAGCGAGTGAGCAAGTTTCCTCTGACTCTTCCACTCGTGTGAATCAGCGTTGAAAATGCCATCTCCAAGAATATCAAATATTCTGGAGAACATGGACCCCTTCGGAAAGTTTGAGAAGTTTGAGCTCATTATGTAATGTATGTTCGCTGGATCCACAGTGTTCAAGATATTAGGGCTACAAAACCAGAGGCTTTTGTATATAAAACTGCCCCCACTTAGCTGTATAACCTCTGCGATCCTTTCATACGGCCGGTGAAGGTTCCTGATAGAATCTGGCAGCATTCCTACAAGCGGCCAGTTTGTCGGCAGCCTCTTTTTTTTGTTTCCGAAACAGAAAAAGATGGCCAAGGCAGCAACTGCTAAGAATATTTCAAGAAGCCCTAGTGATGCCATTGAAAGTGTACCAGAAGCTACCATTGATAGAATCCTGAAGCACTGATCAGTGCACATATATAGAATTTATTTTGGAAATTTCTTTTAGCCACCCGGACTTCTGTTGTGATAAATGTTTCCTCTCTCAATTAGGATCTTGACGTCTCGTTTTTATATTTCTAATTGAAAAAATATGAATCGTTAAAATTCAGATTTGAATTTAATTATTTAGATAAGGTAATAAATTAATAAAACAATAAGTTAAGTAGTTTCCAAATTACTAAAATAGCTGCCCTTTGTAATGTAGATCAAAATTGGTTTGGTCGTAAACCAAGAAATTTAAAGACGATCCATGCATTTATTAATTAAAAAACATTATTATAATATTAAAGAGTAGTCTTAATGGATAACGAGGTAATCATCCAAGAGAATTATTAAAATTATTTTATTTCATAAGGTTGATGTGGGACACCGTCCTTAAGATAGTGTGTTTCAATCTGTATGTTCATTACCGAAACTGCATGTAATTTTATCGAATTCTGGATTAATTACCCAAAAACTTTCCATCTTAGGGAAAGTCTTGTTTCCAGAAAATTGTGGACATCTATAGACCCTGTATGACATTGAGTTTCAAAATGGTTTTGATTTTTTTTTTTAGTCTTTATATTTAATTAATTTTTTTTAGTGTTTTTAGATTATTTTTATATGTTGATATCAAAACTGATTTTTTTAAAAAAATAAAATATAATATTATTTTAATTTATTTTTAAACACTTGTAATAAACAATTTCAACTACACTCCTAAACCATTTCGAGTTTTTGCGTTTTTATTTTTCTGAATTTTACAAGTTCTGTAGTACAAAATAATAAAAACTAAAAACAGGTATCAGGTATTAATTGATTTGAGGAAATGTTAGGTTAAAGATGTGACAGAAGCATTAGCTTTCAAGTTACCTCATGAAAGATATAGCGCACCGAAAACTCCCGAACGCCCAAGCAAATATTGGAATCTTCCATCAATGTTTGTTTGAATCAAGAAAAAAAAAGTTAAATAATTTGAGATGTAGTTTTTATAATAAGATTTATATGATTTAAGACGTATGATTATCAATTGACATGCTTAAAGCTCATGAATAATCACAAGATTATAATATTCAACTTAATTATTTAAGAGAGAATTAAAGTATTATGAGAATATTAGAATAGGATTGACTTGCTTAAAGTTCAAGGATAAAATTAGTTAGTTCAACGAGTGAATGATAATATATATATCTCACTACACCACATATAACAAACAATAACTTTTATTGTTTATATTGAACTTAGGTTAATTGTCCAAAAGGATTACCAATAAATAAATCTCTAAAAAAGAAAATTTTACATGAGAGGAAGCCAAAACATGAGAAAGAAATTCATTACCAAAAAATTGATAAATACAAATTGAAATACCAACAAAAATAAATTCACTAGTAGATTGTAATGAACTTTACGATGGAGTAGTTCCTTATTATGTTCATTGGTAAACACTGCTAGACAATTTTATTGGTATATGCCAAAGAGAAACATAATAGGAAAAGAAAGAGTTACAAAAAAGATATAATGACGTTTTATTTTTATAGACTAGGTTATTGATAGAATAAACTTGTCAATAATATTCATTCGTGACACAACAGTAATATGTAAGTTGTCACTAGGCAAGCGGCTCCCCTCTCCCCTTCCCCTATATTTTCTTTTTCCTCTATTTTCTCTACAAAAAATAGCAGATCCCCTTCTTCTATTTTATCACAAATCAACCTCTCATCACAACAAATCAGTCACCTTAATAGTCAGTCTATTGACATCACTTTGATTTAATTTATTTTAGGATTCTCCACATCAAATAAGCAAAATGATGCGAATCAGCCCAGAAACACCAACAAGAACTTATTACATATTCAGGGGCTTGATTCGTGGTTTTGAAGGTGTCAACAAGTCAAAATTGCAAGGACCATTGAAGTATCAAGAGGAGATCCTAGTACATCTTATCTATGTGCAGGAGTGGTCCAGCCCAAGGTAGTCAAAATCGAGATTTTGACACGAATCGGAAAGGGCTCCGAAAAATCGGATCGTAAAATCGTAAGATCGTACCCGAATTTGTCCGTACAAAAATCGTAAAATCACAGCTAAAATCGTGTGAGAAGAAAAATCGTAAAATCGTATGTAAAATATTTCTGAATACAAAATAACATAATTATGGACATAAAACTTAATTAGTTTAGGTTCATACATGATGTAAAATAACTTCAAAACACATTACAAAATAATTATGTCCCTAAAAGTTCATAAGTTAAAAACTAACAAATTTAAAACAAATCTTCAGCTGGCGTACAAGTAATTGTATATTTTTTTATGATTGTTGTATTTGAAATTAATTAATGTTATTTATTATCTTAAATTAATAGATTTTTTTTAAAATTATTTTTTATGCTAACTATTTTTTATGCTAATTATTATTATTATTATTATTATTATTATTATTAATATTAATATTATAACCCCTCCCCCGTATATATTATTATTATTATTATTAATATTATAACCCCTCCCCCGTATATATTATTATTATTATTAATTTATAACAAGTGAACCCCCCCGTAAAGTTAGTATAAAAGTAAAACTTTTACTAACCCTAAATGGCTAAATCTCTTCTTCTTCACGCCGCCGCCCACCTCATCCATCATCTCCCTCAGGCCTCATCCATTTCTAAGCCTAAACTGCTTCAGTTCTCCTCGCATTCCCAAGACAAAATAGAAGCAGCAAGTCTATCCTCTCCTTCTCTTGCCTAAGTTCTTTCTTCTGTTCTTGTTTCTTTGCTATGCACTACAAATTCTTTGACGACTGCGAGGATTCCAGTTTACGGTTTTGTGAAAATTGAGATTTCTCAAATGCAAAATTGAAATTGAAGAAAGCCCTTCGCCCCGTGTTACGCACAGTAGAATATCATGAACTCGTAAAATCGAACCGATCCGGTCCGATTTTACGAGTCAACCCGATTTTGACCGAGTTTGACCGAGTTTGACCGGTTTCGGTTTTTCTTCCGGTCCAACCAGGTTTGCTGAGCCAACTCGCAAACTCGTACGAGTTTGCGAGTTGGCTCGCGAGTTTGACTACCATGGTCCAGCCCAACTTTATTTGGGCCATGAAGTGAGGACAGCAAAGGAGCCAAGAGAATCCTACTACAACTTGGAAACATGGGATTAATGGGCTGGATGGAAGGCTATAAATAAGAGTTATGGACTTTATTTAATTTTGTTAGCTACAGCCCAAGACTTGTTTGAGCTTAATTAAAACTTTGTTTTCAGCTAGGATCTAAGGCTTGCTTGGATTAAGTGATGGGCTTTCCAATTTAGGGTTTTGGGTCAATTTTGAGTGGACCTCATTTAAGCCCACATAAGGGGTTAGCTAAATTTCGGCAGCCATTGATGAAATTTAATTCTGAAATTTTCAGTTTATGTGTGAGAGTGATTCTTGCATTCTTTAGTTCTTGAACGAACTGAATCCAACTTATCGAAAATTATCTGGCTTCGTGGCGTCATTCTACTCATTCCAATAGTGCTGGTGCCTTGGGGCAGGTTTCCATTGTGTCACACTCCTATCAGACCTATTTAGGCTTTCCGGGATCAGATCTCATTCTTGGTTGTCGGTTGCGTGATCACGAGGTTCGCATCACAAAACTATCTATTTTTAGTTTGAACTCAATTTTAAAAAGTTAATTTTAATTGCATATTTTTGTAGTATATGTAGTTTGTTAGTGTGTATACTTGTTTTTATAGTTTTTCCTATAAAAAATCATTATATGAATATATGATTTGTACATGTTAGGGTTTGTTTGAGTTTTTTTTTAAATATTTGTTTGTAATTTGATGAAATTGATTTTAATTTTGTTACTTAGGTGTATAATAATGAAATGGATATTGGCTTATTTAATTGGTACATTTTATATTTTGTCAATTTTATTATTGAGTTGAAAATTCTAGTATAAGTACATGAACTTGAATTTATGTAGATAATTGATAATGATGTAAGAGTACTAGATTGAATAAGTTTTGGTTAAACCAATGTTAAGTAATTTATTTAGTTACATAACTAATTAATATATGTTGTTATCATTATTTTATATACGTTTGATATATGTAATGGATGATCATTCATAGATGTATCGAGATTCACCTGAAGGGTTCTGTAGAATGGATTGTTGTAATGGAGTTGAGGGTTTTATTAATTATGCATTATCTAATCCGAGAAGATATTAGTGGAGCGGGTATTATGTGTTATTTAAAGTTGTAAAAAAAAAAATCTCGATCTAGATATTGTAGCGATGCATCTTTTATAAGAAATATTTTATGAAGAAATATGCTTCTTATGAGATCATGATAGAAAGGATGGTTAAATCAACTTCTAATTTTCGCAATATGCATAGATTTGTATATGACAATAATAATTCGTATAGGAATATGGTTATGGATGTTCAGTCATAAATGAAGAACCAAATACAAATGTGGCCATGTTTTTTTATCTTTTGAAATATTTTGATGAACTATTATTATGAGGTGCACGCACAAATCACATTTAATTATTGGTTGTTGCACAATTGTTCATAATTAAATCAGATCATGGGCTAAATGAGGCTAGTAATGATAGAATTGTTGAATGGGCAAAAAACATTTTACTTGAAGGGCATAAAATGAAAGATAACTTTTATGTTGATAAAATATGATGAAATCCCTTGACCTAAGATACCAAAAAATTGGTGAATTAATATTATGGGATAGGCGCATAAATGACATATATGTTAATTATATTATGTTAATATTTTTCATAGGTGTTCACAATTAAATCGGACCATGGGTTAAATGAGGGCGGTTATGACAGAATTATTGAATGGGCAAAAATCATTTTACCTTAAAGGAATAAGATGAAAAAGAACTTTTATGATGTTAAATCCATAATGAGACCCCTTGACATAAGATACTAGAAAATTGATGTGTCTAACTTTTTACATGTTATACTATTTGAAAATACAAATTTGACAGAGAGCAAAACATATGGGCGTGTTTGTTTTAAACCCAAAACTAGTAGGGGAAGAACCTTTATCACAAATACAAAATCAAAAAAATAAAAATAACTAAGGAAAATTATAATTTCTTAAAAACTCATACATCAATCTCTTCATATTGAAAAGAAAATTAAAATAAAAAACTCCATCATCGAGTTTAAATTACTCTTGCTTACATTTGATAGATACTCATTCAAAAGTTGTTGACCCTTTTCTTTCTCCACTTTAGGTGTATAAAAATTCTAGATATCAATATCAACCCTTCATGTTCAATTTTTTATAAGAAACATCAATTGACAAATGATTTCTCTTCTTTTAGATACTAAAGTAATGAATTGCAAACCTCTAACTTTCTTCTTCAATATCCGTTATATCCATAAATATATATATATATATATATATATATATATATATATATATATATATATATATATATATATATATATATCTTTGTTATATTAGTAAACTTGTAATCAAGAGATTCAACATAACTTAAATTAATAATTTTCTTTGTTTACTAGGCATATTCTTTTCACACTCAACCTATAACTTTTCTATGAATACATTAATTATTGATGATATCAGCACTAGGATTATTGGTATTATTTATTTATTTATTCTATCATTATCAACATCATCATCACCAAATAAAAACCATGAATTGAAGGAGAATATCAATCCATACACATCTCATCATAAAAGGATCAATATAGTTTCCATGATACTCACCCTGATCGAGTACTTGTCTCATCCATTCATGTCTCTAAAATAGATTCTCAAATTAGTTATAGATTCACGATCACTCTCCTTACAATCCTCTAGTTTTTTTTTATCATTTACATCTTTGCTAATTGATGGATAGTTCTTCAAGTTGTCTTTTAAGTTTTATCGTTGCAATCGATCGATAGGTCAATTCTATAATTTGTTTGTGCATATCTTTTAACATTAGTTCATGCCATCGCTTTTTCAAAGGAGAACCCAATCATACTTTCTTACACAAGCATGTCTTGTTCTACGACCTCTTGTAGTCATGATTAGTTGCAAGCACACAGCAATAACTCCTAGAAATTGTGGGGCTCTAATACAAACTAACGCATATGAAAACAACACAAGAAATACAATTAGCACTAGAATTTAGAATTATACTGAATAAAGTCACCACACAAACTCTAATTTAAATTTTCATTACTGAATATTCTCTTCAAGTAATCTCCTCTTCAAGATGTTTACAACTCCTTAAATAAATTAAGAAAAAAAACAACCTAAATAAACCAGAAAATCCAAGAACAAAGGAAATTAATAAAATCCCACACAAACTTAATAATATTTAATTTTTTTAACATAATAAGAAAGAAAAAAACTCGTATCAAGAAGCAGCAACGGAGAAGGTGAAAAGGAGAGTAATATCCATGATTTGCGTTTTTTAACCTAATTATTTGTCTCTAGTTGTTTAAACAGATTGACAATGTCTCACATGATAAATTTTAACTGCTAGCTATAAATAGTTCTTGACGATTCATTTTCTCGAAAAATAATAAGAGAAGAGTTCCCTCGGGTGTATGCAAGAGAGGTTCCCTGGCCCTTTGCTTCAACGATTTCATGGTTATGTACGTATAATCTTCATTGGTTGATCGCATAATTTCTTGTATCCCCATGATTTTATTGATCCTGAGTTTTGAATTATGTAATAAATTAAATCGTGGCTTACCAAAAAGGTATAATTATTACTATATTACAAGAAAAATAAACGGCGTGGCCTCTCCACTGTGCACCCTCTCAGTAAACACTGTGGATTCGAGCAGTGCACGCCCGAAAATGGCCCTCGGGCGCGCGGCGAGGAGGGGCTGGCAGGCGGGGATAAATGCGGTTTTTCCTTTTTAATTTTTAATTTTTTTTAAAAAATATTCGTTTGTGAACAGTGTATTGACGATTTCGTCCCCGGTAATAGGACGCCGCAACTTTTTCTTTTTTTATTATTTTCGGAAATGGCTAAAGACGGTTTTAACCCCTAATAAGACAAAAACAATGAATTGGGTCCAGAGTTAGAACGGTAATTGACCCTATTTTTCAATTTTTTTAATCGGCGTCTCTGGGGGAGTGAGGCGCACGCGCCAGACGGTTTCCCGTCTCACGCCCTGTTCAGGCGGCGCGTGCGGCCTCCTCCGGTGGCCGGAAATTGGATCCCGGAGGACAGAACGATGCGCCGCCGCGTGTTCTTCCTCCCGCGGTGGTGCGTGTAGCCACAACATGCCCGACGACGCGGCGGAGGCCGGTTGAAGCCGGCGGCCACGTTTCTCTCTCTCCTGCACGTCAATGTGCAGGAGAGTCCCCCATATATTTGGACTTTGCACTTCGGTCCCTCGACTTTGAATTTCGTTTTTGGTCCTCATTTCTGTTATATAAGTTTTGATTTTGTTCAATTGGGTCCTCCGATTTGAATTGATTGAATGTCAAAGTTTCACTTCGGTCCTTTCACTTTCAATTTCCGGATTGGTTGTATGTCAGTCAATCAATTCGGTACAAAAGTTCTGATTTTTGCAATTTTGCCCTCTGATTTCAATTCAGAATAAAAGTAATTTGCATGCCAGCCCTTTGACTTTTAATTTTTTAATTTCAGCCCTTTATATTTGATTTTCATTTAAGTCCTTATACTTTTATTTTTTTATATTTCTACAATAATCCCTCCTTTTGTCCATGTTTATATAAAAGTGTATTTAACACAATAATAATAATAATGATAATAATAATAATGATAATACTAATAATAATAATAATAATAATAATAATAATAAGTTATAGTAATAGTAATAATAATAATAGTAATAGTAATAGTAATAGTAATACTAATAGTAATAATAATAATAATAGTAATAGTAATAGTGATGATAATAATAATGATGATGACTTAATTATTTTTTGTTCTTACTCTTCTGTGTTTTTTTTCTTTCTCCCGATAATTTGATAATATTTTTTTTTTCCGGTTATAGCAATAATAATTGTTTTTGTTTTTTTTATCTTTTGTTAAAATTTCTTGCATGTTTTTAGTCTTTCATTGTTTTTTTCCTTTCATTATTAACATAATAATAATAATATCAATAATAATAATAATAATAATAATTACATTGTTTTGCGTGCTTGCTCTTTCTTTAATGTTCTTTTTCCCTCCGGATAATTTCATAATTTTTTTTTTGACAGTAATAGCAATAATAGTTTTTTGTTTTTTAATCTTTTGTTAAAGTTTATAAGATGTTTTTAGGCTTTCATTTATTTTTGTTTCTTTCATTGTTAACATAATAATAATAATTATAATAATAATAATAATAATAATAATAGTGATTATTATTAATATTATAATAATAGTGATTATGTATTCTATTATTATAATAATTGTGATTATTTATTCTTTCAGAATAATAATAATAATAATAATAATAATAATTTTTTAATTTGTTTTTCTTGCTTGCTGTTTTGTTCAAGCTTTTTATTTTTTTCCCTCGGTGTAATTTAATAATTTTTTTTGTTTTTATTCTAGCGGCAATAATAATTTTAAATGTTAAGACTCCGATGTTGCTATTTCCCTATTTTTACTCTGTCTATTAATTGATTTTTTGAATTTTATTATCTGCACAATAATGATTTCAGTCATTTATTTTTTTTCTTATTCAAATATGTTACTCTTTTTTTTAATGTTAATGCGCGCCTTTTTGTGATTGTTTATGACGCAATACCTATATTCTAAAAAATATAATCTATGCTTACGTGACAAACATAACTCAAAATTTTAAACATTTTATCTTTTAATCTATAATTTTTATTTACTTATATCATATAAATTTATCGTTGTACATTTAATTATGTTAAATTATATACAAAAAAATACCCGCGGCAACGCGCGGGCAATTATCTAGTATATATATAAAACCTGTGGTGTTTTCACTGTGCACAAGTGCACTGTGCACACAGACACAGTGCACTGTGGATTGCAATAGTAGGATTTTTTTTTTTTTTTGCTTTTTTTGTTTTTTCTGTTTTCTGCTTACTTTTTTCGTTTCTTCTTTTTTTTTTTGCTTTTTTTTCCTAATTATTCTTTTTCTTTTTTTTTCCTCCGTTTTTTCCTCCGTTTTTTGCCTTTTTTTGTCTTTTTTACTTATTATTTTTTTTCTTTTTTTTCTTATTATATATATTTTTTTCTACTTATATATTTTTTTGGTTTTTTGTTTTTTAATAATTGGGGTGTCCGAGCTCGCTTAAATGCACCACGATTAATCTCCATATCCAAATTTTTTTGATAACCAGAGTGTCCAGGCCAACTTATGCATACCACGACAATCCCTGGACCCACATTTTTTTTATAAAATGCTTTCATGCTGGTATATTTTTTTTTAATTTTTTTATTCACTTATACATTTTTTTAATAACCGGATCTCCGACCAGCTTAAGCACACCACGATTAATTCTTGGGCCGAATTTTTTAAAAACAATATGGATTGCTACAGTGCTTTCACGCTTATACTTTTTTTTCTTTCTTTCGCTTATATATTTTTTTGTAACCATAGTCTCTCAGCCAGCTTAAGCTCTTTTTTTACTTATACATTTTTTTCACTTATATATTTTTTTATGACCACGATCTCCGGACCAGCTCAAGTGCACCACCACCACTCCTCGGACCAAATCTATTTTTTGATAATCGGGGTGTCCAGGCCAGCGTGGACACACCATGACTAATCTCCCAACCAATTTATTATTATTTTTTATTTTTTTTCCTTATACGTTTTTTTGTTCACTTTTATTTTTATTCGTTCTTTGGATTAGATGATTTTTATAATTTTATTATTTGCGCAATAATAATGATAATTTTAGTGATTATTTTCTTATAAAAATCTTTTTATTTTTTTTAAAGATTTTCCTGAAATTTTAATTTATATCGATGATCATTTTAAAAGTAATATTACTCTATTTTTCCCTTTATTTGTTTTTTTTTGTTTTCTGTTTCTTTATTTGTTCTTTAGATTATATGATTTTTATGATTTTATTATTTATGCAATAATAATGATAATTTTAGTTATTGTTTTTTTATAAAAATCTTTTGCTTTTTTTTTATATTTTTCATGGAAATTTAATTATTTTAATTTTTTTGGCAGTAATGTTAATAATAATTTTAGCTTTAATAGCAATGATAATGGCAATAACGTCAGGATGAATTTTCAATCTATGTTTTCATCTTTTTGTTGATAGAAAATTAACAACTTATTTTTTTTATTTGATTATTGTAGGTATTTTCACAATTTATATTTTATTTTTGTTTAATTTAGATTGAATTATAAAATGTACTAATCTTAATATACTGAACTTAATAATTCAAATATCCGAGTTTTCTTTCTTTTTTAATGATGATGATAAATTTATGCTGGTTATTTCGTTTGAAACTACTAAACAGATAAATTTATATCGATTTTAAATTCATATATTTTATAAAAAACTTGCAATTGACATGAATTCTGCACAAATTTATTATTTTAGCTAAATTTATATTATAATAAAAAATACATACAATTAATATTTTTTACATTGAAAAAAATATTGTACTGCCCGCGGCGAAGCGCGGGGGCATTGTCTAGTCTTATTATAAAGCTAGTGTTTGTGCCATAACATTTCTATAAAAAAAAAAGAAATTAGGATTACTAAATTGAAGATGATTTAAATCCAATGATAGAAATATCATCTATTGATTTATTTGTTTTTCCAAATCTTAGGTTAAAAACAACAAAAATCATCCATGTGAATATAAAAACTTGTTGATGGAATAATAGGTTTGAATTTGCATGTCAATCTTGAATTTTATTTCCTAATCTAATCCTTTATTTGAAAAAGGAAGTAGTTATGGATTCCACAACTAGGATGCATTGTGTTTTATAATGTTTTTTAAAAAAATTGAAATTTTTATTTTATTTTTTACTTTAAATTAAAATAATTTTAGTGTTTTTAGATCATTTTCATGTGTTGATGTTAAAAATAATTTTAAAAAAATAAAATAAAAACTATTTTAAAGTATTTATAAACAAAAAACACTTTAAAAAACAACTTCCTGACGAATCACCAAAACTAATAGATGTTGATTTTATTAATTATTTACTCACATTTATTTTTCCATTTACTGCATGAGTTATACAAATCTGCGTACGTGAACATGAAATAAATGCGCACCTCAGCAAGCATTGGTTTTCCTTCAATGACTGAATCCTTCCCTCTTCTTTTCCTTTATTCCTCTTCTTGAAGAACCCAAGAACGAAAAGGAAAGGAAGAAATATACCTCTGCCCAGGTACTTCTGCAAACCATACTACCACTGCATTATATATATATATATATATATATATATATATATATATATATATAGCTTTCTTTTGGTTAACCACCAACTCATGAACAATACTAAATTTAATGTTTTTTTTGTTAGAAAAAACATTTACAAGTATGAATTCAGGAACTGTAATTAAATAAAGTCAGTTTCTAATCTAGTATTGCTCATGAGTCTTATGTTTCACTTCTACATATGAAATTACCTGATGTATTCTATTATTATATATAATGAACCATTTGTCAGGTCAGGTGTTGATAATATGGCTAAAACTACAGTGAGCAAGCCGAGCAAAAACAGCTCGAAGAACATTCCATTGAAGGTGCCACAGCTAGAAACAAAAACAATCGAGCCAGATGGTAGCTGCAACTCGACCGGGTCTTCATATATGGAAGCTGGTAATACGGCTAAAACAACAGTGGGCAAGAAAAGAAAAAACAGCACGAAGAGCACCCCAGAAATTAGCAGCCATGGAACCTGGTCTCCGTATATGGATGGCATAGTTGGGACGCCAAAATCAGTGGCTGAGATTGTAAGTACTGATGAAATGATCAATGCTGTACTCTATGGTCTGAGAAACTCCCCTTCGTTGCCGATTTTCAAATAAGAACATACGATAGTTTTTTTTATTTTTCATCCTTCCAAAAGTACGATTGAGGGCCAAATTGCTTGAACGAAGAATTGTTTTTTAAGCAGCATAACTAGGATACATACGGTTTGAAAGAGTAGTGTTTGGAAATGTGAACAATTGATTTTCAAAATGTTTTTTCTTTCAAATTAATACTTATTTTATTTAAAAAGAAAATAATCTGAAGCAAAAAATAAAATAATAACGAAAAACAAGTTTTAACCTGAATCTCAAACACCACTAAGAGTGTATTTCCTCCTCAAAAACCAACACAGACAAAAGGAAGAGTTCCGACTTCCGTGGAGATTAATTGCCTCTACTTCAGGCTTACCAATCAATTTACATGTAAATTATGACCAAACTGTAACCCAAAAACTTACAGTGATGCAGGCCATGAAAAAGAATCAATCGAACGGTTTACAAGCAAAACAGGAGGAATTCCATACTAACAGAGCTCAGCACCAAGGGAAAGTGCTTTCTTTGCACAGCAAATCCAGAGCCAAAGATCATCAAACATTAATATCCATTCGCTTGGATCTTGCAGTGTTGCTTATTACTTGAGAACCAGTCAGGTTAAATCTTGAAATGCTGTAACTCTCTGCGACTGAAACTGGCTGCTGGGGGTAAAGTGTTGGAGGTGGTGTAAGATTTCGTTGAGCCGGCAGGGGAGGGAGCGTATTGTATTTGTAAGGATCGCCTGCTGAGCTGCGGAAGCAGAAGACTTGGTCATGTCCCCAAATGGAGCACAGATCAAGTTTAAGAGAAGAAAATCGAGTAGATGAACTAAAATATGACATTATACAAAGAAGCAGCTGAACTTAGTAACAGCCAAAGCAAACTTCTAAGTTTTATCACCATTCACCAAGCCACAAAAGACACCAATCAAATACCAGCAACCATTCCAACAGTTCTTCTCTCTCACTCATAAGCAGAACATATAATGTAAGCCAGAAAAACTCAGTCCCCCAGCACCCCCAAGAACAGATCAAATTAAATCATGGGTGGCATGAAATATCATGGAAAGCAAAGTTCATAATAAGCATGATATTGGGATATGTTAGGATAAACATTCCCGACGCAAGCACAACACAGATTTTCTGCATTGAACAAAATCAACACCTTGGGCATCTTGGTGACAAGGGAATTCTATGTTGGACACCCCTTATACTGTGAAATGCAGATTTCATCTTAATTTATTAAACTGACTTTTCTGTTTTGTGGCACTCAGATATAGCTCACATGAATATCTTGCAACATACAGTGATATCATTAGTAAGGGTACCTTGTAGTCTTGTAAAATGGATCCTCATCACTTGTATTTTCATCTAAGCGTTGGACAGATCTCTGAACTGGATAAGCAGACCATGGACTTGGTGCAGGTAGTTCTTCGGAAAAATATCTTCTCCTGATCAACTGAAACAAAGTGATCCAAAAGTTGGAAAGTGTCCAACATGAAGAATGGATAAAAACATACACAGACAATAAAAGATGAAGATGAAAGAGCCAAATACTTACAGTTCGAAAAAAATTTACCACAGCTTCTTTGTCATACCTTGCATTTTTGGCAGCCTGCCCATGATAACAAGGCCACCATTATGAAGAGTTCATATCAAATAAGGAAAGGATGGGATTAAGATGATTGACCATGATTTGGGCTAGCATACACAACTTATTTTAGATAGTTCTTATTACAAATACTGTCTCACATTTATTAATACATCCTCTGTTAGATGTATCAGCTGTTAACTAGGGATAGGTCATCTGATTAGACCAACTACCTAATTTTTTTCCAGCAATTACATTGACTACTAATAGTTTCAAGATAGAAAAAAACAGTCTTAGATAGACTCACCACTCGGATTAGTACTCTTCTACTCAAGAGTTCAAGGGAAATATTCTTTTCAAAGTACACTTTCAAAATAAGAAAAGGAAAGAACAAGACAATAAAAAAGGAAGGAGGTGAGAGGCGTAAAATTCCACCCATCACGAATCTAGCATAGAAAATATTACACCTAAAATTCTACTCTCTGAAACATAAACATAGCCAACTACAAATACATCACTCTATTCACCATATCACTTTATAAGTCTGAAATCTCCCTGCCAATGCATCAACAAATAAATCACTGATTTTGGCATAGCTCACCAAATGCAAACCAATGAGAAAACTAACAACCAGAACTGCATGGCCATTGCACAAAACAAGAGAAGCCACACCAACTTGCCACTTGTCTTAGACATGCAACGCCAATAGGCCCAATACATATAATATGTTTTCTCCTGATTTGTGATCATGTTTCTTGAGTTTCCTATCATACAAACCATTTAGTTGCATATAATGTGCCCATTTGCATGTGAGTGTGCATGTGTGAATGTGGAAGAAGAGGAAGAAAGCTAGGGGATTCAATGATTAAAGATAAAAAAAAAAAAAAAAAGTTAAAGATTCCCACGCAGTCTAGTCTCTCAAAAGTGGACAAGTTGATAGACAGGAAATATCCTATAAAAGAGCAGAGTAAGTTCTTTTGCACAGGGAAAGAGAGACACAAAGAAGAATAGAAGAAGCAAATATAAGAAATAGATATTTTACAGCTTCCACATTTACTACTTAGAAATATTAACTCACACACAGAAACACTGGCCCCAATTTGCATTAATAAATCTTTACATGAGGAGCTTACGGTGTGAAATGCTTACAGCAATAAGGCCTCCGCTTCCAGGAAAACTCTCTGTCAATGGAATATCCTCACTGGAAGGAAGCAGACCCTGCTTCTCAACCCACTGTCGTGCTGCATCAACAAGGTTGCCACTGCTTCCCCTTGTACCCTCTTTGGCAGCAACATCAGATTTGTTACCGATAACAATATAAGGGACAGGAAGACCACCAGGACCTCCTGAACTTAGAGGGGCTGAAAATGTTCCAGTTACAGAAATCTCAGATGCCCATTTTTGCAAGCTTGTTTTGGTCCTTCTCTGGGAGAGATCATGAACAAAAATAACCCCTGGAGAAATTAAAGCAAGAATCAAATGTAAAAGCCAAAGACAGCATGTCTTGCAAGTCACACAAGGGGAAGGACCACAATGGTTATTACATGGGATATTCAGAAAAGAACTGTCTGAATATTTTTGGATAAGAGGTGCTGAAATGAAAATGATGGAGTAACTATCATAAAAAGCTCTATGGAATATCATTTCTACATGTAATTACCAGAATTGCCTCTAAAGAAGCCAATTTAGCAGATAAGTAAGAAGTAGAAACAAATCTCTTTACCATTTTCTAAATCTACTGCACTGCACGTTCAACGAAATTTACTAATTGAATTAGGAAGTAAACACAAACTTGCTTCCTATAAGACTGGCACAAAAATAGTAAATGCCTGATTCAAAACCAAAGCCTTATCCAAGTGATATCAACGAATAAGGATGCTTACTAGAAGGTTCCAAGGAGACATAATATCAAACTCTTTTCTCAATGAAAATCTACAGTGTAATTGTAGCTAAACAGAGCATTCATGGCTACGAAGAGATGTAAATGTTTTTAACTTATGTATGCATAGCCAAAAAATGCTGGTTATAAATAAATATGCATATAGAAAATTACGAAGTTTAGCAAATGCAGTTAACCATGAAGAAAAAACAGCGCTCACCGTTAATTTGAGAATAGAATAGAGACCGGCAATCTTTGTATCGATCATGACCTGACACATCCCAGAGTTCAATGAAGAAATCTCTCTCAGAATCACCTTTAATACTGCTTGATGAGCTACTGGAACTACCATAAGAAATATGCTGTAAAGAAGTGATGGTAAGAACTAGGTTAAAATTTTGAACTCCAAACAATACACTACAAAGTTATTGTCAGCTAACAAATCCATATTAAACCATACCTTCACACCAACTGTACATCCAATTGTTTGAGGAGGGCGAACAGAGGAAGAACCTTTGACAATAAGATGAACAAGTGAGGTTTTACCCACGCCTACAAAGAAAAAATAAAAAATGGATTATGGATTTGATCTAAGATACCAAAGTGGAGGAATATAGTAAGGATCATAGAGGAGAAAATGACTTCCACTTCTTACAAGCAACCCACAAATCATGCAAGGAAATCACAGGTCCTCCAACTAGTCACAATCAATGTGTGAGATGAACAGAAGCAGGCACACTTGAGTTTACATTCTTTTATTTTGAGAACCAATATGCGGGAAAATGTTTAACTGATTACTAATTATTATTAATGGCTAAGAATAAATATTGAGCCCCACACATGCCAAAAAATC
The DNA here is from genome assembly GCA_009078335.1 of Salix brachista. Classification (NCBI taxonomy): domain Eukaryota; kingdom Viridiplantae; phylum Streptophyta; class Magnoliopsida; order Malpighiales; family Salicaceae; genus Salix; species Salix brachista. The sequence goes on along the minus strand of CM018578.1, from coordinate 8,234,853 downwards.
CTAGAGGAGCCTCAACTATTTAACATTATATCATCCAATTAATGTTCTGCCTTAAAAAGAGGTTTACTAGGCCCAAAAATATAAACTTAGAGGAGTCTGAAATATTCATGCCATCTGCATAACACACTCTACACAGCTCCTCTAATCCCTGCCGCACCAAGACACCAACAATGACAAAGGTAATTGTTCTACTGTCCCTTATTTGAACAAAATCCAGAACTTATTTCCCAAGTCACAGAGACTAGTTTTATGTGAATAAAACTGCTACAAAGATAACTACAGAAATTCATAAATATTGATCAAGCTCCAGTTTCCTTTCCTTCTTAATCTGAATTATAATGTCCAGCCCTATAGGTTTCCAGAAAATTAAAATAACAACTAGTCAGTATTCCTGGGGATTAAAGTTGCACATCATGTTTGTAGAAGATATTGATAATTGCAGCTGACATTTCACTTTTCTATTAAGACAATGCCTAAAGGAATCATCTTCGAAGCCAACACCCTGAAGATTTGAAGGCCTAAATCAGTCTTGAAGTGCAACAGACTACCCTCAATTCCGAATCTATAACAGAAACAATATCTCCCTCCCAGCTCTTTAGATCTCACACTACGAATGACACAATGTAACTATTGAATCATCATCATCATCTACATGCCATGCAAAGGATAATCAGCCCAACGCAAATCACCCATCTTTTTTTGGTCCAAAATGGAGTATTTAGACCATCGATTAGCCTTATTGGCAAGATTACAGATATACACAATCCAGACCATTTGATTCCAATGGATTCCAGCAGAAATCGCATGTGTTACTACTCAAAGCCCACTAGAGACATTCACTTTTATTCTTTCAAGAAACCATCTAATATTATCAACGTTATATCTAAACAAGGATATAGCAGAAGCATAATCACCAATATCCCCTTACAAAAAAATCCAATAAAAAAACTCATTGCAAAATCAATAAACTAAACAATAGAGAGTGCATATTAATAAAAAGAAAATCACCTGAGTCACCAACAACAAGAACTCGAACCTGACCACAAGGTGGTCCACCAATTTGGTCCTTGTTTTCTCTCTCACGGTCCCTCCAAAACATAGTAGTAATGGTTTTTCTTCTCCAAAAAGAGGAAATCACTCCTTCAAAACTAAACCAGCAAAATAAGTCCCGTAAGAGACACTCAATATCGACAAAGAACAATAAATTTTCCAATAGGGTATCCCAGAATTCAAGTCCATATCAGTACATTACAAGAAACCTAAAAATGATCTAAGATCACGTTTTCCTCGTATTGAAACCACCCAAAATTTGTGGGGGGGGGGGGATATGATAAAAATGAATCTTCACAAAACCCAATAAAAGTGACAGATCCGCAACAAGTTTTCAGATGGCTTTCAAGAAAGGTGGGTTTCTCTTCAAATTCGCTATAGAATAAAGGAAGAAGTGAATCTCTCAGTTTAAATTGAAGATAATTAAGCTTTTCGTATGGTGGAAAGGCGAACTATAAGAATCTGATCATAAGAAACTAAATAAATAGAGGAAAATGACATATTTGGCCCGCAATAATTACCTGATTCTCAGCTAGATCACAGCACTAAAAATTTATATTTTCAATTTAGCCCAACAAAATCACTCACATAAATCGGCACTCCTATGTCTCAATTGAACTAGATAGTTGAGTATGAGTTTCAATGCAAAAAACAAACCTTCATTTTTATGATGGGTATCTCGTTCTCTTCGTTTTATATTTTTATAATTATTCCATATGAGGATTGGTTCTGAAAAATCCCCATCTTTTAGGACTTGTCAAAGTGAGCTCTGAAATCTTTTACTGGATTGTTATGTTTATTTGAAGTTCTTATATCATAATAAATATCAATAGCCCATTCTCAGTTTTTTATATTCTTGTAATTATTTAAGACAAGAGATTGGTTTTCAAATAGTCTACGAGTAAGATCATTGGTATATGCTACGTTGTGGGTCAAATCTAATATTTTTTAGCATAAAAAATATACATAGACATTGCTAATGTTTTTGATTGTAAGAAAAAAAATTGTATGGAGATTTGCATGATATGACTCGGCCAAATTGACGGATCCAAAAATAACTCAAACAACCAATAAGAAAATAGTTTTACTCAAAATAAATATGCAATATGGTGTTTTTTATAAATATTAAAATGATAATATATTTTATCAATTCGATTAACTTATCAATTTGTTTGTATATTATAAGATCATGATAACCTCATAAAAAATAATTAAATAAAAACTATGAAACTCAATTTCAATAAATTCAATATTGAGTAATAAAAAAAAATAATAGTTAAAAAAAAACAAAAAATAAAGCTCAAGTTTAAGCTATCATCGATCAACATAGGTTAAGCTATCAAACTCGCAGCTCAAGTAATGAGATTAGATAACCTGAAAATAAAACAAAAAAATTATAAAGCTCAATTCTCAATCAAACTAATTTTTTTTTTTAAAAAAAAACTTAAATCAACTCAAGTTTGACCTAGAAAACTGGGTCATATTGGCATGGATATTTTTTTTAAGCTAGTTAAAAATAACCTCGTTAAAGATCTTTCATGTATAACATTTAAATGAAAAGATTATGTGATGCTTGCAAAACTATAAACAAGTGAAAACTTTTTTAAGACCAAAAATCACATTTCAACAAAAAAAAAAAAAAAAAAACCTTTAGAATTACTATCTATAGATCTTTCTATACCAACTACAACTAAAAGCATTAGTGGTAATAGATATGTTTTTGTAATTGTTAATGATTTTACTACATATACATGGGTTTTATTTTTTAAATCTAAAGATGAATTTTTTTTTTAATTTGTAAAGTTTTCAAAGAAAGATTAGAATAAAAAAAAGAGGTTTTTTCATAATAAACATAAGGATTGATCATGACAATGAATTTATAAGTAATTTGTTTGAAACAAATATTGATGTTGGTTTTCTTCATAGTGGTTTATGGAGATATATGACCTTCTAATATATTTGCTTTTTTTAGACAATATAACAATAACAAAGATAATAATACAAGATGTTATTAAGTTTGTAAAGATTAAAATTTATTTGGGAAATACTAATTCATTTGCCCTAGTTGTGTCGAATGACAATTATATAATAGTTAGAGTACATCAAAACTCAAATGATTTAAACTAAGAGAAAAAAAAAGTGTTCTTTTAACCAAAACCTCATTTTCTCTTTTCGTTATTTTGTTTTTAACATTTGTAGGAAAGATGTTTTGTTTTTTTTTCTTTATATAAAAAACGGATATAAAAAAAACTTATTACAATTATTTTTATGTGATTGTACACATGAATAATTAATTGAAAAAATAAGATAAAAATTAATATATATATATATATATATATATATATATATTATTCTTAATAATTATTTATGCCAATTTATTTTAAACATGTGCTCATTAGTATCATATTTAATTATATAAAAAAAAGTAAAAATTAAGTTTGAATATAATGATAAAAAGTTAAAATATTATTAAAAATCATGGGATAGCTTAATAATATTAATTATTATTATTATTATAATTATAATTAACTATCTATATAATATTTTATTTTAAGATATAAAATATATATTAAAAAAAACTCTAGAATCAATCCCACATGTGCCTAGGTGAAAAAAGATGGCACATGCGTGTTTGAGCTTATAGCCATACCCACGTGCATGAGATTTAGAGCCTAGGTAGTTCTTTGTATAGATTGCAGACGACGTGTTGTTTTCTCTGCAACAATGTCTATAATTATCAAAAAATCAAGGTATAAATTTCTAGACCTCAAAAATTAGATTTTAATATTTCTATCCAAAAAATTAATAAACAAATAATTTGGTTCTCTAAAATAAGATTTTTCTTATAAATCTATTTGTTTTTTAACCTCTAAGTAATAAAATATAAAAATAAAATAAAATTTAATATCAAAATATAATAACATAAAAAAACAAAGACGAAATATCAGAAAATCAAAATTTAAGGGATGTAACAAAAAACTTTTTTTGTCTTTTGTTGAAAAGTCGATTTGATGCTCAAACTCTATTTTATGGAAATTTATAGTTAATTTGATTTGGAAACAATTAACCACACATTTGTTATGCAAGACAAACTAGATAAATAAAAAATAAATTCAAATAATAAAATTGAAAATAAACGAACTTCCTAATTGAATCATTATTGTGCGTGTAAGGAGTTGAAATAAATAAATAAATAATGAATATTAGTGAGTGAATAGTTGTTTTCGAACCGTAAAACGACATCATATTTTAATCTTTCCTATCAAGAAAACAACAAGGAGCCCATTAGGCAAATGTTAAAACATGGCGATAACGAAAATTAGTTCCTGGCGAGTGGATCACGCGCATCATCAACGCGTGTAAAAGAAAAGGGCAAAAAGTGGCTGTTGACAGTGGGATTTGAACCCACGCCCTTTCGGACCAGAACCTTAATCTGGCGCCTTAGACCAACTCGGCCATATCAACTTGTTGTCTAAGTAAGCAAGTAAATAATATATAATGTTTATAAATCGCAATCAATCACTGCTTTATTCAACCCTTAAGTAGAATATAATATAATTAAATAAAAAAAATATTTCTACTAAAAGTAAATAAATAATTATAATAACTTGAATGTGAAGTAAAATCAATAACTTAGAAAAAGAATATTTTTATTTATAGAATGATTCATATTTTGACACATCCACGAATTGAAACTTCAGGATAATGAAACATTTTTTTGTTTATTTATTTTGTTTATGGAATTGAAACTATAAACTTATTACAAAGAATTGCAATCCTACTTGACTATTATTTATAGAGTTATCACCAAAAACATTTATCATCTATATAGTTATTGCCCATAGAATTATTGTATACAAGCTATTGTCTATTGCTATCAGGTTTAAAAAGCCCTCAGAGCTTGATAAAACTGAAACATTATGATTTAAGTTTGAGTTGTTGTTGATTTTCTTGTTGTCTTTCAATCTTCCATGCCATTTTTTATTTTTTTTAAATTAATCCTGATTATCATATTATATTATCATTTTTATAGTATAACAATGGGTTATTTAGAGAGATGGATTGAACAAATATAAAGGATAATGCTAAAGTAACAAAGGGGTAAATGCGTTTGCTTTGATGTTATAGGTGCCCTCCCATTTTTTTTCTCCTTTTCATTTTTTCTCTTTTAATCTCATATTTTTTAGTCTTAATTTAACTTCATCAGTGGTTTTTTAAAGGTCTTTCGAGTTATTTTTGAATTCATTTGGATCATATTAAGAAAAAGCCTATACGAATTAATTTTAAACTCAAGTTAAAGAATAAGTTAGTTTACTAGTTTTTTTTTTATCAATTTCATTGTTGTTTTCTAAATTTTTTCTTTAAAATTTCTTGGTTTACCAGCCAACCGAGTTACACAAACTAAGTTAATTGCATCATATTGAAACAATTTTTATATAATTTATTATAAAACAAAGATCACATAAAAGGTCGAGTACGAAGATTTAAAAACTGAAATCGCTGGATCAATATCAAATAATTCCTTACAAATTAAATTTCTTTGTTCGTGCTAATTTTCTTATAATCCTATCCGTAGTCAAGCCAAGATAGATGGTTTGAGATATTGCCGTTGGCGAAGGGATACGGCCGAGTTTAGAAAAAAGAGGCTGGAGTTGTATAGGGATTCTGGGCTTTGGTTGTTTTGAGGGCGTTGAAACCTTGCTGACTTCGTGGTTGTGGGGTGGGATGCACTGGAATTTTCATTGTCCTTAATGTTTTCAGGTAGTCGAGCTAGCTAGGTTTCAATTGGACTGGGTCATGATTTCTCAAAGATGAATTTACAATTGTTCTTGTCAGTTAAAATCCTACCATTGACACTTACAAAAAAGGTTAACAACAACGTATTAATCCTTTATTGTTTATAAGGGAATTTGTTGTTAACAAATATTAGCAACTGAATTTGCATCGGAAATTATCAAATATAAATTTATGGTTGTAGATTTAAACTGCAACGAATTATCCATGACAAATTCGATAAATACTATTTCCCGAAATTATTTAGCAACGAAAAATCAGTTACTAAATATATTCCGATGCTAATCCATTGTTGGTCTTATATAAAAACTTTTTGTACATTAACACTTAAAAAAGAGAAAAAAAAAAAGAAAAAGAAAAAGAAAAAGCAAGGCTGCGATTTCTCCAGCATAATTAATACAAAATGCATGGTGATCTTAATAACTAAAAACGAGGACGTGACCTGAAGAAAAGGACATAGATATTCTGAACTAGGAAGAGGAAGAGGAGTGGAGAGAAGAAGGTTGCAAGGTCCAAGCATTAGGGACCATGAGAGGCATCTGGTTACTGTAATGGAACATGCATGGGCTTTCATGGTTGTGCACTCCATCGTATGCAGTTATCACATATCTCGAGTCCTCTCTCTCTCTCTCTACCCTCTTCTTCACACTGCATCCACTACTTGAACATTTGTAGTAATTCCTGCACAATTAATTACATAATTCAACTTAGAATAACACCGATATATGTTTTCTATAGGCTCTTGGCATGCAATCTTTTGAATCGGGTCTATAAAAAAGGAAATCTTTTCATGCTTTCTATTCTTTAAATTAGCTCAAGATTTCTCAAGAGCAACATGTATGTAAAACCCAAATCCGAATTCATGCTCTTTTTTCTTTTTGATACGAGAAAACCTCACTTCTTGAAAAGCCTGCTGCACAGATCCCGAATCATTTATCATCACACCACACCTCTTAAGGATCATGTCTTCCAATAAGTGGAGGGATTCTTTTTTTTCTTTTAAGCCGTCACTAAATTCTATAAATTAGATAAGATGCATGTAGTAATGGGTGGTGGTCATGATTATACGAATAATGCGTTTTCACCTGGAAATCTCAAGAAAATGGATCGTGGGCCTTGCCCACATACATCATTTTCAATGTCTTTCCTATTTTCTGCATTAAAGTGCGAGGGGGGATTGCCTAGACTCTACACTCTACGTTCAATGCCGATGTATTTGCACCTTAACGATTGATGGAGACTTTCATTCCTGTGAATAATGAGTGGCCTTTCATTTATTGCACATCCAATTGTTGCTATGAAATTTTCATGCGTTCATGATTTGGAAGGAAAATATTGAGCATAGGATTTGCAGAGGCACATGATTTGATCCTAATTTATTGTTTTATGTATACAAAATATTTTTCATAAATGTATAAAGTTGAACAAGAATATCCTATTTTAAATTTGATAAAAAATAATAATAATCTCAGTATCAAAAGCTCGTACGAGAATACTATTACATCCGAAAAGATAGGGAATCAAATATTAGCTTCTATTTTTGTAATTTACTAATCATGTAATACTCTATTACAGTTTATATATATATATATATATAATGGATACAACTTGACATATGACAGGTCATTATAATTTGTAATAGTTTATTTCATTATAATTCTGAAAATTACAAAACTAAACACCTTGTATCCTTCAATTATAGCCCCTATGTACTAGTGGTGATCAAGGAGTTTGATGGAGTGGTGTTTGCTGGAGATTGATGGATTTGATGTATTTTTGCATCAAATCCATCCAATCTCATGCCCCCCCCCCCCCCCCCCTCCCTTTTTTTTTTCCTTACACATTACACAATCTCAAATGAAAGTCTATAAAAATTGAAATATATATAGTATAAAATAGTTTCTATTCATACTCAGAAAGTGAAAAGTCTAAAAGAATTGAAATATGTATAGAAGAGTTCTTACTCTACTTGGTTTAACTCGTAAAACAATCTCAAGTGAAAAATCCCAAAAAAATGAAATATGTATAGAATAGTTCCTACTCATACTTCATTGTTTACTCGGATTAACTCATAAAATAACCTAAGTAAAAATTCTAAAAGAATTGAAATATATATATAAAACCACTCTTTCTTTACTCTCAGTACGCTGGCTGCAAAAGATGTCATAATTGACAGAACATGTTTATACGTATATGCTTATCGACGAATAAATGGAAAAAGTCAAGCAACACAATACATGCACTCGGCCTATATATGTCTGTGTATTGTGCAGTTAGTGTGATGGGGATAAAAGGGATGTTGATATTTTTTTTATTAACGTGTCCGGAGACCCAGGTGCAGCCACCATCTCCGGTCTCTCAACTGTGACCGTGAGTGTGTGGGCAGTGGCCGGAGAACCCAGGTGCAAATTGAGAAGACGATAACTAATGTCCTACCTATTCAAATTATTAGAAAGGTTAGTGCAACCAACCTAATCCAAGATCCTCAACCAAGAACTTCAAAGAAATGGGTCCTTGAGCAATGATTATTTCTTATATATTATAGTTAATTAGTATGAAAATTGTGAGATAGTCCCAGTTATTAATTGAGTATTGCTTGATCAGAGCCATAAAGATCTGCACATGAGATCCCAGGTACCTTGATCACAAATGAAAATCTCGTGATGAAATCAAAATAAGTATTTCAACTCTATTTATCTAGAGGCAATAAAATATGCTGCTCTTTATCTAAATATATTTTAACAAAAAATTGTTTTTTAACAATCTTACCTTGGATGTGGGCTGTTCTTGACTGACTTCTTTCCATACTTCCTCCATTTAAATCCATCATCCATGATCTCCAGATCAGATTTTGTTCTAAATGCAATCCTTTGCTCCACTTCTGTCTTGTTATTCTTCACCCCATTCTTGTGTTTTCTGCACAAATATATAAACAAAAAAGTAGCAGAAAATATTAGCATCTTGATCTTCAAGAAAATAAAAAAAATTAACGAATCAGTAGCAGAATAATCTGAAGTGGGCATGATATCATCACTTGCATGCTGTTATTTCTTGACGTTGCACCACTATATCCTGCTGATGAGCCACTTGCAACATGCTCCGATGATAGAATACTTTGTGAGGACGAGTCATCAACGGCAAATCCATCATCGAGCATGAGGTAATCCGATACCTTAAACTCAATCGTCGACGGATCTAAGCCTTCATCGATATAAGAAAAGTTATAGTTAGGTTTAGGGTTCTCGGGATAGGCCATTGCTCACAGAAATGGGGAGCTTGGACACAGTGGTGCTGATAGAGAGGGACATAAATGAAATAGGGTAGGCATGCTTCCAATATATATATATATATATATATATATAATAAAGTAAAAGATCTATTTAAAAAATTTGGTTATTTTTAATTCTTTTGATCTCCTCTCCTTCCTCGGCACCTTCCTGGTGAGTTGCAATGAAGGCGGCTCGAAGATGCCACGTGTCAAGTTTTGGCTAGACAAGGTAATGTCATTGGTATGACGTCATTGTAATGTTATGGGTAGCGTACGTGGATTATAGTATTGCCACTCATAGCGATAGCAGAGATGTTTGATGTATTTGTCCAGCACTGCAAAAATAGTAAAATAGAATTATTTAATAATTTTTAAGATTCTATTATATAGGTCTAAAGTTATGTAATAAATTATTATTTAAAAATAACTTTTTCTATCTTTGAATAATTTTTTGAACGATGAGTTGTCGCAAACTAGAAGTCATCAAATTATTCAATTTTTATCGTAATTCATGCGAACTATTAGTGAAAAACTTTCTTAATCTCTATTTAGGAGAGAGAGAATGTTATGTCTAGAGTGTTAGCTCTATATTTTATAACTAATGTATTTTTCTATCTAACAAACAATTTTCTTACAAAAAATTACTGGGAATCCTAAAAGCCCTATAAATAATAAAATATTTATTTTCCCTTAAATACTATTTATATATTATTTAAAGATAATTTAAAAAATCTAATCAATCTTCTACTTGCTTGTTTGAGGACTAAAATTATAATTTCTAAATTAAATACATTCTAATCCTTAATTTCTAGAATTATTTTCAATCAAGTCATACTTGATTGATTAATTATCTCAATTTAGTTTTTGACTATTGATTCTTATTGTGTGTGACCCATTAGATTCTTAACAGGTTTGTCCAAATATAAATATTAATTTTAAATAAAATAAAAAACAAAATAAAATACAAGATGGTAGTTTTTTTTTTAAAAAATGAAGACTTCATAAAATGGATAGAATCGGGTTTCATGACTTAACCTGCTAAACTCTTCACATGGTAATGAACTTTTTTGGATTTAATAACTTGTTTTGTAATTTTTTTTACGTAATTATATGATATAAAATAAATATTTTTAAAATTAAGCACCACCAAAATGTTATGATGTTTTTTTTTATACCACAATTATTTTACTAACAAATCAAAATATTTATAAATTTGAGCACTAACCAAATATCAAGATATTTTTTTGGAGAGCATAATTATCCCACAAGTATATCACAATAATTTATGAGACAAGATTCAAGATCAATCAAATGTTGAATGATGAAATTGAAAAAAATAAATAAATAATTAGCAAACCCCTAATTTCCAAGGATGAAATCAGAATAAATAATAAAACACAAAGAAAAAACAAATAGGTTAGTCGTTGATAGACCAAACCCGTGCGTTTTTCCTTTCTCAAAGAGCCCAGACACGTATGGACCTCAAATATTATGTTTGTGTTTTGGTTATTTTTATTTTTATTTTTTCTTAAGAGTAGACAATTAGTTATTTGCTCACAATTTTTTTCAAGAAGTCACCTGCAGTGGTAGGCGACCAATCATCTACTAGGCGCTAGCCTAATAAAATAATTATAACATAACAAAAACAAATTAAACTAAAAAAACTTTTATTATTAATTTAAAAAAATATTATTAAATACAATTCATCTAGAGACATCGAGACTTGACAATAAATATCGCACAATCACCTAAGTTGGGGCTATGTTAACCCAATTTGTTCTTGTACAATCACCTAGATGGTCAAAGGTTGAGAGTTTAAATTTGATTATAGAGAACCAATGATCAATATATTATAATCTATTTGTAGTGTTTGAGATATTATAAACTTGATTTTTATCTAGTTCACCGGACAATTCAGCGTTCAAACTGTAAATTTACCAACAAAAAGATCGATTGTAATTTTATCGGTATATTTTATTGAAGAGGTTGTTAAAATATATCATCCGTTAATGTTTTACCAGTGATTTAATCGGTAATTTCATTATTAAAATTCTATTTAACAGTCATCAGATATTTTGTGACAACGTTGTATTTAGGTTTGGACTACTGTTGTGAGAAACTGCAAGGAAATGTGTTTTCTATAATTAAGAAAAAGACACTCAACTCGACCAAAACCTTCCTCGCTTCTTTTCAAAACAATTAAATTCCTCGAGACTAAATTTCAACCATAATTAATTTGTCTTCATAATAAGTTAAAGTTGGAAAACAAGAAGAAGCTGCTGCTGCTCCATTCGACAGAAATGGCCGTTAACCCTAACTAGTATGGCCGACCAAGAATATTTCCAATAATTTGACCTTTTACTAGGGACGTCAATCCTCATCAATGAGCAGTCTTTCGTGTGCTAAAAGTCTTGGTGCTCGTTTGGAACGGCGTTTCAACAACCGTTTTAAAAAAAAATGATTTTTTTTTCATTTTAAATTAATGTTTTTTGGTGTTTTTAAATCATTTTAATGTGCTGATGTCAAAAATAATTTTTAAAAAATAAATAAAATATTATTTTGATGTATTTCTAAATGAAAAAGACTTTAAAAAATAACCGCAATAGCCCTTCCAAACAGGCTCTTGATAGGGCTACTACTTCACACATGGAATAATAATTCAATTGTGGGATCGATGCAGCAAGACGAATATAAAGAATGTTGTGTAACGGGCAGTGAAAGCTCTCCAGTCCAAGGAAAACAATTCAGTATTGACTAGATGGGTTGACCTGTTGCTTTACACTTAAAGTAGATAACTATGGTAAGAGTTTGAGACTATTTTCTTTGAAGACTTAAGCTATTGTCGATGAAGACTTATGTTATTGTTAACTTTATGGTCAATATGATTAATTAAGGTGCGTATAAACTGATTTGGGTATCAATATTAATTAAAAAAATATTAGGAAAAACATTAGTAGAGATCGATATTGAAATAAATAAAGGGTTTTTTTTTAATATATATCAAAGATTTTTTTGGGTCCCTATACATATATGGGTGGACTAAAGTCGCTCATCCTGTCGATGAAGCACTTTCCAAGAATTTCAGTGTTATCTTTCGTGCACGTGTAGGTTCCGGGAAAGCCATGCGTGGGTTCTCACTATTTATGTGATTGGTATAATGTGGACTTGGAATTTTGTGATTTCCCTATGAAAATAAATAAAAGATTTATTTTTTGTGTGGATGAAAACATATATATTTATTCTTAACGAAGAAAATAAAATGTTTCATTGGAGGTCCAAAAGGTCATGGATAATTATTGGAAGCCTGACTCTTGTGTCTGTGGCCATAGATATTTTAGGGTTTTATTTTCTTAAACTCAAATTTTCTTTATTTAGGATTTTGAAAATTGATTATCATCCACTTGCTGATGGCTAGACTTTGACTTTGAAAGAATTGTCGAGGTAGGTTCCTCCCTGCTCTTTTCTCACTTGTTACAGTAAATGAAGGGCCGGTTTGGGAGGTCAGTTGCGGTTGTTTTTGAAAGTATTTTTTATTTAGTAATATATCAAAATGATATTTTTATTTTATTTTTTAAAAATTATTTTTGACATCAGCACATTAAAATGATTTAAAAACACCAAAAAAAAATTCATTTAAAATGATTTTTTTTAATTTTTTTTTTAGGAAACGGCGGTACAACCACCCTTCCAAACAGGTTTGGAGCATGCACAATTGCTTCAAAAATCAACGATGGAAAGGTCAAGCGTGTAATATGCATGTTTTAGAATGTAATTGAGACTGTTTTTTAAAATAATATATTTTTAAAAAAAATTATATTTGATATCAGCACATAAAAATATTTAAAAAGACTAAATTTTTTAATTTAAAATAAAAAATAAAAAATATTTATAAGGACAAACCCTTGAACAAGACATTAATGTCATGGCATGCTTTTTTGTGTATGAAAGTGGTGAGCAATATATGCTATTTGTAGAGATAGTAATTTAGAAACTACACGATTAGAAGTCAACATCAGGATCACTGTTGCTTTTGACTAATCTTGTTGCAGATTTATGCATGTAGGCCACTTATGTCACTATCTATTTCGTTATTTCCAATTACTTTCTCAATATTCAAATAAAATAATGTTCCAGGTTTCAAATTGTTTTCATCGATAAACCTAAATAATTACTCGAATTGAGATTTTTATCTACAAATATCATATCGATGCTTCTAAGAAAATGGAGATGATTGGGTCAAAATAAAATATGGGTCAACATAAAATAAGTCCATCTTTAAACATCATGAGAAAAAAACAAAAGAAAGAAGGGCGTGATTGGATCCGAAAAGAAAAAAAAGGAGGAGAGGAGAAGGAGGAGAACGAAGAAGGGAACACCAGGCTCGAAGAGAAGAAAGAGAAGGAGAGAAAAAGAAAAAGGACAAAAGAAAGAGAGAAGGTCTAACCATACCAATTTTCTTGCAATTATACCCTCAATAACTTTGAATGAACCTTGACAAGTTCTACTTGAATCCTCAAACATCTAATTTTGAAATGTTTCTCCTTAAATTGAATTTATATTGCAAGTAGAGTTTTCATGAGTCGAAAATACTTTGTTAAATTTTCCAATCTTGTATATTTTGAAATTTTTCAACCGGTCCTCGACAATTTTCATGATGTTCTAGTATACTATTTTCACTACTATGTTTTTTTCCCTGTATTTTATTTTTTGCATCATTTGAGGCTCTGCCCATTTTCTGTGTGAGAAAGAACTTTGTTGCTTCTCGTGCCTATTTGGGAGTATAGTGGAGGTTGTTTTTGTAAATTTTTTTCATTCAGAAATGTATTAAAATAATTTTTTTATTTTTTTTTAATTTAGCACATAAAAATAATATAATAACACCAAAAAATATTAATTTAAAATAAAAAATAAAAATAATTTTTTTAAATTTTTTTCAAAAGTGTTTTTAAAATAAGGATACTCATAATGTTGGCATTGGATTGGTTGGTGTAAAACTAAGGAGACATGCACTGAAAAAACATATTTATTGCATTCGCATTATAGCATTTGAAACCTCACAAAACCTACTGAAATCATTGCAGTGTGTGCATGGCGATATACAATAGATAGTTGGTTTAAACTTTACATGCTAGACACTCATGTAGATGACTATTTTAACCTCTCCCCTTCTAATAAGCAAGATGCTGCTCAATATTTTTGGTGAAAATAGCATTTTTGAAGAGCTGAGTTAAACATAAACACAAGGGTTTGAACTCAGTGGATCCATAATTCAGAAATCAATTTGCTGGATGAAGAAAAAGGCCTCTGTGGGGCTGGGCCGATGAGGGCATGGAAATCAGTGGTTCTTCCTTTTTATGTTCCAGGCTGCTGTTAATGATGGAGTTGCCATTGACAATGCCCAGACAGCTAACAATCCCGAGATTTGATGAGGAAAAATGGTCAAAGGGGTTTTAAATTCGAGTAAAAATATATATTTTTTATAAAAACTTGAGATAGTTAAAATTTTACTCAATTACCTATATCCACAAAATATATTTTCCTAGAATAAAATTTGTTCGCATCTTACAAAAACATGGTCTGTAGCCAGGCCAGGGCTGCCTTGGCTCCGCTTTTACTGGCATTTCTGTTGAATGGCCAAATGATGGGGGTTCTTAAAGCAGAGTTATAATGTATTTTAGTGGGCATAGCAGTTGGTTGCGTGCTTGTTCTTGCATATCAACAGGCACACTGGTCCAGTTGCATCTTGGAATTCAAAGCTTGAGGAAAAAAAAAGTTTGCTGCTATGATTTAACTGTGAACCTGCTGAGTTTGTTTGATGCCGAATATGAGGAGGGAAATATTAGCGTGGTTATTTTTTAAGTCTTAATGTTTGTTTGGAATTGAAATTGAGTTTTTTTCATTAAAATTTTTAAGAAATAAATTGTTTTAAATTAATTATTTTTAGTGATTTTAGATTGGTTTAATGTATTGATATCACAAATGATTTAAAAAAAAAACTTAATTTAATATATTTGCAAATAAAAAAAACTTAAAAAAACAATATTTATCACCCTCTCCGAAAAAATACATTCAAATTTGTTAAGGTAAAATCATGGATGTGGAAAAATGTTCAAGTATTAATTTCATAATAAAAACTATAAAGTTCAATTCCTAAACAACAATGAAATTGAACAGGAGCTAAGAAAGACAAAAAATAAAATGAATAATGTTAATTTTAGATAGCATGTTAAACCTGACACTCAAGCTGTGAGGTTAAGACAACTCCGGAAATTTCCAGAGACTTTGCGATAACCCTATATTTAGAAGGAAAAAAAAAATCTTTAGGTCAAATCATAAATAAAATCAATTTGAATTGATTAAATTGAAAAGCGAAGAGGTTAAGTGATAGGGAAAAAACCTAAATTCTTCCTTTGCTTGTGTAAATCAATCTATGATATTAGCGAAAAAATGGATTGAATATTTGTTTAAGTCTAAAATTCAATCCTTGAAGCTCTAATTTCTTTAAATCAATGAAATTGAATTCTATTTTGCAAAACAAGCATTAATTGAGCGAAAAAATATTTCTTTGACACTATGAGATTGTAATATAGAAGCATAAAAATCAAATCACCAAGTCCAATAATAAATAAATTCAATGTTAAATGACCAAATAAAAGGGGAAAAATGAGGGACCCAATAAAACAAGGGACTAGAAAAAATCACAGTATGAATCAACATGTCCCTCATATGTTATAATGATTTTACTATATCATTGATTTGCATTATGTAACGGTTTTTTTTTTTAGTATGAAAAAATGTTCAAGAATTTCTAATATTATTTCTAGCAAAAAAAATATAGTGAGAGAGTTGATCAGATATGATCCAGTCAACTTCGCATGTCCAAAGACAACTCAGACAACTAGTAAAATGGAAGTATCAAGAAATGACAACAATAACAACAATGAAAATGATTTATGGTAATAGATCATGAAAGAATAAATAAATAAAGAATAAAATTGTTGGCTTAGAAATTAATAGAAATTAAAAATCATAGTGATGGAAAATTATAACATTTAAGGTTTTGAAAATTAAGAAAATAGCTAAATGATAAATAAGATAGTAAATAGGAGCCTAAACATAAATAAGAAAACTTTTCACCTTCCCCCTTTTAAAATTTGAGGCCAACATTTAACATTGCGAAAGAAAAAAGATTTTTCAAATTTTCTTATCTTTCCTTTTAAATGGTAGGAAAATTTAAGGTTTAAGAATAGTAAAGTTAGTTTAGAAGAGAGGAAAACACTTTAACTTTTTAATTAAAAAGAGGAAAAAAGAGGAAAGCAAGGAGAAAGAAGAAGGAGAACAAAAATCTTGACTTTGTAAATTTCAAAATTCAAATTATTATTAAGGTACTTAGAATCCAAATATATGTGTTAAAATATAATTTAATTTATTTTAGAACCAATTAGTAAAATTAGTTTAAGGTTCTTGAAAAAAATTAGGAGAATGCAACTATATCTGGAATTCGGTTAATTAAGGTATTAAGGGTTGTAGTAAAGGTGAAAAATATAAGAATAACATGAAAGAAAGTATTGTTCCATGTGTAAAGAGTGGTCGGCCTAGAGTAGAAGAGTAATAAGGGAAATCTTTTTGCATTGGATGGTGAAGTAGATTGCATTTTTTATATATACAAATATGGTAGTTTAGATATAAATTTGATGTTGGTTTGGTAAATTATTTCATAAAAGTATGAAATGCAACCTTAAAGTAATAGCCCTAAGAAAGATTACAAAAGCTTGATAAAACATTGATGAAAAATTAGCATAAATGTAGGCATTATGTAAAGGGAATAGTTGTAAACTATAAATGTCTAAAGGGTAAGGTGAGATTTAATAGGAAATTATTAAATGGATAATATTTTCTATTATGTTTCGACCAACATTAAGGAAAAGATAAAAAAAAAGAGTTTTGTCAATTTTGATGTGGTGGAAGTTCTGTTTAATTGTATTATTTTAAACATCAACATATAGATAAGCGATGGAATTTCATAATAATTGGAGAAAAAAATTAATGAGCTTAGATAATAGTGAGTTTGGCATAACGTTTGAAGTGTGTATAAATCGTGTTGTTGGAATTTAAAGAAAGAAGAAGTTGATTGTGAGGGGGTTTCTTGACATTTACATTATTGAATGACAAGTTAAAATGTCATAAAGGATATGATTAGTTATTTCAATATTTGAAAAGCTAATGATATCAATAAATTATATCGATATCAATATTCACTTAAATTTGATTACTCAATCCTAGTAAAGGAAACTAACTATGCTAATATGGTTCCTTAGCATCAATATAATCACTTGAAGAGTAGGTAAAAAATGAATTTGATTAGCTATTCTCAGGAAAAACAAGGAAAGTTAATGATGTCGCAGTGGATACCTTGGCATCGACATGTTCCTTTAAAAAAATAAGAAATTATTGATTGGCTATACAAGGAAATTGTAGTTAATGATATAGGTGAGCTAATATTGATATCTTCTTGATTAACCATTCTTTTGAGAATGGTGATATTAAATGAAATTCATATCGGTATTCAAGGAGTTATCCGGGTTATGGATATTTAATTGTATGAAAATGATGTTAATATGAAAAATAAGTAAAGGAGAATAAATGTATGGTATTAGCTATCTTATTTTTAGTGAATATGTAGGAAAATAGACTTGGTAACACTCTCTTTGTATGCTAATTACTATTAAATTTTAAATTGTTTGTACTTGAATGTTGTGTTTTCAGAATTTTCTCATTATCACCAAGCATAATTTTATCCTATCCCACTTTTGGATAATATAGACTAGAGTTATTTTATATATTTTAGAGATGTAATGTAATTCATTTTAATCATGTAGCGTTGATGTTAAAATTTTGATTACTAACTTATGAATTCTAAATTTTCCTTTCAATAGTTATAATTTAACATGGCTATGAATGCTTTCATTTTCCTTTAAATTTTTATAGTATATTATTGAACATTGTCACATGGATAATTGCAATACGATGAATATGATTTATGTGTGTTGAGATCTAGGATGATTTGATTGAAAATTAGAAATGTGAATTAAATTGATACAAGTTTTAGTCGATAACTTGATATCTTCTAGTATAGAAGAAACTCAATCGATATTTTAGTAGAAATTACGATGGAATCTTAAATAATAAGAGTGTGTTTAGTTTAATTTGGTTGACTATTATTATTAAAAACAAATCATGACTTTTCCATTATTATGGATATGTGGTTCATTTTGGTAATTAAGATTGTTATATAAAAACATTGTTTGACTAACAAAAATTAAGATGATCTAGTTTTTTAAATAATGAGATGACAACATATTAGATCGACTCGGGTTAATTTGTCAAATCTGCAACTCTTATCTTGAGACCATGATAGCCCTAATTAAAAAAAATCAAGACAAATTATGAAGTTTAATTTTAATTAACACTATGTTGAATGCTAAAATTAAAAAGAAAAAAAAAAGAATCAACTCGGGTTGACCTACCAAACTCGCGATGTGAGTCATGAAACTATGTTAATTTTATAAAAAATAAAATAAAATAAATTATAAAACTCATTTCTCAACTCACTCAATATTGAAGTGAAGGATGAAATTAAGGGGGGGGGGGAATAAAAAAGAAATAAGTGTTTTACTCTGGAAAGAATCACCTACAGTATAACATCTTCACCAGAAAAAGATCAGCACTTCTAATATTTAGCACATGAATTCGAAAGAAGTGACTTAATGGAGGAAGGTGATATGCCCTTCTCTGTTACTTACAGCATCCAGATTTAAAGGTCTTCCACCTTGTAATAATCTTAGACAAATCTGTCGAAGAATAACAGGACTAAATCTTAATTTAGATTAAAGATGAGTCTTCATAGTGGTTCCTCTCACATATATTGTGGTAAGAAAAATGTTGAGTTACATAAACAGGATGTTGCTAGAAGTACAAATCACAGGTTTCTCTATGGAGAAGGACGGAAGACTGAAGGATGCATCAGTCATCTAAACAACATCAATCATATAGTTGGAAACAACTATATTATGCTACACAACATTTGTCAGAAGCTAGGAATCATGAACAGTCTAAACAAAACACCAGTAGAACTCCTACCAACAAGGTACGTTCCCGAGACTGATAATGGATTAAAATCATTACTCCGAAACAGTAATTCTCAATTGGAAGAAGTGAAACAAAAAATAGATCTAATGGAAAAGAGTTTGAATTCCATTGAACAGAAATTGTCAAAATTTAGTCTTGACAAATTTCAAGAAAAATTAGAAAGCCTTGACTTGGCTAAAATAAAACAAATATTAGAACATGTTACAAGTATTGATAACAAATTATGAGTGGCGGTTCAAAAATTGAGGAAGTTCACAGGCTTATATCCTCTTTAGCCAAAGACTTCAAACAACTAGAAAACAGACAGGTAAGCCAGTTGCAGGAACACATGGAGAAATCCTCTGCAACAGTCATAGCAGCAGTTCATCAAGACCTGAGTGACATAAGAGGATTCCTTTTAGGATTATCAAAATTGTTAAATAGAGTCGTTATCCTTGTATTTTACTAGAAATAGGATTTGTTCTAGTAAGTAGCTAAAAATGGATTGTATTATAGCTAGAATTGTATTGTATATTTTTCTATTTTAATCTATTGTAACAACAATTAAAAGCAATTGAATATACATAAGTTATTCGAATTCGAATTCTTACATGGTATCAGAGCAAATCCTGAATTTCTTTTGAGTCGTATTGTTTTTTTCTAGTTTCAAAACATAGAAATTAATCTCTACAGTAATTGTTTGTTCACCAAAGTTACTCTTCTTCAAAAACCTTGAAATTGATCACTGCCCAAAAACCCATCAAAAACCCATCAGAAATTCATAAAAACCCAGAAATTAGGACTAGTTATTCTTTTGTTACGGTAACAACAACTGAAGGTAATCTTAGTTAATTTTTTTAACTACATATTCATCGGAGGTACTATTTTGCAATAATACAACTCTCAAGTCCAGAGACAATGTATGGCTGCAATACGCCAAAATCACTCAAAAAGTGGAAAAGAAAACTGAAGAAAAAGTCATGGAAATGGCAGACAAAGAAACAAAAAATTACCAAGACTACTACTTTGGAAAAGGACGTCCTAAATGAACGTTTCTTCAAAAGAAGGAAAGCACACAAAAAAGACCTTCAAGAGGAAGGACAAAGCACAGCACAACCACTACAAAAAGACAAAAGTATGTTTTATCCACAAGGTAAGGAAACATACAAATGCTGGATTTGCCAAGAAATAGGACATTACTCTTATGAGTGTCCTAAAACAAAAAATAACCATTTAAAGTATAACCATTTAAAGTTCCTTTGTAGACATCTTCACCAGTAAAGTTCCTTTATAGACATCTTCACCAGTAATTGTTTTACTGGTAAAGTCACATAGCTCTTGCATACACTTTATATAAGATACCAATTATGAAACTTGCAAGCATTGTACTTGGTATGCTTTTCTCCTCTCTCCCTTTTTTTGCGATAAGTATTACCTTTTCTTTTACTCTGGATGTTTTGTTCGAGAAGAAACTGGTGATAATGCCTTATGCCTCTAAGAGCAAGTCCAATGGAAAAAGCTATTTTGAAGAGCCAAATCACTAAAATGGTTTTTTGAATAGTGTATATATGGCTTTTTTT
This sequence comes from Salix brachista, assembly GCA_009078335.1. Classification (NCBI taxonomy): domain Eukaryota; kingdom Viridiplantae; phylum Streptophyta; class Magnoliopsida; order Malpighiales; family Salicaceae; genus Salix; species Salix brachista. Next base: position 8,214,033 of record CM018578.1, on the reverse strand, counting down.
ATTGATGTGTACTCAAATGGTAAAAGTCATTTTGGAGAGCTATTTTTTTATATTATTTAAATATAATGCAATTATTTTGTATATAATTTAATTATGCAATTAATTATACAATTAATAGGAGTAAGATATATAACTAAATAATTGCTTTAAAAAAACCCTCAAACAATAAATTTATTGTTTTTTAATTATATTTAAATAAAAAAATGAATTTAAAATAATATGCCCGTAATATTTTAAATTTGAAATACAATATTAATAAATTACAGTATTAATAAACTTATAAAAATATCTATTTAATACAAAGAAAATAACATTATTATCAACATACAAATTACGAATAAACGTACAACAGCTTTAAACACAAAATTTAAACAATTTATAAATATAATAGTAAATTTAAAGCATGTAATTAAGCTAACTGACCAAAAAAATTCCTAATTTACCAATTTCACATAATTAATTTTCTTATGCTAACTATTATTATTATAATTACCCCCACCAAACCCGTTTACTCCCCTCCATTAGAAACACACAATCTTCTCCCTCTGTTGCGCCGCCCCACACACACTACCTTCCCCCCTGCGAAAATCAAAGACATTACCTTCCAAGTTCAAAAAAATCAGATCCAGCAACACAAAGAGCACAAAATCCACCACCTTCTTCATCGCCACCAGCATCACCATCCCCTCCTCCTCCACCACCACCACCATTGGTTCCTTCTCCATCACCACCAATATCATCTCATTTTAATTGATCAAGAAACCCATGAATATGTTGGACCTGCCATTTGTGTTGATTGATTCTCTAGGAGAGTTGAGCCTGGGATTGGCAAACTGCAAGGGAGGAGAAAAGAACATAAAGCTATTTTAATTAGCTTCAGCAACAAATATTTTTACTTATTTTAATGTTTTGGATTTTTGGTTGAAGAGCTAGAAATAGCACCTGAAAATAAGAGGAGCCATTTAGAGTAGATAAAAGTAAGAACAAAAACCAAAAAAATATTTTTTTAAGTTTGCCTTCTCAGATGGCTTACCGGTTGGAGATGCTTTAACGATAGTATGAGACTAATTATACGGTAAAGATCTAATGTGAATTTGGCTGGCTACTCTGTGAATTGAACTGACCATTTTAGCTTAACACTTTTAATTGGTCTACTGTATTTCAACTTCAGTTCTAGTCATAGTCTAGTGAATGTTCCAACCATTTTCCAGGCGCATTGTAACAAAAAACTACTTCTGTTGATGAGGCTTAGAGGGTGTTTGAGATTGTGGTGCAACCGGAGGTTGCAAAAAATTGAGGATTTGGATGTTTGGTTAATTTTGAGTCGCAAAAAATTAACTATGGGACCCATCTTATTTCACTGTAGAAATCGAGTTTCATGGAAAGCAGCAATTTGCTGCTTTTCGTGTGTTGCAATCTGGGGGTTAGGCTGGGGGGCGAGATATATATATATATATATATATATATATGGGCTGGGGGCGGGATATATATGTTATATATTATTTTTATATATATATATATATATATATAAATAATTTATTATATTTTCTTCTACAAAATATATTTTTAATATTAAAATAATCTAAAGTGCTTTTCATGAAACTGTTTTTTTAAAACCTCAACCACAAAAGCAAAAACAATACCAAACACACCCTTAAAAAACTAATAATGGGTCAATTTACTGTGTGATATCTCTATTGATTTGCGTAATTCTTTTGAAATGCCGACAATATCTGTATTATTTGTCGTTGTGCAAAAACAAATAATGGACCGATTCTTTTAACCAAATCCCTGCTGCCATCTTATCTTACCTGGGAATAGGATATGTTTTGCCTCTTCTAAATTGCAGTGATGATTCAAATATTTACACTTCAATTATTATTTATAAAAAAAAAGATTTTTGGCAACAGGAATTCATCTTACCAAGCTATTTGCAGGTTGCCTTTTTGGTAACTAACAATGTTCAAGATTTTTGCAGGTTCAACTATCTAACAAATTTCATTTCCTGGAAAACGTATTTTGTGGCTCTAAGTGAGTGAGTAAAATCCCAACTATCTTAGACTTTTATAAAGGATGCATGCCCTGAATCGAACTCGAGACATGCTGTGTAGATTGCAAAATCTCTGTCATCACGCTATACTCTTACACTAGCAATTGATTTTAAAGATCCAAGATATCTTTTTAGGAGTCCCCCTATATATATATATATGTATATACGTATGTATATATGTATGTATGTATGTATAATCGTCGTACTCTTGCCTACAATAAAAAGGGTTTTATTAGAGGTGCATTCACATACTTGATTAGGAGGCAAATAAGATTGTCCAGTGTAATTGTAGGCCGATCCAAAATTATTAGGTGCAAAACTTTGTTCAAATGGTCATGAGATGGGTCCCCATTGAGGTGGTTTTAAGTAGTTTAACCCATTGAAGGTTTCTGTCCATAATAAGTTTCTGATAGCACTTCATTCATGATATTGTGAAATAGGTCTTCCATTGGTTTCCATTAGTGACAGAGTAATTTGCATCCAAGGTAAATTGTCATATAAAAAAACCATGAAGCCTAATCTTCAACAAATTAAATATTAAAATCAAGAAAAAAAATCTATCATACAAAAAGTATCATTAAAAGACTAAGGGCAAAAATAAAATAAAAAAAACATAATTAGAGGGCATAAAAAAAATTGGAGGGTTGTTAAACTTAAAAGAAAAGAACTTCAACTAAAGGAAAGAAAAACCAAAGAATAAGGGTTAAATTGAAGGAAAAAAAACATAAACTTTGATTTATTGATGAAATTGAAAACAACAAAACTCTAACAAAAGAGCCATGGAAAAAAAGAGCAGAAATCAAAAGAATAAGTACCAAATTGAAAAAAATATGAAAATTTATTGAAAACATCAAAAACTGTTCTAAAAGAGCCAAGGACCAAAATAAGCAATCTGAAATATAACAACAAAACTTGAAAAATCAAAAGAAAAGAGGACATGTATGGAATTTTTTTGAAAGAGAGAAAAAAAGGAAGAAAAAAAGTAACCACAATCGACGATAAACCACTCATCAACCATCATCACATATTGTATCAAAAGGAAAAGGGAGAGGTGACACTTCTAATGAAATGGTGGAATAACTTATTTGGTAACCAAAAAGCGGTGTGTGGAACATCATACCTTTCTTCATATAATACTTATTAATGCTAGAGTTAGAAGTAATTTTGGTCGAATATTTACTGTCACCAAAGTCAAAAACATCATACATTTTCGACACGTTCAATTCACCAACATCAAAGTTGAAAAGTATTGTAGTTGAATATTCACTCACGCTAAAGTCATGGATATTATAAGTAAACCATCAATAGCATAATACAACAAAACCTTAGCAATTTAAAATCAATATGATAATATCCTTAATCATAAAAACAAAATCATTTCTTTAACTTTACTAATGTTTTTATTTAAACACCTCGCAAATTAGAGTGGAGATTTGAAAAGCGCATAAATTTAGAGGTTAAAAATTTATGAAACCTTATAAAATAGCTAATTTATGAGTATAATTATTGATTTTTCTTTCTGTAGTAAATATTAAAACAATAAAGTATTTTCTGTCTGAAAAACTTATGTTTTTTTCCTCTTAAACTTAATTACATGTTGGGAGTGGAACCCTCTCTCTTTATGAGTGAAGGACACGTGCAGGGGACACGTTCAAATACTGAAACACATTGGGTTGGGAATGACAATCACATATCATTTTTTTCTTATTTACCTTAAAGTCAGCCTGAAAAATCCATAAATAAATTAAATTATTTTTCTTTTAAGTTTTCGTCCCCTTTCTCTTGTAGCTTTGACCCCTTGACCACCTGCCTCCTACCTCTCCCTTTATCGTCTTCCTACACCCACCCACCCCCCTCTCTCTCTCAAGCAACCACATCCTCTCCAACCTCCTCTTCTTTCACCCATGTTTGAACATGGGGACAACCTTACAATAGAAAGGCATCGAATCTCATGGTTAATTTGGATTCAAATATTGGTCTTACCAAAGGGCTATGGTAATTTTATTTCACGACATGATGCACAAGGAGATTGAAGTATACGTGGATAACATGATTGCTAAATCTAGAGAAGGAGAGAATCATGTCCAGATATTGAAGAAATTGTTTGAAAGACTAAGGAAATATAAGTTGAGGCTTAACCCTGCAAATGATCATTCGGGGTGAAATCTGGGAAGTTGTTAGGATTTGTGGTAAGTGACAAAGGGATAGAAGTGGATCCTGAAAAATTAAAGGTTATTCAAGCCATGCCAGCTCCGAAGACTGAGAAAGAAGTAAGAGGGTTTTTAGGAAGGTTAAATTACATCGCTCGTTTTATATCCCAATTAACCACGACTTATGACCCAATCTTTCGTTTGTTAAGGAAGAAGAATCATGGGATTTGGAATGCAGAGTGTGAAGAGGCTTTTGAGAAAATCAAGCAGTACTTGCTAAATCCACCCTTACTTGTTCCTCCTGTACCAAAAAGGCCATTGATATTGTACTTAACGGTGACTGAAACAGCAATGAGATGTGTGCTTGGACAATAAGATGAAACCGGAAGGAAGGAAAGGGCCATTTATTACCCAAGTAAAAAGTTCATGGAGTGTGAGTGTAGGTATACTATGATTGAGAAGTTATGCTGTGCACTAGCATGGGCTGCAAGGAGGCTGCGTCAATATATGTTGTACCATACTACATGGTTAATTTCTAAATTAGACCCGTTGAGGTACATCTGCAAAAAACCCTACTTGTCTAGCTGAATTGCAAGATGGCAAGTGCTAATGGCTGAGTATGACAAGGAAAGCTGTGAAAGGGAGTGTTATTCCCGATCACCAGGCTGACCATGCTATGGAAGATTATGAGTCGTTAGACTTTGATCTTCCTGATGAAGATGTGCTTTCAATCGAAAAAGGGAAACTAGAATGGTGGACTATGTACTTTGATGGTGTTGTAAACGTATGTGGTAATGGAGCGGGTGCAATGATAATCTCTCCTAACAAGAAACAATATCCAGTTTCAACTAAGCTGCAATTCAGTTGCACTAACAACACTGCTGAGTATGAGGCTTGTATTCTTGGTTTAGAGGCTGCATTGGAGTTAAACGTAAAAAAAAGATGTGTATGGGGACTCAATGCTAATTATTTGTTGTAAAAGGGGAATGGCAAACCAAAGAAGAAAAGCTAATACCTTACCAAGAATACCTATCTAAACTGGCTGGAGAATTTGAGAAAATAGAGTTCACACATCTAGGAAGGGAAGGAAATCAATTTGCGGATACTTTGGCCACACTAGCTTCTATAGCTAGAATAGAATTAGGACAAAATTTACAGCCGATACACATTGATATAAAAAATAACTCAGCTCATTGCTGCTCAGTTAAGGAGAAATAAATGGAAACCCTTGGTACTACGATATCAAAATTTCATCCGAAACCAGGCTTATCCCATGGGGGCATCCAAAATCAAAAAGAAGACCTTGAGGAGGTTGGCAATGGATTTTATCTTAATGGGGAGATTTTGTATAAGAAATCATCTAATGGGACTTTGCTGAGATGTCTAGATGAAGCTGAAGCCAGAGACGCGTTACAGGAAGTCCATGAAGGGATTTGCTCAACCCATGCTAGTGGGCATATGATGGCTAGGAAAATACAAAGAGCTAATTATTTTTGGATGACATTAGAGAAGGATTGCATTGACCACGTCCGCAAATGTCATAAGTGTCAGGTCTATGGTGACAAAATCAACACCCCTCTGACTCCTCTATTTAACTTGATATCTCCATGGCCTTTTGCAATGTGGGAAATTGATGTGATTAGGCCTATCAACCCAAAAGACAACAACGGTCATAGGTTTATTCTCGTGGAGTCAGGTCATTTGCTCATGTAACGCAAAAGCTGGTGAAGAAATTTGTTGAAAGAGATTTGATATGTCGATACGGACCACCGAAAAAGATCATAACTGATAATGCTCAGAACTTCAATGGAAAATTAATAATAGAACTCTGCGCTAAATGGAAGATCAAGCATTCCAATTCCTCGTCGTATAGATCAAAGATGAATGGTGCGTTTGAAGCTGCTAATAAGAATGTCAAGAAGATCATTCAGAAAATGGTAGTCACCTACAAGGATTGACATGAGATGTTGCCATTTGCCATTCATGTGTACCGTACCGCAGTTCCGACCTCAACAGGAGCCACCCTGTACATGTTGATGTATGGAATGGAGGCGGTGATGCTTTTAGAAGTGGAAATCCCATCATTAAGAGTATTGATAGACTCTGAACTAGAAGAGGCAGAATGGGCAAAAGTTAGATATGAACAATTGAATTTGATCGACAAAAAGAGGTTAGCTGTAATCTGTCATCATCAATTATATCAAAGAAGGATGGCCAAATCATATGACAAGAAAGTCCGACCACGGAAATTCTAAGAAGGAGATCTGGTATTGAAGAAAATACTGCCTTTACCAGGGGAAGATCAAAGTAAATGGGCCCCAAACTACGAAGGCCCTTATATGGTGAAGAAAGCATTCTCGGGAGGAGCTCTATTACTATCTAGAATGGATGGAGAAGATCTACTCAGTGAGTAGATAACATCTAATATATATATGCGAGATAATACAACAATGAGAAATATATTATCAAATTGGCTCGGGGTTCTTACAAGAAAATTTCTCAAATAGGTCATATCAAGAAGATAATAGGTATAGCTCGTCAGAAAATCAGAATGCAATGAGCATGAGGCTCCATACTATGGGATGATCATTCCGTACAGGTTGGTGACTTCCCCGACCAACTAGGGTTTCAGATACGATGTGCACAAAGACTAACATTTCCCTATTAGTGTGGGTATTCCGACTGGCATACCGTAGGTATGTATATATATATCATAATCAAACAGACATATTCATATCTCAAGGCTCAACTCATGACATCAATCAAATAAGGAGAAATCAATTCACAAACAGATATTGGCTCATATCAAGAACGTATATTCAACAATTGATTATGCTTCATCGTAACAATAATAGTAATTGACGTATATATTATCAAGAAGCATAATCCAAATACTAGCAAGTCAAATATTTATAATATTTCTCATGTATATTAAATATTATCCACTCACCTGACTCAAAAGCGATCAAAATTCAAAAGTAGAATATTGTCGGAATCCTACTGACGTACCGCAGGCAGAATATCAAGATTATCTGAATATATAAAAGAAATACATACTCAAAAATGACTCAAAAGAAGTAGAATACCTTTAGTAAACATATATAAGATTTCAACTCATAATCCTATGTGTTTTGAATTAAACTATCTATTTCTCGCAAAACCTAAAAACAATGGTTTCTTTCTAAATCTAGTTCAAGATACACAATTCGTAAAATTAATAATAACTCATCAAATAAGCCTTAATTATCCATCAAACCAATATGAAATACTCAAATTTCACTCCAGGGACCAAACTGCAATTTTCCAAAGTTCAAGGACTAAATTGTAATTTTCAAAAGTTTAGGGACTAAACTGCAATTTTCACCAAAAGGACTAAAATGAATTTTCTTCATCTTCAACCTCCAGCCCAGAATTTCCAACAAGGTTTTTTCACCATTATCTCAATATTTTCTTAAACCAAACACATCAAAAACTTCAAAATCATCTACAATCAAACCTATTAACCATTACCCAAACCATTAACCCCTTAACATCTTAATCCATTCATCCATCAAATTCAAATAAAATCTACAAACCCTAATCACCAATGCAAGCAATTAGCTTAACTATTAAACAATATTTTTACATAATAACACATACACATTACCTTAATATTTATTTCTCCTACTTCCTTCTCCTTTCCTCTTTTCTCTTCTTCTCCTTTCTTCTCTCTTCCGTTTCTCTCCTCTCTAAATTTTCAGGTTACTTCTCTTAATTTCTTTTTCTATTTATATTTTACAGGTTACTACTATACCCTTTATTTATTTATACTTAATCTTAAGCCATTAAGGGCATTAATGTATTTTCTATTCAAAGTTTCAAAACCCTAAAATTCTTTTCCTATTTAAAGTTTCGAAACCCTACAAAAGCTTTTTGAGTCCTCATGGAAAGGGTAATTTAAACATTGATAAAAGTATAATAAAGGGCAAACTTCAATGGAGCAAGAAAGGGCCTCATGAGAAACCAAGGATCTCTTCACCGAGCGTGAAAAATATAAGGATAGCGCGTGGAGCACATTCTATGTCAAATCAGTCAAATGCTCAAGCAAGACTACAACTAACAGGGGACCTATGTTTCCAAAAGAGGTAACAAAAACATGCATGTTATATTGTCATAACACTAACCTGACAGGAAAGGTGTGGCGAAAGCCAATGTAATTCCAAGTTTTGGAAAATATGGAGAAACACAATCTCAGGTCAACAAAATCACGGAAGATGAATTGAGGACCGGTGCTGCTTCATTCCTCGAGACGGGTAGGTCACCCAGTATAATGAGACCACCCTCACCATCTCTATCTTCCATCATGGTAGGTCACCCGTTATAATGAGACCATCTTAACCAATCTAACCCGAGTAGGTCACCATGCATAATGAGACCATCTTAATCAATCTAACCCGGGTAGGTCACCATGCATAATGAGACCATCTTCACTATTCTAACCAGGATAGGTCACCCAGCATAATGAGACCATCTTAACCATCTAACCCGGGTAGGTCACCCAGCATAATGAGACCATCTTAATCATCTAACCCGGGTAGGTCACCCCGCATAATGAGACCATCTTAACAATTCTAACCAAGGTAGGTCACCCAGCATAATGAGACCATTTTAACCAATTTAATCCGGGTAGATCACTCAGCATAATGAGACCATCTTAACCAATTTAACCCGGGTAGGTCACCCATTACAATGAGACCATCTTTATTTTTTTGTTCTTTACAAACGCTTACTATTTAAAGTCTTTTACAAGACTTTAGTCATAAGTATTGTAAAGAAGGGGGCAACTGTCATTACCTAATTTTGGGTTATTCCCCAAATCAACCCAAAAATAAAATAAAAGGGGCAGGTGTCTGTAGGAAAATCAAGGTGAAAATTTTAGATATTTTTTGGAGCTCGATCGTACCTTTTTTGTGCCTAGAAATGAAGGTCAAGGCAGATTCAAGGCTAAAGTAATTTATTATTGGACAAATCTGCATAAAATTTAATTCGAAAGATATAATTATATTTTTATAGGCCAGTTCGATTTAATCGTTGGCAAATTTAAAAGTGTAATTATGTTTGAGAATTAATTTAGGGTCCAATTGAAGGATTTCATTAAGTACAAGGGCTTAATTATACTTTAAATTGATCAAATTAATTTTATTAAGGGCTTAGTCAATGATAAATCAAGTTCTTGAATTTAATTTGGGTTCAATTGATGAGATTGAAATTTTCGGAGACCAATTTGAATTTTTCCATGCCAATTATGCGAAATTAGGGGCCAAATTGAATGAATTGAGAGTCTAATGGTCAATCAGGGTTAAATTGCGCAAATCAAAAACCAAATACCAGAATAAAAAAGACACACAAAGGTAAGGTTGCTCTCGAAATTCTGACAGGGATATAATTGCACAAAATTAAAAATTCAAAACAAATTAATGGTGCAATTAGAGCAGTTGTAAATCAAGGGACCAAATTGTATTTTTATCTTCCCATCATTTGTAAGCTTGCAGGCGTGCCTGCACTTTTCAGTCACCTGAACAGTGCCAGGCACGCCATTGCAGCTGCTAGGCAATGCAGAGGCAGCAACCCCTCGCTGCACGCCATGGACAACCGAAGGGTTGTCGTCCCCTGCTATAAATAACATGCAGACAGAGACGAAGATGAAAAAAGAGACAGTGGAGAGGAAGTAGGAAACAATCGAACAAGAGAGAATCAAGAGGGAAAATTTATGTGAAAAATGCAAGTAATCTTCTTCACCTTACCCCGCGTCGTCAGCTCCTTTCCTCTCCCTTTTCTCTCATTTCAGTCGCCTCTCTCTCACTGAAATCAGGCACTCCAGTGGCTATCTCTCTCCTCCTCAGGCCACCATCTCCGACCACCTTGCACCACCCTATCACCACTGACAGCCTCCCCTCCACGACAGCAGCCCAGATACCATCTCAGGCGAAGGCAGAAGCAACAACCACCGTCATAGCAACACAGCCCCGTCACCTTCCAACGCCCACTCCGGCCACCACAGGCCACCATTTCCGACGCCACCACAACCGGAAGAACCACCTAGACCTCCTCTACTCAAAGGTGTTAACAGGTACGCCATTCAACACACTCCAAAAATTCACTATTCATCATCTTTTTCTTTGCATGCGCGGGGAGTGAATTAATTCACTCCCCGCTGGGCCGATTGGGCTGTAAGCCCAGTCCGAGAATAAATGGGATAAAAGCCCGATCAAGAATAAATGGCCATGAAAGATTAATTAAGAAACAAATGAAAAAAGATTAACCTATGCTGTAAGGAGAATAAATGTATGGTAAAGGATGAAAATGATTTTATGAAAATGGTGTTAATATGAAAAACAAGTAAAGGAGAATAAATGTATGGTATTAGTTGTCTTATTTTTAGTGAACATGTAAGAAAATAGACTTAGTAACACTCTCTTTGTATGCTAATTATTATTAAATTTTAAAATGTTTCTACTTGAATGTTATGTTTTCAGAATTTTCATAATTATATGCTATCAGACTTTTGGATAATATAGACTAGGGTTAGTTTGTATATTTTAGAGATGTAATGTAATTCATTTTAATCATATAGCGTTGATGTTAAATGTTTGATTACTAACTTATGAATTCTAAATTTTCCTTGCAATAGTTATAATTTAACATGGATATGAATGTTTACATTTTCCTTTAAATTTTATAGTATATTATTGAACATTGTTACATGGATAATTGCAATACGATGAATATGATTTATGTGTGTTGAGATCTAGGATGATTTGATTGAAAATTAGAAATGTGAATTAAATTGATACAAGTCTCAGTTGATAACTTGATATTTTCTAGAATAGGAGAAACTCAATCGATATTTTAGTAGAAATTACGGTGGAATCTTAAATAATAAGAGTGTGTTAGTTTAATTTGGTTGACTATTATTATTAAAAACAAATCATGACTTTTCCATGATTATGGATACGTGGTTCATTTTTGTAATTAAGATTGTTATATAAAAACAACCTCAATAATGAAGTGAAGGATGAAATTTTGGGGGGGGGGGGGTCAAAAAAATAAGTGTTTTACTCTTATACAGATCACCTACAGTATGATATCTTCACCAGAAGAAGATCAGGACTTCGAAGGAAACCTTTTCGAAGAACAAGGAACATTTGCTCAAGATCTGATCCTATATCAGAGCTTGTTCTCACAAGTAGTAAAGCTACTCTTGCTTTAACACCTGATGAAGTTCTTAGACATGTTTCTCTTGCTGACAAATGCAAAAAAAAAAATAAATCAAATCTCGAACAACTCATGTCATCACATGTATCAGTACAAGAGAATATCCTCTGGATATTAAACACACAAGAGGAATAAAAAGACTCCCCTTATCCTCCTCACTGATGAGATCAATCAGAAGCTTTCTAAGATTAGACTTGAAGTTGCTAAAGCCATCAACTATATTCATATAGGAACAATCAAGATCATGCTGAAAGCAACCTTCAGAACATGTATTAACTCCCCGATCAAATTAGCTTTATTAGATAGTAGATTAACACATCCCCAAGATGCCATCTTTGATGGAATACAAGGCAACTTAGCGTACAGAAAGTTACTATTTGTAGCTAACCCACAAATTGGAGTTCCTTTGAACACCAAAAATGTCAATGCAATGCTATGTTTAGCACACGAATTCAAAAGAAGTGACTTAATGGAGGAAGGTGATATGCCCTTCTCTGTTACTTACAAAATTGGTTATTCTTTGAGTAATAGCCATCACAGCATGAGCTTCAAAAATCAATAAAAGATATCTATTGATGGAATCTTCAAGGAAATTGGAAAAGTCTCCAATGTTCCCTTTCAATAGATATCTTCTCTGTTACTTACAAAATTGGTTATTCTTTGAGTAATAGCCATCACAACATGAGCTTCAAAGCTCAAGAAAAGATATCTATTGATGGAATATTCCTTCAAGGAAATTGGAAAAGTCTCTAATGTTCCCTTTCAATAGATATCTTCTCTGTTATTTACAAAATTGGTTATTCTTTGAGTAATAGCCATCACAACATGACCTTCAAAGCTCAAGAAAAGATATCTATTGATGGAATCTTCAAGGAAATCGGAAAAGTCTCCAATGTTCCCTTTCAATAGATATCTTCTTTGTTACTTACAAAATTGGTTATTCTTTGAGTAATAGCCATCACAACATGAGCTTCAAAGATCAATACAAGATATCTATTGATGGAATCTTCAAGGAAATCGAAAAAGTCTTCAATGTTCCCTTTCAATAGATATCTTCTTTGTTACTTACAAAATTGGTTATTCTTTGAGTAATAGCCATCACAACATGACCTTCAAAGCTCAAGAAAAGATATCTATTGATGGAATCTTCAAGGAAATTGGAAAAGTCTCCAATGTTCCCTTTCAAAAGACTAAACCTCTTCAAAATGTCTGGCCTATAAATCTAACTTGAAAACCACTTCTAGGACAAGAACCTAGGATAAGCATAAAACAAGGATCTTCTAGCAGAGAAGTTCCAATTGCTTACAGTTTTGACTATGATCCTTTAAGAGAAAGGGCCATAGCTAGAACAACATCAAGATTTGAAGGTCTTCCACCTTCTAATAATCTTAGACAAATTTCTTGAAGAATAACAGGACTAAGTCTTAATTTAGATTAAAGATGAGTCTTTTCAGTGGTTCCCCTCACATATATTTTGGTAAGAAATATGTTGAGTTACATAGGCAGGATGTTGCCAGAAGTACAAATCAGAGGTTTTTCTATTCAGGAGGACTGAAGAGTGAAGGATGCATCAATCATCTAAACAACATCAATCATGTAGTTGGAAACAACTATATTCTGCTACACAACATTTGCCAGAAGTTGGGAATCATGAACAGTCTACACAAAACACCGGTAGAACTCCTACCAACAAGGTACGTTCCCGAGACTGATAATGGATTAAAATCATTACTCCGAAACAGTAATTCTCAATTGGAAGAAGTGAAACAAAAAATAGATCTAATGGAAAAGAGTTTGAATTCCATTGAACAGAAATTGTCAAAATTTAGTCTTGACAAATTTCAAGAAAAATTAGAAAGCCTTGACTTGGCTAAAATAAAACAAATATTAGAACATGTTACAAGTATTGATAACAAATTATGAGTGGCGGTTCAAAAATTGAGGAAGTTCACAGGCTTATATCCTCTTTAGCCAAAGACTTCAAACAACTAGAAAACAGACAGGTAAGCCAGTTGCAGGAACACATGGAGAAATCCTCTGCAACAGTCATAGCAGCAGTTCATCAAGACCTGAGTGACATAAGAGGATTCCTTTTAGGATTATCAAAATTGTTAAATAGAGTCGTTATCCTTGTATTTTACTAGAAATAGGATTTGTTCTAGTAAGTAGCTAAAAATGGATTGTATTATAGCTAGAATTGTATTGTATATTTTTCTATTTTAATCTATTGTAACAACAATTAAAAGCAATTGAATATACATAAGTTATTCGAATTCGAATTCTTACATGGTATCAGAGCAAATCCTGAATTTCTTTTTAGTCGTATTGTTTTTTTCTAGTTTCAAAACATAGAAATTAATTTCTACAGTAATTGTTTGTTCATCGGAGCTGCTCTTCATCAAAAACCTAGAAATTCATCACTGCCTAGAAACCCATCAAAAACCCATCAGAAATTCGTAAAAACCCAGAAATTAGGACTATGTATGGCTGCAATACGCCAAAATCACTCAAAAAGTGGAAAAGAAAACTGAAGAAAAAGTCATGGAAACGGCAGACAAAGAAACAAAAAATTATCAGGACTACTTCGAAAAACGACGTTCTAAATGACAATTCAAAAGATGTTTCTTCAAAAGAAGGAAAGGACATAAAAATGACCTTCAAGAGGAAGGACAGAGCACAACACAACCACTACAAAAAGAAAAAAGTAAGTTTTATCCACAAGGTAAGAAAACATGCAAATGCTGGATTTGCCAAGAAATAGGACATTACTCTTATGAGTGTCCAAAAACAAAAAATAACCATTTAAAGTTCCTTTGTTGACATCTTCACCAGTAATTGTTTTACTAGTAAAGTCACACATCTCTTGCATAGACTTTATATAATTTACCAAGTAGGAAACATGCAAGCATTGTACTTGGTTATGCTTTTCTCCTCTCTCCCTTTTTTTGCGATAAGTATTACCTTTTCTTTTACTCTGGATGTTTTGTTCGAGAAGAAATTTGTGATCATGCCTTATGCCTCTAAGAGCAAGTCCAATGGCAAAAGCTATTTTGAAGAGCCAAATCTCTAAAATGGTTGTTTGAATATTGTATATATGTGTTTTTTGTTTATCTGTACTCCAATGGTAAAAGTCATTTTGGAGAGCCATTTTTTATATTATTTTAAATATAGTGCAATTATTTTGTATATAATTTAATTATGCAATTAATAGGAGTAAGTTATATAACTAAATAATTGCTTTAAAAAAAACCCTACAACAATAAATTTATTGTTTTTTAATTATATTTAAATAAAAAAATGAATTTAAAATAATATACCCGCAATATTTTAAATTTGAAATACAATATTAATAAATTACAGTATTAATAAACTCATATTCTATCAAACTTACAGTATTAATAAACTTATAAAAATATCTATTTAATACAAGGAAAATGACATTATTATCAACATAGAAAATACGAATAAATGCACAGCATCTCTAGACACAAAATTTAAATAATTTATAAATTTAACAATAAATTTAAAGCATGTAATTAAGGTAATTGACCAAAAAAATTCCTAATTTACCAATTCGACTAATCAAGAAACCCATGAACATGCTGGACCTACCATTTATGTTTATAGATTCTCTAGGAGAGTTGGGCCTGGGATTGGCAAACTGCAAGGGAGGAGAAAAGAACATAAAGCTATTTTAATTAGCTTCAGCAACAAATATTTTTACTTATTTTAATGTTTTCTCTTTTTGGTTGAAGAGCTAGAAATAGCACCCGAAAATGAGAAGAGTCATTTAGAGTAGATAAAAGTAAGAACAAAAACCAAAAAAATAATTTTTTAAGTTTGCCTTCTCAGATGGCTTACCAGTTGGAGATGCTTTAACGATAATATGAGACTAATTATACGATAAAGATCTAATGTGAATCTGGTTAGGTACTCTGTGACTTGAACTAACCATTTTAGCTTAACACTTTTAACTGGTCTATTGTATTTCAACTCCAGTTCTAGTCATAGTCTAGTGAGTGTGCCAACCATTTTCCAGGCGCATCGTAACAAAAAACTACTTCTGCTGATGAGGCTTAAAGGGTGTTTGGAATTGTGGTGCAACCGGAAGTTGCAAAAAAATTGAAGGGTTTGGATGTTTGGTTAATTTTGAGACGCAAAAATTTAACTTTGGGACCCACCTTATTTCACTGTAGAAACCGAGTTTCACAGAAAGTATTAATTTGTTGCTTTCCGTGCATTGCAATCTGGGGATTGGGCTGGGGGACGGGATATATATATATATATATATATATATATATATATATATAATTTATTATATTTTCTTATAAAAAATATATTTTTAATATTAAAATAATCTAAAAATTAATTACAATAAATAAATATATTAGAAAGAGATCACAATATAATTTTTGTCTCCCAATCCTAATTTTGTTTCAGATGATATTTTACTATATGGTGTTCCAGGATCGTAGAGGCCTTTACGTATGGATTTATAGTTCGTGATGAAATTACAAGTAGTTTGATGGGAAAATAAAACAAGTGTCTAATTTACTTGAATTATTAATTACATTTTATTATTATAATTATTAAATATTTAAAATATATATATATATAATTCTTTTTTGTCGGCAGTGCTATTTATTTACATAGGCGAGTCCCGAGAGCTGCAGCTTCTTGTTTATTTAATTTTTATTGTGGCTCTATCATAGAACACCATTTTTCTTTTTTAAGGTATCATGTGAAGTCCAATTTATGACAATAAGCGATTCAAGGCTAACTCTAAATAAAATAGAAAATAAAGGAAAAACAACACAATGATCATTACTATACTCGATAGCTAGCCAAGCCATATTAATTAGAACCCAGCTTGTTATGAATCACTAGATACATCATATAATGGCAAAAAAAAATTGGATGCAAGTAAATTTCATTTCCTGGAAAATATATATTGTAGTTCTAGGTGAGTGAGTTAAATCCCAACTACCTTAGACTCTTATAAGGATACACGTCCTGAATCAAACTCGAGACATGCCGTGTAAATTGCAAATTCTCTTGTCATCACACTACACTCTCATACTAGCAATTGATTTTAAGGATCCAAGATCTCTTTTGGGAGTCCCCCCATATATATATATATGTATATACGTATGTATATATGTATGTATGTATGTATGTATAATCGTCGTACTCTTGCCTACAATAAAAAGGGTTATATTAGAGGTGCATTCACATACTTGATTAGGAGGCAAATAAGATTGTCCAGTGTAATTGTAGGCCGATCCAAAACTTTATTCAAATGGTCATGAGATGGGTCCCCATTGAGGTGGTTTTAAGTAGTTTTAACCCATTGAAGGTTTCTGTCCATAATAAGTTTCTGATACAACTTCATTCATGATATCATGAAATAGTTCTTCCCTTGGTTTCCATTAATGGCAGAGTAATCTGCATCCAAAGTAAATTGTCATCTAAAAAAACCATGAAGCCCAATCTTCAACAAATTAAATATTAAAATCAAAAAAAAAAAATCTATCATACAAAAAATATAATTAAAAGACTGAGGGTAAAAATTAAAAAAAAAAAACATAATTGAAAAGCATAAAAAAATTTGGAGGGTTGTTAAACTTAAAAGAAAAGAACTTCAACTAAAGGAAAAAAAAACAAAGAGAATAAGGGTTAAATTGAAAAAACAAATAACATAAACTTTGATTTAATGATGAAATTGAAAATAACAAAACTCTAACAAAAGAGCCATGGAAAAAAAATCACAAATCAAAAAGAATAAGTACCAAATTGAAAAAATATATATATGACAACTTATTGAAAACATCAAAAACTGTTCTAAAAGAGCCAAGGACCAAAATAAGCAATCTGAAATATAACAACAAAACTTGAAAAAATCAAAAGAAAAGAGGACCTGTATGAATATTTTTTGAAAGAGAGAAAAAAAGAAACCACAACCGACGATAAACCACTCATCAACCATCATCACATATCGCATCAAAAGGAAAAGGGAGAGGTGACACTTCTAATGAAATGGTGGAATAACTTGTTTGGTCACCAAAAAGCGATGTGTGGAACATCATACCTTTCCTCGTATAATACTTATCAATGCTAGAGTTAGAAGTAATTTTGGTCGAATATTTACTATCACCAAATTCAAAAACATCATACATTTTTGACACGTAATATTTACCACTATCAAAGTTGAAAAGTATTATAGTTGAATATTCACTCACGCTAAAGTCATGGATATTATAATTAAACCATCAATAGCATAATACAACAAAACCTTAGCAATTTAAAATCAATATGATAATATCCTTAATCATAAAAACAAAATCATTTCTTTAACTTTACTAATGTTTTTATTTAAACACTTCGCAAATTAGAGTGTAGATTTGAAAAACGCATAAATTTAGAGGTCAATAATTTCCAAAACCTTATAAATAGCTAATTTATGAGTATAATTATTGATTTTTCTTTTTGTAGTAAATATTAAAACAATAAAGTATTTTCTGTCTAAAAAACTTGTGTTTTTTTTCTCTTAAATTTAATTGCATGTTGTGAGTGGCACCCTCTCTCTTTATGAGCGAAGGACACGTGCAGGAGACACGTTTAAATACCGAAACTCATTGGGTGGGGAACAACAATCACAAATCATTTTTTTCTTATTTACGTTAAAGTCAGCCTAAAAAATCCATAAATAAATCAAATCATTTTTCTTTTAAGTTTTCGTTCCCTTTCTCTTGTAGCTTTGACCCCTTGACCACCTGCCTCCTACCTCTCCCTTTATCTTTTTCCTACCCCCCCCCCCCCCTCTCTCTCAAGCAACCACATCCTCTCGAACCTCCTCATCTTTCACCCATGTTTGAACATGGAGACAACCTTACAATAGAAGGGCATCAAATCTCATGGCTAATATGGATCCAAATATTGGTCTTGCTCCTCCTCCTCCTCCTTTTTTGTTTCAGTTTCTTACCTGCAAATCTCCCAGATACCACCACCATTTTTTCCTCAACGATGCCATCGATTCCTGGTGTTTTCATGCCCCTTCATTTCCATTTGGACAACCAAATACTCGAGCACAATGATCATGTCTCAAACCGTCTACAACACAACCAGGTACACATCAGTCCCTTTGCCTCTCACTTTTCTGATAAACTGTTGAAGTATTCTCCAGATTGTCTCCTGGGTTTTAGGATCATTTCCATTTGTGTTGAATAATTCCTCCTTGGTTTGAGGAACAAGTTTCTTATCTTTCTGGTAGCCACAATTGCATGCTGTAAAATCATGAAATTGTTATTTTCTCTTGTCACAGTGTAAGGCAATTTATTAGCCATTGTTGCAGCTCAATAATATCATCCTTTTCATCTATCTCCTGCTAATTCTAATATTTGGTATCAGAGCTTTCACAAAGTCTGATCATAGTTTCCATTACAGGGACTAGATAAGAAGACGAAACACAGAGAGGAGAGAAACACAGTTAGGGTGAGGATAAACATAATTATGGCATCCGAGAATAGCTTTGTGCAACCTACTATTCCATGATTTGATGGTCACTACGACCATTGGAGTATGGTAATGGAGAACTTTCTATGTTCCAAAGAATATTGGAACTTGATAGAGACGAGAATCACTGCTGCAGCAGAGGACAAGGATCTTCGAGAGAAGGCCATTGATGAGTTAAGATTGAAAGATCTAAAGGCCAAGAATTATCCTTTCCAGGCTATTGATTGTTTAATACTGGAAACCATCTTGAAGAAGGATACTGTAAAGGACATATGGGATTCTTTGAAATGAAAGTATCAAGGTACAATATGGGTAAAACGAGCTTAACTGCAAGCACTTCGCAAAGAATTTGAAGTGTTGCACATGAAAATTGGAGAATTAGTTGATGACTATTTTGTCCAAACTCTCATTATAGCTAACAAAATGAGAATCCATGAGGAGAAAATGAATGATGTGGTAATTATTGAAAAGATTCTAAGATCTATGACTTCTAAAATCTAAAAGCATAAATGAATAAATACAAACAGAAAACAAACACTGTCCAAGAAGGACCAGAAAAAAGAAAGGAATGAACACTAAATAAAAATTTAAAAGAATAAGTGCCAAATAGAAAACAAAATATATGATTAATTCCAATTGCATGACAAAACTGCAAGAAATCAAAAGCTTTAGACCGAAAAACAATAAAGAAATTTCTGAAAATAAAATGCAGTGTAACCAATATAAATTAAAATTTCATAATGGAACCAAATAAAAATAAAACTTCAACAAAAAATAAAAAAAAATAAAAACAAAAACTAAAAGCATGTAATATGGACAAAAAATAAACATTGTCCAAGAAAGACCAAAGAAATTAATACCAAATAAAAATTAAAAGAGTAAGCACCAAAATAAAAAACAAAATATATAATTAATTCCAATTGAAGAATAAAAATGAAACAAATCAAAACTTTGGGACTAAAAAACAATAAAGGGATTTAAAAAAATAAATACAGTGCAATTACTAAACAAATTAAAAGAATAAGGATTATAATGAAACATAACATATATGACCAATTTCAATTGCAGGACAAAATTAGAACAAATTAAAACTTGCATACCAAAATTGTTAAAGGAACCGAAAATAGACCAAAAATCAAAAGATTAAGGACCGAAATAAAACTTACCGTATATAATCAATTTCAATTGAAGAGCATAATTGCAAATAAACAAAATTTTCATTGAAAAATCAGTAAGCAAAACAAAATCAAAAGATCAGGGACTGAAATGAAACAACCATAAATATGAAGGACCGAACCGTAGTTGCCGGCAACAGGAGAGAGAAAAGGGGGGCGAAAGAAAAATCGTTCACCGCAGATTACATGGTCACATTAACATGCAACGCGCTAGTCAGGGAGACAGAGGACAGAGGACATGGAGTCGCACCAAGGGACACGGCGGAAGCCCAGTTTCCACCATCTTAAGACTCTGCACGCGCCGCCTGAAAGACACGTGCGGGCGGAATACTGTTGGCATGTACGAGCGACGCGCTTGCAGTGTCCTGAGAAAATAAATAATAATAAATTGGTCAATTACCCATATACCCCTGGGAAATCTACGAAAACACCGGGGTGCAAGTACTATAATACCCCTAGTTTCAGTGGTGTTGTTTTGTCGTTTAGGGGGGCTAGTTTCATTAATTTATTTTGCAACAAATCCAGAAATGTCATCCATGTCCCCTGGGAAATTCGAAAATGCCCCAAGTCCTGAGGGTTAAAATTTTCAGCCCTAGGGGTATAATGATAAATTTACTATTTGAATCCATAGTAATCTGTGTATGTGTGAATAGTAAAAATATATATTGGAAAAGCGGGACGCCGTTTATTATACATACAAACAGTGTGGGGAAAGCACTGTAGCTCCCCACACATTTCACTGTAGATTGCTACAATGATTTCCCTTGCACTGTTGTTTTTTTTGTTTTTTTAAAAGGCTCGTTTCCGACATTTTTGACATTTTTTTCCATGTATACATTTTTTTTTGTTTTCTTTATAACCGGAGTGTTCGGGTCAGCTTACGCACCCCACGACTAGTCCTCGAACCCACTTTTTTTACATTTTTTCTTCTGCTTTTTTTCCCACTTATACATTTTATTTTTTATAACCGAGGTGTCCAGGTCAGTTTATGTGCACATCAACAAATCCCCGGACCCACTTTATTTTACATATTTTTCCTGTTTTTTTTCACCTATACATGTTTTTTTGGGTTTTTTTTATAATCAAGGTGTCCAGATCAGCTTACGCGCACCACGATTTTGTTTCCCACTTATACATTTTTTTTGTTTTTTGTTTTATAACCGGGGTATTCGGGTCAGCTTACGCGCACCACGACTAATCCTCGGATCCACCATTTGTTTTTCTTTTTTTTCCAACTTATACATTTTTTTGGTTTTTTTGTAACCGAGGTGTCCGGGCCAGCTTAAGCTCACCAAGACTAATTCCTGAACCCATTTTTTTTTTTTTTCCCACTTATACCTTTTTTTTATAACCGAGTGTTCGGGCCAACTTAAGCGCACCACGACTAATCCCTGTGCCCACTTTTTTTTAATGGTTTGGGGAAAACATTGTAGCTCTCCTTGCAGAACACTATGGATTGCTACAATGTTTTCCCGCTTATAAATTTTGTTTTAATTTTTTTCCCCACTTATATTTTTTTTTTGGTTTTTTTATAACCAAGGTGTTTGGGCCAACTTACGCACACCATGACTAATCCCTGGACCCACTTTCTTTTGTTAACCAGGGTGTCCAAACCAGCTTACACGCACCACAACTAATGCACGGACCTACTGAACACCTTGCAAGCCCAATGGGCAAGTAAGGCACCGCAGAGGTAATAAGCATGTATAGAGAGGATCAAACTCGGGTGTAGAGGAAGGGAACAAATCCTTTCTCATTTATACATTTATACATGACAACTATTATGTTTAAAAAAATATGCACATATTACATTTGTCAATTGCATTCTGCATTTTGCATGAGTCATGTCTAAAAGCGTTATTTATATAGTTTTTTAAATTGTTCTTTATTAATTTAGACACAGATTATTGTGGATTATAATGGTAAAATTACTATTTTACCTCTCGATGAACAGTGATTTTTGCCATGAGTCTAGGGGTATTTTAGATTTTTAATGTTTCTAAGTATAATAAAATAACCATGATACCTTCTAATAAAACAAAAATCAACAGTTAAATTCGGGGCTATTAAGGATATTACACATGTTTTTTTTATAATATACAAATACAAAATAACCTTCGTATACATTCATAAGAGAGAGTTTCACTCTCATTTTACACCACCAAAGCTGAACTTACTATGTTTTTTAACGCAAGCTGCATTTAATACAAATAAAAATAAAAATTCTAAACTAAGAGTAGAGATGTATAAATATAACAAAAAATTAAGGACTATCTCAAAAGGACCGAAAAAATCAAAAGATCGAAACTAAACCAAAAATAAAATGAATAAAAATCAAAATATAAAATAAGAAATTATATATATCAAAACTAAATAAAAAAAATAATTTAATCCCAACAGCAAAGCACGGGTTTATGGTCGTATATATCTATAATGTGCAAGTGGCACCTTTAAACCAGCAAAAGAGAACTATCACAGCAATGAGAAATAAATTCTCGCACTTATAAATACCATTAAGAGATTCAAAGTTTATCTCGTACCAGTTCACTTCACAGCAAAAACAGATAGCATAAATGTTTCTTACTTTGTTAGAGCAGAAATCCATGGAGATTACAAACAAGGTCGTCTGGTAAGATGGCAACAATGGTTACAGTTAGGCCCCGTTTGTTTGCTGAAAAGTGGTTTCCTTTTGGAAAGTGAATTCCGATGTTTGGCAGTGTTATGGAAAATAAACTGGAAAACACTTTCCAGTGTTTGTTTGTGTTATGGAAAATGAACTAAAAAATAATTTATTAATAAATTAATTTTTTTTTCAAGTTTATTAAAATAATGAGGAACAAATCTTACAAATTAAAAAGTTGAATGAGAATGAAATTGAAAAAAAATATAATTTCATAAATTATCTCAAATAAAATAAATAATAATCAAAATAATAGAGATCAAATCTAAAAAATCAAAAAAAAAATGAAAGGTGAATAAATTAAAATAATAATAATTAACATTTCATAAATTATTTCAAATAAAATAAGTAACAATAAAAAAAATGAGGACCAAATTTGATAGATAAAAAATTTCAATAAAAAAATGATAAGAAAAAAGCAAATAGCAATTATAAAAATAAGGACCAAAATTAATATAAAAATTAAATTTTAAGAGATGGAATTGAAAAATAAATATCAAAACAAATTATATATAACAATCAAAAGTTTGAGGATCAAATTTGATATAATCAGCAAATAATGACATTTCTAAATTTTTCACAACTTCCGGAAAGTGTTTTCCGCCCAAATTTTCCGGAAAATACTTTCCTGAAAACCAAGCCAAATTTTTCTTTGACTGGAAAGTGTTTTCCGTTGACCAACTTTCCGGAAGGCAAACAAACACAGGAAAGTTTGGAAAGTGGTTTCCTGGAAACCACTTTCATTGAAACAAACAAGGCCTTAGGCATCAATAGTGTTGGGCTTGGTTGTGACAATGGGGTTGCGGTAAACGGTAAGGTTTATTTTGATATTCATTCGTTGAAGAAATTCATCAATGCTACAGAACCTACAGACAAATTCATATACATATGGAAAATATAAATGATGAGTCCGGGTTATCAGATTGAATAATCTCAACGAAAGTAGATTAAAAATAAATTAAAAATCACAATTCATGATCAATTCAATGTTAAATAATAAAATTTAATATATATATATATATATATATATATATAAATCGAGTTAACCCGCTAAACCAATGACTTAGATCAAAAGATATAAATAATCTCATAAAAATCAAATTCAAACAAATCATAACGTCTAATTCTCATAAAATATAAAAAGATATATTTTAAAAGAAAAAAATTAGTTAATTAGGATAGGTTATCTTGTCAAACTCACAAAAAAGTATTGAGATTAGAAAAATCTTTAAAATATATATATATATATATATATATATATAAAATAAATCTTTAATAAAATAAATATTACGAATAAATATTTTTTTTAATAAAAAAACAAAGTGTTACTAGAATAATTATAAAATAAGGATAATCTTATAAAAAAACAAATTAGAATAACCCTTCGAATCCATATCCCCGGTCCACATGAATAATAACATAATAATAGCCGAACACAAAAATTAAATATCTTATTTTAGAGCCTTAAAAGTCTAGTCCAAAGAAAAGAACTCAAAAAATCGTGGTACCATAAATATATATATACTAGCTATATTGCCCGCGCGTTGCCGCGGGCATTTTTATGTATATAATTTAACATAATTAAATCAACAACGATAAATTTATATGATATAATTAAATAAAAGTTATAGATTAGGAGATAAAATGTAAAAAAAATTAAGTACAGTTTATTGCGCAAGCATAGATTATATCTTTTAGAATGTAAATATTACGTCATGAAAGATCACAAAAGAGCGCGAATTAACATTTTAAAAACCAGAGCAAAATATTTTAATAAGGAAAAAAAATTAATCACAAAATCATTATTGTGCAAATAATTAAATTATTATTATTATTATTATTATTATTATTATTATTATTATTATTATTATTATTATTATTATTATGTTAGTAATGAAAGGAAAAAAAATAAATGAAAGACTAGAAATATCCTAGAAACTTTAACAAAAGATAAGGGAAAAAATAAGAAAAAATAAAAATTATCATTGCTATTACTGTAAAAACAATAAAAATTATCAAATTATCCGGAGGGAAAAAAAACATTAACAAAAGAGTAAGCAAGAAAAACAATTAAATTATTATTATTATTATTATTATTATTATTATTATTATTATTATTATTATTATTATTATTATTATTGTTATTATTATTATTATTATTATTGTTATTATTATTGTTATTATTATTATTATTATGCTAATTATGAAAGAAACAAAAATAAATGAAAGACTAAAAATATCCCAGAAACTTTAACAAAAGATAAAAAAAAATATCATTGTTATTACTGGCAAAAAAAAAATTATTATCAAATTATCGGAAGGAAAAAAAATAACAAAAGAGTAAGAGAGAAAAATTATTATTATTATTATTATTATTATTATTATTATTATTATTATTAATAATATCAAATAGAAAATTAAAAGAATAAGGACCAAAATGAAAAATGACATATATAAAATTAATTCCAATTGAAGGATAAAATTGAAAAAAAAAATAATTGGAGGACCAAAAATTAAATAATGATCAAATGCTGTCATTCTATAAAAAAATTAGAAGAAGAGGGACTTAAATCAAACTTTGTATATATTACCAATTGCAATTGGAGGACCAAATTAAAGAAAGCAAAACTTCCGTACCAGAAAAATTGAAGGAATCAACAATAAATCAAAAATTCAAAGTATAAGGACTGAATTAAAAACTGTTATATAATCAATTTTAATTGAAGGGCACAATTGAAAACAATAAAACCTTAATTTAAATAAATCAGTAATAACAAAACGAAATCAAAACCTAAGGGACCGAAATTAACTTACCACAAACATGAGGGACCGGAGCTGACTTTGCGTCGGCAGGAGAGAGAAAAGCGACAGCCGACAAAAAACCGTTCGCCGCCGCTTACACGAGCATCTATGATTGGAACGCGCCGCGACGGCAGACAGAGCACCTGGAGGCGCACCGTATTCACCGGCGGAGGAAAATTTTTGACCGCCGTATGGCACAGCACGCGCCGCCTAAAGGGCGCGTTGGCGTTGAGCGCCGCTGTCGCGTCCTGAAGACGCGCCAGCCGTTCAGATGGAAATATAAATAAAAAATAGGCTAATTACCAAGGCACCCCTGACCCAACCTAGATCTACGAAAAAACCGAGGGGGAAAGGACGCCCGTGTCCCCGTTTACTGTGCAGTGTTTTGTCGTTACCGAGGGCTTTTTTAGTCTGTACACTGTGCACTGAAGGTGTGAAAAACCGACGGAGTCCCTCGTCCCTGTGCACTATTTTGTCGTTTTAGAGGGTCAGAGGCGTCAATACACTGTACAAAAGCAGAAAGTTGAAAAAATAAAAGTCAAAAACCGAAAACACCCCAGGAAAAAAACACAACACGCCTGATCATCAAGCCCATTTTCATCACGACACTGCCACAATCCACAGTGAATTAAGAGAGAGTCCACAGTGCAACACCCCACGCCTATTATGTGTTTTGTAATATATATATATATATATATATATATTATAAACACGATATAAGAAAAAATGAAGTAATGTTGACCAGTAGAAAATTTATTTGGAACGGCTTCGTCTTCTCATCAATCCTTGATCGATCAAACAATCGCCGCAGTGAGTCCAGCCATGACGTTGTTCTCTTCAACAACAGCACCACCGTGTTCTCGCCTTCTCCGATTACCAAATTACACTAATAAAAAATCCCTCTCTTTCTCTTTCTCTTCTCCTCCAAATTTTCTCTCTTTACGATTCTCCACATCGAATCTCAGCCGTCGAAACCTTTCTCTTTCTCTTCGATCAACTTCATCCCTAGGTAATTCATTTCATTTCATTTCAACTTTACTCTCTTGTTAATTATAATAGGATGTGACTCTATTGCTGCTGCTGTTGCTCATAATTACAGCTTCACCGCCGTTGGAGGGGGTGGCGCCGGCTATATCGGTGACGGAGAATGCGTTGAAGCATTTGAATAGGATAAAAAATGAGAGAAATGAAGATCTGTGCTTAAGAATTGGGGTTAAACAAGGTGGATGCTCTGGTATGTCTTACACTATGGATTTTGAGAATCGAGCCAATGCTTGACCCGATGATTCCATCATTGAATGTAACGGATTTGTAATTGGTACGTGTTTCTGTTTGCATCGTCTTTTCTTTTTTGTAATTTTTGGCACGTATAGACTGGACCGGAGAGACCGTCCCTACTTCCTATTTGGGACAGGAACATAAATAATGTTTGTCATTCAAGGTGTGCACCAAATACTGGTACAAATAAGGGTCGTGTTTAGTCCCATATAGCCAATGGCACTTTAGGTAAGTCGCTCCTCTACTCATAGAAAAGCGGGACTCACCATGAATAACTACTCTGCGAGTCTTATTTTTATGAGAGTGGGACTGGGACACCTTTAATCTCAGTGTTTGTGGTATTCCCAATGGAGTTTGTTTATAGATGAGGGATTGTGCTTGGAGAGCATTTGAAACACAAAAACAAACAGACTTTGTGTCGCAATTATTGCTCGTCTATTGGGATAGAATTATCATTTTAGGATTGAATTTGATGGGCATAAGATTCATCTCAATACTTTTGAGTCATTGTTGACCATCAAATGATGTGATTCTTTTGAATAGGTAGAAAAGCTTATCAAATGGTTGAAATTGTAAATAAATCAGAATTAAAAATGAGCATAATCGAAATTAAATTTGGATTGGCATTGAAATATGATGAAGATATGTAAAACTCATTAGGCTAGTTTGAAGCGGCTAATGCAGGTGAAATGTCTATGCCATGAAGATGCTCAAACTGGAAGTGTTTGAGTGGCATCAGAATGTGATGGAAATTTGATTGTTGTGCTTAAAATGCAGATATGTTTTAGGCAATGCAGCCATTTCGAGAACATTCCAATTTTGCAAAGAAAAATGAAGCTAAATGAAATATTGTTCAAAATGGCTTAAACCAAGCTAAATTCAACCCAAAGTTCCATCAAAGTGAGTGCATGGACTAGGTTAGATTGTCCAAAAGTCAAATCCCCCACCCCACTTCTAGTTCCAGTAGCAATTTAAGCAAAGCCAAAAAAAAAAAGATTATTATCACATAAGATTTTAGTAGGCCACAATCCCAGATTCTGTGGTCCTGAATCACATAATTCAGCTTAGCCAAATTCATTCAGGATGAGCCAAAAGTGATCCTCACAACATTTTTAAGGGGGAAACTTTATTAGAAAGCTACATGAGTCCGGTTCCAATGCTTCAAAGTTGTGGATTTGGAGTTTTTCAGTGCGAGTTATGACCGTTTAACTGTTGAGTGTGTAAAACGGGAAATCTGCATCTTCAGAATTTCTTCTCTGCTGAATTTGCCTTTGTTTTGCTCTGAACCAGGCCATGTTTTCTCCCTCTTCTACAGCCTGTCCACTTTGGGTCTTAGAGTCTTTATTCCTTATCATTTTTTGGTGATCTGCATTATTATGTCAGGTTGTGGAATAAACAAAGTGTAGTGGGATTGTATCATCCCATACTTGTAAACTGTGCCTTTAGTATGTGTAAAGTAGCCAACCATTGTGGCTTAGATGTGTTGAGTGTTTTTGTTGTCTCAAGATGCTCATGTTGTGTAATGTGATCCTCTCATCTATAAATCACACTATACATGTTTGTTGATCCATCTACTCTAGGGCGAATTATGATGTCTTCCAACCTGTTTGTAAGGAAAAAAGCATTGGTTTGCAGTCCTCTATAGCAATGAAACCAAGAATTCTGCATAACTTCATTACAACCATCACTCATATGCTGTGCTAGAGCATCTCAAGACTGAATACTACAATTTTGAGATTCAGTTCACTACTTTTGAGTCGTCGTTGATAATTACATTTAAAATTTTGAGTGGGCATAATTAAATTTAAAATTTTGAGTGGGCATTAAAACATGATCAAAATATGTAAAACTCGTTAGGCTAGTGCTATGAAGAGGACCACATAGTATGCAAGCCAAAGCATCGATAGCATGAAGATAGACTAAAACAGGCAATGCTTGCATGTCATAGAAAATGTGACTGTTAAAAGTAAATAAAGATTGAGGTAAAGTGAGGATAGTGAATCATGTTGCCTATCTTCAAGTAGATGGGGCAGAGGACCCATGTTGCTGTGTTTACTGAATAGTAAAATATCATTCTAACATATCAGAATACCCTTGGGTTTAGTCATCATATACTATGGCTTTACATCATTGTGTAACCCTCACAGTCTTTCTTGCATAAGTAGGTCCTTATATATGTGAATGGGTTAGGGGATGTTCAGTTATAATTGTAGTAGCTTAGAAGAACTTATAGTTTGTGACAGAGACTCAAGTCCATAGTCAGGAACTTGAAATTGGATGAACTGTCAGCCACTTTAGGGTGCAAAGATATAATATCCCATGATGAGAGTTTAGGAGGAAATGTAGAAAATTGACAGGTAAACAAGGCTGCCTTATGAGTCAATATTTGTTTTTGTACTGGCATTTTATCCTCTCTCGTCTATAAGTTCTCCCATGGGAGTCCAACTTATCATATGTGCATCGGTGTACAGAGTTAAACATAGATAGAATGGGAAACAGTGTTGCGTAACAAAATAACTTATATTAGGATATTTACACGAGGATATTTGTTGTTTAGGACCCACTAATTGATATTCATCTTTAGGAAGCATCATAGTTCTAGGACTTTTATCTCTTTCATTAATTGTAATGACCTTGACCTTATTAAAAGCATCCATACAGGGAATTAAGACAAGTTCAGTTTCTACCAAACCAACCAGTGTTTCTTGGAGGATTATCAGCAGGTTCCCTTCCAAGTAAACCCTAACATGGTGCTGATTGCTTTTTCTAGAAGGCCTCTCTCACTTCCTCGTTCAAGACAAGGAAGGACAAGAATTGTAGAGCCAAACCTGATATTACCTCCACTAACAGACCCTAACTCGGTCTTAATCTGCAATCACACAGTAGCAGGCTGCTTAGCCTGCTGATGTGGTTATGCTTTTATTGGAAATCTCGGCTTGAAAAGCAATCTTTATCACTGTCTCAAATACCCTATGTCTTCTTGCAAATATCATCGAACTATGTTACCATGTGCAAGCTTTTGACAAGTCGTCAGGTTAAGTCTTGGTTGCAACTTTTTGGTGTTTTTCAGATCTTAATTTTTGAGGTGTCTCTCTTATATGCCATTGCCCTTTTATTTTGTGATCCAAGATTGACATGTTGAATGCACATGGTATCATCCTTTCTTTGATTTAATTGAGTTTTAGTAGTGGCCAAGACTATTTCTTGAATCATAATTGTGTTTTGTTCTGATTTGTGGAGCCAACATACAATACTTTCACAAAAACCGGGTACCGTCTGTCTGTCATGCTTAGACAATGTAATCAGCTAGCAAAATTCACACTAATATCCTCTGCTTACGTGAAACAAGAGTGTGCTCGTTTAAATTGGAGATTATTTTTGACAAATTTACCTGCCTATTTATGTTTGCTTTGCAGTTTGTGATCCGAAGAGCCTCCTCTTCATATTTGGGATGCAATTGGATCATAGTGATGCTCTTATCGGTGGGGGTTTCTCTTTCAAGAACCCAAATGCTACAAAGACATGTGGCTGTGGTAAATCCTTTGCAGCATAATATTTAACACAGTACATAAAAGACTATTGAAATTGTGTCTGGACTGTCTGTTGAAGATATGTCAGTTAATACATGAGAAAATAACTATAGTTTTTGTACTGTTTTGGCAATTAGATTTAAATCTTGTTTGACATTGTGTTTCAAAAGTATTTTTTAAAAAAAATAAAAAAAAATATTTTTATTTTTTACTTTAAATTAGATTGTTTTTTTGGTATTTTTATATACTGATATCAAAAATAATTTTTTTTTTAAAAAAAACATCATCTTGATATATTTTTGATATATTTCTGAATGAAAAACAACTTTAATCATTCTTAGAAATAGACACTCATAGCACTTACATTTCCCTGTATTCATATCCACCTGATTTGGGATGGAGTGTGGATGATGTCTGTCATTCATAAAGGTTTTGGTAAATTGGTAAATTACAAAAATTATGTTAGAGAATAATATAAATCATATTATGGGGCCTTATTTACAAGTTTAAGTTTTTAGGTGAGATGGTTCCTTAACATTGTATCAGAGCCTTATTGACCCAGCGGTCACGAATTCGAATCTCACCATCCCCATTCTATTTGATAAAAACTAAGCACAATGTGATGTGGGCCTGTGCAAGTTTCAAGCCCAAAGGGCTTTCACTTGAGGGGGGTGTTAGAGAATAATATAAATCATATTATGGGGCCTCACTTACAAGCTTAAGTTTTTAGGTGAGATGGTTCCTTAACAAATCATTCTCACTTGCTTTGTTGTTCATAATGTTACCCTAACCAATTTGGCAATTGATTTTGCCCTTAACTATATTTCATATTTTCAATTTCACCCTCCCAAAAGCTTCTGGTAAAAGCAACAAATAAAATTGTCTAGTTGGATTTCATCCCTGACAAGTCCTGCAACTTGGAATCAATTCAGTAATCTCCTTGTTGCTACAAACTTTGAGGAAGGTGTAGATCTCAGTTTTTAGCACAGCAGCAAAAGGTATTGCTAAATAGGACGTGGCGGGCCACTCTAAATATTTTTCACTGAAAAAAAAGTTAAGATAAGATAATTTAAATATTTCTAAAGAAGAAAAATATATATGGTGGATTTGATAAATGGTTTTTAATTTTAATAATATAAATTAAAAAATATAACAAAAAAAACATAAATCCACAAAAATATATTTGACAATGAATGAAAGGTGAAAAAAAAACTAATTTGAGCTATTTAGGCTAGCATGATAAGTTTGAAAGATTGAGATGACCTTGTAAATGGGAAAGAAAACGCATGTGAAGACTAATTATCAATAAATCAAATGTTAAAGAATGAGATTAATTTTTTTTTTAAAAAGAACCTAAAAGTCTTATTGAAGCAACCTGTTTAGATCATGTTTGACATTGCATTTCAATGGTGTTTTTGAAAATTTTGAATTTTATTTATTTTTATATTTTATTTTAAATTAAAAAAATGGTTTTTTTATCATTTTCATGTGCTGATATCAAAAATAATTTTTAAATAATTATAAAAATATTATTTTAATGCATTTCTGAACAAAAAATATTTTTAAAAGCAACTTCAACTACACTCTCAAACAAATACTTAATATCCAAAACTCATCATAGAAGTCAAACCCCATAAAATAACAAAGTAAAGTTCTCAGCCACAAACTATTAAGGGATAAAATTGAAAAACAAAACAAATAACAATAAAAAGAATGACGATCAAATTTGACATAAAAATAAATTGAAATCAAATGTTAAGGGATAAAATTGAAAACAAAACTAAATTAGAAAAATTTAAAAAAATAAATAGAAATTAAAAAAGTAAGGATCAAATTTAATATAAAAATTAATCAAGAAGATTTATATATAAACAAAAAAAAAACAAATAGCATTCTATTAATGAAGACCAAATTGACTATATAAAACAAATAAAAAGACATACAATTTTGTATTTTGCTAAGAAAAAAAAAAGAGAAATGGACGGAGAAAAAAAAGTTCACCTCACCCACACCATTAGTCATCCATTGACACAAACTCTTTCATAGTGAAGATCTCAATGCATTATTTCCAACGCCACCATAGAAGGCATTGTTTGGCCAATTGAAGAGTCACACTCATTGTCCTAAGAGCACACGCTCCTCTCATTCACTAGAGAATGCTTTGTATGCACCAGCATGTTTTCATTCATCGAAAGAGCCAAACATAAACAATTTAAAGGCATGACCTTGTTTTTTTTTATCATGTCATCCATCCTCTATTTTTTTTTAAATAAAAAACTAAAGAGGGTGATGCATCATTTGTTGAGGCAGATGAAGTGTTGTTTGCTTGTCCAGTTTTCAATCACCCAACTAGCCTTTCATTTTTTGGACCAAACAACTCCTTTTCAACCAATGATTTTACCTAAAAACACATGAAAACAACAAACAAAGCTCAATAAGCTCATTGTGCCCTTAAAAGTTGCCAAAAATCTTTCAAAAAATGAAAAATCAACTCAGAGCCCTCAATATTCTCAAGCTTCGATCTATTTTTTCAGGCAATTTGAAAGCCAATAAGCACCACCATCCAACTCCCCTCATTGAATGGAACATTCGAGCATCAAACTTCATTACTTTTATGTTCGGAATTATGACAACCAATCATTTCTCTATTGTTATTTACAAGTAGTCTCTCTCTCTCTTATTTAGAGTCCTTAAAGCAAATAAAATGAACTTTTTCAAAATAAATTTAATTTTTTTATAAAATATATGTGTGTCAAAATCATGTTCAAAATATATTTTAAAATTTTATAAACAAAAAAATTTGAATAAGATTTTCATGAAAAACTTATTATTAGTATTGTTATTTTCATATTAGATAAAGAATAATTCAAAAATATATTATTAAAATTCAAATAAAGACTTATAATATTATTTAAAAATTATGTTAAAACATAATATTAATTGAATCAACATGTTAAATTTATTTATTTATTTATTTTGTGCTAAACAAATAAGAAAAATGGGAAAAGAAAAAGAAAAGGAGAAAGAGATAAAAAGAAACAAACATGTGCAATTTAGAGGTTTGACCTTGCGTTTTGTTTTTTTATCATGTCATCCACCCTTGATTTTTTACAATAAAAATTTAGGAGGACGATGCATCATTTGTTGAGGCATATGAGGTATTGTTTACTTTCTAGTTTTCAACAGCCTTACTACCCTAGTTTCCAACAACCAAAGTAGTCGGAAGCTTGGTAGAAAATAGTCTTCTAATTTTTGGACCAAACATTCATTTTCAATCAATTTGTTTATCGGAAAACACATGTAAACAACAAACACGGCTCAATAAGTTCATTTGTGCTTTTAAAGTTGCCAAAATCTATTGCAAAATGAAAAATCAACTTGAGATTCCAAAATTTCTTAAGTCTCAATATACTTTTTTAGGTAGTTTGAAGGCCAATAACCTCCACCATCCAACTCCTCTCATTGAATAGAATATTTGGGCATCAAACTTGACAACTTTTATAGTCAATATTGCGACAACTAATCACTTTCTTTATTGTTTTTTTCAAGCAAGTCTCTCTCCCTCATTAGTGGACACAAAAACAAATATAATGAACTTGTTCAAAATAAACTTTAGCAAAAGTTTCATATCATATCTATTATTCTTAATGTTTTACAATTTAGTATGCTTTTGTTTGATTTAGTACATATATATTAATTGAAACACTAATTCCATCTAATTAGAAAAATAAAAGTGTGTCATTGAAAGGAAATAAAAGTTTGAAAATGAAAAAAAAAATAGTTGCTTCAATGTTCATATGAATAGTAAAGCACCATCAAAAGCCTAGTTTTTTTATATGTATTAGGCAATACATGGTTTGAGTAAATTAAAAAAAGAAGATTGATTAATGCTTCATAAAATAAATAAAAAATCATGAATCATAAAAAAAAAAAGTTAAATTGAACTACCGGTAACTTCATTGCCAAAGTGATTTCCTTTTACACTTTATATTACATTGTTTCATTGCATTATTCAATGGAATAATGCAATGCATTTTTTCATCCTTTAAGCTATTTTTATTTTGGTCTTCTAAATTTATTTTTTCAATTTTCTTCTATCAAATTAGGTTAAATGGGATTTCGAGTTCATGATTTATTTTGAATAACTTTTAATAGGTCTACTGAGGTGTCAAAATATGTTCTGATATTATATTAATGGTCAATTTAGTTTTATTGGTTAAAAAAATAAAATTTTAGATACCAAAGTTAACAATAAAATAAACATGAAGCTTTTTTTAGTTAAGATGTTGCCAAAGCCTTTTCTATAAAAAATAAAATGCCTTAAGATTTTTTTATGATTTCTATGTTGGTCCTTTTAGTTTGTCAATGTAAAACCCCACAAAACTTTTAAATTATTTCAAAGGTTTCAGTAAAAAAAATAGAATCCCAATAAAAAAACTTATTCGGTATGAGATGCGGTGAATTTGTTTTAACAAAATAGGCCATAAAATCAAGAGCAGTTAAAAATAATTTACACCCATAGGGATTGAATATATTCAACAAAATGGTAGTTTTAAGGTGGTTGATTAATTGATAGGGGTTGACAAGAAATACCAATTAGGGTAATGCAATCGAGTAATATAATAGACAACATGTATGTTAGTCACTTAGATTTTCAATGAAATTTCCCATCCCCAAAATTGATGAGTTTTGGTCAAATGGGATTTTTTTATAGGTATGATAATTGGAAAAAAAAAAAAAGGATGGTGATTCCTAGTATAAACTAGTTGGTAAATGGTTTGAAAATTAACACATGAAAGTTTCTATTAGAATTTAAAAAAAAAAAAACCATTCTTGAGAAAATTAGAAATTTCAGCAAAATGGATAGTTATTGATAAAAATTTGAAACAATTACCAATGTAGTGTTGTCATTGTGGGACATAAAGAATAATACATGCTTAGGTTATTTGAATTTCCAAGAAAAATTCATGCCCTTTTAAGGTGTGGTTCGACCACAATAACATGAAATTATACAAGGTTAAATGCTTGATGTGAACTAATTACTATTGTGATTAATATGATGCTAGATTAATTACATAATGGTGCATCATGAAGTGGTCAATTGAAAATAAAAAAATTCCTTGGAATGGTTCTTTTCTGGATAAGTATTTTTCCCCTCCCAGCTATTGTTGTCACAAAAATCATTTGCATCTATAGAAATTTCTAATGGATAGATAATGTTAACAAAACTTACTCTACTTTGGTTTCTTGGAAAAACATCTATTTACCAAAGCAAGAAGGAGGGCTGGGTTTATTTTATATAAAAGCCAGAAACAAAAGCTTCCTTGCAAAGCATCTTTGGAACATCCACCTCAAAACCGACTCCATCTAGATAAAAATGAGTTCATCACTTCTACTTACAAAGGCAATTGATTTGGGAGGTCCAGGCTAAAAAAAACTTCACCTTATTTATGGAAGACCATAATGTGGTAGTACCTCCACAGCTATTACTAATATGAGTAGTTGGAGTAATGGTGAAAATTGTTTCTCAACCAATGTCAATTAGTATTTTATGAGGAAAGGTAGAAAGGTCCATTGGGATAAAGTGGTTTGGGAGCATTGGTCTATGACAAAATATAGATTTATTTTGTGGCTTGTTGCTTGGGAAACCTCAAAACTAAAGATGACCTCCACTTCATTTCAGTAGACACTGATTGTGTTCTCTGCAATTAGGAAGAGGAAACGCATCATCACATGTTCTTCCAATGTGATTGGACATCCTGTTTATGGGAGAAAAATATTTTATGGCTGATTATCCACAGGTGGATGAAGTATCTGCCTAGTGTTCTTAGGGATCTATCCTCTAAGAGGAATAACATGGAATCTAGAATGTGAAGAGCCTCCTTAGACATCATAGTTTATCTAGTATGGGAAGAAATAAATAAAAGGATTTTTGACACTATATTCACTTCAGTTGAGAAGGTGTTTCAGAGGTTCCAAGTGATGTTTTTTACAGTTTTTCATTTTTATGAAAAAGACCACCACTCCATTAATGTTGGTCGAGAGTTTTGATGTGATAGTGTTCTGGGCTCTTCCACTAGAGGATCAGCTGCTTCTGGGCAGTCCAATCGTGTTTCCTTCAGGCTTGTGTGTTTAGTGGATCTCTGCACCCATGGTTCTATGATGTTGTTATCTGTGTTTTCTTTATGGGAGCATGGTAGCCTTGTTTGATGATACCGATATAAATATAAAACCAGGTAGCTATGTCTGCTGAGATTGATGAGTGAGACTAGTCATTGGGATTCAAATTTCCCTATAAGATGTGACATGTAATGGATTTTCATATTACCTTGAGAGATGGAAGGGGTAAATGAAATTAGGTTATTTTTCGTGAAGAAATCGATATGTGAGGAAATATTATCCCACAATTAGGGCAAAACATGAATTGAGATATTAAATTATTTAATTATAATTGTAGATAGAAAGCTTAGTAAATTGCTTACAATATTATATTATTATAATATTTGTTGTGCAAAATTTAAATTGCTTTAAATTAACAAATTCTCATGATTGACATCATCAGGTAGACCTTAATAGCTTGAAGATTTATCCTTTTATGAGTTAATTATATCTAAGCATGATAAGTACTGAACAATTATTTTGGAAAGGAATATAATTGTAATTTATATTCCATTTTTTTTGTGATGTCCCATGGTATTTAATTTAAATGCTAAATTATGTAATGAATGAAATTAAATATTTTGTTGGAGTAATCAAATCTTGTTATTAATTGATGTATTTTAGTCATTTGAATATTGTGTAGTTGTAACTAATTCAATGAAAAAATGTTTTATGGAAGACTTATTGCGAGACTTGTCGTGACAACATTTTTTTTCACGCTTCACGCCCCGTCATCCCTGAAGGTAGAGACGATGCGTGGCAAAGGAGGGTTGTATAGCCAAAAAGTTACGACTATAAATCACCCTTAGGTCACCCTACCTAAGGTAAATTACATTGTTATTTGAATGTTTTTTTCTAAGTCTGATTTTTATTTGTTGGTCTATTCTAAGGCTCGAAGTAGATATCTCTTCGTGAGAGAGATTTTACCTCATTGGGTCGAGAAATAAATCTCTTTTCATGAGGTAGTCTCTACTTCATTGGTAGTCAAAAACTTAACTGCTCTAAAGTTTGGAAGTTTTCACACTGCATTAAAAAAAACTTCATTTTTTTACTATCTGCGAGTGTAATTTACAATGTTATTTTACACCCCGATAGCTAAAACAAAATATTTTTTTTGATATTTTGGCCAAATTCCAACGGATAATTCTAAACTAGTTACGATATCCAATTTTCTTTTAAAACATGTGAAAGATGCAACATATATTTTTTTTTATGAAAAATATGTTTAGAAATAACCTTGGAATTTGATCGTATGCACAAAAACAACATATATTTTGTATTTTTTTAAATGTAGTTTTATATTTTTTTAAATTCAAACCGCACTGGGCTTGACAAAATGGGCTAGCCCAGCCACGTGGGCCATTTCAGCCCAACATCCCCGGGTCGGGTTGGACAGAATGTCCATCCTTTCATACTGTTCACCCATGTGAGCAATAGGATGTTAATCAATTCATGTCCTACTGTTCACATGCAAGTGAACAGTAAGTGGTGGAAGAGGAGTGGGAGGTTACCGGTTGATACCGCTGGGTAGAGGAGGTCAAGGTGGTTCTGCTGGTGGTGTTCGAATTGATGGCATGTGGTGGCCGGGAGAAGCGCCAGAAGCTTACTGGTCTATGCAGATGTTGTTGTCACTGCGTCTCCCGGAGCTGGGGAAGAAAGGCTGAGCTATTGCAGGTCCTACTGGTGCTGAGAAAGTAGACCAAGTGGTGGTCGGAGGCAGAAAAATCACCCGCTACCGAGGGGACTGGCCTGTGCTAGAGGTGTGTTGTTGTGTTGTCGAAGGATAAGCAGAACTGGGCTGTTGCAACGTGGGGAAAGGCTGCCAGTTGTGGCTGACAGTGACGATGAAGAGGGTTGCCGAGAGAGATAGGGTCGACAGTTACCTGCTGGTGCTGGGGAAGAAGTTGTCGCTCTTCTGGTGGTACAACTATCACTAGTTTTTGGCCTGTCTGTCCGTGCTCGGTTTTTTTTCTCTCTTGTTTTTTTGTTCGTTCCTCTCTTTTCTGTTCGGGTTCTCTTGTTTTTCAATGTTTTTTTCTTGTAAATTATGATCCCTCAATTACGATCGTTTTTCTCCTCCCATCTCTATGTAAAAATTTCCCCCTCTTTGTGTTGTATTATTTCATGCTCTCCTCCCCCGTAACTATAAAATTTTCTCTCTATCTCCCCCCGTAGTTCCTTTTTGTGTCGTTATTTTTCTTGTCTCCCCTGTTATTTCATGCGCGTCTTAACTATTCTTCTCTCCCCCAGTTTTCCTCCTTTTTTTTATAGACTAAATGTGTAGTTGCACAACATGAGAATGTAGTTGCAGGGCATGAGAGTGGAGTCCAAGAGTTGGTGTGTGCAAGAAGGGTTAGGTTGTAGGGCATGGTTGCTTGCATGGCACAAGCATGGTTGCCAACAACGTCTCGTCATAACCTCTTTTTTTAAATAAAAAATTTAAATAACAAATATATTATTTTTGTTATTTTTATTTGATTTCGGGTAGATTTTGGAGAATGACCCAGAAATGGGTTATGACAAGATTGGTGATTTCAAAACCTTGTATTGTCAATTTCATGGATAACAAATGTGTTTTGTACACATAGATGTGCTTTTTAAATAACATTGCTCTAAATTTTGGCATGTGTGATTGTGGAAATCTCACGGCGTTACAACCAATTATGTGTTTTAATCTAAAACTTCATTTATTTATTTATTACATATCAATCCTTAAGTTTGAGGGATAAGAGGAGGGGTCATTAAGAAACACTAAAGAAGAGAGAAAATATTTGATCGAAAAGATTATGAAAAAAAAGAAGAAGCAAAATTTAGTGTTGAATTGTTTTTTTCATAAAAAAAGTGCTAATGAGGTGTTTCTGAGCTTTCATGTTGCTAAAAAAAGTAAATCAAGCTTGAGAGAATTTTCTTGTTTAATTTTGTGATTTTAAACTAATTTGGGAGGTTTTTTTAGTTGAGGAATTAATTTATTTTATTATAGTGTTTTTAGGTGTTTTAAAGTGAAAATGAGTTAAAATTTGTTTTTTTGGTTTCAAAAAACAAAACATGATTTTTCGCTCATCTCTTTTGTGATCAAAATCTAGACAAGTAAACGACACATTGTGTATTATTACATATGATGGATCATTTGCTTTATTTATTTTTAAAAACAAAATGGATGACACGTCTTTAATCGAATGTTTTTTTTTAAAAAAAAAGACCTAGACTCACGGGCCTAGGTTACTTGCCCTTGCATCACTTTATTTTTTATAGGTCAAGCTTTTTGGCCACTCAAATACTTGTTTGACTTGTTTAAGTTTTTTTCCTTAAATTAAAATTTCATTTCTTTAGAATTATATAATTTAAGTTATGTTAAATGTATTGTTTTATTAAATTATTAAGTTAATTAGGAGCATAATTTATAAGTATTTTTTTATTAAATACCATTATATATATATAATAAGATTAAAGTTGTCTTTTAATAATATTAGTAAACATATTTTTTAAAACCCATCATGATCATGTTTTTCAAAAACAATTATTCAATTGTGTTTTATACAAGTGTTTATTTTATATTATATTTTTAAATAAAAAATAGTCTTAAGAAATAAAGTTATTAAACTCAATTGGATTCATAACTTAATTTGTGGGTTTGAAAAGTTAACTAAAATAAGTTTAAAATATCGTTGTCTCAATATATAAAATCAATTTTGCTTTAAGATTTTTTTTAAAGTTAAACTATGTGTTTAGACCAACCAAGTCAACTAAATTATATCGAATCAAAATCTATATGTTTTTTAAAAAAACTAAAATCCAGGCAAGACAATGAGTAAAATCAAAAGTTTCAAGGTTGACATTTTAGGTTTGATCTAATGACATTATCAAAAAGTTTATACGATGCATAAATGCTTTATTATTTTTATGTTTTTAAATACAATTTTATCAAAATTACTTGGATGTTAGTTTGTTTTAATTTAAACCCTGGTTTTGGAATAATGGTAGAATGTTAGTTTTTTATATCAATTAATTTCAAAATTTAAATTTATTAAAAAATATATTCTTAAAAATAAGTATTTGATTAAATAATATTACGTGAAAAAAGTAATTATATAATAGAGATTAAAAAATTACTGAATCCTTCCGATCATTAAATTAAATTAAATTATAAATATTGAGACAAAAGAATTAGAGAAAAAATTAGTAGCGGTTCGCTTAACATAAAACCCAAGAGATCCAACGGTTTAAAATTAAGACTGACCTACTCCTGAAAAGTGAAAACTCACTCTCTCTCCGACTCTCTCAGCTCAGGTGGGGATTCCAGTAGTCATAAAAGACGAAGAGCCAAACACCCCTCGTGTAGTCCTCTCACTTGAAAGAAAGAAGAAGAGAAAATCATGTCTTTCAGTTCTCGTCTGTTATCCAGATCCAAACAGGCAACTCCTTTTCTTCTCTCTATTTCAGATCTTCGTATCCTCGTTTCCATTCATCCATTCATTTCCTGCCGTAGGATTTCGATACCTGTTTGTTTTCCCGCAAAATCGAGGAAATGTTGAATCTATTAACTCCGATTTCTTTTCTTTTATTTTTATATATGTATTATTTTTGGTTTATAAAACTGAAGAACTGTTGAACATTTTAATATATTTTAGGTTTTTTTTGGGGGGCGGGGGTTTGGGTGAAATTTATTTTGATACTGCTGAAGATTAAATGTTGATTGGTAATATTAGATTTTATGGGAAATTCAAATTCTATTGTGGATTTTTTTTAGGGGAATTATTGTGGAATTAATTTAATTTTGTAAAGTATGTGCCGTGATTTTTTCGTTCAATTATGATATTTTTTTACTAATAATTATTTATTGGTATATTTTGGGTCTATGCAGTTGTATGGAAGTCAAGCCATTTTGAATCAGCAACTTGCTTTTCCAGTTCGTTATTATGCAAAGGAAACTGCTCCTGCCGGGCTCAAGGGAGATGGTCAGTACACCCGTAAACTTCTGATATTAAATGGGTTTTTGCCACACATGTGTTGTTTGATGACACTCAAAATGTACCTTTGCCAGTTTCAAAGCATGTTTGTTGGAGATG
This sequence comes from Salix brachista, assembly GCA_009078335.1. Classification (NCBI taxonomy): domain Eukaryota; kingdom Viridiplantae; phylum Streptophyta; class Magnoliopsida; order Malpighiales; family Salicaceae; genus Salix; species Salix brachista. The sequence goes on along the minus strand of CM018578.1, from coordinate 8,172,377 downwards.
ATAAGTACTCGACCAAAAAGTTGAATGTTATTGGCCATGTGATCACATTCATCTTGAAGAAATATTTTACAAAGCTTGAAGAAATATTTTAAGAAATATTTTACAAAGCTCATAGCAAAATTACATTTAATTTTGTTTTTGAACAGCCCAATAAAGCATTTACAACCTTCATACTATGCAACTCTAATCTCTTGGGCTGACAGCTGACCCTCACCAGTTTGGGATTGAGGCGTTGTTGCCGTTGCAGCTTTGTTGTTTTGTTGATGCTGGTTGTGGTGGTGGTGATCACAGTGATTTATATTGTTGCCTCATATTCTAACTAGGATACCTGTACAATTCAGTTAAAAGTAAAGTATGTGGTATTCATCATTGTTTGTTCATGACTCTATGATCCATCCATTATAACATCTTTTACTCTCAGTAGATGCAACTATTCACAATGAACACCTTGATGATTTGGTAACTTAATGCAAATTTTCCTTTGAACCAAACAGAGATGTTGAAGGACATCTTTCGGGACATCAAGCAGAAGTTTGAGACAGCCATTGGGGTACTTCGGAAGGAAAAGATCACCATTGATCCTGAGGATCCAGCTGCCGTTTCTCAATATGCGAAGGTCATGAAGACAATTAGAGAGAAGTAAGATATTCTTTATTCTTCTATTTTCTGATAGTTTCTCAAGTTTCTCCTGAGTTGTTTCCATGTTTACACCCCTCTTTCTTTTGGGTGAGCATTTGGTTTGGTTTTGGTGGACTTGCATTGAATGGAGTTATATTCATTGTTTGTGCTGAATTTGTTATGCTTTCATTTAATGATCTATGATGTATTTACTGCCCTATGTTCTGTCTCTGCAGGGCTAGCTTGTTTTCAGAATCACAAAGGATCCAGTGTACTATCGAAGAAGAAACACAAGATATTCCAGATGCTCGAACATATTTTCTGAAATTACAGGAAATAAGAACCAAGTACTCCTCTTTTCCAAGATCTTGTCTAACCTTTTGTAGATTTTATTATCCTCTTACTAGGATGTAGAAAAAATAGCTTTTTTTTTTCCTCTGCCCTGTCTTGCCAAACATTTGTCCCTGTGGATCTGAAATTAATACGAACATCCCTAGTGACTGATGTGCTATTCATCTGTTATAAATCCAAAGTTATATTGATATTTTAGCATCCCCTTGTTGCATTTCTAATCTGTAATGTGATGATGGATATGGGTTTCTCTGCTTCAGGAGAGGTCTCTCTGATGAGCTTGGTGTAGAGGCTATGACAATGGATGCGTTGGAAAAAGTTGAAAAGGAAATTAAGCAACCTCTGATGAGGAATGATAAGAAAGGAATGGCTCTTCTTATGGCAGAATTTGATAAGGTTAATAAGAAGTAAGTGTTGATTTAACAACTAAATGTACTTGTTTGTTTTTTTCTTTATTGAATGGTGACGTGGTTTATCTTTACCTGCAAGAGTATTGTACTTTGTGATGGTCAAGGAGACATGAAAAGTTGTTGATGTAGTTTATTTTAGCTGCATGATCATTTTTTGCCTTCTGAAACCTGAACTTTTGCAGTCCTTGGCTGTCTGAGGACTTATGAATGTTTGCTTTTATTGACAGATGAACCATCTAATGAATTGGTTTGCAAAAGAAGTTTGCATGTCTATATATTGACTGGAGGACATACTTTAAAAAGTATGTATGTATAGGATTGTAATAGTCAATGTAACTAACATGTTGATTTACTATTACCAGCAACTAATTTGTGTTTGGTAAGTGCATGTTGGTGTGACTGGTAGTTCTAGTGCAGTGAGTTTGACATGGAGATTGTATCCAAGTGTTTTCCTTTCTGGTTCCTTTGTGGTGGCTATTGTGTGATGATTTTGCTCCTTGGTTGGAATTTGTAATATCAGAAGTGAAGTTTTGACGTTTTTTATATATTTCTTTATAGGCTTGGAATTCGTAGGGAAGATCTACCAAAATATGAAGAGGAGTTGGAACTTAAAATTGCCAAGGCACAATTGGAGGAGCTGAAGAAGGATGCTGTCGAGGCGATGGAAACACAAAGGAAGAGGTATTTTATTGTTTTTATGCTTATTGTCTTGTGATTATGAACCTCATGGCTCTAGAAATGCTAGCCTCCTACACTTGGCTTTGGGTTGGCAGTAAAGATATGGGATGGACATGGGTTTAGTTCTCATTTCTGTCTTTTTTTGGGAAAGAGTACTTTTTTTGTATTCCTGATGAATGGCCACTGAATAGGAATGTGGGTCAACCCAAACAACTCGGATTGACTCAAACTTGACTCAATTATAAACACGATTGAAATAAGATTAGAGCATAATTCAAACCAGGCATGAACAAAATTTGAAGCTTGTTTAAAAGTAATTCTAGCCGAGCGTGACTGTAGGTTGTTCAACCTGGTTTGTTCATCATGAACATGGGTATTTTATGTGTTATTGTAAGAGTTCCAAAGTGGCTTGTTCTAGAGCAATAAAATTCTGTGTTCTATATCTTTAGGAGTTAATCTTTAGTGAAAATAGGGAAAAGATTGAAAAAGTTTGAGGACATTCTCTTTATCTCCTTTTTTTATTATTATTATCTTGAATGAAGGTGATTGACAAAAAGACTGTTCCTTTTGTAATTGTTTGGCATAGAAATTCAAAAGGTTTTTATGAGTTGTATTTCATGCTCTGAAACCTTAAAAGGCATTCTGGCTAGATGAATTTTGACTGTGACTTGACTTTACCTTTAGGCTTGTTGTGAGCCACCAAGCCTAATGAACTGAGCTTGATTAAAATTTGTATCTTGAGCCAAGCTTGTGCAGAATACCAAAAAAAATGACTCGACCTTGACCTAAGCTTGATCATCACTTCAACCTATCCAACCTGAGTTTTATCCGGCTTCACCCCTATCCCTGAATTTGGTACTAGCATGAAGTCGATGTTCCTGGAAGGAAAGAACCCTGGGCTAATTTTTGTGAGACAAAATCTGATTCATGCCTTCATTGAGTTCCACCAAGAACCATGCATTATGTCAAAGCATGTCATACCTGTCCATTTGGCTTAAGTCAGCTGAAATGATATGTTCCCTGCTGGCAAATCTTTCATTGTCCTTTTGAAGTCAGATCGATGAGTCATTAGTGGGGTAATATTAGCCTTTCCGTGGCATATATTTTATTGATAAATTAATTGATATCACCTCTGTCATTATTATTTTTTTGCAGGGAGGAATTTAAGGATGAGAAAGTGGTTGATGTGAGGGCTTTGGACATCCGGAACTTTCTCTAAATCTTCCATGGCCTGTTAATGGTTGGCCTTGATATTGAGCTTTTTTCAGGCACAATACCTAGAATGTGGGAAATAACCATCTGTTTTGCTTTGATAATAAAAAGGCGTTGAATCACAGCTCTGGCAACTGAGTAGATTTTATGCCTTTTCGTGTTAATTCAAGTTGATAGCCAGGAGGTAAACTGGTACACTATGTTGTCACTTGTCTTGCAATGAATTATTTGTTTTGGAAAGTTGCTGTCTTTGCAGCCTAATTCTCTTCCCTTTACCAACTGAATCTAAACCATCCACGGTCGCATATGGCAGTGCTTAGTCTGGAAAAGAACTGGTTTGCGACGTTGCTGGATTAAATAGCTGTCTAAACACCAAACACCAACTCAACTTGCCTTGCAAAAATACAAGTTTGATGAAATATGGAATTGAGGGTACGTGTTCTTTTTGAGGTTCTTCAACACCCCCATTTGAATATCCAATGTTCATTGCAATGGAAGTGAGAATAGTTTGATTCAAGACCGAGAATTCTGTCCGTAGATTGTTTTGGTAAATATTCCATGTGCTTCTGAGTTTTAAGGTGTGCTTGTGATTGCACTCGGGGATTGTGTTCCTGAATAAAATAAATAGTTTTCAATTATTTTTTTAGTGTTTTTGGATCTTTATGATCCTATAAAGAATAAATTTAAAAAAACAAAAAAATAATTATTTTAATATAATCACAAGTAAAAAATATTCTTAAAATCAATTTTTATTACACATCTAAGTAGTTATTCTACTCCGGGCATGATGTAAGTGAAGTTGTGCATGCGTTTATTTTCAAAATTATAAGAGATGTAGATCAAATTAGAGTGTATATCACTTAAATAATAATGGATGGAAATTAGAAATAAAAATTGCAACCTTTTCTCTTTTCCTTTACCACACGTCAGGAGCATTAATCTTTGTCCTCCATGTTTTCTTGTTTTTCATTTTTTTTTATCCATGTTTATTGAGGTTTTAACATTTTAATCTTACATTTCATTTGTTTTGTGTTGAAGTTTGAATTTTATGAGAAGAGAAGGTCGTTAAAAAGATAGTAGATGCAAACCCCCAGCTCAAAAATCAGTATATCAGTGGTAAATGGGGTAATTTTTAATTTAAAAATGATAAAATAAGAGGAAAATTATTGTTATACAAGATAAATATTATTTGTAAATTAACTTAAATTTCATATGGGATAAAGTAATAAAATTGGTATGTGGAATATTAAATAGTGATAAATCATGTAAAAATAATTGTTTTAAGGAAAGAAAATTTATAAAATTTATGCAATAATAATATTTTTTGTTTTTTTTCTTCCTTGCTCTTTTGTTAAAGTGTTTGAGCTTTTTTATTCCTTGGTGTAATTTAATAATTTTTATTGTTTTAGCAGTAATAATAATAATAATTTTAGGTGTTATAATCATGGTAATAATAGTTACATTGTCAATCATAATGATAATAACAACAATAATTTACTGTAATTGTTATAGTGTCTATGGTGTTAATAATTATGGATTTGATGATAATAATAACAATAACTCATAAAATAATATGAAAAATATCAATAATGACAAAAACAATTATAATAATGATTTTAAAAATGATAATAATACTAATTATAATTTAAATTATATTAATAAAAATAATGATGTTGGTTATCATAATGACTATTGTCATAATAATAATAACGATAATAATAATGGTGGAAGCGATAATATTGCCAATAATAATTAGAGTATTAATTATTTATAATAATCATTATAATGACAACTATAATGATTGTGAAATTTAACAACCATGAGAATAATAATGAGAATAATAATCGAAATAATTCATTAGTCAATATTGTATTTGTTAAAAAATGACTTTTGATATTTTTCTATGTATGATATTTCAAATCCAATATCATGTAAACAAAAATATATGAAGTCACACGTAGACAAATCAGGTGAAAAAATGGTCTATAATGAAAAAATATACGAGTCACTTGCCCTACGTTTTGCCGTAGTCAGAACCAAATTTTTTAACATGTAAAAAAATGTTAAGGGTACTAGATTTTTTTAATGATGCTATAAATCTGAGCGAAATAATCAACCTAAACAGAATTTTTATTAGGTAATGTAAAAAAAAAATTATAGGACAATTTTTTTTTAGTACAATGTTAAATAATATAATTTTAAAGAAATAAGGTAAAAAATTAAAGATAACATTGAGTTACAGGATTTTTAACGAATAGAGCATCACATGATAAATTATTAGATTTGAAACATTATATAAAGAGAAATTATAAAAATAATTTTTTAATAAATACAACATCGAATGATAAATTATTCTCATTGTTATTATTATGATTGAAAGTAAAACCAATAACAATAATAGTAGTATTGAATTTTTTTTTTTATATAAAGAACAAATGAAAATAATTGAAGAAAAAAATTAAAGGACAAAAACAAAATTAGTATTATTATCATTATAAGACATTATCAGACTATCAAACACAATCTAAGCTAATGTGTTATTTTCTTTCCTATTTTTCTAAAAACTTTCAGTTATCCCCCCCCCCCCCTATATATTCATTTTATTATGGATAAGGTGGTGAAAATACTGATAACAATTATTTTTAAATTACCTTTTTCTTAAAAATATGTTAGGCTAATATTTTAATTTCTTTCTAAATAAAAATGTATTTATACTAAAAATATATCAAGCCACATGTAGACAAAACAAATAAAAAAATCACAAGATAACATATCACTAATAACAGAATATTCACTATACATGCAAAGCTAAGCTTACTCTGTCTTTTAACGCAAGATATTTTTAATACAGAGATAAATAACATTAAAAATTAAAAGACAAAATTAAGAGTATAAATATAAATATATATACATATATATAATTACGAGCAAAAAACAAGAACTATCCCAAAAAAACTCGAAAAAATTAAAGAATCAAAACTAAACTAAAATTTAAAAAAAGAATTAAATAAAAAATAAAAAATTATATATGTTAAAACGATACAATTTTTTTCACTCTACAACGAAACGAGGTGCAAATGACTGTTAAATATACTAAAACATATAGAAAAAGGCACTATTTACAAGTGGTTTCTAAAAACCACACGAACTAATTTATTTATTTTAAACTATAACCAAGATATAAATAACTTTTATATGAAAATGCTGTTGTTTAATAAAACTTTCCATCAGTCATGTTCTATTTGTCACTAGTCATCTGTCTCAGCCTCTGCCGCCAAAGCTTCTGTTTTCGCTTTGGTGAAATCAGAAAAGAAGACAACGGGGATGATGATGATGATTAACAAGAATCTAAAGTCTCTATCTTTTGAACTACAAAAATCAAGGTATATTTCTTCTTCCAAAATCCCATTCCTTTCTCTCCACACCAACCCTCAAGACCACAAGTACGAAGACATACAAGTAGATGCCATTTATAACATCATAAGTAACTCCACTTCCTCTCAAAACCTCAAACAATCCTTAAAATCAACTGGGGTCTTTCTCTCTAATGATTTGATAGATAAAGTGCTAAAAAGGGCCAGGTTTAGCCATGGAAACCCTTTACAAGCACTCGACTTCTTTAATTTCACTGCCAATAGAAGAGGGTTTTATCACTCTTCTTATTCCTTAGATACCATGCTTTATATTTTGGGTAGGAGTCGCAGATTTGATCATATTTGGGATGTTTTGATTGATATTAAGAGGAAAGACCGGAACTTGATAACACCGAGGACCTTACAAGTTGTTTTAGGTAGAGTTGCTAAGGTTTGTTCTGTCAGAATGACTGTGGAGTCTTTTTGGAAGTTCAAGAGATTGGTTCCGGTGTTTGATACTAGTTGTTTTAATGCTTTGTTGAGGACTTTGTGTCAAGAGAAGAGCATGAGTGATGCGAGAAATGTCTATCATCGTTTGAAGAAGGGTTTCAGGGCCAATTTGCAAACTTTCAACATACTTTTGTCGGGGTGGAAGTCGTCAGAGGAAGCGGAGTTGTTTTTTGATGAGATGAAGGAATTGGGTGTCAAGCCTGATATTGTAACGTATAACTCGTTAATTGATGTGTTTTGTAAGGGTAGAGAACTGGAGAAGGCATATGGGGTGGTTGAGAAGATGAATGAGGAGGGTATATTGCCTGATGTGATAACATATACTAGTATTATTGGCGGGTTGGGTTTGGTTGGGCAGCCTGATAAAGCAAGAGATATGCTGAAGGAGATGAAGGAGCATGGATGTTACCCAGATGTTGCAGCATACAATGCTGTGATTAGGAATTATTGCATTGCAAAGAGGTTAGATGATGCTTACAGTTTGATGGCTGAGATGGCGAGTAAGGGCATGAGTCCAAATGCAACTAGTTACAACTTGTTCTTTCGAGTTTTTTCTTGGTCAAATGACTTGCGCAACTCATGGGATTTCTATGGGAGGATGATGGATGCTGGGTGCCTGCCGAATACCCAGTCTTGTATGTTTCTCATCAAGTTGTTTAAGAGGAATGAAAAGGTGGAGATGGCACTTCAACTTTGGAATGATATGGTAGAGAAAGGTTTTGGGTCATATATTTTGGTGTCTGATGTGTTGTTTGATTTGCTTTGTGATATGGGCAAGTTGGTGGAAGCAGAGAAGTGTTTCTTACAAATGGTAGAGAAAGGGCATAAGCCAAGCAATGTTTCTTTCAGGAGGATTAAGGTGCTCATGGAATTGGCAAAGAAGCACGACGCCATTCAGAATTTGTCAGAGAAGATGGCCATTTTCGGGTCTTCAATTCGAGCTCCTGAAAGCATGGATGAGAAAGAATGTTCAGACCCAGTTCCTAGTTTATAATGTGTTTGTAACTTGGAAGTTCTAAATTGTGGCTTGAGCATCTAAAGTTCCATCGTGGATCTATCAATTCTTAGAAGTTTAAACAATCCCGCTCTTCAAATTTATCTTCAAGATTGGGTGCATTCTAAACCGAGCTTCAATTGAAACCAGGCATCAGCAAAACACTCCAAGCAGATCCCGAGTGAACGAGAGAGGATTAGAGTTTAAAATACTTGGGAACAACCTACCACTACCTGCTTTACTGCTTCAGTGTCTGTGGTGATATTGGATTCTTTTTCCAGGGCGGAAATGAAGGATGAGAAAATTGGTGATATGAAGTCATCATGAATTCAGAAATCGTGAATTTCAATCTGGTTCATCGATAGGTTTGATTTGATGTTTAACTTTGAAGCATTCGTGGAAACCAAGAATGGCCATTCAGATTTGTGCTGATATGTTTTGTGCTCTCGATAATGCAAAGGGCTATCTATTTTGGATCACAGCTCTAATCAACTGATTGGTTTCTGCAATTTTGTGTTAATGCGGTTCAATTACAGGGGAAAGCTTTCTATTACGGCAGCCCTACTGCTATGAAATGATATTACAGGGGAAAGTTTCTTTTCCATCTGTGTTGAACATCGGGACCATCGTGTAAAGAGTAAGTTGTGCATCCACCGGCCAAACTGGCCATTTCCATTTCATATCAACTGGTTATGGTTATTTCGTATTGTTGAAAATAAATTTTAAAAAATAAAAAAATATTATTTATTTTGCAAGGAAAACAACCATCCACAATCCATCCATAGTGTAATCTGATGTTTTCACGACATACATAAACTCAAAGTTCTTTTTTTAAAAGCCCATATGGTTTTGTAAAGTCCAATAATCGATCATTTTTATCATCTCTCAAATGAGATAAGATGGTGGTGCCACCCTCCCGCGCTCATTAATCATGAAAAATAAGCTTTAAAGGAAAAAAAAAAACCCACCATGGAAATCATAACTTTACATGGAGGGGAAAATGGGAAAACTTCAATCACAAAGTGTTATGTGAATGACATTCACAGTGATACATATGACACAAAAAAAGATACTGTAATTTCTCAATCAAAATTGGGGCTTACCACCCATCATGTAGTAGATCTTGTCTAGGTCTAGTGAAGAGAGTTGAGCATTCTGAATTGAATTCATGACCATAAAATTCTGCTCCAGCTCAAGGCATCCATCCCTCGCCACCTTCCCCTGGCTTAAGTTAGGTAGTATTCTCGCGCTCTTACAATTAAGATCTACTCTTTTTATTTGATCTAGAGCCACGGTGGTCTTCCTTGCCTCGCTTTTTCCCACTCGCGCCACTCTCTTGCTTTTCATGTTTTTCTGGTTTAACTCTATTGGATTTTACACTAATAACACCACCTGGGTTTATCTTTCCACCATGTTTTTGCAAAGCATCGTCGAACTCTTCTTCCCCCCCCACAATTGCATACTGTTGAAGGAGTTCAGTATTCAGCAAACCCTCCATCTTGGATTTCATCCCATCCTGCAGTCAGTTTAGCACTTTCAGAAGAAAAAAAATAACACGAAACGATTAGACTTTAAAGAAAGGAAAGAAAGAACACACACCTCAACTTGCTTTGCTGCTTCCTTTAGATCATCATCCACTGATATGCTGTGAGGTCTCAGCTCCCTCTGAAAGTTTTGTTCACGTCAGGAATTTAGATTGCTCTGGATTAAAATGTTATATGCTAGCAGCAATAGAAGAATTGCATAAATTTTGAACTAGAAAAGGTGGCAAGCTGCAATGTAAAAATCTGTTTGGCCTCTCGATGATGGATTCTGAATGGAGAAAAAGGATTCATGTGGCCAAGCATTGCTAGCCTCGACATTATGCTTAGTCGAGTAAATGATGGAGAGAAAGGATAATTTTCCTAGGGTAGGAATTATGGAATATGTGTTCGATTTATAGACTTGGATTGAGCAGAACTCTCGTTGCAACTATGTAATAGACATCTAAATATGGGCGATGTTTTCATTGTGGTGTCTACAAAGTTCAGGTTCCTTATCTTACCTCTTTTAACCTGGGTAGGGTTGATTCGACGTCTTTTGATGCAATACCATGAAGATATTTGTAGAGCTTCTTCATAACCTTCATAAAAAGTGACAAAATTTGTGTTCTTTCCAACTTCATTTGTTCCTGTAATAAAAATTCAGTAGCACCCTCAGTTTTGACATGGTAGACAGGCATAAAAGTAATGTGAACATTGATAGAAATGATATTAGTATGCATTAAAAATTGTGGATCTAACCTTTACACCAAATGTGAAAAGCATTTTTCTAAATTTCTACCCTTTTCAGAAAACTGTCCACTTTCTTGCACACATACAGATATGTGCACAAAGTGCATGCATGAGTGCGCATGTGAAATTATTAACTGAAAAGTTGATATCAAACCTCAATAAAGGTAATATTTCGTTGCTGCAAGCCAACACAGAGTAAAACAGAAGTCTGAACATATGACAACGATACGGGAAGCTTTCCTCGAAAATATAGACGAGCCAGGATTGGAACAATGTCTAAAATCTGGAAACAAAAACACAACAATTTAGAGTCATACACACAGACCTGACAAATCTTTGCATATTTTTAAATTTGCTAATGATGCCAATTTTAGTTATTTCCATGAGGCACAAATAATGTACTGGTCTAAAGCATTTCTGCTCTCTTGAAATCAATTAAATCACTTCATCCTGGACTTCAGCATAGATGGTGAACAAATGGGGTCTGGTTGGAGTAGGTCTAATATTGTAATGGTGCCGACCATGGGATCACATCTAATAGCACTTTTCTTTGTTTATCAACAAAGGAAAATTAATGAAGTTATCTTTCCTCTCAAATACATGTCTAACTACAGAACCTATTAAATCAGCATATACCAGTCTCTACTACATTATACGCTGGCATGCCCAATTCTTGAGCTTGCACAAGAACAATTAAAAGCCAAAGTCTTCTATTGATAAAGACCCCCTGTCCATACTCCGGTTTTCATTGAATTTAAAAGCAGTTCTGCCATAGGTTGCAATTGCTGAGTGATACATGGGGAGGGGGTTACTTATTGATCCATGATACACTAGCTACATGTTTTTGCATTTACTTTAACTTGCAGATTTACTATTATTGGTCAGGAAAGAACTAGAACTAACTATTTATGGGAGGGAAATATGCTAAATAACCCTTTTGCCCAAGTATAATGATGCCAGGTGTCCATGTGCTAAAAGTCATTCAGCAAAGTGGGAAGGGCTCAGGGCCTCAAGGGCTAAGGTATTAAATAACCTTTTGCCCAAGTATAATGATGCCAGGTGTCCATGTGCTAAAACTCATTCAGCAAAGTGGAAAGGGTTCAGGGCCTCAAGGGCCAAGGTATTTTCCAGGAAGAGATAGACCTCAAATTTATATGCATGTGCTACATACCAGATTGTTTATAATGAAGCTAAAATTTGATTTAATAACAATTTGCAGAGAATATATGACAGTTTCCATTTAGATCTTACCAAATGAAAATCAGCTAGGTTGTCGGTATAAACTTTCAACCTTTCCAAATCATATAGTGATAGATCATCCGTAAGTGACCTCCAAAACCCATCGGGGGCAGATGATGTGGGTTCGTGCTCTATGTCAGCGTAATTAATCTTAGGATCCAAGACACTGAAATATCAAGAGTAACATCAGCATATTAAAGAGAAACTTATTTGAAGTTGAAGTTTGAAACCAAACCTCATAGCAAGCTTATATTCCATTGAACGGAAACTGTCACCTTCCAGTAGCCTAGCAAACCTTCGCTTGAAATCTAAAAATATTTGAGAAATCAGCTTTAAATTTGCAGAACTATATAAAAAAAAGGCCTAAAAAAGTACACATTGATCTGAAAATAGGACCAACCTTGGTAAAATGGACCAAAAAAGCCCCATTCATCCGACCCTCTAACTTCGCTACCATCACTGTTTAATGGTTTGAGGACCATACATGAATGCTCACCAGTTACAGTATTCTAATTCAAAAAGATGACAATTAACAATTACAGTATCTATATAGAAAGCAGTGTCTATACAGCCACATATTAGGGAGAAAAGAACAAATTAAATAAAATTGAAATGGCATCTTAACTGGAATTTGGCCAATGTAGAAGGGGGCAAATTTATGTCTCTTCCAAAAGCGAAGAAGGTCCAAAGTTAACCCAAAGGAAACACCGAGGTAATGGAGCTTTTCTGGTTGCCGTTCATGAAGATGTACTAGCAAATGTGGAAGATCTGTCCTAGGTTTTATATTTTCTTCTAGCAAAGAAACCTACAAGCACAATTCATTACAAAAGAATATGACTCCATTCATAGAAGTAGTTTTCTTTGACAAAATAAATTTTCATGTGCAAACTAAGGTAGCAAGATACTATTCATATTCATGGATTCATAGTTATCATTTTACATCGAATATTCAGGGAGAGGAAATTATTGGCCAAGTGAAACTCCACCAACTCTCGATAGAAAAGTTAAAAGTTTTTATCACATCGCTTAAATTTAGAATCTATATTATAAAAATATAGTAAAAAACTCTGTATCCTAGAATATGAACCAAACAAGAAATTAATTTAAAGAAACATAACTATTGGAACATAATATGAAATCAAGATTTGTTCATTGGACGGACCTTCTCTGCAGCTTCTGTAACTCTAACTCGAGGAATCTCCACATCATTCTCATCATCTACTTCAGAAATGGGAGTTATTTTTCCTTCGAAGTACCTATAGCGAGTAATATTGTAAATGCCTCCACTTTTAAGGAAATTTGTATTGTAAATGCATCATGACATAATTAAGCAAAGAGTATGCTCATCAAGTAACTTTCTCTTATATATTAGAGTGCTTGTTATATTACACTGTTGCACACAGCACAAACCTGGGATATCAAATCACAAAACACTTGAAAGTGGATTATGTTATCATATTGGCAAAATCTTTTATTTCTCAAGATAAAGACCACAATGATGATCATGTATCCATATTTTCTAGGTTTCACTATGAAGCAAAGTCAGCAATAATACAAGACTCAATCTAATAGACAGTTGTTTCCTAGAGTCTTAAGTAAATATAAAAAGCTTTTAAAAAGCTCTATGGAAATAAACAAAATAAGCTCTATGGAAATATTGATGCAATATCATAATAGACAAAACCTACATGGATATTTGTCCACAAAATTAAATTTCCCTTATCTATAAAACAAAAGATACAGTAGCCAGCAATTCAAAAAAGGAGACCTCCAAACTTTTCCTGTAAACAGTATGTGCAGTAAGAGCTAAAACTATCAAGCCTGCTCATATGCCAGATCCTAAACCATGAAACTATATCATTGGTCTCATCAAGTCTGAACTCTTCTTCAAGTTAAAGATTAGTTCAATAATTCCAGGTTCCACATTACTGTGTAGGGAACAACTGCTTGGAAGTAAGATAATTCATGTATAAGAACGTAATGTTTGATAGAAAATACATCAGCCAGCAGGCTAATTCTGTATCAGTTCAACTATTCTTGCTGAAATAGGATACTCAATCTAAGATCACAACCAAGGTCATAATTTGTAAGTCCGGTCAGCAATTTTAACCACCGATTGTAGAAAAAATATCTAAAAATCACTTAAACACAACAAGAAGGGGTGAAAAGGGCTTCTGCCATTCTTATTGCAATTTTTAGTTGGTCAACCTTAACAGAGCTGTAAGCAAGAGCAAGTGCAATATCTAATTAAATGATACTGTCAGAAGCTAGAGAAAGACAAACCTGGTCAAGAGTTCTACTGCAGCAGAACCATATCCAAGCTGTGTCGAAAACCACATAAAAATGGTATATTACAATGCATTAAAAGAATCTGAAGACTCAATTTGGCATGATTAAGATAGACTTACCCTCATTGCACTTGGATGGGTGGCAATGCGTACAACACGAGCACCTGAAAAGCTAGGGAAAACTGTATCACGGAACTGCTCACAGAATTTCCATGGTATTTGGTCCCCAAAGGGTTGATGGCCTTCACTCAAGCTTTGGATTGCAGATTTACGAGAAATCTGGCCTTCAAGACAGACCTGTAAATAAAGACAACCAATAGCAATGAGAATCATAAATAATGTTTCTGCAAATTTGGAATGACTTCAAAAATTAGGAAGATCACATCTGCATATAATCCAATAACAATGAGCAATACTTAGCACCGAACAAAAGTCCATGTCAAGTAAAGCAAAATGAGATATAGCCTGGGATTACATCTAGAATACATGGACAAAAGCTGATTACAAACAACTGCTAAATGTGAGAAAATTTTCAAGTTGAAAACCAGTTAGTTGGAGGAGCAACATACAGCTCAGATAGGGACCAAACCAGAAACTAACACTGATGCATAAGTGAAAGGTCGGATTTGGATGAAAATAAATATGATGTATGATGAGGAAATACAGGTATTTAGGGAGAGAGGAACCTTGGTAATTTTGTAACATTAGATATGAACAAAGAATCTAAACACTTTTGGAATGTCTGAAGTTAAATATTGCTCCTCTCCACTCAGATGGCTACTATAGGCAATTAACATTGGATGCCCAAACAGCATTCTCAATCCTCACAAATCCAAAAGGTAAAATATTTGTGGACAGTTTACTGGCTCAAAAATGAACAGCGGACACCAAAAGAGATAGAGAATTGGTCATTCAAATTAATAGAAGAAAACAAATGACCATGTTCAGAAAATAAGTGCTTGTGTGTCTCTCAAGTAGTTTACCTGGAGGACGCATAAGATATCAGGAAGTTGATTTTTTGACTCGTCAACAGGGCCTGTACATATAATATTAGTACAAACCTAATCTCACACAAATAACAACAGCAACATCAGCTTAAGGAAAAAGTTTTACCGAGCAACACAAACAAATGATGTGCTGGAGCATCAGCCATTAGTTGTAAGTCATTAGGAGAGTTTTTGTAGTGAGATGCAACATATAATGCCATCATTCGCTGCATAAATTAAGATACATAAGTACCATACCATGAATACCAATAATTAAATACAAAAACATCAAATCACAACATATTTTACCTGCAGAAATAGCTCGCTGTCTTTGTGATAGGAAAAAAGAGTGTCCCGATTGACGTAATATAGATCGCATTCACTAGGTAGGGGTAATCTAGTTGAGCAAACAAAAAAAGAGAGCATCAATAAAGTTAATGGTGATGGTTTCGTAACAGAGATCTCAATTAAGATGATGACTTAATTCTCACCTGCTGATACTAGGTATTGAACTCACAACATCGAGACAGAGTAAGGAATTGAGCCAGGATTCTATGGGATCATGAGAAGCATATCTGATGGATTCGCTTAATTCTATCTTCCTGAAAAGACGACCTATATACAAAGAAAAATATGAAAACAGAAAATTTTCCAAATAAATAGCCCAAATTTACAAAATTTAAAAGTTTCAAAAACAGCGTGTTATAGAACATCTCACCTAAAAGTTTAAGCTTTTAGGTGAGACCCCAAGATATGATTTATATTGTTCTTTAACAAACCCTCAAGTAAAAGCTCTTTAGCTTGAAACTTACACACAGGTCCACGCTACCTTATGCTTGTTTTTTTATCAAATGGAATGAGGGTGATGAGATCCTAACTCGTGACCGCTAGGTCAACAAGGCTATGATACCATGTTATGGAACCATCTCACCTAAAAGCTTAAGCTTTTAGATGAGGCCCCAGGATATGATTTATATTATTCTCTAACACTGCGAACCAAGACAGCACCAAGAGTGTACTGTCCTTGGAACCATATGAGTAGAAGCAAGTCAGCAATAAGATTATATCAAAAAGGATATCCATAATATTCTGGACATGAGTTAAATATGATTATGCTGAGTTTAGAATTATATTTTTATATTCCCCACAGCAACACAGCATGAAAAACATTAAGACTAATACTATAATAATCAACAAATACATTCCTAGCAGCACTAGATTCATTCTTAGCAGACACACTCATCATCAAACTACCAGAACCAAGTGCATATGTATACCAGAAAGAGAGCCCTCCAAATTCTTAGAAGATATCTGGCTTTGTTCTTCCAATTGCTGCAGAAGTTTTAGTGACAAGGACCGGCCAGTACCTTCATAGCTTTAAGTAGAAAAACAAATATACATTTATGTAAGCAGGACTTCATAGCTTTATTTGAGTTAATTTAGCATTGTTAAAAAAAGCAAAATGGAATTTTTTTTCCACTATTGTTGAGTTATGGAAGCTTTCTTTGGGAATCAAAGATCTCTTGAAGAAAATAACTTCCAATTTAAGTTACAATAAAAGTATCATACCCGTTCACAGTTGATGAAAGGAAAACCAGATATGGACCCAGTAGGGACCTCACAACAGGCAATGGAATTGCAGCAGCTTCATCAATAACAAGCAGTTCAACTTGGGAGAGCTTTTCATGTTCATGTGGCTGTATATACTGCAAGGAAATGCAAGATACCACATACATCAGGAAATTAATTACATGGTGTAGAAGATCCTCACAAATCAACAATAGAACCGAATCAATCAATTAAGAACAACATTTTACATGGAAGGTCCTTTATCTTCTAACCTGAATTGTTTGTCTGTGCTGTTTGAAGATATTAATGCGCACTGTAGCTTTTTTGAACTCAGGATTTGCACTTTTCACCACATCATAATCAATATGTTCCTGCAAATAAAAAGCCAGGTCACAAGCTAAAGATAAGGGGCGAATGACAGCCAATAATTGCACAGAAATCCAAGTGAAACTATAGAGCAAACAGGGAAAACTATCTTAAGAGAGGTGTCCATGACTATATAGTATGGAATATATGTTTTAAAACTGGACTGAAGACATCACTTCAGACGTGAACAATGTCCAGATATTCATGGCATGAGAGAAAAAGAAGAAAACTAAATGCAACAAGAAAAATCATGTAGAGGCCACAATTTTTTTTCCTTTGGAACTTAAAGGTAGAGCAAGCTGCAGTCAAAGAATTTTACAAAATAAGCTCCATTTCCTCCTTAAAAATGTTGTCGGGAAACAAAATTATGGATACATGGCCAGTTGAAATGCTCCTAACAAATTGTTAGGAATATTAAGAGAAGCTGACTACCAATTTTGTTTAACAGTCCATATTCCTTTATTGACTTTTGTAATCAACTAGAAAATATTGGTTCCATAAACTCGCATGCTAAAAGAAAAGTGCAACTATAAAAACAACAAGAGTGTGCTAAGTGTGTATAAAAGGCTCATACTGATATGATCAAGCATATCATCGAAGCAAAGGGACAAAAGTAAACTGTACCTTGTATTCAAGTGCATCAAATCCCTTGCATATGAATTCAAACAAAGTCTTTAAGTTTTCGGGGCTGGGTGCAGTAATAAATATATTTGAATACCTGCCGACAACATTTACTATTATTTATTATTTGAATAAAAAAGGTCTGTTAGGATAAACATGCACAGGCATCAAAGAAAATGTAGCATTTTATAAGCACATTACCCAGCTGCAACAGCTCCAGCGACTGCTAAACCAAGGGCAGCAGATTTCCCACGACCTCGAGCAGCTAGCAAAGCAACTGTGCTACGTGGCGTCTTATCCAAAACTGAATCAAGAAATGTGATCACAGTTTTTCCCTACAGACATAAGAGTTTAAATGTGAACCAATAAGATATCCATTAAGTATCGGCCACATTGGTTATCCACTTTCAGGGAAATGAATGCTAGGTGTTTTTCACTACCTGATCTAGTGTACAGCACTTTTTGACCAAAGGACCAACAGGAAAATCCTCATGGAGTTGTTCTTTCAAATTCTTCAGGTTTCGTTCTACTTCTGAAAGCCCTTCGGAATCCTTTAATAACCGAAAAGGAGATAAGATAACTCAAACATTTAGATAAAACAGTTGATAAAACTCAAACATTTAGATGAGATAACCAAAAAGGAGATAAGGCAACTCAAACATTAAGATAAAACTGGAATACTTGATGCATTAGCTATGCTGTTAGTATGTCATCATGAAAGAATCGCTTGCTATGAAGACAACACTGGAACCAAATCTTACAGCTATGATGTTAGCATTTCATAACACTTTTGGGATGATATTACAACCACAGAAAAAAATAATAACAGCACTCTAAGAAACAATATATAAAAAATTGTTGCAGTAAGTAAAGAAGCCACACCTCTGAAACAGGAATTGGGGTGATTGACCTTATATGAGAGGAAATAGGTAAGATGTTAAGCTCATCATCCATAGCCACACATGCTTTGCACGAAGCGAGTGATAACAAGAAACGTTCATTAAAGCGCCCGGTTGGCTCAGAATGGGACTCGGTGCGAAACCTCTCATGAACATCCTAAAATCAGTAAAACCTTATATAAGCGATTACTTTTAAGCATGATGAGAAGCTCAAGGAATAGATTGCTGTTGCTTCATAAATCTTATATAAAGAAAAACAAGGAAGAATATAATTGCATTTTTCGACCATCAGCTACCATCCATTCCAATTCCATTGAAAGACACAAAATGGAACATCATCAGAGTAAAAGAGAGTTAAAACAAAGACAACATAAGCCATCTTCCCCATGCTTTGCATCTGCAGTCCACTCAAGAAATGTAGAAACCAAAAAGGCTTAAATACCAACGAGATGTGAATCATACCATAGCCATTGTGTACAAACTGGTCAATGAAGATAAAGAGCGTAGCAGCAACACAATCAATCCACCACCTTCAACTGTTTCTATCGTCCTAGCCAACAAATTTGGAGTGAGAGCCTCGAAATCCTAAAATACAGCACAAAAATTGCTCTTCAGAATAAATAACAACAGAGAGACAAAATTTAAATTAATTAAGTAACACACACAAACTAAGTTTCTTACCTGTAATATGCACATTCCAAAAGTATTACCGAGAATCCTTTCAGAATCCTTATACAAACAGTATGTTAAGCCTCCAGTCTCAAGAAAGAGCGAAAAAGGATCAACTTTCTCAGGATCCAACAGTCCTCTCTGCATTAACTTTTTCACCTGCTTTGCTCTTTTTTTCTTGTGACTGCGTCATAAATTCACAAAATCAAAACAAATACTAAGAAATCTTCTGTTTCATTTTTCACAAATTAATCCAATATTCAGCTCAATAAAACAAAATGAACCTGCTAAGTTCAAGTTTATCCTTGTAGCACCATAAAACGGACGGTCTAGATTTCACCACTGCCTTGCTTAGCATATAATGAAGGTTCACAATCTGCATCGCAATGGAAATTACTGCTTGTTATTATTATTACTACTATTATTTTTTTCTCTAAGAAACAAGAACTGAAAGAAAACAGAAAAGCACACAAGCGTGCCTGGTCACGTGACTTGTCGCCGATGATAAGGAAGAGAGAACGGTGGCGTAATTTGACGCCATTTTCTATGAGTGTTCTGATTCTCTCGTCCACCTTCTTCCTCATTATTATAAGCTTTTGCCTATTTATCGACCGTGTTTATCTTGCCTTGTTTCCTTTCAGCGTTTCGACGGACAGTTGTTGCCGCCGCCGGTTCTGCTGCTTCTCTGTGATAATTCTTAGAGTCTCTCTGTGTCAGTGTGTTTGTTTTTGAGGGTTTAGGTCAGGTTTTGCTTAAAGAGGAGGCTGTTTATAAACTTGGATGGATTTGAACCGGGTTCAACACTATTAAGTAAAATAGAGTCGAAACCTTTTTAGAGAGAAGAAAACTATTTTTATTTGGTACTCAAACTTCTTATTACCTTTCTGTTTGAATACCTTACTTTTAATTTTATCTATTTGAAACTTGCATTTGAAACTATAAATTAATGTTTTTAAAATCGTTTTTATAATTATTTTAATGTTAATATAAAAAATTAAAATAATTATTTTGATGTTTTACTTTTAAAATCGCATTTAGTCTTAAAAAATATAAATTGATGTTTTTCATTGTTTTTGTAATTATTTTAATGTTAATGTAAAAATAAAAATAATTATTTTGACGGATTTTCAATAGAAAAACACTCAAAAATAGAAGTTATCACACTCCAAAACAAGCATAATATGGTGGTTGTCTTCTTTGAATTTTGTCTTTACTAAAATAGTTTCAAATTCATAAAACTAAAATAAAACTAAAAAATTATTAACAAACTTAAGTGTTTATTTGAGAGTGTAATTGAAGTTGATTTTAAAAGTGTTTTTTATTTAAAAATGCATCATAATGATGTTTTTTTAAAATTTATTTTTGACATTAGCACATGAAAATGATCTAAAAACACTAATTTTTTTTATTTAAAGTAAAAAATAAAAATATTTTAATTTTTTTTTCAAAAACACTTTTGAAATGCAGTACCAAACAGGGTCTAAGAAACAAAAATAGAAAAACAATAACTTAATTTATTCAATCTCATATCAACAAACCACACTAATTTTATGAAATTGTAAATGTACACTTTTATTAAACTGAATTAATAATGACACTCAAATAAAAATTATCATAAATTAGAGATTCGAACTTCAAAGAGGTAAAAAAATGAAGTTAAACATTCAAATATGAGAATAAGAGATAAGCAACACATGGGTTGCTGACTAGAAAGACGAATAGTTTAGATGACTGATTTGTATCCATCTATAAATAATAGGCACCCCTATTGTCATTTTGGCATCATCATTTGTGTCATGAAGATTGAAACACTGGTTCTTAAACCCCCTTTTAGCCGTAGCCATTGCCAAGGTTTTGAATGGGGAATCTTCTTGATTGATTGGTTCATCATCCAAAATGGGTTCAATAAAAACATTCTCTCCATGCCCTCCACCCTCGCAATTTCAGAACTTGAAATCGTCAAAAAACTGTAACTTCTCCACTTCTCTAAAGCCACTATGTTCCATGAATCCACTCAACGTCCACAGCAGGCACAAACTGCACATCTCCTCAAATATGTGCTGTAAGCCACCATTTCCTCAGATACCCACTTCAAGTATCTCCAAAACAAACAACAAATTCATCGATTTTTTATCTGGGAAGGTGCTGGCTTCCCTTGTTGGGGGCTTCATTTTTATTGGTTCTTTTGGTTTAAATACTAGGCAAAGTTTAGCACTTCCGGCTCAAACAAGTGGTGGTAGTGTGAATTTGGAGGGAAAGAGAGCTGCCCAGATGGAGAAAAGTGAGGACGAGGAGATGTATGAAAAGGTTTTGGAGAAGGAGCCAAGGAATGTGGAGGCATTGAAGGTGGTTCTGCATGGGAAGATGAGGAGAGGACAGACTAAAGAGGCTGTGAAGTATGTTGAGAGGTTGATTGATATCGATCCTGAGGAAGTTGAATGGAGGCTTTTGGAGGCACTTTGTTATGAGATGATGGGGCAATTGAATAAGGCTAAAAGGATGTTCAACGAAATCTTGAAAGAGAGACCTCTTTTGCTTAGAGCTTTGAGCTTTGCACGTATGATTCTTGATCTGGTATTCCTGTTTTCCGTTTACCTTTCTTTTCATACAAGTGAGTAGCTGTATCCGAATGCAGCAAAAATAATTATTACTTGGGTGCGTTTGCTTTTGTTTTCTCATGATATGCATGCGTTTTATATGAACACTGAGATGATTGCAAGGTAGCACATAAGCATTTCTGCAAGCTATCTGTTTTGAAAGTTTGGAGGCTGACTGCTAACTGAGTTGGAATATGGGAAGGGAAATAATTTGGCCAATATAATTGCTTCCTAGAGGGATATGCAATTAGTATGAACCGGCACAAGAAGTACAACCATTTCTGTGACTGATCTCATAAAGCTTTTTCTTAATTTTACCACAAGATTGCTCCTTGTTCATTACGAGAACAGAGACTCTATGGCATTGATGGAAGCAAAGGCTTGAGCTTGAATGCACTGAGCCATTCCAATTGGTGTACTTTGTGATGGTGTTATTTTGTACACAGTTTCTTCTCATGTATTTGTTTAGATGGCATCTTCTCAATGGGCAAACTCTTGCTCTCAATACAATTGGCTGTGACCTAGTTTTTTTTTTTCTCGAGCTCCAAATTTTGTTATACAAATTTCTTATCTCCTTTCTATGAAAATCTTCCACCATTAAAAAGGTGGATAGGACAGAAATGACTGATGTGTTCGGAGACAATGCAAAAACTCTGGAGCTTTAGAGACCACTGAAATGATTCTTTTTGACCATTAGATTTTTATAGTAACATAGTATAATGACAAGCGATCAATTTTCATTTTTCTTGTTGGCAGTTGTAGTCCCCTGGGTTTGAATTTGGTCCCATAGGTTGCTGAAACCCATATATCAGTAAAATCAACTCATGAACTTTGCCTCTGTGGCAAATGATTCCGTGTTTGCTATTTGCGCACCTGATTAATTGCATAAATGTTGGTATTCTTATAACTGTTCCCTTTCTATTTGGTTATACTGCAATAGGCAAAGCGCAAAGGACCTACAATGTCTAATTAGAATTCAAAATCTCAAGTGTGTCACTAATTTGAAGCATAATGAGGAATTGGCTTAGGAATGACTTTTCAGTCATTCCAGAAGTAATCAAAATTCCTACTGCTCCTGCTATCATGGTATTCATCTAACCATTAGCTTTTTTGTTGGGAATTAGAATGATAAAATATTCCTTAAACAACAATAACATGTCATTCTCGATCATTTTTTTATTAAGGGCTCCACAGTCCCTTGTGTTTCCATAAATTATCAGTTTCATCTTCATCAGATTTTGCTAGTGCAGATTGCTAGTTGATGGAAAACTATGAACAACTTGGCAAGACCTTGGTGTGTAAAAATATCCCAATCGATTAGCTCCATACCACGGAGATTGAATCATGGTGGTATAGGACTTCTTAGAGAAACTGTCAAAATAAATTTGTAGCACATCCATATACCATCACATTTCTATGTTAATACCGACATCTGTGACTTTTTAATGTTCTCTCTCTTCACTGGAAAATAGAAATAGTACCTGACTCTCTGTTTGGTGCAGGGTCTGGCATTGGTGATGCACAAAAACCTTGAAGGTCCAGCTGTCTTTGAGATGCTGAATAAAGCTCTACAAGTTGCCCATCGTGAAAAAAGAGTCACTGAGGAGAGAAACATTAAAATTCTAATTGCGCAAATGCATGTTGTAAAGGTGAATACTACCAGTTAGTCCTTTCTTTCCAGGGTCAAGTGGGATATGAGGAGTGTTGGGCCTCGTAAAATTGTTCCACCCAATACTTCATTTAAATTCATGCTTAAAATAATATAGCATTGACAAATGATGCTGAACTCGAAAAGTAAAAATATTGATTGGTGGGACCTAGGATTACGGATCAAGTCAACCAATTGATTTTCAATTTTTAATATGTGAAAGCTTTCATACTTTGCAGGGGGATTTTGAGGAGGCTTTGAAGAAATTTCAAGGTTTGGTTAGTG
This sequence comes from Salix brachista, assembly GCA_009078335.1. Lineage (NCBI taxonomy): Eukaryota > Viridiplantae > Streptophyta > Magnoliopsida > Malpighiales > Salicaceae > Salix > Salix brachista. The sequence continues at coordinate 8,148,811 of CM018578.1, read as the reverse complement.
ACAACCCACTAGATTTTCGACCTTATCTTTGCCAGGTAAGCTTGTTTTAATTGTATGTTCATGCTTGCAAATGGATAACAATTAGCACTTTCAGTTTTCATTAGGTAAAATTTTGAGGGCCTACACCATCTTTTTGAAGATTTCAAATATGTACATAACTTTATTACATTTATCTTGAAGCACTTTGCCTCCACTTTATGTCAAATTGCAGATGTCCATAACATGTAACTTATGAAGTACAATTGTCCATTAATGTGGGACAATAAACTAAAAACATAATAAAAGCAGAAAAAGAAAGAAGCTAAACATTAAAAGTAAGGGAAAAAAAGGTGACATTTGAAAGGGATAATCAGGTTTGGGATTAAGTGTTAACCTAAAGGAATCATTTGCAATAAGATTTGTTTTATTGTATGCAATTAGATCTTTAATATTAAATGTAGAGCTAATACTAAAATCGAGTAGTAAATCAATAACATAAGCATTTGGATCAACCCTTTGTAGCCCTTTGAATGGCCTAACACCACGTGCCTGCAATTTTCAATCAGTTTTCAAAAGATATTGTTCAGGTCTAACCTGTATTATAACAATCTCTAACATTAAATTCATTTTGTTGTCTATGTAAATCAACTGTTGATGATGTTTTTATATAATATCTAGGGTCTATGAATTGTGTTGAATTTGAGGATTTTCACAAGCTCTAAGAGATTGATTAATTGTAAAAACAATTAAAAGTCTATGTTCTGATACTAAAGTTGATGCGGGACAATAAACTAAAAAAAATTAGAGAAAGAAAGAAAGAAGCCAAGAATTAAAAATAATGAAGAAAAGCTAGGATGAAAAGAGAATTAAGAGGAGGAATAGTATGTTATTTTTATTAAATTATCAAAAACTATCTCACAAAATGAAAAAGAAACATATAAATAATGTAACACGAAAACATCAACAATTAGGCTTAGCCCATTGATTAAAACTACCTATAAATAACTTAAATAAATTAAACAAAAACCATGAAATAGACCTAAATGGGCTCAGCCTTCCAATTAAAGAGTTACAGGTCAGGTCATTCTTCGTTGTTGTCTCCGTTCATATACTCGTGCAAAAGTTTGGGTCTGGTGCCGCTACCATCAGTGTTTAGAAAAAAAAAACTATACCCTTAAATACTACTTCTTGCAAGTGTCATTTTAAGTTTGAAACAACCCATAGATATAACTAGCAGCAACAAGCACTGTGCAGATATGATATTGATGAAATATAGTATTATTGCTGGTTTCCATAACATGTAACTTATGACATTACGGTTGTCTATATTCTGTTGAGAGTTTAGAAAGAAAAATCATACCCTTAAATGCTATCTCTTGTAAATTTCATTCCAAGTATGAGACAACCCATAGATATAGCTAGTAGCAGCGTGCAGGGTAGCAGATATGATATTGAGTTACTAAGTGTTCACAAAATCTGGAAAAGAACAGGTTGTCTAAAGCCTCAATCTCACGTAGCAAATATTGATGACATATGGTCTAAGGATTGCAATTAAGAGAATGGAGTTGAATAGCATAAAGATAAATATTATAGTTTTACTTTTATCAATAACCATTTACGGGAATTTGTGGCAGGGAATAATCTACAGTCTGTTGGATAGAAAAGAAGAAGCTGCAGAACAGTTTGAGACATATCGGAGTCTTGTGCCTGGAGAATTTCCACAAAGGATATTTCTTGATGATGTTGTATTGGAAGCAAAAACCAAGTCAAGGGAACGGTTTCAAAAGGAGTTTCAAGCTGAATTCTCGTACAGGAAGTAAAACTCCAACTTATCTTTTTGCGAGTGTATTGTACTGGGATAAGATACTCGGAAAGTTTTAGCTAGAAAGTAAATTTGACGGCAGTATACAGAGTAGTTACACTCAGATGGTTTATTTAGATGTGTGGTGACCGCATTTGTCCAAGAGTCAATTAACTCTTTCATCATTTGGATAAATAATACTTTAGTACAATTTAAAGTTGTTCAAATTCCAATTTTGTTGCAGTTGTACAGCAAAAAAGAAACTTCCTAGTTCCCATTGTTGCTCTCATGGTGAACCAAACAATCTATAATGCTGATGATTTTTATAACCTGGATGTCATAGTGAAACATCTAGGTGCTACAGGAATTTTCCTAGAAAGTGAAGGGAAAATGAGTCTTCTATTTCCCTTAATTCATACGTTCTCCTCCCTACTTTCACTAGTTATGTGCCATTTCAATGCTAAAGAGGACATATCTTAATTATTTTTTTCCCATGCAAAACATATGATCAAGTTCTGTTCTGTGCAACAAGGGATCAAGAAAAAAGAACCTGATAGTAAAACTCGAATTCAAGGATGTCTGAATAAATTCTCCTGTTACCGTTTTAACTTGAAGAAAGGGAAAGCAGCTTAATTTTAAACATTTGTCAAACATGTTGATAGTGAAATACATTTTTATAATTTTGGATAATATTCGATCGAGGAACAAGACTTTTTTATATTTTAGGATACAGGCACACGAGTTTCTCTAACCAAAAACAACCCATCTTCTCCATTTGAAAATTGGTTTCCTACTGAACCGCCGGTTCACTGCTTCCATACTTGAATAAATATGACCCGCCAGTGAGAATAGCCACCATTGTTGGTTCAGGAAGCATCGGTCCTTTAAAATGCACTCCCTAGGATGACGTCAAGGCCCATAATACTAAGAATACTTTCAGTCAAATACTAGGTAGCATATCTGTACCCTGATAATTACATGGCCCTTTTGCATCAATTGTTCTAAATTGCCCTGATAATCTAATGATCCTTTTGCATCAATTTTATGATAATGCAAGAGGATTATTTAGGATGGGTTAACATTCTTTCTCTGATACGGGGATTGCTGGAATTGTGTGGTTACTAATGCTTTGGTCTAATGGACAATTCCTATAATGGATCAACTTGCTTGCATTAGACTAAGCTCACCTCCGAAGATAAGTCGAGAAAATGTCATCATTGCTTGCTGGTTTTATAATTAAAACATCACACCTTATAATTTTTGCAGGACTGCATTCTCTTTTGGTAATTCTATCTTTCCATTACTAGGCAAGAAGAATGAAGTGGGTTCATGGAAGATATGAAATGTTATTGCTGGCTGATGACCATTATCATCAAACTAAAGTTGAGAGTGAGTTTTATATTTTTATTAAAGAAACAATTAGGCATTGAATTACCTAACTTTGACAAAAGAAATGAGCAGAAACATCATAACAATTATGGTCACTAAATGTTGAACAGTGAGTTGATGCTCACTATGAATTCAGTGTGTTAATGAGGAAATAAGGCAACCTACCTTTGTAGAACTCTAGCTGCCATTTGAAGCCTATAAAAGGCTATGTTGAGATCAAAAGCATCTAACTTTGAGGGAACAACATGAGCTGCCATGAGTAGTAGCTTGTGTAAGCTGGTAAAATATGAGTGATAGAGAGAGAGGCTGATGAACAATTTGTTTTGCTTAGTTTTTGGGCAAAAATCAACAATTCCTTACTGTCTTAACAAGTGGAATCAAAGCTTTGGAGTTACCAACAAAGTGGCAAAGCTTTGGTTTTCCCAACAACCGGGACTCTGCTAAAGGCTTTGAGCTGTGCAGATATATTGTTGATTATGGCCATTACGGATCAAGAATCAGTCAAGTGGATCCAAACCGAATGCAAAAATGTTCCAAACATTGTATGCTTTGCCTCATCTCCGCATCTAGTGAACAAAATTAGGAGGATCTTACGTTCAGAATGAGACCTGTGGGTCCTTATTTGGAAAAAAACACATTTGGAATTTCTCAGTCAAAGAAAACAAGTGATTCTATGGATGTAATACACTGTATCCAAAGCATGGGCCTGGCATAATTTGGATGGCATTAGTTTTACTTTCCAGTAATAGTCAACGCGTATATAAGACCTTCACCAATCCTAAAGAACCTCAGATCAAAGGGGTTTTCTACCTTGAAATGCATGGTTAAGAACTGTGGGCCTCAGATATATTAAACTTGTCCACTGGATCCTAAATGCTGGAAAGTGCTTCAATGCTTGAACAAATGAATCCTAGTTGATCGGGTGTGTAATATAGATGTATTGTTTCTTATGAAAGTCCAAACCTGGAAGCATTTTGTAACAGCCCGGCCCAACTTGCCATATATTGTCCGTTTTGGGCCTTACCGCCCTCACGGTTTTGTTCCTGGTGACGCGAGCTCACTTCTGAGCCTGACGCCCCAAAACACGTATGACAAGTTAGCAACTAGCACTCTTAATAAGGCCAGCTACCACTCTCTCACTCGATGTGGGATATTACACATTTTCTCTGCACGCGTTCCAAAAGAACAATTGTCTTGAATTGGCAGCTAAGGTCCCTGAAAAACCTTTATGTGTTTCCTATGGACAAGTTCGGAGGGGAGGACTTGAGTCACGAAGCTGCAGAGGTTCTTTTTGTGGTTTGGTTGGGGAGTCTGAGTTGGAGTTGGCGTTCAAGGGTTCAAGTTTGCGTTCTGTAATGGATGTTGAAAACCAGAAATAGACCCCCGCATAGTTATATCAGGAAGTTTAGATCCCAGCCTTTGACTTAATGGCCACCGGATTTGGATGGGTCATGAACTTATGAGCGCAGCACCAGTACGCGGATGAGGCAACTTCTGCAGGTTGGTGAGTATAGGGTAGTTGTCGAAATGGGATTTGCGATTGAAAGATCACATAATCAGATTTTAATAGGCATAACACCAAATCCTTTATTGGCAGATATGCATGGAGATATTGGCAGATATGCATGGAGATATTGGCAGATCTCCTATATTTGACAGATACAATATTGGCAGATACGTTACCATACAAATATATGTTACCAGTATTGATTGATCCTTCTTTCCTTATAAGTTACAGATCTTCAGGAGCAATATCAGTAACCGTAGCTAGAATTCTGATTGTAATAACTGTAGTCTGTGTATATATAGTCTGTGTATATATATGAGATAACATGTATTGCAGTAGATATGAAAATATAATAAAAATATACTACTCTTTCTTTTACTCTCTGCCTATCCTCTGTTTTCTTCATCCTTGCATGTTAATTTAAAATACAAAACTCATAAAATGTAAATTAGTTGTTTCAAATGCTAAAGCTAACATTACTCTGTACTGTTTTAACTAGAGATTAGAGATCGAATTACACTCATACTCTCAGGTGGAGTACTGGTAAGAGATTACAAAAAAATCTGATCATTATATATATATAGCCAAAGCCACTGAAGAAGAAATTTAGTGATAACAAGCAAATGGACCAATGATAAAAACTTACAATACCAATGCTGTGTTCAACTATGATCGGTATTATGAGTCTGATGTTATCACATCAGGTGAAAAATGCCAACATTAATCCTGCAATGATGCTAACTCCATATGCCAATTTAAGTCTCTCTCCAGCTCCTACAATCTGCAATGGAAAAAGGCAACTTCCCCGAGAGGCGTTTGTCTTAACTATCATTCCCAGTCCATTGAAATCACACGCATCTTCCTCTTGGCCATTCATCTGGAAGTACATATTAAAAGCATAAGAAACATTTCCATCAAGGTCCATTTTGTTGCACGATGATCCATAATCCAGTCTCGTGCAATCAGCCAACGAGCAAGCATAGCTGAGGTCATCTGCTATCATGGTCAGGTTCTTGTTTTCCTCATTAAGCACGCACCATTGAGGTGACATGTACTGAACTCCCTTGGCTGCTACTAGCATCTTGTCATTGCTTTTGCCGGATAAATCTATCGGGAACTTTGGCTGGCCATCGTAGTAAAAGAGTCCCCAATGTCTCTCAAAATGTCCCGGTGCAATGCTCTTCTGATCCTCGTCGACCAGGCTAAAGAGATACACATCCAACTGGCCTGGCCGGAGAGGGGTTCCCTTCTTTGCGACCAACTTTTTTAGGAGGCCGTCGTAGAACTTCTTAGCCAACTTGTTATTAGCATTGATGTTTCCATCGGTCGGCCAACCGACTTCTCCAACTATGATCTTCAAATCGTCAACTCCATTCTTCTTCAGCGTCCAAACTAGCGTATCATAATTTGCATCAAACACATTGCTGTATGAAACATTTTTATCCGAAATTGTTCTCCCACCATCAAAGAAAGCAAAATCAAAGGGGAAGCCAGCGTTTTGATACAGACTAAGGAATGGATAAATGTTAACAACGAAGGGAGCTTTATTTTGATGTAGAAACTTGACAATCTTAATCATGAGATCCTTTATGTCCTTGCGGAAATCACCATCAGACGGTTTGTCCGAATGAGACTCATAAACATCAGCATTAAGAGCTACTGTAGCTTTGATTCTGTCTCCGACTCCAGCTTTGTCCAGAGCCTTTTGAACGTTTTGCAATGCTGGGAATGTGATATTGTCGAATGTGTTATTATAGCTCGACAAGAAAGGCTCATTCCCAACAGCCACATATCTACGAAGGCAGATTCAATGCAATAGTAAGCAGAATTTAAATACAAATAAGATGAACAAACAAAGAGGGAAGATAAAATTTTCAACGAACCTGATGTCAACACCCCCATCATGAAGATATGTGGTGATATTTTCTTTCACCCAATCTTCGGCATCCTCTATATCACCGGCCAGTATGTAGAGCTGGTTATTAGGGATACCAACCATTACCTCAATGCCGGTACCAGCCAAGGACTTTACGGTCTGAGAATCAGAATCGAAAAGCTTAACCTTATTGACGCCATTGTCTTTCAACATGTTAGTCACTGTATTACGCGGCAACGGTTTCGATGCCATCGTGCCCCAGTTCACGCCTACACCTGGTATAACTGTGGAAGAAAGGACGTGAACAACATTGGCTGATGCCAAAATCAAACAACAGGACCATACTAGCAGCCCGGTTCTGGCCATTGTCTGAGCCAGATCAAACTGTAAGAAAATATTATTAAGGTAACGTTAGAAGAAATGGAAATTTCGAGACTATTTTGCTGCAGAAAGGAGAACGTTTGGTTAAACGAGAGTTTAGAGGGTTTGCTGTTTTTGACAAAGTTCTATGCGGCCACGGAGGGAAAGAAGTTAAATTTAGTATGTGATTGTCATGCATGAGGTGAGTTGGGGGTGTAATGTTTGCCTAGATCCATTTCACCACCTTTTCTTCTGCTGTTAGTTGACTGATCATGTCATTAGGTATTATTAGAGAGGAGAAGATTAAGTAGTAATATTTCAGAATGAGAGTAGATTACGCGGTGATTAGAAAGCAATCAAAGGAAAAAGGAGACGAATTGCCACTTGAATCTTCTCCTCAAAATATTCTCTAGACCACTCTTTCTCTGCTATAGCTAGCTAATCAATGGTAAAAACCATTTTATCTAAAAGTTTAAATTATTAAGTGAGGTTTTAAAATATGATTTATACTATTTTCTAATACCCCCCTCAAGTAAAAGATTTTTGGATTTGAAACTTGCACAAGCTTATATTATTTGTGTTTGATTTTTATAAAATAAAATGAGAGTGAAGAGATTTGAACTCGTGATCTCTAGGTTAATAAGGTTCTGATACCATGTTAAAGAACATCTGACCTAAACACTTAAACTATTAGGTATGTAAAATATAATTTATATTATTTTTTAACATTAAGCTTGCCAAATGATCCTTACAGGTACAATAAGCTCTCCCCTGCCTGCCTCATGCCTCAACATGCACCACATCTCACGGCTCCCGGCCGGTTCCCATATTGAGAATTTTGGCTTTATATGCAATGAATGCACTTTTCCTTGATGGAAGGCTCGATATTGTTTTTTAGGCTAATTTACTCGGGAGAGTGCATGCACCTCTTTATGAAAAATAATTCAGATGACTGGCAGTATCATTGATTTCTAAGAAAGGCTATGAGCACTCCATGTAATACCTATACCGGCCCCTATGATGTTAATTAGCATTAAAGAATGACGACAATCATAAAATAGATTAAAAAAACTATTATTTTTACTTACCATAAAAATCAAGTTTGGCCGAAGTTATTAAATACTGTTATTATATAAATGAAAAAAACGGTCGTCTTAGTTTTTGTACCCTTAGAATGTGGGTCTGTGAAAAACAATTATGCTTTTTGTCAAGTTTTCAAACTTTTGCATAAATTATGTAATAATATTAAAATGCCTTAATAGAATTATTACAGTTGTCCGAGATTAAATTGTGATTTTTTTAGAATGATTAAATTGCCATAAAGCACAATGTAAAGATTATATTACCTTTTAAACCAAATTTGCTAAGCTTACATCTAGGAGTTTTTTAGTATTTTCAAATTAGCTAGTTAGTTGTTAACAAGTTGACTATATATATATATTATTTTAAAAAAAAAATTGATGTAACATGTAGAGGGTGTTTGTTTTTGTGGTGCAACCGGAGATTGCAAAAAAGCTAAAGGATTAAGTGTTTGGTTAATTAGCAAAAGCAAAAATTTACTGTTTTCCACATGTTTGGACCCACATGTTTTTACTGCAAAACTGAAGTTTTACGGAAAGTAGTAAATTATTGTTTTCCATGCGTTGCGGTCTAGGGGGTTGGGGGGAAATATTTTAGTTTATTATTTATTATATTTTTTTTATAAAAAATATATTTTTAATTTTAAAATAATCTAAAAATTAATTACAATAAATAAATATATTAGAAGGAGATCACAATATAATTTTTGTCTCACAATCCTAATTTTGTTTCAGATGATATTTTACTATATGTTATTCTGAGATCACAGAGGCTTTCACATATGAATTTATAGTTCGTGATGAAATTACAAGTAGTTTGATGAGAGAATAAAAACAAGTGTCTAATTTACTTGAATTATTAATTATATTTTATTATTATAATTATTAAATATTTAAAAAACAATACACACACACACACACACTTTAAAGTAATTTCACAAGTTAAAAGTAATATGAAAAACTTTGTAACCAAACACTTGAAACTGTTTTTCATTAACGTCAAACTCAATCACAGTTGTAACCAAACACTTTAAAAATTATTTTGAACTGCAACTAAAATATTTTTCATGAAATTGTTTTTCCTTAAATCTCAACAATAAAAACAAAAATAATATCAAGCACATCTTTAATATTGTTACACGTCTAAACATCACTTTTTAGCTTTTTAGAGTGATATTGAAAGCATCTCACAGTGATTCTTTTGTTGGTACCTTGTGTGTACATGACAAAGCAATGATTGTGATTTGATATTATTTCATTTATCTTTTGTATTGAATATGATAAATATTTTTTTGATTTATATTTCTTTTTCTGATTGTTTTTCTTTTTTATATATATCCAATTGGATTTTCTTTTTTTATTGTTGTTTATTTATTTATTTATTTCTAATTGAATTTTATTTTTGATTTTATCCCTTGATACTTGATTTGAAATTATTTTTATATAAAAATTAAAACCTCACTTCCCACAAATCTAACACATTGAAATCTATAAAAACATGAATTTATTCATATGCTTTAATTAAATTAATATATTTGATTCTCGAGAATCAAGGACATGAATATTACTGCATTTGAAACTTTTTATAACAATAAATAATTTAAAGAATAACAAAAATATATAAAGGACCTGCTCTTCGACATAATTTTGTACTTCTTTTATATATATCAACACCTTTTTTTTTATTGAAAAGATTTTCTTCTAGGAACCAACATCTGCCAGGCAGGTCAAAAAGAATTTAGCAGCTTGAAAATGAAGCACTATGTTGACTTATCGTACATTAGTTACAAAAATGAACTTGGCCTCGCTCATGGATCCATTTTATGGAGCTGATCTACGTATTTACATTCCTACCTCTTCAAACTCTCTTGCTAATTTACGACTGTGCCATTTCCGGTCCATCACAGTCGGAATCTTGATATTATCACCAATATTTTCAATCACCTTCCATCGTAATCAAGTGAGGTGTTGCTATAACCACCACCTTACACTGCCATTTTTCACATCAGCGGAAGGGAGGCTCCGCCATGACCTCTCCTGAGGACAGGTGGCGCAGCATTGTCAGGGACCCTGTCCAATGCTTTCATGCAAACATCAATTAAAAAAGTTTTTATTTTTATTTTTTATTTAAATTAATTTTTTTGGTGTTTTTTTATATTATTTTCATGTGTTAATATCCAATATTTTTTTAAAAATAAAAAAATATATCATTTTGATATATTTCTACAAAAACAATTTAAAAATCAACTTAAATCAAAAATAAATTGGAATTTGGCAAATTAAAAACGTTGGATGTCACAGTTCAGATTAAGAGTCGCTGGACTAGCAAAAACCCAAATGATGCTAGCAAAAACCACAATGATGCCATGAATGGTGCAGAGGTGGTGAGCACTAAAAGAAGAAAAATCTCTAAAGATGATCAGTTTTGTAACTATTGCAAGAAAACAAGTCATACAAAGAAGACATGCTGGAACTCCATGGAAAATCACCAAGGATGGGGTGTAATGGAAGGATACAAATGGAACCAGTCAAGAGAACATGCACACTTAGCAGATTCAAAAGAGCCAGTTTATAGGTCCAGCACCTTAAAATTGAGAGGATTCAGCAAAGAGGAGATTGAACAACTAAGATCTTTACTTAACGCAATGTAGAAACCATTTAGGTCATGCTCTCTTGCTCAAAATGATAAAATTCCAATTTCTCATGTCTCTAATGCCTTAAACAAGAACCATTCCAGCACTTGGGTCATTGACTCAGGTGCAATAGACCATGACTTATTTTAAAGGGACTTTCAAATCATATCAAACTTGTCCTAACAGTAACAAAATCACAGTGGTTGATGGATCTCTAACCACAGTTGCAGGCCTAGGAACAATCCCGCTTAACCCTTTATTTACTCTTAAAAGAGTATTACATGTCTCTAATCTTACTACAAATTTGTTGTCCATTTGAAAACTAATTAATAAATTATAGTGTAACTTTCTTGATCACTGCATATTTCAGGACCTAGGTACGGGGAGGATAATTGGATAGGCTAAAGTCAAGAATGAGTTGTACATGCGTGAAATGCAAGGTAACAATTATAACTCTCCTTCATCTTTCATTTCAGTTAATTTTAATAAAACTGATCATTTAAGACTCTTAGGAACATGTTTCCATCTTTATTTGAAAATCATGATGTTGAACAATTTCATTGTGAAATATGTGAATTTGCAAAGCACCATAGATTGTCGTTCCTACAAGTCATTCAAGATTTGTGTCTCCATTTACTATAATTCACTCTAATATATAGGTCCATATAACATTTCTAATATTTCAGGAGCAAAACGTTTTGTAACATTTATTGATTATTGCACCCAGATGACTTGGGTTTGCCTCCTTCAAAGAAAATCTGATGTAAGGCACAATCTTTCAAACTTTGCACATATGATAAAGAATCAATTTGGGCTTAGCATTAAAGGTTTTAGAATTGATAATGCTAGAGATACTTAAATCAAATTTTATCACCATACTTTGAAAAAAAAAAGAAATTATTCATCAATCATCGTGTTAGTATCCCCAAGTCAAATGAGAAGCAAAAAGTCCGACATAAATACTCAAGGAATCCTGATAAATTTGAGGTCTGCTGCAAAGCATTTCCATACATTTTTGAAATCCAAGATTCACTACCACAAAAACATATAGTCGAGATGAATCTACATTTGTAATCATCCTAGCATAGTTCAAGATATCAACAGCATTGATCATGAAACAAATACTACCAATCATTAAACAGGTAGAGAATCAATAGGAAACAAATTCATGAAATTAACTAGAAGAAATCAAAAAGTTTAAAAGAAACTGACTTGCAGAGTGTACTATCATATGGAAACAAGGTAGCCACTATTGAAGGTGTCCTCTGCTTAGATAATCCTACTAGTCAACAGTCCAACTTGCATAAAAACACAAAAACAGCTCATAATCACAGCAGCATTGGACGAAGACAGAACAACAGCACCCAGTACCAGGATGGGCTGATCTGCCAATCCCAATTCATAGCTTAATTGCTTCTCCAAGAATAAAGTTTTTCCATTTAGCATCCCATGATAGGAAAAATAGGACAGCACAGCCAAGTAGTAGAACTAAAGCAATTTAGTGCATGAAAAAAAAAGGAAAAACAGGCAATAATTTCGGGTACCCTAGACATAACAATGAACAATCTTTTCTTTATTACAGAGCACAGCATAAGTTTAAGGAAGCATATGGAAAGGTAAGGGCTAAGTTCATCCTTGTCTTAGTTACCGGAAACTTCCCTGCTGCAAAACTGTACAATTCATGATAATCTGCACAGAAAACAAGTAGAGAACCAATTCTCACAACAACTATATTAAGAAACAACTAGAAACAAAGGCCAAAACCAAGACCAACAAACGAATTATAGCTTGCAGCTATAAATTCCTAATTTCTATACTCTCGTGCTGCTGCTTTCCTAGAACTGATAGAAAAACTCCGGTGTTCAACAGCCTGCATCCAATGAACCTGCATTTTTAATCCACCCGCCAGTGGGTCTACACACTATAGCAAAGCAAACTCCGGTGAGCATCATCTTGGTTTCTTCCTTCCATACTAGAGATATGTAACAACAACAAAGATTACTAATGGCCCAGATAAGAATCCCTTCGAGACACCAGTCTCAAAAACAGATTAGTGATAGCTACTGGCTAAATTTAATCTAAAATTGTCGTATTTAAGCTACTAAACTACAAGAGAGAGAAATGATTAAGCAACATGACAAAATAATGGCAACCAAACAGATATAGAAAATCACTAATTCACAATAGTACAATTAAACCCCAAATTGTTAAACACGGAATAAGCAAAGCAACCAAACTGTACATATAGACACGAACAGGCATAAATATCCAATGAGATAAAACTATTCTACTTGACTGACGCATGAAATCATCTTGAAAGACAATAGAATGTACATACTAACATGTCAATTATTGATCATATCTTATCAATTTTATCAGCCTTGACAACAGGATTGGCTTTAGCAATAGCATCCTGTCCAGCACTCTTGTAATCGAACACACAGTTATGCTTGTCCGAATATCTGTGCTGCGAACAGAACATGTGTCCACAACGGCACTTAAACCCTGTCAAACCCACTTTTTTCCTGCAGAAGTTGCATCTGTTTGCCGCCGCCACCGGCCGCTTCTCCTCTGCACCTCCTTGTTGCCCTTCAACTTCTGCTGCTGCTGCACTGTTTTCGGCAACATGGACTGGAACAACAATTGTTGTTGTAGTTGTTTCTGGTTGGGTTAGAAGGAATTCTTTGTAACATTTAGAGCAGAGATTATCAGTGCTGGGGCTTCCAAAAAAACCGCAGTTATTCACACAAAGAATTGGTGTGTTTTGTGCCTCGTAACTGCTGCTGTCTTCTAGCTTTCTCTTTTGGGATTCTTGCTCCATAATAATAATTATTATTATTATTAAGGAAAAAGAACTCAAGTTTTAGGGGGGAAATAATTTTTTTCAAGAAACAGAACTGATCTGGTAAGAATATAATAATACAAGAAAAACTAAAAATCAAGAATTGTATAATAGGAAAAAAGAAGAAAACCCTTATGAGATTCGAGATAAAACACAAAGGAAAAGATATGAAAAGGTGGAAGAAGAAATCAGCATGAGATCTGGGAGGACATGGGTAGAGAAGTGAAGAAGGCATATATATATATATAGATGAAGGTTGGGTATTCGTGTTGTGTTGTGACCTTGTGGGGTGGGTTTGGTTTATTAGAAAAAGGAAAAGGAAAGAAAGGTATGGTTTTTACCGAAGATATTACGTAAGAAAGGAAAGGATACGGTATTCATATATCCTCTGTAGCTTCATCAATATTTCTTTTCTAGATTTATATTTCAAAATTCCTCAATGTTACCATCTTAATTTCCAAGAAATTCTAAACGCTAGACGGTCGTAAATATTCTTTTTTAATATCTTTTTATTTAAAAATAAATTAAAATAATATATTTTTAATACCAATATATCAAAATAATAAAATATAAAAAATATTTTAAAATTAAAAAGAAATATATTTTTTTAAATACACAGTTGCATTACAAATGCAAAACACAGTTTAACTCTTAATTAACCTAACTTTTCAATTTTGACAAGTATTTCAGTTTTTTTAATATTTTTGTTACAATTATTATACTATATACTAAAAGAGATCATGGTTCAGTTGGTTATAGGAGTGTTACGGTAATTGAATTTTTTTTCTTCGAATATTATGGGCGCCTGTGACACACGCTGCCGACAGTATTCAGCCCCACGTCCTTTTTATGCGGCGTGTGCGGCGTTGTTCGGTGGTGGAAAATGTCTATCCGGTATCTTCGTGGATGCGTCAACATGTCCTCTTCTTCATGGTGTGGCGCGTGGCCTCACACTGTGGGCGGAGACGAGATGGTGGGCGATTGAACCCCCCCCCCCCCCCGTTTTCTCTCTTTTTCACCCCCCAATTTTATGGTTGTTTCATTTCAGTCTCTACACTTTAAATTGTTCTACATGGTCCTTATTTCTGCTATTTAAGTTTTGATTTGTTTCAATTATGTCATTCATTTGAAATTGATTATATATTATGTTTTCATTTCATTTCATTCCTTATTCTTTTAAGTATTTTAGTTTTTTTTTTAAATATAGAGCTAATATTAAGAAGTTTTAAATTTCATAAGAGCGGTTGCTTTTCAAAATATTTTTCACTCGAAAACATATTAAAATAATATTTTTTAATTTTTTTTAATCTCACCATATCAAAATGATCTAAAAATATATAAAAAACATAATTTAAAATAAAAAATTTAATATTTTAAACACAAAAACAAATAACTCTTATACTACCAGGCAAAAAAAGTTAAATATTGATATATTTATAATGTTAAAATAGTTTACTTGGAAGGATAACATGGAACTTTGAAGTGAAGAATATGTATATGTAAGGACATCTTTACACGTGTGCATAGATATATTGTGTAATGATTTGCTATCAATAACTAAAAGTTAAAGAATTTTTTAGCACAATTTAAAAATTTAAAGAAAAAAAATAATATAAAAATATTTAAAATAAAGTATAATTGAGAAAATTATATATAATATTTACAACTCACAAGATAGATGTATCACATGCAACTCTTTAATTTATAAAATGATATGCAATAGATGTCTTCACTTTATAATACTTAAGAAGCAACAAATACCCCATTTCCCCCCTAACATTTAAAATTTTAATCCTTTTAAGATAACATTGAAATACTAAAAATAAAATAAATACATTAAAAATATATTTTTTTTATTTTGTCAAAAATACTATAAAAAATTAAAAAAAATGGATAGCAACAAATGTCTTATTTTTAAAATACTTATGAAGTAATGACTTTTTATGTGCGTTGAGAGATTCAATAAAATCCTTATTAGTATAGGAGGTCTTGAATGCATTGTGATGACTATTAGTTAGTTGTAACCTTTTTATAATCTAGCCTTTTTTAGTCCACTAATGAGGTCCTTCAATTCTCCAAATCTAGCTTCATTACTAGCTCATGCATTTTCTGGTTTTTATTAATGTACCTTTGACAGCTTCATCACTTGCTCATATTTCTATGTTTGTTTCTTATTAAAAACATCTAGTGAGGCTTTCAACCTTCTAAGATCTTGGGATCTTGTATCAAGTTATATATTTTAAGTCTAAAGATCTGATTTTTTTATACCATTTAAAGCAAGGTTAATTGGAATTATTCCTGCTGGGATTTTTCCAAGTCTTTTTGTGAACTTTAGGAACTTATTGTCAATGTCACCAATGAC
The DNA here is from genome assembly GCA_009078335.1 of Salix brachista. NCBI lineage: Eukaryota > Viridiplantae > Streptophyta > Magnoliopsida > Malpighiales > Salicaceae > Salix > Salix brachista. The sequence goes on along the minus strand of CM018578.1, from coordinate 8,132,983 downwards.
TTATTATGGTTAGCATCCATTAAAAAATAATAAGAAAAAAAGAAGAGAGAGAAAAAGACAATCTTAGAATTCATTCAGAATTTTCTCATTCCTTTTCTTTGTACAATTGTGGTACATATTCCAATCATTCCTTCTAGAAAACTAGGTGATAAGTCATATTCTAAGTCAATAGGTGATATGTCTCTAAACATATATATGATAACAAAAATCTAAGTAAAAGTATTTTATCCATTACTATGACATGTTAATTTTGTAATTTGTCTCTATATATCTTTTGTTACTGGTTAAACAAACATCCTCACCCCCTCATACATGAACACCTTATGTTTTGCAATCTCTTTCAATCATGATTATTAAACAACATGCAACAACCAATTAACCATCATAAATTATCAGATTCTCATGCCATCCTACCCATTTAAACTTGACAAAAAGAAAGGAAGCTCAAAGAGTTTTCAAAATATGTCTCAACAACTAGAGGTTTAATTTCTATTTATTACTTAATTTTTTTATTTGATGCAATCCTTTGAAATACAAGCTGAACAATTATATTTATATTATACCTAGGTGTATTTGTTTTCTTAACATAAGTAAATAATTTTAGAGTTGTTAATGGATTCCTAAATTAAATAGAAAAAAATTGAAATCACCATGTATAATATAAGTATAATATGGACATTGCTTCTGATATAATAAGTTTGTCCAACCTAAAAAAGAAGGACAAAGAAAGCATAAGAAAATATGCTTAGAGATGAAGAGATCTCACTACATCGGTACATCCCTCGCTTCTAGATAAAGAAAAGATGATATTATTTACCAACAAGCTTAGAGCACCATATTACAAACATGTGATAGGCAGTTTGGCACAACAATTCACGAATGTTGTGGTCGTGGCGAAGCGAATAAAGTAGGGAATCAGAACTGGTAGAATTTCTACACTTGTGAAGAAACATGGCTTCGAAGGCAAAAGAAAAGAGATCGGACATTTTGAAGACAACTACAAGGGTAGGAAAAATCAATTCCAAAACTACCACAACTCCTTATGTCAAATTGCAAACATCAATCCTCAAGCCAAAAACCAAGCTAAAAATTTCCCTACTATAAATTACCAGAAAACCCAAGAACAACTATCTCTGCTACCATTGTCCTTAAATGAGATGTATCAAAAGTTGATAAGCATGAGGCAGGTAGCTCCTGAACCTCAGGCACCTTTGCAACCACCTTACCCCAACTAGTACAAACCCAACCTCACCTACAAATACCATGCTAGTATGGCAGGACATAACATTCACACTTGTGGTGCATTCAAGAAGAAGCTTATGCAATTGATTAAAGCGGGATGAATAATATTTAAAGAAAATCCAGGTCTTACATCCAATTAAGCTTCATGGAAATGAGGTACTGAGTGTCCACATCATTAAAGTGACCCCTGTAAGAGCTTTTAAAAAGGAAGTGTGCTGGTATTGGAAGATGAAGTTTGCTCCTATAATTGTCTTTCATTTTGATCATGAACACACATTGTGTTTTGGTTTTTGATTTGTCGGCACTTTTGCTCATAATGCCATAAGACTCTTTTTTTTAAACAAACTTTTCTTTTCAATAAAATCATGTATTTTATTGTGTTTATGACGCACTCATGCTTTTGTTTGAATAACACAAGCACACCTAAATTATACATGATCCCATGATTTCATAAAGATTTTTGGCAAATCAAAGTCTAGTACGAAAAAAAAATGCCAAATTGATGTTTGTTTAATAAATTTGTTCTAGGAATTCAAGAGATTTCATTGAAAGGTGATCTCATACCTAAAAAACCTCACATAATAAAGTTAAGCTCTTAACTAAAGAAATAATCCAAAAAATAATTTCGCATGGAAAAACAAAGCTTATCGATCTCGGATGCAGGTTTTTGATGAGGAGAGACCATCTTTGATATGCCTTCATAAGTCTCAAATATCCCTTGCAATCCCTATTTGAGCCTAATAACTTTTTCTTAATAATTAACATTGACAAGGATCACACCCTATACTGGGGGCAAGTGTGAGGATCAAAAAACACTTTTAATCTACAAAATAGTCCTCAATGACAAGAGATTCCAAAACAAAGCTGGGGGCATAAACATAAAAAAAAACTTTTAGTATATTATAACAAATCAAGTCAACATGATGGTAGATTTAAAAAACCATGATAAGACTCCAAACAAAATACTAGGGGGCATGTCAAGACAATAGTGCTAAAAACCCATGATAGAAAGCCCAAGCAAAATACTAGGGTGACATTTCAAGTTAAAAGCCCAAATAAAATATTAGGAGACATGTTAGATCATCATGTAAATCAATTATGAGGATCGAAATGAGCTTTAAAAGTAAGCATTAGTGATCCTTAGTCTAGAAAATCCTTAAACACCTTTTGAGTCTCCAAATATCTTTTTTTGTTGCCAATAACTCGAGCTTATGTTACAAGCCTCATGAAGCCCTTTCTAATTAAATACAAATAATCTAGATAGATTGATAATGCTTTTCCATTCGAAACAAGTTCACAAAACTTGATCAAAGCTTTTTTGACGTGCAAGACATGAAACAAACATCATTTCACATTCTTGTTAAGATCAACATAAAACTTGGTAATGAGATCACTTGACTTTTTTTGAGAACAAGTTTGTTAAAAAAACATCAAAATGGTTATTGAGCTCTCTCATGTTTCATTTCTTTGAACGCACTTTCCAGCTCTATCTCTTTTCTGAAATTGGATGTCATTATGCATTGAATTCCCCCTAGGAATCGAAGAAATATTTTGGAGGGATTGTAATTTACAAACTTCCATTCATCACTTTCCTATGTGTGTCTGCGAGCCCTCAATCAACTTAGATAGCGTGTTCTCAACCCTATCTCCCTCATCCTTATTCAAAGGCGCTTTTAGCCCTCAACCAATTATGATAATGCGTTTTTCAGGCTATTTTTCTTCCTCTTTCGAGTGAGTTTTCCAACCCTCAACCATCAATTAAGATTGTGTTCTCTTCAGCCCTATTTTTCCTTCTCGTTTGAGTGCGTTTTCCAACCCTTAATAATGAACTAAAAATAATGTGTTTTCCAACCCTATATTTCTTTCTCTTTCGGGTGAGTTTTCCAACCATCAACCATCAATTAAGATAATTTGTTTTCTATCTCTATCCTCCTCGTTTGAGTGTGTTTTCCAACCCTTAACCATGAACTCAAAATAATGTGTTTAATCAGCCCTATGTTTCTTCCTCTTTTAAGTGTGTTTTCCAGCTCTCAACCATCAATGAAAATAGTCGTTGTCTAGCCCTATTTGCCCCTCTTTGAGTGAGTTTTCCAGCCCTCAACCATCAATTAAGATAATACGTTTTTTATCCCTATCCTTTTCCTTCTCGTTTGAGTGTGCCTTCAAGCCTTCAACCACCAAATCAAATAGTGTGTTTTCCAACCTTCAACCATCAACTCAAATAGTGTGCTTTCTAGACATTAACCCATTCAAATAATATGCTTTTCAGCCTTCAACCACCAACTCAAATAATACGCTTTCCTGCCCTCGACCATAGATCCTAGATAGCGTGCTTTCTAGCCTTATTTTCCATTCCATGAAATCTTCATCATTTATTTTTGCCACCTGGGTAGGTCACTATTACTATGTGACCATCTTCATCATTCTCACCTGGTTAGTCACCCATTACAACAAGACTATTTTTGTGTTTTCTACCATCTTCATCATCTTCAATTGGGAAGGTCGCCCATTACAACAAGACCATCTTTGTGTTTTATATTATCTTCATCATCTTCAATTGGAAAGGTCACCCATTACAAAGACCATCTTTGTGTTTTATATTATCTTCATCATCTTCAATTGGGTAGGTCGCCCATTACAACAAGACCAACTTTGTGTTTTTACCATCTTCACTTAGGAAGGTCACTCGTATGAGATCATTTTCTTGTGTATTTCATCAACATCATCACCTTTTCATCCTTTGAGTGTCCTATTTAAGCCTCAATTCTTAAGTAGCGTGCTTTCTAGTCCTATCTTATCTTTCCCTTCCGAGTGTGCTTTATAACCCTCATTTTTACTTCCAGATATATCAATCAATTCTTGGTCGGATAAATCCATTTTTTTTCTCTTTACAATGCTTACTATCTAAATTCTCTTACAAGATTTTAGTCGTAAGCATCATAAAGAGGGGCAACTGTAATAACCCATTTTCGATTATTCCCTAAAATCTACCCGAAATCAAATAAAAATAACAAAAATAAAATAAAGAGGCTGACGTTGGTAAAAAAATTAGACATTTTCGAGAGCCTGATCGTATCTCTTTTATGCCAAAAAATAAAGAAAAATGCAGATTCAAGACTAAAATAATTTATTATTGGATAAATTTGCATGAAAATTAAGTCGAAAAGCATAATTATATTTTTATGGGCCAATTTAAAGTATAATTATGTTAGAAATTAATTTAGGGTCCAATTGAATGATTTAATTAAGTGCAAAAACTTAATTATACTTTAAATTGGTCAAATAAATTTTATTAAGGGCTTAATCGATGAAAAATCAAGTTTTTAAGCTTAATTCGGGCTCAATTGAGAAGATTAGAATATTTGAAGATCAAATTGAATTTTTTCCAAGACAACTGTGCAAAGTAAGGGATACAATTGCATATATTTAAAAGTTTAAAGCCAATTGTAAGTGCAATTAGAACAATTACAAATTAAGGGACCAAAACGCATTTACACCTTCTCTCAAAGCTAGCAGCACGTTGCCGACACGCCGCAACTGCAGGCATGCCACCTACGACAGCTACAGCTGCAGGCACGCTGCCGCAGGAGGTAACCCACCACTGCATGCAGTCTGAAAATTGTTGTCTTGTATATTGCGTCTGTTAGTGTGTGATTGCTGATTGTTGTCTTCAGATGGGATTGCCCTACGAGCAAATAGTTGCTTCCAGGGTGCCATATGATTAATCTTTGCATCTCATTCATCTTTGACTAGCACGTGTCATTGATGAGCATCCAGTTTGACATTAACAACCTTTTTTCCCCCTTCCTTACTCTTTGCTCATAGGTTTTTGCTTCATACCCATAAATTTTTAGAGCAATCACTTGTTTTTTAAAATTTGGTTTGTTGTTCTAATTCTTGATTTTTTTTTGTCTCTAACCCATTTATAGAGTTTTGATTTTTTTTAGAATTTTATCCTTCAATCCTAATTTGACATGTGTTGTTTTTCGCTTTATTCCTTATTCTTTTTCTTTATGATTTTTAATTTTTTTTTAAAGTTTTCATTGTTTTTTAATTTCATATCTCAATCAAAATCTATGGTATATTATTTTTGTTTTAATTTGGTATTCATTCTTTTTATCATTTCATCCTTTTATTAAAGTTTTTTTTTCTTTTCATTTCTACCATTCAATCGAGAATTTATAGATGTCCTATAATTTATTTTTATTTTGACTTTTATCTTTATTCTCTTGACTATTTATTTTGGTTATCCTTTTGTGTTTTAAACCTTTTGTTTTTATTTTATTCTTCAATGTTGATTTGTTTAAGATTGAGTTTCAATGTTTTTTCATGTATGATGCTTTTGATCTAATAACTTAGATAACAAGTTTGAAAAGTTAATATGACTCCATATATTTTTTATTCTATTTTCTCTTTTGATTTCATCGTTCAATATTTTTGCTAAAAAAATAGCTATATGGTTTTCTTTGGTTTCTTTTCTGTTTTGTTATCTAATCTCATGACATAAGTAACGAGTTTAACAAGTTACCTTTGATTGACTCATTTCTTATTACCAAGATCACATGTTTATCATGCTATCTCGAGTTGACCAAGTTCGAGTCCCCCCCCCCTTTTTATCCAATTTTTCCATTCCAATTGTCTTTCCTAAATTGTCGTCATTGCTATTTTTTTAAATATATTTAATATCATTGTTTTTTATTAAAATAAAACCAACTTAGTAGACCCAATCAATTTTTTAGTCCAAATCATTAATTGTTTCTTACGACCAAGGTTGTAAAATCCGTTCCGGTTTTTTGTTTGGAACGGAACGTTCCGGTTTCGGTGCATTCCGGCATTCCGTTCCGGTTTTGTACTGTTCACATATAATTATATATATATATATATATATATGAAAAAAATATTTTAACAAATATAATTAAAATTCAAATTAAATTAACTTTAAATTATACAATACAAACACAAAATCAAACAAACATAATCTCAAAATTAGAAACACCTCTAAAATTCCAACAATAAAATTATTTTAAAAAAATAAAAATAAAAAATGAATTTAATTATAATTAAAAGATCCAAAATATTTGAAATTTAAGCTACTTATTGTATGTTTTTCAAGTAATTCTATGTTTTTTTTATGGTTGTTGTATTTGAATTTGAATTTTGAAATTAATTAATGTTACTTATTGTTTTTGATGTTAGAAAAACTTAAAAAAACAAAATAAACACATTAAGAAATAATCAATAAGTTCAAACATAATTAATTAAAATACATTCCATTACAAATAATTCAATCAAATTAATTACAAATTAATACCCCTATTTTTTATGTTAACTATTATTATATAATAATTAATTATTAATTATTATATAATAATTAGTATAAAAAGTAAAAACCAATAATTAGTATAAAATATTAAAATCCAGCCCACCCATATAAATTATAAAATCCTACCCATCCAACCCTACCCATATAAATTATAAAACCCTACCCATCCAACCCTACTCATCCTTTCTTCTTCTCTAGCCGCCGCCCAACCCTCATCTTCCTCTTCCTCTTCGTCCTCATCTTCCTCATCTTTCTCTTCACTTCCATCACTTGTGTCCACATCGTCTTCTTCCTCATCTTCATCAGATTCTTCATCCTCACGGACAATTTCTTCCATGGTAAAATCAGGAGGAGGAGGAGGAGGAGGAGGAGAGGGAGAAGAGGGTCTTTGTCTTTTTGGCCTTGGAAAGCTTGGCCCTTCTCCATCTTCGAGTGAGAATTTTGCCATCTCTCTCTGCAAAGTTAGGTTTAAGAAATGAAATTGATTTGGGAATTGTGGAATCGGGGGTCGTTTCTGTGTATTTTGTAAGGGGACATGAAACGGCATCGTTTTGGCTTGACCCGGAACGGAACGCCCGGAACGGAACGCCCGGTACGGAACCGAGGCGTTCCGGCCGGAATTCGGCCGGATTTTCCGGAACTGACCGGGATTTTGACCGGGACAAAAACGTCGCCGTTTTGTCCCGGATTTTGCATTGGAACAGGCCGTTCCGGCCGGAATGGGATCAATAAGCCTGATCACGACGCCTAAACATCATTTTTATGGAAAAAAAAATACAAACTCATGGCATAGTGTGAGCCCATGTGTAATAATATTCTATTGTGAGAATGACATACGGATTCAACTATATATAAAAAATGAAAAAGAAATATAAAACTTAAAATGTATTAAATAATTTTAATAAAAAAATATTATAAGTTTCAATAATTATATAAATAAAAAGAGGGACTCCAAATATCTATGAAAATATAATTTAATTTTGAGATTTATAATTATGAATAAGGCTTATTTAGGATTATCAGTGTATTGTTGCCACGATTTCAAGTGAACACTTATACACTCAATATTATTGGATAACAAATAGAAAAACTAAACATTTTAGTCCCTTTCTAGATTTCAAATTATAAATAAAATAATAAATTGTTTTGAATAAGTTTTATGTTATAATTGAATTGAATTTAATAACATTGAATTTTAATTCAAGTTGAATTCGCACATATATAAAAAATATATTATGTTACTCTAATAATCTTCATCTTATTCCTTTTAAAATCTAAAAAGAAAAGAATAAATAAATAAATATTTTAAAAGTTAATTTTAATATTAATTCTTATCTGAACTCTAAGTTTTAACACATTAAAAACCTGAGATTTTATTAAAGTTTTTAAATTAAATTTAGTTAAAAGGTTGGAAACATATATGAGATAATGTTTTTTTTAAAACAATTCCACTACAATTAAAGTTTTTCAAAGAGAACTTTTTTTTGCTACCAGCTATCCATGGAGTCCACAAACTACAAATCCCCACCCAAAGGCCACAACCAACCAACCAACCAAATCTCACCCACCTAAAATCCTTCCCTCCCCCTCTCCTCCCTCTTCAATTCGAATCAAACAATGCAATCACGCTTCACATCCTTGGCAGCTCGCACTTTTAAATCCACAACCGCCAAAGCCAAATATTGCAATTTCTCCTCCTCCACAATCGAATTCTCCACCGAACAACCCCCACAATCCCCCGAAACCCTAGCTGGTCTGCGAGCTCGATTAGCCGCTGAATCCCCTACGCTCGGCGACTTCATCCACCTCCAATCCGACAGCACCTACTCCGTCGAAGTTGGAACAAAAAAGAAACCACTCCCAAAACCTAAATGGATGAGAGAAGCCATTCCGGGCGGCGAAAAGTATGTTCAGATTAAGAAGAAATTGAGAGATTTGAAACTCCATACTGTTTGCGAGGAAGCTAAATGCCCTAATTTGGGGGAGTGCTGGTCCGGTGGCGAAACCGGCACTGCCACTGCCACGATTATGATTCTCGGCGATACTTGTACTCGTGGCTGCCGGTAATATGAATAAATGCAAAATTTATAATTATTTGCTAAATGATAATTGTAATGAATGTAGGATGTTTGGATTTATTTGGTTGTAGGTTCTGTAATGTGAAGACATCACGGACGCCTCCTCCGCCTGACCCGAATGAACCCACTAATGTGGCAGAGGCAATTGCGTCGTGGGGTTTGGATTATGTTGTGATAACGAGCGTGGACCGTGATGATTTGAATGATCAAGGGAGTGGTCATTTTGCGAAAACTGTGCGAAAGTTGAAGACACTCAAGCCAAGCACGCTGATCGAGGCCTTAGGTATGTATAATTAGCATTGCATTTTGGGTTTTGTCAGAATCTAAATGTTATTGTGCTTTTCTAATGTTGTTTGCAATGTTTTGGTGTAGTTCCTGATTTTCGAGGAGACCGTGATTGTGTAGAGAAAGTTGCAAAATCTGGACTAGATGTCTTTGCTCACAACATTGAAACAGTTGAAGAACTTCAAAGTTCTGTCCGGGATCGTCGTGCTAATTTTAAGCAATCTTTAGATGTTTTAATGATGGCTAAAGAATATGCTCCAGTTGGGACACTTACCAAGACTTCAATAATGTTGGGTTGTGGGGAAACACCTGAACAAGTTGTGAAATCAATGGAAAAGGTGAGAGCTGCAGGTATTGATGTGATGACGTTTGGCCAGTATATGAGACCATCCAAACGTCATATGCCAGTATCTGAATACATTACTCCCGATGCTTTCGAGAAATATAGAACACTTGGCATGGAAATGGTATGTTTCTGCCTTCTATTTTTTTTTTAAATTGTGATTTATGCTTATGGTTTCATTTTTGGTTAAATTGCAAACTAAAAAGCCCTATCCATTGTGTTATCTGTGTTATTTCTATGCTAGTAATAAAAATAATGGATAAAAAGGGACTGGTTTGTTTATTTGTGAGTTTGTTACGCTCTTTTTCTAAGTTATGAATTACTCTACGTTCACTCAAAAATGTTTTAATAGCAGCTATTGTTCACTCCATGTACTCTCCATTTTAGTTCTGTTTCTAATTTGTTCCATAAAGGAAAGTACACATAGTGTATCAATCTATTTTACTTTTTAAATAACTGATTCTATGTATGATAGAGGATGGATCAGTGGCAGTGAGTTGGGGAGGTAGGCGGCTGTCTTCCATGCTGTAATTAATGTGGCTACATAGATTTGGGTTTATAAACGAGTAAAAGTGCAATGGCTTCTTAGGTTTTTATTTTGTTCCTATATCCCTTAATTATTATAAATTTAAGACTTCATTCATCTAGTGTGCAACTTTAGTTATTGGATCCTTTCATGTTTTTCTTGTCTTTCTCTACGTCTAGCTCAACAAATATGCTTGAAATATAGTTTATTTTAATTTTCTTTTAAACTTACAGCTATTTGGTAGGTACGTCTCAAATTATATTATATTATTATAGTATATTATTATTTTATACATATATTAAAAGAAAACTCACTTTCACCATAGAAATGACACAGTTGAAATTTTCTCCAACTTTGTTACTGTAGCGGTTATGTATTTGTAATTTTCGCTTTATCTTTTTATTTTTTTTAAATGTTTTTCGTATAGTGTTTTTTCCTTTATACTTAGTTTTTTTATCATTTTACACATGGCATACATATACTATCTTTTTCTCTGAACTTCATTTTTTCTGTCATATTTATTTTCTTTTTTCTTTTTTTTTCCTTTACATGTTTTTATGGAAATTTGTTTTTATTTTCTTTACACTTTTGTTTGAAAACTTATTATACAAAGACTAAGAAAATAGTGTTTCATTGTTGCAATGACAATATTATCCTATTTTTCTACTACGTTATTAGCTTGAGATCTTCATGTTTTTATTAACTATCCAATCTTCATTATATTTTATTATATGTAAGCATCTATTATTTGATTCATGGTTTTTTTTTTACTTCTTGTTAAAAAACATGTTAATAATACTTGTTAATTATTTTGCAGTAGAAAAAATTATTCGACTTACAACTAGGTGAGTTGAAAACAGTGTTTCATTGTTGCAATGACAATATTATCCTATTTTTCTACTACGATATTAGCTTGAGATCTTCATGTTTTTATTAACTATCCAATCTTCATTATATTTTATTATATGTAAGCATCGATTTTTTGATTCACGGTTATTTTTTGTACTAGTTAAAAAACATGTTAATAACACTTGCTAATTATTTTGCGTTAGAAAAAATTAATTGACTTTCAACTAGGTGAGTTGAATAGATGTGTTAACATTATTTTTTACATTTATGGACACAAATTGCTCTTGATTTATTTAATTAAATGCATGCATAAGCTTTTTAATTTAGAATTAGGATTTGTTTTGTAAAAAAATTGCATTTGAGAAGCTTGTATATATTTTTTTCTTCCCAAAAACAATTATCTAACCTGCGACAAAGTGCGAGTCAAAGAACTAGTAAATATACTAAGAGGAAATGGTGTTTTTATGTAGAAATGACACCATTGTAAAATTTTCCATATTTTTTTATCGGAAAAATTGCACTTTTAAGTTTGTTTTTAAATAATTTAGAAAACATTTTTTTTCCTTATATATATATATATATATATATATTATCTTTATAGTTGGTATTTTTATCATTTTACCCTCGACCTATTTATCACCATTTTTTCCTTATTTATTTTTAATATTTTTTTAGTTTTTTTTTTCTTTACACTGTTTTTTGGAAAAAATATTATTTTATTTTTTATTTTCTTACACTTTGAATATTTATCACTTATATTTGGTGGTCTGTTTATACCATTTTTTTGTTTTTATCTTTATTCTTTTGTAATTTGTTTTTTAATATTTATTCTTTTGTAATTTGTTTTTTAATATTTTCTCTTTACATTTTTTTTTGAAATATTATGATTCAAAGATTAAGAAAATGGTGTTTTACTGTAGCAATTGCAACATTATATATTTTTCTTAATGCATATGATATTTACTATATTTAATTATTTTTATACATTTGTTTTTGATTCATAGTTATATTTTTTAATTGATGTAAAAAAATGCATTAATAATATCTACATATTAATTCTTTTGCGTTAAAAAAAAATTCATCTTGCAGCGAGGCGAGTTGAATAGACGCATGAACTCTTTGTTTTTTGTATTTATGGCACAAATAGTTCTCGATATATTTAATTAATGCATGCATAAACTTTTTGATTTATAATTAGAATTTTTTTTTTTTTTAAAAACACATCTTAAAAGCTTGAATATTTTTTTTTTGCAAAAACGATTTACTGTAATGGGTATTTCAGTTTTTTCTTAGAAAAAAGATTTTTCTTAGGATTGTTTCTTTATACTTTACTGTAATGGTCTATGGTCTATTTATCACCATTTTTTTCTCTATCTTAATTTTTTCATAATTACTTTTTTAGAAAATTATTATTTTTTATTCCTTACACTTAATATTTATCATTGTATACTTAATTAATTTGTGATTATTAAATACTAATTCATTATTTAATAATTCATTTGTGTGCTTTAGACTATTCAAGTATTGCATATGAAAGCACCATTTTAAACACAGTCGACTTTTTATCTATTCTTTTTTCTGTTGAAAGTAGTCTGGTGTGTAGAATTAATCTAATCTGCTTTTCAAGTCGACTGTCTTCACTTGGAATATTATTTTTTTATTCTCTACACTGGAAAAAGCTTCCACATAAATTAATTTGTGATTATTAAATACTATTTCATTAGTTAAATAGATGCCTTTTTTATATATAAAAAAGTACATATATTACTGATTAGTTTCCTTGATCCCGGTCTTAAGCTCTTCTGGGAACTAATTTTATGGGACTAGGTTGTAAATCTGAATCTGTTTGCAGTTTCTTCCCTGCCATTGTCTGACTGTTTGTACTGTGATAGACTGGATTTCAAGCTGCTGTTCTTTAATCCTAGTATGAGTAGTGGTAACAGCTGAACTCCTGATAGAGCCCGCCTTTATCTGTATGTATGTACAATCATGCTGGTTTAATGCATTGAACATAGTGGATGCTGTCATTTCCTTGGTCAAAGAAATATGTTCAATGTTCTTAGGAAGTACTTCTACATCCAATGATATTGATCTGATCTGTGGATGTTTCATGCGCTTGTTTTAATATCTGATTAGTGATACTAGCTACTATACTGGATATTCATTGATTATTACGTGGGAGGTATGCTTGTTGGCAGATGCAGCATCCTTTGTTGAATTTTGCAATAGTTTTGAGTTGTGGTTAAGTTAAAACTATTCTGAATATGGCACCAGAACTTTTGTGTGATTCTTATTGTGTTTGGATGAATCAGGGATTTCGATATGTGGCATCTGGTCCCATGGTTAGGTCATCATACAAGGCAGGCGAATTCTACATCAAATCCATGATAGAATCCGATCGGTCTGCCTCTTCGCAGCTTCCTATCTCCTGATGGATACTCTATTTATTATAATTTCACTGCAAATGGATTGGCTTGTGCATTTGGCTATCATTTATGGGGACCCAAAACTCGACGAGTTTTGGCAGATGTCTAAAGCAATTTGTTACCTAGTTGTAAGAGGCCAACCTCGCAGATTGTCCTCAATGTTACATGAGCTCGAGGTCTTTATAATCTGCTGCTGCTGCTGCTGCTGTAAATTCAATCTGTTGTGCATAACAACATATCTCGTGCTCTCATTATTTTTCTCAATAAAATTTCATTTCATCCATAGGGACTGGCTCGGAGTATACATGCCATGAGCGTTTGGCACCTCCAAGTAACAGCCGGTCCATTCCATCCTCCGGCGGTTTAAGTGCACCTGGTTTCCTCACGTTGGTAAGTGGTTTTGTTTTCAGTCTTGGAAATTGGTTTGGAATTACAGTTTTCAAGGTAGAAGAAAACTTTGATTCTGGAAACAGTTTCACTGTTAAGGTGATTTGCGTTTACATGCATTGCAAAAGGTCTCAAACTATTCTCAGTTTTTGTGCTTTGTTTGTTCGAGCTTCAGGCATGTGTTTGGTTTCAATTAAAGAGTGTTTGGTTAATTCGTATATATTATATTTTTATTTCAGATTCTCTCTTTATATTTATTTTTTAAAAATATAGAAGCCAAACCTATCACAATGTCAAATTCACTCAAGTATAGGAAAGTTCACAAGGTGATCAAAGTTTTCATTTTTATTGAGCTGCAGTGTACAAACAGTCTAATAAAATCTCTCTAATAGCATTCACATAATTACATTTGATCCGTCCCCTCTATCTCGCATGATACCCACCAGGCTCCCAAATCCTACACTCCCTGCAGCACCTTCTTTCAATCAAAACCCCACCATCTCATTATCTCACTTTTATTTGTCTTTCTCTTTTGCCTACCTTTTATCTATCTATTATCATATCCCATATAAATTGTTTGTTTATTTGCTCTAGTCCCTTCTCAAATGTCATTTCTAGCTTAACCACTAGTAAGTAGAAAGTGTACCTTTAGAAGGTGTTTTGCACTATATTTCAAAAACATTTTTGAAAAAAAATGATTTTTTTACTTTAAATTAATTTTGTTTTTATGGTTTTACATTATTTTAATATGTTGATGTCAAAAAGCAGGTCATTTATGATAGTAAATTATCATTTGCTGAAAATAATAAATAGGTCATTTATAAGAAAAAAACAAAAGAAATGTATAAGTGGCAAAAAAAAAAAAGGAAAAAAAATGTAAAAAAAAAAGTGGTAAAAAAAAAACTGCAAGGGGAAAGCACCTTTTCAAACAGTAATGAGAAAAAAAAAATTATGGTGCGTGTAAACTGATATGGACATGCCGGTCATAAAATAAAACAAAAAAAAAATGTATAAGTGAAAAAAAAAAACAGGAAAGAAAATGTAAAAAAATAATGGGTTCACAGATTAGTCGTGAAAAATAATGGTGTGTATAAACTGACTTGGACACCCCTGTCATAAAAAAAAACGTATAATTGGAAAAAAAACAAGAAAAAAAAATGTTAAAAAGAAAGAAGATCCGGAGATTAGTTTTGGTGCATTTAAGCTGTCACGGATACCCCGGTTATAAAAAACAAATAAAAGAAGCCTGATAATAAAAAAAAAGCCCTTCTGTAACAGAAATGAACTGCTCATTGTTGTTCTTATGGGCAACCTATTCAAAATTATTTTTGTTGATTGTGAGATTCGAACTCTCGCCTTCGTTAGCACCCGCACACCTTAACCACTCGGCCAAACGACCTCGTTGTTCTATCCTGGTATACAAATAATACTTATATTATTATGTTATTTCACTATTCAAGTCCATAGTTCTTCTGAGTGTAGATGAACAATGTAAAACACTGTTTAAAACCATGAGCTCTTTCAGCTTTATAGATAATTCCTTTAGCTTTTCGTTCAAAAATGCATCAAAATGATATTTTTTCAATTTTTGTAAAATTATTTTTACATCAACACATCAAAATTATCTAGAAACAACAAATTATTTTAATTTAAAATAAAAAATAGAAATAAAAAAATTTATTTTTTTTCAAACACAATTTCTAAACGCATTCCCAAACACCCCTGCTATCTCCCACCAAAACCATAGTTCAATTCACCTTTTCAAATAGTAATGAACAGTGTAAACCACTGTTGAAATCATTGTTTATTACTATTTAAAATTGCGATCTCCTTTAGTTATTCTATACAATAATAGTCGTGGTGTGCGTAAGCTGGCCCGGATACCCCGATTATAAAAAAAAGTATAAGTGGGAAAAAGAAACAGAAAAAAAATGTTAAAAGAAAGTGGGTCCAGAGATTATTCGTGGCGCGCATAAGTTACCCCGAACACCCTTGTTATCAAAAATAAAAAAATGTATACGTGGGAGAAAAAATCGTGGTGCCGTGAGCTGGCCTAGACACCTCGATTATACAAAGAAACAAAAAAAATATATAAGTGGGAAAAAAATAGGAAAGAAACTGTAAAAAAAAAAGTGGGTCCGGAGATAAAAAAATAAAAATAAATATATATATATATATATATATATATACACACACAGGGAAAAAATCATAGTGCGCGTCAGCTGACCCGAATACTCCGGTTATAAGAAAAACCAAAAAAAATGTATAAGTTGAAAAAAAACAGGGAAAAAAGTGTTAAAAAAAAGTTGGTCTAGAGATTAATCATGGTGTACGTAAGTTGGCTCAGACACACAGGTTATCAAAAAAATAAAAAGAAGCCTGAAAAAAAAGAGCATCTTTTGGAACAGTAATGAACATTAAGAACATCGTTCATTACTGTTCGAAAATCAATTTGTGGCCTGAGAGATTCGAACTCTCGGCTGCGGGGAAACGACGCACGCCTTAACCACTCGGCCAAAGGACTTGGTTGCGCTGTTGTAGTATAAAAATTATACTTATATTATTAATTTTTTTAAAAGCAAAATCCAAAATCATTTTGTAGCTTGAGAGATTTGAACTCTCGATGCGGGGAAACATTAGGTGCACGCCTTAGCCACTCGGCTAAATGACTTCGTTATGCTGTTGTAGTATAGAAATAATAATTATATTATGAAGTAATCTCACTATTCAAGCCCACAATGCTTATAAGTCTAGATGAACAGTACTTGAATGAACAGTAAATCCATGAGCTGATTTAGCTGTATAGATAATGTTTTTTTTGTGTGAAAAATGAAACATAGAAAAATAGTAGATTTTAAAGAGGCTTTGCCTTCCAATAACCCTTCCCAATTTTATTGAATGAACTTTGTCCTCCGCTAATTGTTTTTTTAACAATATTAATGAATGTAAATAATATTCAAATTCAACGGTCACAACTTCATAAAATTCCCGAAAATGACTGTCAGTTTATTAAAACTACTCTCTCAATGTACTAAATTAAAGTATAGATGTGTTTTGAAAATCTTTTATAGAAAAACAAATTAGTCTCATAAACTGGTTAGCTGGTAAGACCTTCTGTTTTGCCCCTCGTAATAGCTTCAAATACTAAACCAAATCTAATTTCCAAATATCAAATGGATAAATTGCCTTCTAGTATGCTAAGTTAAGCTGCTTTATTATCTAAAAGCTAAAAGAGCTTACGGATTTCAACAGTGATTAGCATTGTTCATCTAGACTCAAATCATGAACAGTAAATTACATAATCATATTATTACTATTTTTATACTACAACTGAACAAAGAAGTCGCTTGACCGAGTGGTTAGAGCGCATCCAAGCAAGGCGCGGGAGTTCGAATCTCTCTAGCAACGAATTTTTGGAACAGTTAAATTATATAATAATATTATTATTATTTGTATCCAAGAACTGCACAAAGAAGTCGCTTGGTCGAGTAGTTACAGCGGCGTGTCCAAGCGGGGCGCGGGAGTTCGAATCTCAGCAACGACAACGATTTGAAGTAATGAACAGTTACTGTTTTAAAATGTGTTTTTTTTTTCGGGTTTTTTTTTTGGATAACCGGGGTGTCCGAGTCAGCTTACGCGCATCACAATAAATTTCTAAACTTAATTTTTTTTACAATTTTCATTGTTCATTACTGTTTGAAAATGTGATTTCCCCTTTTTTTATCGGGCTTCCTTTTTTTTTGTTTGGTTTTTTGATAATCTCTATGTTTGGGTCAGTTTACGCGCACCATGATTTTTTCCCCACGTATATATTTTTTTATAACTGCGGTAGCTTACATGCGTCACGAATAATCCTTGGACCCACATTTTATTACATTTTTTTTCCACTTATATTTTTTTTTATAACTGTGGTGTCTGGGCTAGCTTATGTGCACCATGACTATTATTTTATAGATAGTCAAAGGAGATTGCAATTTCAAACAGTAATTGACAGTGATTTGAACTGTGATTTTTCATTGTTCATTACTATTTGAAAAGGTGAATTGAATATTGGTTCTGGTGGGTGAATTGAACTGTGGTGTTTGGAAATCACTTTTGAACAAATTTGAAAACATTTTATTTATTTTAAATTAAAAAATTTGGTGTTTCTAGATGATTTTGATGTGCAGATGTCAAAAATAATTTTTTAAAAATTAAAAAAATATCATTTTGATGCATTTCTGAATGAAAAACACTTTCAAAAAAAATCTCAATCACACTCCCAAACAGGCACGACATGTGGTGGAGATGGAAGGTAAAAGACGAATTGAACTGCTAGCTAAATTTTGTCCTTTAAATGACATTTATTATATATATGTTTTTCATTTTAGTCATTATACTTTTAATCTTGTATTTTATTTTAATTCCTTTATTTTCTTATATATTTCTTAAATGGTTCTTATTTTGTCTATGATTATATGTACATGCTCTTAGTTTTTATTTTTTATTTTCATTATTTCCACTGTTATGAAGGTGTTTTTTTATTTAATGTTTAAATTTTAATTTATGTTTGTGATCATTTGAAAATTGATATTTATTATTTTTTCTCTTTGTTTTATTTTTATTTTTATTTATTCTTCAAGTCAAATAATTTTTTTTAAATCTAATAATATTCTTTTGTTTTGTCATTTATTTTGTTCTTTAATTGCTTTTTTGATAATATTTTTAGGTGTTAAAATTTCTTGTTATTATAGATAAGCATTCAAAATTATGATAACAATTATTTGTAAGTTTTTTTTTTCTTATAAATATGCTAGACTAATTATCATTATTTTGAATTTATGTTGAATTTAAGTTGAATTATAAAATGAACTAATCTTAATATGATGAATTCAATAATTCAGACATCCCAATCTTCTTAGTTTTTTAATGATGATGATAATATTATGCTGATTATTTCATTGAAATCTACTAAATAAATAAATTTATATCGATTTAAAATTCATATATTTTATAAAAAACTTGCACGTAACAGGAATTCTGCACAGATTTATTATTTTGTCTAAATTTATATTATAATAAAAAATCTCACATAATTATTTTAAAAAAAAAATATGATGTCACTTGCAATGGGGTGCAGGGTATGGGCTCATATATATATATATATATATATATATATATATATTTTGAATGTAGCTTTTTTTTTCAAAAAATTCAATTGCAACAGGAAGAAAACTAAATTCTTTGATTTCTTCTCCACTGCTCTCTTTGACGGCTGCCAACCATATGATATCTATCATGTAACACATGGTATATCTATGACAACTTCTAGATTTGTTATATATTTATTTTTTTCATTTTAGGCCTTATACTTTTAATCTTGGATTTTATTTTAATTCCTTATATATATATATATATATTTCTTACATAGTTTCTATTTCTGTCCATATTTATATATCCATGCTCTTAGTTTTTGTTTTCAATTTTTATTTATTTCTAATGTTATTAAGGTTTTTTTATTTACTGTTCAAATTTTAATATGTGATGGTGGTCATTTGAAATTTAATAATTATTATGATTTCTCTTTCTTTTTTTTCTTCAAGTCAAATAATTTCTTTAAATCTAATAAAAAATTTTTTGTCATTTTTTTTGTTTTTAAATTGCTTTTTTGTTAGTATTGTTAAAAAAACACCAATCAATTTTTTTGGTGCATAAAACAAATTACTCATATGTGCTAAAATTCAATGAATGTAATTTTATTATTTGCTAATTAAAGAATTCATGAAACAAATAAAACATACATAACAATCAATCAGTAGCACATGGCTGATTTCAAAATATTTTTTCCGATTCGAACTGTACAATCTACCGATACAATAATTATCAAAATAGTTTTAACAGTAGCAACATTCAATCACTTTTAGAAGGAAAAAAAATCCCTTTCTAACATATTTCATTAATTATAATTTTACTAATTAAAATTTAAAATAACTAGTTACAACATGTATAAAATCATTCAATTTCCTACATAGAAAAAAGCCTAGATAAAACATTCAAAATAATGATAATAATTATTTTTAGGTTTTTTTCTTATAAATATATGAGACTAATTATATGTTTTAATATTTATTTAATATTATTGCCTGAAAATATATATAGAGAGAAAAAAAAATGACCTAGGATTTATTTAAGAAAATTATAAAATAAAAAATTATTTTGGCTTTTAATTCTAATTTTGTGCTCTTTTATTTAAGTTTATTTCTTAAAAATAATTACAATTTTTTTATTTATAATATTTCAGATCTAATATTACTGGGGAAAAAGGACAACTCAAAAAAAAAAAAGGTTGACAAATTTACCTAGGTTATCTAAAATTAAAAAATATACGAACCACTTCCCGTTTCGATTACACTGTTCCTTTTAGGCGGAAAAAAACTCATTTCTAACATATTTTATCTATTTCAATTTTACTAATTAAATATTAAAATAACTAATTACAGCACGCAAAAAATTTAAGTTTATTTCTTAAAAAAAATTACAATATTTTTATTTATAATATTTCAGATCTAATATTACTAGGGAAAAAGGCAACTCATAAAAAAATAGGTAGACAAATTTACCTAGATTATCTACAATTAAAAAATATACGAACCACTTCCCATTTCGATCACACTGTTATTTTTAGGCAGAAAAAAAACTCATTTCTAACATATTTTATCTATTACAATTTTACTAATAAATATTAAAATAACTAATTACAACACATAGAAAATCAATTAGTTATCTACATAGAAAAAAGTCCAGCGCAACATCTCATGCTACATTGCATCAACACCTCATGCTTTTAGTTTTCCTCAAACAAGGGTTATTCAATGTTTTTCACGCAAAATTGATTTTTTTGTAGCAGTAAAGAGAATTATTTTGTTGTAACTTATACCAAAGATTTTGTATGTACTACTAGGTTCTTGTTTGATAAGGTATCGATTTTTTTCACAACTTGTTGACTAACTAAGGGCATGTTTGGCAGTGCGGTTGCGGTTGCTTTTGAAAGTGTTTTTCATTTAGAAATACATTAAAATGATATTTTTTTATGTTTTAAAAATTATTTTTGACATCAGCACATCAAAATAATTTAGAAACACAAAAAAAAAAATCAAATTTTAAGTAAACAATGGTACAACCGCAGAAACAAACAGTCACTAAAGGCGAAGAGTCCATGGAAATGTCCCACGCATTAAGATCAACCAAGTCAACGGATTGGATCCTTGAGATACTGCTAGCCTTTCTAATTGGATGCACACACACACACACAAATACACACACACGCGCTGACATTCCTGCTCATTAAAGCATCCAAGGTACATGAACTTGGAAGAGAATTATTTGCCTGGCTTTGTCACGAAATAATATGCCCTTGGATGCATGTGTCAAAGTCAAATCTTATAATACTAAGTATAATTACTCTGTTAGAAAAAATTAAAGTCGCTAACTTGTAATGGCAAACATGGGTAATAATAGCATAGACTTTTAAGGCATAGATGCCTCTCTCTATGTGGGTCCCCGAATCAGATGGCCGTGAAAGAGTAGGGCTGGTGTGATCTTGCTTGTTCTTGTCATCAATCATTTGTTAGCCACCAAGCTGGTGTCTTCCAATCGGGAGGTAATTATTTTGACACATGAGCGGACTAAAAATAAAATAATTATGAAAAAGTGTTAGCTACACAAATAAAAGCTGAGCTGACCCCATTGCCCTTTCCCTGGACAAAATAAAATGGAAATAGAGTTTGTCAAATTTATAATCAAACTTATGAATAGTTCTCTAATACTACAACTTTAACACATACAATTGAGAATGACCTTAAATTATTTCATGGTGATTATCTTGCAATAACACATGTGGGTGATGCTAAAGATTGATACAACTCTTGAAACTATTCATTTAAAGAATGTGCTCCTTTTTATGGATATTAAAAAAGGATTTAAACTGTATCGGTCAATTAATTATTAGTATACCTTACTCTGCGTGGTTCTTCTCAAATAGTTGTTTTGCTAAGGCCATAAAAATAGATAATATAGTGGCAACCAAGCTATTTATAAAAGTTGATTCAGAAATATAGGGTCTGACACTTGTTTATTCCACTAAAAACTATTGGTATTATATCATTTTTACAGATAGATTTACTTGGCTATATCCATCAAAAAAAGAGTTTGATGTTGTCACTTGATTTATTCATTTTCATAAATAAATAGAGTGTCAATTGAAAATGAAAATTCAAATATTTCAATATGATGAAGGAGGTGAATATTTAACAGCTATATTTGCATAATTTTTTGTTAGTTAGAGGATTATTAATCAAGTTTCATATCCTAAAACTCCTAAGCAAAATGGTTTTGCTGAATGAAAAAATAGTAGCGTATATGAACTTGGGTTTACTTGATGCTACAAGCAAATGCTTTAAGAAGCTAATGTGTGATCATTTTAATATTGTTGTTTTCTTGATAAATTTACTCCAACACTAACACTTAATAAGGATCCACCTTTTTCCTATCTCTTTGACAAGAAACTAGATTATTTATTTGTAAGATTTTTTTGTTGTAAATGCTTTCCCTTTTAGATGAGTATAAAACCATATTGGATATAAAGACTTTATTGTGTGTATTTTTGGAATATAATAATAAAGATAAAGAATACAAGTGTCTTTATCCACCAACTAGGAAAATTTCATATCTCATCATGTCGTTTTTAATGAATCCACTTTTCCCTTTGCAAATCCATCATCACTTTATAATACAAATAGAAAACAAAGGGAGTTATATACTTGTCATGTTGGACAATCTACTAATAGTAATATCTTTAGTGGCACTATTGTTTCTTGTTAATATAATAAGGCATATAAATTCTCCACCTATCTAATTGTTTATGCCAAGTGTACCATTCGTACAGAGGAATAACTCTAGCTCTAAAAGAATAGACATTGTGGATCAAATGTTCAATTTATCATGTTGTTATGCTTATCACATACCATAAAAATCAATTGTGGTTGATTCATGTGGAAGATTAAGGCCGAATTCCATAAAGCTCACACAAAATGACATAAACTAGGAATTGACAACATTACAGAGTTACCATATATATCATCTCTTAATGATTTACTAAAAGACTTTATATCTTCATTAATACAAGAAATACAACGAAGCTCCTCCCAAAAACACATGTCACTAAATTGCAATGATCATAAGCCACATGTAAGTATAACCATTCCATCTTCATCTTACACCAACAATATAGAGCATGGTATGATTACTCATTTTATACATGGTATTTAAAGCTAAATCCATGTTTTGTTGTTTTACATCAAATGTCTTATTTCTCTAATATGCTAGAAGAGTTAAAGTTTATTAAATATGATTTTAAAAACTAAGGTTGGCTTAGTGCTATGAAAGAAAAACTTCCTGAACTTCAAGCTAATCAAACTTGGGATCTTGTTCCCCATTAATCATAAATGAATATTGTTAATTATAAGTATATTGAGGTGAAATCTAATGGTGATCTTAAGCATCTTAAAGCACATATAATGACAAAAAGAATTTAATCAAGTTGACAGAGTTGATTTCATTAATACATTCTCTCTTGTTGTGAAAATTGGTAGTATCTATATTATATTCACTATTTCTACAATTAAATTATGGCATATTCATCAACTTGATGTTAATAAATGCCTTTCTTTATAGGCATTTACAAGAACTAGTATACATAGTAACCTCCTGGGTTTATTAATAACAACTTTCCAACATATATGTGCAAACTTAAAAAGGCATTATAGTAGCGTAAACAAGCTTCTCAAGCTTGGCTTGTTCATTTAATCACTTTTCTTCTTACTATAGGATTGTATTGCAACACTACATGTCTTTTTTTATTCATTTGGCACTCTTAAAAAGGCATATCTTTTCTTTTAATGTCTATTAATGACATGATTTTAATAGGGAATAATCATGACCATGTAAATTGGTTCATTATTCATCTTGGTAATGCTTTTTCAATAAGGATCTTGACAATATTTACTATTTCCTTAGTATTCAAATCCATCTTTTCCTAGGGGGGCTATTTTTAAACCAAGACAAACAAATATGCTAGTGATAATTAAAGCATAAATGTTAGGTTGCAAACCTATCTCCATTATTATGGTAACCAAAATGTGTTATATTTTATTAGATCATGATTTATATCCTACACCAACATATTACCAAGGTGTTGTTGGGGATTTATAATACCTCACATTTACAAGACCATATTTATCTTGCAATGTTAATTATATATATCAATTCATACTTGCATCTTTCATTGGTCAATATATAATGAGGATATTGAAGAATATTACATTTTATTTGTATGTTTTTTCATATTCTAACTAGGGAGGTTTCTCTCTTACTTATTGTTCAACAACTACTTATTGTACTTTTTGGGGTAGCAATATTATCTCTTTGAGTGCAAAGAAATAACCATAGGTTGCTTTGTTAGTATAGAGACAAAATATTAGGCTATGACATTTACAATCATTGAACTCACATGACTCTCTTTCATTCCTATGTGACATTGATGTTCCCCTTCTAAAACCTTTTAAATTTTATTGTAATAATTTGAGTGCTTTGCACATGACAATTAATCTAGTTTTTTATGCTTGGTCTTAACACATTGAGCTTTATTATCATTATATACGAGAGAAAGTTGTTTATGTTGATCTATCTAAATATTTTGTTTTCTCTCACTAGAAATGAATGATATTTTCATTTACCTATTTCAAATGTTCAGTTCTTCAACTTACATGTAAAACTAGGCCTCTAGCGTATGCCTAATTTGAGGGGAGTGAAAACAAACAAAGACACGAATTCTGAAAGAAATTAATATAACCATGGTTTATGCTAATTATATTGATTTATGCCTTTACTATACATAAGCCGCTAACTATGCTATCAGTTTGTACCATCTCAATGAGTCTTCTAATTATGTGTATCATGCATAAATCATGGACATCATGGTAAGTAATTGTCCCAACACCTATATTGAATTGGAAAACATCTCACCTAAAAATAATTAATATACTAATATTTCAATAACTTATCACAATAAAACAAGCTTTCCTAATTCTTTAACATGGAAAGCATTCTTAATGTATTCTCTTTAAATAAATATATTGATATAAACCAAGTTAGTCCTAAATTTTACCTTAAAATCCCTACTAACCAGTTTTACGAGATCGAGTATATTTTTAAAACATACATACATACTATCAAGCTAAACTTTTATATGGACATACTAGACTCATTGAAATATATCATGGTAAACTTTTAATTCAATCAAAGTTTTGATATATATTATTTAAATTGGTCAAAGTTTCCATCATTGTTTTGGAAGATTCATCTATAAAGTGTTCTTTCTTGTTTATTTTAGGTTTAATTTGTCCAAACATCTAATCGGTTAATCTTAGACAAAAAATAATAATTAAAAGAGGCTTATTTAGTCTCTAAACTTGTGTATGGTCTTGGGCTACAAGGGTTTCTAATGTGGCTTAGATTTATTGAAGAATTGAAGTTATTTCTTTCCTTGAATATATATATGGTAGTTAGGAGCTCTATAAATACTTTAGTTTCATTTTTTTGCTCTGTTTATATTTTACTATTATAAAGAGAATTTTTAACACTTATATTTTTCATTTTTAATTTATGCATTTAGATTTGATTAATTAACTAAGGCCTAGGGCTTGTTTGGACATAGTAAATTATAGTTATTGTTTTTATCTATGGTTAAGGCTTGTTTGGTTCCGTATTTATGAGTTTATTAGTATACATTTTGAGTTAGTTTTTTAAGTGGAACATGTTATCTCAAAATGATAGATTCATTAATATTTTTATCTTTAACAATATAAATACTCTTTGTAAGGACAAAATATTATGACTTGATAATACTATTGTTGTCAAATTTATTCACCTTATGTGAGAGAGATTATCATATTATTTGGTTTTTTAACAAACTAATTTCTTTGATTGTTGTATTTTGTTGTCTCTCTTGGTCGGTTTGGATACTTGTTTTAAGTTCTCTTTGTTTAGGTTCTTGTGCTATTTTTTAATATGGTATTTTCCTTTTCGCTATATTTGAACTTTGGTTGGCTTTATTTATTTCTTCAATTGTTTTTTTTATTGTAATGTCTTTTAGGTGTTCCAATGTGAAAAACGTTTGTGTTGTCATTATGTTTTAACTTCTTTTTTTATATTAAATTTAAAGGTTTTCTTTTTTATTTTATTTGAGGAAACCCCACTTCCCGAATAGCGTACTTTATGGATCTAAGTGAGTAAATAAAATCCTAGCGGTTCCAAATTTTTACAAGGTGTGCACGTCCTGACTCGAACTCGAGATCTATTGTGCAGATCACAAGTCCTCTGTCATCACATCACGCTCCTTGGAGACAATTTAAGGGTTTCCCTCATTATGAAAGCTTGATTTTTTCTCATTTTCATTGACATTCTAAAATATTTTTTGCAGGACTAGGTGTTGTGTGTGTGGCTGTATTTTCTAAATTCTATTCCTTAAATATTTTTCTAGTCCTCCATATCTTCAACAAGGAACCTTCTCTCAGTTTAATTTCATGGTTTTTTTTTATCATTATTGTACAAACAATGATACTAGAGAACTCTGAACTTATTAATATTTTCAATTCCTCCCTATTTTTTATTTGGTTATGCCCTTCTAATTTTAACATTTCTTTAGCTATTTTGTTTTACTTTCTGTGCATAGAAATCCTTATCTTCTAGATTTGAAAATTCTTCTCCACTCCCATAATATTTTACTTGTTCTTGGAATTGTTTAAATAAGTAATTGGATTTCTTAAGATTTTCTATAAATAGATTTGACCCTTGAGTTATTGTTGCTATAGGGGTGCTTAGTTTTGTTCTTTCCAATTGGTTTTAAGAGCATGAAATTTCACAATTTGATGGTCTCGAGTGTACTTAGAGTTCTTCAAGAGATTCTAGAAGTGTTAGCCATGGAACTACTTTAACACAACCTTTCATGAGACAATGATATATGGTTTTTCTTGCTGCTGCTTGGCATGCTTCTTTTTCATTTTCCCCATCTTTCTATCACTATTATTACCTTCTTTTTCCCCCAGCAGGACTACCATTTAATGATTGATCAGTTTTTTTGGCTGTTGTTCGTCATTCTCCACCTTGCCTCTTGCGTTAAAGAAAGGCAACAAATGTTATGCAATCAAAATTTTAATTTGCATATTTATTCCTCTTGGTTTTTTTCAGTTGCTATTCTTTTTCTAATATAGGCATTGGGTTTTAGTGATCTTACAAGTTATTTTTTGTTTATTTACGTATATTTTTTTTTAGTTTTAAAGCAAAAAAAGGATGTATTTCCTACTCAACCACCGTAAAGTCTCTTTAACGATGTTCCTCGTTCATCATTTGGTTTTGTTGTAGTCTCATTGGATGAACATTTGTCTTTAAATTTCTTTGTAATGTTATGCAATCAAAACTTTAATTTGCACATTTATAACTTTGAATTCATTTGCTTGATCTTTGGATATATGGATATATAACTTTGTGCTCGCTTAATCTCTAAATATATTCGATGCAGACTAGACTGTGTCAATAAAAGGGTGTTTGACATTGCATTTCAAAAATGTTTTTTTAAAAAATAAAAATAAAATTATTTTTATTTTTACTTTAAATTAAAAAAAATGGTCTTTTAAGATCATTTTCATGTGCTGATGTGAAAAATATTTTTTTAAAAATAAAAAAATATCATTTTAATATATTTCTAAACGAAAAACACTTTCAAAAACAACCTAAATTATATTACCAAACAGGGCTTAAGAGATTAAGAAACTGTCTGCGGCATCATGCGAGCATCGTAGCTAGTTATGTATATAGTGTGTAGTGAAAGCCACAGGTCAAGTCGTGATTGTGTTTTTACATACCATTAATAAGAGCAAAAATTGAAATAAAGTTTGATTTTGAAAGGGTCAAATAGAAAATTCTAAGAACTATTGGAGAAAACTGAATATATTTTTAGAAAATGGGGACAATCCTCTTTAACTTGCAGCCAATACACTGGATTCGGCATTGCTAGTGGTCTTGCTCACTGTAATTAAATATGATACAGTTGTTGACTTGGCACACGGCTCATATTATAGTTGAGTCGGGTTAACCTAGTTTTTTTTTAAATAAAATTAATAGTTTTTTAAAAACAATCATTAAATAGGCATCATGTATTATTTAGTACTTGAAGAAGATATTATACAGGATATTAAAAGATGTACTTACTTTTGTTTTTGCATCATTTATTCATATTTATAAGGTACTTTTTAGTTATAATTTATATCCTTTGATTTTTCTTACAAGCTTTCAAATAATTATATACTTATATTTCTTAGTAATTACCAGAGCCAAAGGGTATGTTGATACTTCTATATTTACTTTTTTAATTTTTTTTTAATCAAGAAAGTTGTTGGTGTGTGTTAATCTCATGCTAGCAAGTGAATGACATCTATTTTATTTAGGTAGCGTGTTCAACATCACCCGATGGCCAATCCTAACTTTTTGTTACCTCTTTGAATGTGTTATCATGTTCTCTTGTATATGGTATGACGTGTGATGACTTATGGTAATTGAAATGTAGTTGATGATCTTTTTTTTTTTTTTTTTTTTCCTTTCGTCATCTTTTTTTTTCAATTTCATCCTTATTTCTTTTATTTGTTTTCAATTTAGTCATTTAATTACAATTTTTTTTATATTTTTTTCATTTCAGTCTTATTCTTTTAATTTTTAATTTTTTTCCTTGGCTCTTTTGTTAGAGTTTTTGGATTCCAATTTTATCCTTCAATCAAAGTTTATGTTTTCTGTGTTTTTATAATTTGACTTTTATTCTTTTCATTTATTCTTTCTTTTGTTAAAGCATTTATCAATTCAATTTAACCCTTTAATTAAAAAGAATGTTCGTCCTTTAATTATTATTTTTTATCATCCTCATTGTTTTAATTAAAAATAGTTTTAGATTCTTTTATTTAATTGATTTTTTTGTTCCTAGCTTTATCTTTCAATATTTTATTTGTAGGGATTTCGAGTTCATACGATCTTATCGTTTTGCTTTTTTCTATAAAAAAAATTATTCATCTGTGATTATTTTCAATTTATTTTCTATAAGTTTATCCTAGTCACCATGGTTGTCAAAATCACGATTTTGACACGACACGGAAGGGGCTTCTGAAACTAGGATCATAAAATCGGATCGTAAAATCATACCTGAATTTTTTCGAACAAAAATCGTAAAATCACAGCTAAAATCATGTAAGTAGAAAAATTATAAAATCATAAGTAAAATATTTTTGAATACAATACAGCATAATTATGAACATAAAACTTCATTAGTTAAGATTCATACATGATTTAAAATAACTTAAACATACATTACAAAACAATTATGTCAATAGAATTTCACTAGATAAAAACTAATATAATTTAAAACAATTATGTCCAACCCTCTAGATATTAACCTCTCCAACTCCCTTTGGCCCACATATAATATACCCTAGATTCAAAGTATATGATCATCAATCCTCATCAATCCACATATATTTAAAGCATGCCGTTTAGACTTCATGTTTGAGTGAAGAAAAAGAGAAGTTCTTACTAAGATAACCGAGTATACAATTAGTCAGATAATCTGCAAGAAGAACAAATAATTGTTAAAGAAATTACATGGTGATCATCTCAATAGTAATACTTATTGGCAGGGAGAGACGAGTTGTGTCACCTATCTCAATATATACCTTATTGATTGAAATTCTAAAATCAAATAGGCCAACATGGACTACGGAGGAAAGCAACTTTCAAGCAAATGAAAAAAGCTGAAACAGACAATGAAAAAGGCAAAACCACATGACATGAACATATCTCTAGCCCAGCTGATAACCAAAACAAGACCACAACCTTCTGTTTTCAGATATGAAAAACTCAATGAGCTGCAAACCATTTGAAATTGCAAACCTTTTAGATTATTAGATTGCCAAATACGCCACCATAATCAAGAACATACGATTAATTAATTATCGTTCAAATCTCTAATTTATCAGCAGACATTTGAATCAGATTCCATTGTATATATTTGTATGAAAAAAGTGCTTATATCCATTAATTAATATTGATGTCGTCTATAGTGACGAATGAAGGATGACACAGAGCAACAACTTTGATGAAAGCAGAAGAATTTCCTAGTTCAACTACCACGTTAGCTGAGAAGAAATCATGATACCAAATCAGCAAGCTCCATTCATAACTCAATACAAAGCAAAATAGAGGATTATTGAATTTAATTGGTAATTCACAATATCCAAACATCATAACAAACCCAAAAAATCTAGTTCATTCCGATTGCAGAGTTGTAAGAGTTAAAGAATTAGAAAATCTAACCTTCAACAAATGTTTTTGTTGCCTTGCCGGACACCAGCCACCAGATCTTAGAAAGGCCAACGACACTAACGACGGTGACGACCGATGAGCTTGCTGGGATCAGTAGAGCTGAGAAGAGAGGAGTAAAGGAGGAGAGGAGTGAGGATGACAAGAGGAAGAGGAGAAGAGAGAACTGACAAGAGAATTGCAAAATTAATTAATGCGCATAGTATATAGACGGGATCGTAAAATCTGATCGATCCAGTCAGATTTTACGATTCTACCTGATTTTACCAAGTTTGGTCCGATTTTAATGGGATTCGATTTCTTAACCTGATTTAACCAGTTTTATAGTTTCAACTAGTAAAATCATACGATTTTACGAGTTGAACTGTGAGTTTGACAACCATGTCAGTCGCATGACTTAAGTCATGGGTTTTGCATGATGTTTTTTAATACAAGTATTTTTAAAATTGATTTGTTTGTGCTTAATTTTTCAAGATATTATTGTAATTCATCTATTTTTTTTTTGTTTTATAAAAAATAAAATTTATTTTCAAATAAAAAAATATTCATCTTTAAATAATATTAATGGTATGTTTGATCTTGTGTGATATTGTTTTAGAGTGAAGGTTTATTCAATCAGTTTTATTTGTATTTGTATTTGAATTATCTATTATTGATTTAAATAAACAAGTTCAATAAATGCAATCAAGTGAATACTTATTTTATGTGATTTAATATCTTGATCTACATTCATCTCTTAATTGCTTCAATTTCTCTTTTGATTATTGTTAATTGTTTTTATTATTTACATAAATAATTATCAATTTATTTAACTAGATGCTTGCATAGGATCTTATATTTACACTTCAGATTTTTTTTATATAAAAAAATCAAAATAGCCTATATTTCCAATATTTTTTTGAAATTTTTTTATAACCCATGATAAATTATATAGCCAATAAGTTAATAAAAACAAGACCACTAGCAATGGCATATCTAGGAGGGCATGCCTAAGGTTAAAATCAAATTGTTGCCTTAATTTAAAATATATTCCTAACTTGAATTAGTTAAAGGGGGTTTTAAATTTTCACAAGTTAGTAGTTTTAAAACATATTCTTATCTAGGAGTATTTGTTTTCCTTTTAAGTTATGGAGGGTTTACTTAAACTTTTTAATTTTTCCTGAAATGTTAAAATTTTTGTTTATATATCAAATTAATATTATTTTACTATTTCTTCATCCTTTTCTTCTCAATTTGTTTTACTTACAAACTTAATATTATTGGTTTTCACTATCCAATCAATTCCTTCACTACACATTTTATATAATATAAAACATATTTCATGATCAATCATATTAGATCTTTAATATTTAATTGTTATTTCTCATCTTTAATTAAGATAAATAGGCTTATAATTGGGCTTAACTATTTCTTAATCTTGTAACTTAGACATTATCTAGAAATATAGCGCGAAAAAGAGAGTAGTATTATTACTTTTTGAATTTGATAATATTGCTCTTGGCTAAAAAATCTTTTTAACTAGGCAATGGGGTACTGTAATCTTTTTACCATGATATATTGATGGCCACATATATGAAACGCATTACACTATGGAAAACCCCTATTCCATTTCGAAGGTGCGTTTGGATCCATTCGGTAACCACATACCACCTTTCAGGATGATATTTAAAAGGTCTTGACACTCCTGATCCATTAAGGTGGTGCTTTTTTTGTTTGACATTGGAACCATTTGATCACCCCTCTTTCTTCTCTCTTTTCCCATTTAGATTTCCACATCAACTCTTAATATTTAGTCCCTTTTCTTTTTATTATGATTTTTTTATCTTGAATAATTTATAAAAAAATTATGCTTTTCAATTTTATCCCTCTTAAGTTTCTTTGTGTTTCAAATTTCATCTCTATTCATCTGATTGTTATTTTTTTTTTTGCTTGACATCATTTTTAAAATTGATTTTCTTTTTTTATTTCACTCTCTTTTGATTTTTTTTTTTGATTTTTTTTCCTATCAAACTTTATCCCATTTCTTTTAATTACTAATTTTTTTCTTTGAAAAGTTTTTACAATGGATATTTTTAAATTGGTTCATAATAAAATTCTTGGATGGACCCAAATTCAAAGTTTCATGAGTTGTGAGCTCTTAAGATTTGATTAGATTTAGAATTTTTGTTTGAGTTTGCTTGGTTTATTTTTTTTTCTAAGCTAATATTGTTTTTTATTTTATCCTTTTATATTTATTCAAAACTTCTAATCAACTAATATAAGTCCAATAATGAAATAAACTCCTAAACAACATCTAATAGCCCAAAACAAACCCAAATTAAAAATAATTATTCAACATTAAATAAAATAGTATAATAATAATAAAAAAAATAATTAAATCTTTCAAATAGTTCGAATCTCAAAATTTTCACATTTTTTTATAGATTTGATTCCTATCTTCAAACACATGTTGTTCTCTCTTTTCATAATGAATTATTAGGCCTACTATATATAGTTGGAAAGTTTGAGATGTCTAGTTTGCATATCCACTAAAATTGCAAAAAACTTATACCTATAGGTCCAGATAAGTCCTAAATATGGTCTAATGTGACAGATTTGATAAGATTTATCTACTAACTTTGACCATCTTAAATAACATGTCCCCGAACTCCATTTGAGCTAAAGATGTATCATAATATAATTTCATATATTTAGTTTCTCACTGTAAAATTTCAGATTGATTCAATCAACGTTTCAAGAGATATGTTCAATCTTGTAAAACTAGTTAATATACATTTTAAAATCAAATTCAAATTTGACTTAAATTCATATCAATAAAGTTTCTTATAAAAATAAAAATTCAATATATATAAGTAGTAAGATTTTCAAAACCCATGCACTTACATTTTGTCACCTGATAATCTTTTGCAAGTATAGCGTGAAGCATTCATGTAGTTAAATTTTAATTCTATATATGAAACTCAAATTCGAAAGCGAACATCAGCCAAAGAAAAGAAAAAGAGAGACATAACCATCCAATAGATGATCTTGTTGAGTTTGTTAGACTGTTACGAAGTAGTTAGGTCAGTTAGCATTCAATTACAATTAGTTAGGATGTATTTAGTTAGTATACAAAGTAAGTATACCAAATTGTAAGTATAAAAGGACTAGAAGAGAACATGTGAATGGTGTGGGTGGAACTTGAATTCATAATAAACTTCAGGGACTTACATGTAGTATCAGAGCCCTTCAAAAAGGGACTGATTGAGAGAGAGAGAGAGAGAGATAGAGAGAGAGAGAGAGAGAGAGAGAGCATACTACATTGAAGAGTGTGAGAAGTAGAGAGAGAGAGAAACATGCAGAGATTGAAGAAGATCTGTGATCGAAGAAAGAGATTATAAAAGACCTGCGATCAAAGAAGAAATCATAGGTTCCTGAGGTTTAAGAAGAGATCAATTAAAGATCTCTTACAAAATCTGTGACTAAAGAAGAAATCATAAAGATTGAAGAGATTGAAAAAGAAATCATAGATCAAAGAAATTTGTGATCTTTGAAGACTGAACAAGAAATCAATCAACGATTTGCTACCACCATAGATGGTGGATTTATAGAGAGAAGAAAGAAAAAGAGTATAGAGGGAAACACAAAGAGGGAGTGAATAATAGAGTGAACAATAGAAAAGAAGGAAATACAGAGAAAAAACACGTAGAAATCAAGATGACCACCTCAGAACAGTTCGTGGAAACTGGAATTCCAAGATTCCATGGGTATTATGACCACTAGTCCATGATGATGGAAAATTTCTTCAGGAGCTAAGAAATGTGGCTCCTGGTGGAAGAAGGGATTCTTACAGCAGCACGGGGACTAGCAGCAAATGAAGTACAAAGAAAGATTGTAAAAGAAGCTAAACTAAAGGATTTAAAAATCAATAATTTCTTGTTTCAAGCCACTGACTGAGAAATCATGGAGACAATCCTAGACAAAGGAACATCGAAGGCAATTTGGGACTCGATGAGGCAGAAATACCAGGGATCAACCAAAGTAAGAAGAGCTCAATTATAGGCATTGGGAAGGGAGTTTGAGCTGCTGAGCATGAAAGAAGGAGAGAAAGTAGACAAATACCTCTCTCGAACACTCACAGTAGTGAACAAGATGAAAGTGGATAGAGAACAAATGGAATAGAGTGTGGTGATCAGTAAGATCCTAAGATCATTGACCTCTAAATTCAATTACATAGTTGTTCAATAGAGGAATCGAATGACTTGGACACTATGAGCATTGATGAACTACACGACATTCTCCTAGTCTGAGTAGAGAATGCATGAGTACAAAGAAGAAGACCAAGCCCTCAAGGTTGTCTATGATGAAAGGGCAATAAGAGGAAGGGGCAGGGGTGCATTCAGAGGGTCTAGAGGCAGAGGAAGAGGAAGGGGAAGACAACAGTTCAATAAAACTAGTTGAATGCTATAAGTGCCACAAATTAGGGCATTTTCAGTATGAATGTCCAGAATGGGAGAGAGGTGCTCACTATGTAAAATTGGAGGATAAGGAAGAAATGCTCCTTATGGCTCACGTTGAACAACATCATGTAAGGAGGGATGAGGTATGGTTCCTAGACTCTGACTGTAGCAATCATATGATTGATAGTAAATTATGGTTCGTAAGCTTTGATACTGAATTTAGACAATCTGTCAAATTAGAAAATAATGCTAAGATGGTAGTGATGGGCAGAGGAAGTGTTAGGATGGAAGTAAAAGGGATAACACAAGTCATTACCCAAGTGTATTACATTCCAGAATTGAAAAAACAATTTGTTAAGTTTAGACCAACTATAAAAGAGGGGGTTGGCAATACTTATTAAAAATGGCATGTATAAAATGTTTCACCCTTTTAGAGGATTGCTCATGAAGAGTGTAATGTCTACAAATAGAATGTTTATGATATTAGCAACTGTAGCATCTAAGGAACATGCTTGTTTTAAAATTGCTACTGAGGAAGAAACCTAGTTGTGGCATTGTTGGTATGGTCACCTGAGTTATAAAGGGTTGAAAACCTTTTATGACAAGAATATGGTGATGGGACTACCTCCTCTGAAGACACCAACAACATTATGTGAAGGGTGTCTGATGGGAAAACAACATAGGGATTAATTTCCCAAGCAAAGTCAATGGAGAGCCACTAACAAGTTACAGTTAATCCATGCTGATATTTGAAGGCCAGTGACCCTAGTATCCCATAGTAGAAAGAGATATCTGATCACTTTCATGGATGATCACACAAGGAAGACATGGGTGCACTTCCTTTCTGAAAAATGAAAGGCCTTAGTGGCGTTCAAGAATTTCAAAGTGTTAATAGAAAAGGAAGTTGGTGAAAACATATGTTGTTTAAGGATAGACAGCAGAAGAGAATTTAATTCTGAAGAGTTTTATGGATTATGCAAGACAAATGGTATAAGGAGGCAACTCATAGCTGCTTATACCTCTCAGAAGAATGAAATTACATAGCGTAAAAACAGAACTATCATGAACTTGACCAGAAACATATTAATTGACATGAAGGTTCCTAATGAGTTCTAGCCTGAGGCTGTCAACTGGGATAATGTATCTGATGAATAGAAGTCCTACCTTAACAGTGAAGGATAAGACTCCTGAAAAGGATTGGAAAAATCAAACACCTTCAGTTGAACATCCCAAGATTTTTGGTTGTATTGGGTATGTACACAATGCTGACTAGAAGAGAAAGAAACCAGATAATACGAGTGTAAAATGTGTACATTTGGGGGTGAGTAAGGAATCAAAGATCTACAGAATATACAATTCTATCACCAAAAGAATTGTAGTAAATAGAGATGTAGCATTTGTTGAGAACGAAGGATGGGAATGGAACAAAACTGAATCAGGAGATAAAAATGTACTAGAATCAGGGGATAATGAGAGGTCAGAAACTGAAATTGAAGAAGTTGATAAGATTGATGAAAGGCATGGAGAGCCTGATGAAGTTGAAGCTGCAGACCTGTTACAGTGGATGAAACAAATCCTACAAATGATGAGAACAATGAAGGTACATAGGGAAATGAGAGGAATAGTGCAATAGCAATCAGGTTATAGAGGAGAGGCAGTAGAGAGCTAGGATGGATGAAGGATTATAAGACAGGGGAAGGATTATCTGACAATGAAGAAACATTAAACCTGGTTATGTATACTGAAACAGGTGATCCAAGTAAGTATGAGGAGGCAGCAGAGAGTTCCATATGGAAGAAGGCAATGGAATATGAAATAAAAGCGATAGAAAGAAATGACACTTGGGAATTAACTACTCTACCAAGTGGTGCAAGAGCAATAGGGGTAAAATGGATTTACAAAACTAAACTGAATGAGAGGAGAAAAGTTGATAAACACATAGCAAGATTTGTAATATCCCACATCGGCGGGTGAGGGAGTGGTAGATGACCTTATTAAGAGTGCTGGTTGCTAACTTGTCATACGCGTTTTGGGGCGTCAGGCTCAGAAGTGGGCTCGCGTCACCAGGAACAAAACCGTGAGGGCGGTAAGGCCCAAAGCGGACAATATATGGCAGGTTGGGCCGGGCTGTTACATTTGGTATCAGAGCCGACCTCACTGGCTGTCCGGTTGTGCCGACGGGGTCGTCGGGCTCCTTAAGGGGGGTGGATTGTAATATCCCACATCGGCGGGTGAGGGAGTGGTAGATGACCTTATTAAGAGTGCTGGTTGCTAACTTGTCATACGCGTTTTTGGGCGTCAGGCTCAGAAGTGGGCTCGCGTCACCAGGAACAAAACCGTGAGGGCGGTAAGGCCCAAAGCGGACAATATATGGCAGGTTGGGCCGGGCTGTTACAAGATTAGTTGCTTTGGGTTATGCTCAAAAACATGGAATTAACTATACAAAAGTATTTGCTCCTGTTGCAAGATGGGACACTATTAGGTTGATACTGGCATTAGCTGCTCATTATGACTGGAATGTTTATCAGTTAGATGTAAAGAGTGCCTTCTTGCATGGTGAATTGGAGGAGAATGTGTTCATTGAACAACCAAAAGGTTTTGTAAAAAGAAGGGAAGAAGATAAGGTACTCAAGCTCAGGAAAGCATTGTATGGACTGAAGCAAGCACCAAGAGCCTGGTACAGCAGAATAAAGGCATACTTTGTCACGGAAGGGTTTGAAAAATGTCCTAGTGAACATACTCTGTTCACAAAATCTGAAGCAGACGGGAAGGTGCTTATAATCAGCATATATATTGATGACTTAATATTTATAGGCAATAATGAGGCCCTGTTCAATAAATTCAAGGCATCAATTAAGAGGGATTTTGAAATGAAAGACCTAGGAAGAATGAAATTTTTCTTGGGGGTTGAAGTGATTCAAAACAGTGTAGGTATCTTCATCACCCAAAGAAAATATGCACAAGAGGTTCTGAGAAAATTTGGGATGGAAAATAGTAACCCTACCAAGACACCTATGGTGCCTGGGTTCAAACTGACAAGAGACGAAGAAGGAACAGAGACTTACCCAACCTAGTACAAACAAATCATTGGGAGTCTGATGTATTTGACTGTTTCCAGACCAGATTTAATGTACGCAATGAGCTTGATGAGCAGGTACATGGAGAAGCCCATTGAATTGCACATGACAACAGTAAAGATAGTATTGAGATACCTAAGGGGAACTACTGAGCTGAGAATCTACTATAAGAAGGAAAATGAAGGTAATGGACTGATTGCTTACTCAGATAGTGACTATGCAGGAGATCTGGACGACAGAAGGAGTACTTCAGGATATGTTTTTAAAATGAGTTCGGGGGCAGTAGCCTAGAGTTCACAAAAATAGGCAATGGTCACTCTTTTAACAACTGAAGTTGAGTTCATCTCAACAGCACTATATGTTTGTCAAGCAATATGGATGCAAAGGGTTTTTAGTTATCTAAAGTGGAGTCAGAAAAGATGTGTGATATACTATGATAATTGCTCCGCAATCAAGTCATCCAAGAATCTTGTTATGCATGGAAGGAGCAAACACATAGCCATCAAATATCATTTCCTGCGTGATCTATCTAAAGATGGAGTGGTAGAACTCAAATAGTGCAGCTCTCAAGAACAAATTGCATACATCATGACCAAGCCCTTAAAGCTTGATGCATTTGAGAGATTAAGAGAACAACTTGGTGTATGTGGAATTCCGAGAATGTAAACTGATTCCTATAAGAAATTCAGTTTAAGGGAAGGTTTGTTGAGTTTGTTAGACTGTTACGAAGTAGTTAGGTCAGTTAGCATTCAATTACAATTAGTTAGGATGCATTTAGTTAGTATACAAAGTTAATATATCAAATTGTAAGTATAAAAGGACTAGAGGTGAACATGTGAATGGTATGGGAGGAACTTGAATTCATAATAAACTTCAGGGACTTACAGATCTAATGGTAAAGGTTGGGACCAATTTTACTCTCATATAGTCTCAGTTTCTATTATAATAGTTATGAGAGGTTTATATGGTTGTTAACTCAGGGCTACTAAAATTATTTGAAGTGTAAGTAAACTAACCTGAATACCAGGTTAATAATAAAAAAGAACAAAAAGGAGAGAAAGGTTTGAGCGGTCAGGCACGTGAAGATGAGAAGTTTGTAGTAAGGCAGCAGGAGCAGTAATCATGTCTCTGGTAAGAATACAGACGTTCACTCCCCCATAAAGAGAGATATAAAAGAGGGTGGCGATTTCATGACAGCTTGTTGGGTGGTGGTGATCATGGCGTCAGATCCGAATCTCTGCCAAGCCAGGATCTAGACAACTGATGCGATCACAATTCTTCCACAGTGCTCCACGTCCTCACCATCCCGATCAACTTTTTAAGAGTATATATATTTTATTTTATTATTTTTCTATAATTGATCTGTTCTGAAAGAACGACTTTAAAACTTGGCTCAAAGTACAAAAGAGATTGAATCAGGTAAAGCATTAGAGAAATTGAATTAGCAAAATCTCATACATGTAAGTTTGGTAGCGGTGTGTGTTGTTTATTATTTTTCACTTGAAAATAATATATATTTTTTATTTTTAATATTATCACGTCAAAATAATAATAATAATAATTTTAAATAAAAGTAATTTTCAAAATTTGGTAAAACACGCAGTTGAAATAGCTCCTCTAAGAGAATTGGGGTGGTTGTCACGGTTTATATGAAAAATATATTAAAAATATAGTATATTTTAAGCTCATTTTAATTTTTCAAAATTATTTACCTCACCCTTGTGATTTCTCTCCAGCTTTAGATCTTTCTTGTGTCCTTGCTTCTTCTTTTTTTCTTTCTTTTATTTGTCCAGCTGTCTTCTTAGGGCCTGTTTGGCACAGCTGTTGCAGCTGTTGTTGTTGTTGTGGTTGAGGTTGAAAAAAAGCTGATTTCTGAAAAGCGCTTTTAGCTGCGGTTCATAACTGAAATTTGTGTTTGGTTAAAACTGTGGTTGAGATTGAGTTTAATGAAAAGCAGTTTTGTGTGTTTGGTTACCATACTTTTCATATTGCTGTCAACTTGTGAAATTACTTTAAATGACACACACATATTTTTTTTAAAATATTGTAGATTTAATTATCATAATAATAAAATATAATTAATAAATCAAGTAAATTACACAATTTTTATTTTTTTTGAAAAAATTGGACTGGGCTGACCCAAATAAATGGGCCGGCCCAGCCAGGTTGGGCCAAAAGGCCCAACCCTGCCGGGCTTGGGCTGGGCTGAGAGCAGCCCAGCCCAAGTGTTAAGGCTAAACGCAAAACGGTGCGTTTGGTTAAAAGAAAAAAACACAAAACGCACCGTTTTGCCCTTCGTCATCTGCATGCATTAGTCACTGTTCATTTTCACTGTTCACCGACTGTGACGAGAGGGTCAACGGCCGGTACCGACGGGTAGAGGAGGCCGAGGTGGTTGTCCCTGTCGTGGTGGCGTCGAAAATGGAGCTGTGTGGTGGCCGGTGGGAGCTCTGGAAGGTTGCGGTTGTGGAGGAGAGAGAGGGAGTTGTGGTCGTGGCTGCATGTGGAGAGAGAGAGGGGCAGTGGCTGTGGAGGAGAGAGAGGGAGCTGTGACGACGGTAATGAGAGGAAGCCAACGACGCCGGTGAGGAAGACAACGACGACGGTTTGTTCTTTTGTTGTTTTCACTGAAGCTTAGGATTTGTCCACTGTCTGTCCTCGAGCCTATAGTTCCTGTTGGTTTTCAAGAATAATTTCTTTTCGTGTTTAAGTTTAGGTCTGCTTAATTTTGGAAATCAGAGATGCATGACATGGTGGTCTTAGTGGACATGTTTTGTGTCTTTGTTGATCAGTGCAAGTCTGGGTATCTTTTGCTGCGTTTGTTTTGAAAAGCATGTTTTTTAAGCTTTTCAGAACCGCTGAAAATTGAGTGGGACCCACAGAAAAATCTGGGGTCCCGTTTGGTAGAGGTTGCGTTTGGCTCCGCGTTCATGCTAAACGCAGCACGAAACGCGGCGCCAAACGGCCACTTAGTGCATCTACTATTACGGGATCTTTCAAGAACAATTCAATTCACCACGCCCTCCACCTAGTAAAAAACTCAGGGATGATTAATATTGTGTTTTAAAAATATTTTATTTTATATTTTAAATTAAGTTTTTAGTATCTTTAGATTATTTTTATATATTGATGTTAAAAATAATTTTAAAAAAATAAAAAGTATTATTTTGATGTATTTATAAA
This sequence comes from Salix brachista, assembly GCA_009078335.1. Taxonomy (NCBI): domain Eukaryota; kingdom Viridiplantae; phylum Streptophyta; class Magnoliopsida; order Malpighiales; family Salicaceae; genus Salix; species Salix brachista. The sequence goes on along the minus strand of CM018578.1, from coordinate 8,092,370 downwards.
TGAAAAATATTTTAAAAAACAACGTCAACCACACTCTTAAATATACATTGATAGTCTATGTTAGGTAACACAAAACAAAAATTCATTTTTTTTCTTTTAACAAAAAAGTAGAAAACTTGCTCATTCAATTTTGTAACATCTTTTCAACTAAAAAACCTAGAAAATATGTTCAGATTACATTGTTTTTTATTTCAAGAAAAATAAAAATCATATTCAAATTAAACATGTTTTCATAATATTCTTTATATTTTTATATATTATGCAAATAGTCTACTTATTATTAACATCATGATCTTAGCAAACAGAAGCAATGAAATTGAGACAAATCAATTATTGCCTTGCAAAAAAGGAAATTAAATTGCTAAAACATGAAAAGATGCAGGAGTAAAGATATAATACAGAACCGTATAATGTGTCTGATGATATTTGACGAAATAAGTAAGAGTTATTTATTTTTGTTTTTTTTAAATTTTTAATGTTTTTTCAAATTATTTTAATAACTTGATGTAAAAAATAATTTTTAAAAAATAAAAAATAATATTATTTTAATATATTTTTCAAAAAATATATATTTTTAAAAGCACTTTTTAAACTCTGGGGATGAAAATGAAAAGCGTGACTAAACCCAAAGCATAGCCTGCTAAAAAAACAGTGAAATAAAGAGTAATTAGTCTCCTTTTAACTTGCAATTCATCCAAAAGCTTTAAAGAGAATTACAGGCTTATTATCGATATCTCAAAAAAGTGAAAAATAATTGTAATTTGTCTGATCTTCAACTTGGAAGAACAACTCTTTGCTTCTCTTCCTGTTTTTTAGCTTGTGGGAGCAGCCATGAAAAGATGCAAGAAAAAGAAAAGGCACCTTTCCATCATCCCTCTAGTTTGTGAAAAAAATCTAGACAACATCTTTTAGATTTACTCTAACTTTAGCTTTGTCCATGAAAATTCAAAAATACATTTTCCTGTCATAACATTAAGCTATTAAAACGACACCATTTCATGTCATAACATTAGTATATGTGGAAGAAGTAGTTCAATAGAGGATGAGCCTAGATCAATGGTTACAATTGCAACTAGAAAGGGAACAAAATATAATAAAGTAGTTATCATACAAAAACAAATCAGAGAGGGAATTTTAAGTTGTAGATATGTTATAAGTTAATAATCAACTTTATAGATAATTGAACCTTGCAGTCGAAAATAATTTCAAGTTAATTTCGAGGTTTTATGGACCATACAAGATTATATAAAGAATATGGTCAATATCTTATGAGCTTCAATTGTGTATAAGAGCTTTCACTCACCTTGCATTTTACATGTCATTATTTAAATTAAAAAATAAAGAATAATGCAATAACAACTTCAAATCTGCCAGCAACATATATATAAAAAAAAAAAAGAGCATGTGGCCATTTTAGATAGAGAGTTTATGAAAAAAGTAGTTTTTTTATAAAAAAAATTAAGTTAAAATATGTATGATTATTTGATTTTATATTGTTTGTAAACAATTTCAAGCATGATCAAAACAATAACAAAACAAGTTGGAAGACTATTTTGAAACTTGATATAATACATAAGCTTGACTTAAACTCGATATAATTTTCAATAACCAATCTTAAATATTATAATACTCTACCTGACTCGATTCAACTTAGTGTTATAAATCATTTCAATATCATATTTTGAGTTGTTAGATAATAACTTTATTAATTAATATCTTTATTAATTAATAAAATAAAATAAAAAAATCATCATCATTTTCTTTGGAAGATGATTTGCTTGGTGATGGATATTTCTCCAAAAAGAATCTTGGAGGGGGCAAACAATACACCTTCTCATATAAACGTAAAGAGATCTGTCTTGCAAGTTTCGATTTCGAGTCAGGGCTTGCTCATCTTGTAAGAGTTTGGAACAATCGAGATTTTACTCGTTTAACCCGAGCCCACAAAGAATGTCTAAAGAGAAGTGAGATTTACTCGAATCTAAAAAAAAAGTAAAACATTTTTAGTCGATCTCCAGTAATATGATCAAGACTGAATCAGAATCAAAGGAAGTTGTATTTTTTTTCAAATAATAGGATATGATATAGGAATCTAAGTGGCATAATGCCCACCAATAAGCAGAGACAAAAAAGAAATGATGGAGTTCGCCACCCCGTGCCCTATCTCTAACTTAATTAGGGCCCAAAAGTGAAAGTGAGAAACATGTAAAGTATTATTTTAACAGTAGTCTCTATGGACGATGGATATTATTTATCGATGGACGTCGCATTGTGACATCATGCCCACATCATGTCCACGCAAGATAAGCCACCTCTACCATGTATATATGTGTGTGTGTTGTGAAATCCCGTATATCATAATTGTATTTAAAATAAAATAAAATTAAGTATTAAATATTATTTATCCAATTGACCCATAAAAGTAATTATAAAAAATACTTTGTTTTTTTTTTCAAAACAATCAACAGTTTGTTGATTTGTGTTTTCTCTTGGATTAATTCAGATTTTTGATTTGATCAAGTTGAGTTAGTTTTCTCTCTACTTACTACAACTCATAGCAATCACGCCAATCCTGGTTTTATAATTATTGTTATTAAAATATTAATAGTTTCAACACTTAATATAAACTAAATTAAAATAAAAAATAATATCTAATTATTTTTAATATATACAAGCTTGACAATAATACACATTTAAGGATGAAATAATTTTTTTGTATTTTATTTCAATATAATCAAACAAGATATGCAGATATTCATTTTATCATGTATATCATTACCAATTACAATTTTATTTTCATCTTTTTCTTTTTTCTTTTTTCTTTTATTTTTTATATTCTAGGACAGTAACCAAATACTGCCAAAATAATATCCTTTACATGTTTGGTTGAATCCATTTTGTCCTTAAATTATGATCAAATTTATTATTAAAAATCCATATGTGGTAAATATCATTCAAATTACTTAATTATGAGTTTATTTTTTTAATACTTACTTTATTATTTATTGATTGACAAATTTCATAATCAGTGCCCTTCTACACAATTAATATTTACTTCTCTAAAAACATTTTTACTTCAAATTTAGCCATGCATGGACAAAATTCCCTACTCAATTTTCTGTTACTTTCTTTATTTTTTTTTCTAATTGTTTCAAAATATGGATTATACCCTTTCTTCTTCTTCTTCTTCTTCTTTTTAAAAATCACTTTTCCATCTAGATTTACCAAATCTATTGCTTGAATTTGCATGGTTAATAAAATAAGTGAACTATTGTGAGTCCCTACACCTAGACCAGTTTTTGGGAGCTGTTTCTGTGTGCCTGCGAGTTTTAACCATCAAATTGAGCCATAGGTGATCTCCTTGGCTCATTATTTTCTACTAAATGACGCTAATCATTCAATCCAAGTTAAACTACATTGGCCCAAGTACAGCGAGGGCATAATTCGTTTGTAAATTAAAGGAAATATAACCTGATCATGGCCTTGGCCTGAAAGGAAAAACATCTTATGATAGCAGTAGAATTCGACCACCAAAGAGCTAACTTTTAACCAGGAAAAACTCTAGAAAGCAACCAGGATTGTTATGTATAATTGAAGGGATCATAACAATATAATAGGTGGTTGGTTTGGAAAGTAAGTGTCTTTATATATATATATATATATATATATATATAAAGGTTAAAAAGGTGAAAGTAATGACAAGTGAGAAAGCTGAGAAGAAGGGTTTTTTTTTTTTTTTTTTTGTCTCAGCAAAAAGTGAATAGGGCCTCTCTCATGAATCATGATGATATCTTCACCGGCGATTCAGAGAGAGAGAGATTGGCACCTAAGATTCATCATCATTGCTCCTGATATTTCTTTTTGGTGCCCAAAAGAAAGCAAACCCTAGTGAAAACAAATTAACAAAAGAAACCCTATATAGTGATGGCGAGTTATCCTATCATTTAGGTATCATCTCCTATTTTTTCACTTTCTGGATATTTGTAACTGGTGACTAATTTTTTTCTCTTGAGTTCACATGTGTTTGATAGTTTTTTTCACCCCTTGAGCCAATATGCTTCTCTATTTCTATTTCTTTCCCATTGAACAAAAAGAATGAGTGTTCGCAAAGAAAATCAAGCAGCCAGTTCTTTTTCTTTTTCTTAAGGATTAGGGTATCGTTGGCATATACGAGATCAAGTTTCCTCCAGTTGGATTCTACCATTTGTCGTCTATTGTTGACCTCTAAGCTCTAGAGACAACAGGAAAATCCCATTTGCCCGCTAGGGACACAGAAATTCCAATTCTTTCGAGGGCAAACAGTAAATGGGATGCTCAAAATCACTCCAGAATTGAAAAAACCAACTTCATTTTGTAAGAAGTCTATGCATTTTTTTGTATCATACTGTATATCGAAGTCACAGGCTTGTTCCCTTTTTATATCGTCTTCCTATATATCCCCTTCCTCGACTACATCAACTAGATCAAAAGTTCAAATGAGAGGAGCTAAAAAAATTTAAAAGGCTCGTTGGACAGAGAGAGAGAATAGACTACAGGGAGAACTAGAAGGGAAAGTGGCTGGTCATATTTATAGGCACTGGGGTTCATATCTTGATAAATATTCTCTCTTACATGCTTTTTATAGGATCAGTTTGAGAGAAAAACGCTCCTTGTTTTTTGTTTTTCATTTTTAATTTAGACTGCGCTTGAGCACCTGTGATCATCTAGAGATCTCCCTTACCAGATTTCTCTCCTTGAAATCGAACCAAAAGTTACTGGTGTTCTATCTTCAATAGAGGGATAGAGATAGAGAGAGATGGCAGCCGCTTCTCAAGCCAGTACTCTAAACCAGCAGGCCTTGTTTGAAGATCAAGAGGTGCCTGCACAAATGGCGGGTTTCTTTTCTTTTCCTGCACACTTGACCTATCCTCAACTGGGTAGCTGCCACCAATCTTTCAAGGGCTTCATAATACCTCCTTCACTTGCAGCTGATGCACCTACAACCACTAGTCTCGCTGAAACCCTACCACTCTCGTCTGCCACTCATAATAAGCAAAGAGAAGGCACTATTGCTTCTGATTTGGGAGGACCTCATCTTCTTTCCTTGCAAAGATCTCATGCAAATCTCTGGTAAAAAAGATCGCTCTTCTGAGAATAAAATCATGCCTTTTAACTGGGATTTTTAAAAATATTATTTTTGTGGCTTTTCCCCTCCTTAAACTGCTGAAGAAACTCTATACTGCATGAATATACTCTAGGTCTTGGATTACCATTTAAACTCCTTGTTTAGTACTTGTAACAGATCACATATTGTAGAAGTCAAATGTTAAGAAGATAAGAAGAATGGATTTTTGATTAATCCACGCATAGAATGGTAGTTTTTCAATTCATAAACTTTGTTTCACCCAACCAAAGTAGGTATATATTATATATTCATGCATGCAGTAATCTTCTCTCTGATCAGCTAACTAGGGTCTGTTGAAATGGTGGTTTCCAGGGCATGGGGAGAGGTAAACGAGTGCTTGAACAGAAAAAGGAGTGGCTCTGGAGAGGATCATCTAGGGTTGTCAACAATAAAGATGAAGAAGACTAAAGCAAGGAGGAAGGTGAGGGAGCCTAGGTTTTGTTTCAAGACTATGAGTGATGTAGATGTGCTGGATGATGGTTACAAATGGAGGAAGTACGGCCAGAAAGTGGTAAAGAACACACAGCATCCCAGGTTAGATATTCAAATTAAACATCAGTATATACTATCACCTCATAAAGTTTTTATCACTTTGGATTTTCGCTTCGCTTTAGTAATTCTATCCCACAAACTCATCATGTGCTATGTCCTCTCTCTCTCTCTCGCTCGCTCTCATCATTTTTAATGCTGTTATCATTGTGGTTAGGCTTTACAGTCTTGTCCAGGAGATTTTTATGGATAATTATTATGTGAGAATATCGATCATATTGATGCATCCTTAATTGACAATAAAAGTAATTGAAGAAAGAAGTCATTATTAACTCAAGAAAGGAAACTGAAATAAATCTATTATAATGGCGTTTGCCAAGTAAAGTAGAAGATCTAATTAAAGCAGAAATTCTAAGAGTTAAGAAGATATCATCAGAAATTTAAGTGATCAACCAAAGTATATTGTCATACGCACATCCTTGTTCCGGACATTAAATTGTGTTTACGCTCTTCTATGTCCCATCTCCTCATCATTAAATTTCATCTCAGCAAGTAGAGGAGCTGGTGAAGTAAATATTTTATTTTTTCCAAAACAATTAAAGCCACCTGCGCCTTCTATTGGCAGCCTGCATGTGGATAGTCAGGTTCATCTTGGAAGTGCAGAATTTATTATCTTAGAAGAGCATGCCTAGCAGTGCATCATATATAGTCCATTTAGAGGGTGTTTTGGAATGTATTTGAGAAACGTTTTTGAAAAAAATTGAAAATTTTTTATTTTTATTTTTTACTTTAAATTAAAAAAAATAATGTTTTTAAATTATTTTTATATACTAATATCAAAAAAACATTTTAAAAAAATCACAATCACAAATTAACTTAAGCAGTTCCATCTTGCTTTTCTGTGGTGACCACGCATATCAAGTTTTCTTACAACCCAGATTCTACAGCAATGATTTCGGTTTTGAATGTCTAAATCCTGCAGCATCTTCATGTGTATGAGAGTACTTTACCTCATTTGTTTTGTGCAAGAGATGCAAATAAATCCTTGCTCCATAACCGTGAATGTCCTTCCCGTGCATCACCAACTTGGCTTAGGGTTTTATTTAATCATAGTTCTTACCCTTACATATAATGTTTGAGACGAACAGAAAATATTCTTTCAGAAGCTGACAAGACCCTTTTTCTTCTCCTTAATTTTCCCCCCTCTCTCTAGCATGCCTCTTCTTAGTATTTTTGTATTATTTTAATATACTGATATCAAAAATAGAATACAAATAATATTTTTAGTAAAAAAACTTCGAAAAAACAACAAATTTTAACTGTTCATCTTACCTTTAATTTTCGGGCTGGCCATGTGCCGCGATGGATTTTTTCACGCTCTGAAGGTGCTGCCAAATTGTATAAAGTTTTCTTGATGATTATGATTGTAGAACATGGAGGCAAGTAGTGATGTGTTCTTACACACCCTTAGATTCTTTCATTTACAGGCGACTTTCTGCATTTTTTCCAGGATAAAGGTGGTGTCTTGTTGCATCACCCTCACTTTCTTTCTAATTTATGCAAGGAAAATCATGCCCTAGCTAGGTTAAAATCTTAATTAATGCATGGAATTGGATGGCAACTTTTCTCATTTCTTAAAAAAATAATTCATGCAGGAGCTACTACCGTTGCACGCAAGATAATTGTCGAGTGAAGAAACGGGTGGAGAGATTAGCCGAGGATCCAAGGATGGTAATCACAACCTACGAAGGCAGGCATGCTCATTCCCCGTCCCTTGATCTCGAAGACTCGCAAACTCCTTCTCAGCTTAATAATTTCTTCTTCTAAAATGTCATCTTAATCTTAATTTAGCCATGCAATTGTTGTGCATGAGGTTTTCTTTGATGGCGGAAGAATTAGGTTTTCTTTGTGGTTGCGGGCCGTGTTTCTTAGGCCCCGCCTCCGTTGCCTGATGAATAAATATAAGCTTAATTACAGTTTTTGTCCTGTAATTTGAATCAACATTGAAGCGTTTTCAGCTTCGATGTTGATTCTGATTTTGGGTACAAAAAATAATGTTATTGTCATGAATTAGTAGCCTAATTCTTTGGTTAACGTAAGCAAAAGTGCCTTTTTTATTTTCTTTTTTCATTTCCTCCTGTAATTGCATGGATATATATATATTAGTGATTTTATTAGCTTCTAATTAGAATTTTGATTGCTTTTTATACTCTTTTTTGTGTGGGAATTGCAATTGAAATTAACATCTCTACTTCCTATATTCTCCCATTTGAAAAAAAAATCATATTTGATGATGAAATAAAATTTCACTTGCCACGCTCCATTTTCTACTTTCATGATGGTCGCGTTTCTGTCTTCTTTTTCCTTTTTCTGGGCCTACAATCTAACTTTCATCTGGGCCATTAATAGGCCTGTTTACATTCTCAAGGCCCTCCAGCCCACTACTAATTGTAAACTGTAAGGAAAACCTAAAACATAGGAAGGATTAATGGTGAAACCACTTAAAAGTTACTTAACTTCTTACATTACTTCTACACTACTGAAAACTTGAATTCAGTCCCCCAACATTTTTTTTTTCATTTTCCATACTTTCTTATTTTTATTTCATCCTATTTCATATTTATTTTCTTAACAATCATTTGAATTGCTTTTATATCAACCAAGTTGATTGAATTATATAACTTTTATATAGTTTAATTTCAAACTCAAATTATGCAAGGTGTAGGGTTAAGATATTTTTAATCAATTTTATCTTTTTTTCTCTCAAATTAATTCTTGGAGTTTTTTTTTTGTTAGTTAGTCAAATTGTCTTTGCAATGACCAAGTCAAATGATTCAAGTGATAGTAACTCTCTCATTGTTTAATTTTAAACTCGACTTAAACAATAAGTTTATGTTAATTTTACTCTCTTCTTTATAATCTCATCCTTAGAAAAAAATTTTATCGGTTAATTGAGATATCTTTAAACAGACCAAGTTGATTGAATCATATCGAAAAAACTCTTACACGATTTAATTTAAAACTTAGGTTAGACAAGAGTTAGAATAATAACATTCACACTTAATAAAGTTCAATAAAAATCAAAATAACTCTCTACAATCTACATAATTATTAATGTGTTAAAAAAAAAATCTAATTTATAGCACATGTAAACTAATGCATAAAGTTATAGCTGGAAGATAGCTTATTTCAATAATATGAGTGTGGACTGCTTTAAAAAATCAACTGGAAATAAACTTAGCTGAAACTATCATTACTTTTTATTTTTTATTTTATTTTATTAAAAAAAAAAAAAAAAAAAACACAAGGTAATAGGTGCACGTATTGGCGTTGGTTCACTTTCAAAGGCCTATCGTCTTTTCTTTGTTGTTAACTGACGGAGGCTGAAAACTTGACCCCACTGTACAAACTGGGCTGAGAGACTATTACGAGGGTTTTGATTAAAGAGGCTGCAGGACCCAAATCACACGTGTAACGACAATGATGCAAGAAGAATTGGGCCCAGATCAGTTTCACAGGAATGAAGCCGTCACTTTTTAAGGACAAATGACAAGTAATTTCCATCCACGTGTAAGCCATTCGTCCCCAAAGAGCATGTTTTAAGGACAAATGACATGCCTTCCCATCCACCTTGGATTCACGTGTTCTTTATTCCCTTCTTCTTTTTCCTGAGTTTTAAAATTGACAACTTCTTGAACTTTCTAGAAAAGTTAAACATTCTCTTATTGATAAGTTTTTAGCCTGTATTAATCCCATAAAACAAGTCACTCATAAAAGTATATTTAAATTAGTTGATCTATAAGCATATATAAAATTAAAAGGATGAGATATGTTTTTTTTTTTTAAATATAGTACCTTTTATGAGAACACTAATGTAAATATTTTATTCAATAATTTTACTCATATTTTTTTTCCATATTTTATATATAAAATGCTTGAATTTTTTATTTTATGTTTTGAAAGTACCTTTGGACGTAAGATTTGAAAATAAGTGATTAGAAGATAGAATTCATACCATGTTCCAACTAATGTCGAATATTGACAAATTTTATATTTACTTGATGTTTTATGCATAAATTAGGTTGTAAAAGCCAAAATAAAGTGATTCTAGTAGCATTAGAAAACTAACATTCATATCTTTATGTACATATATGGTAAGAAAAATAAATAAAAAATAGCATGTAAATCGTAGCCTTGAGATATAAATTTTGTATTCTGTTAGTTTTGATCTTCGGCTATCCCAACTCAATTTGATGCAAACTCATTTTTATTGGATCTTAGACTCAAAAACATATCAACCTACCAATTTCTAGTAGAGAAAAAGCTCATGAGAGAGAAATAATTTTTCTAAGACAATCCATAAACTCATCCAATAGACAAGTTTTATGAAGAAATAAGTTCAACTTACTTCACAAGCATCCAAATTGATACAACAACTATTTATTTGTATGGAGAAGGTTCAAATTCAAAGCTTGAATATTTTATGCAAGATTATTTTTTATAGAAAATTAATTATTGTGCTGCTTAAATATACATTGTCTATTTTGAAAAGAATTTTTATATATTTATTATTTTAAAAGGTAAAAATGGATTGGAGGGATGAAGGATTGGAGCTTCCTATCAAATAGAAAGAAAGAGAGAGAGAAAGAAAGAAATTTTAAGTTTAAGGATTATGACAAATTTATTTTGTTAATTTTAGGGGGGGAAATTCAATTAAATCAAATATAGACTATAAATAATTATGTTGACAATAGTTATCAACCTAACTAGTTCTTAAGATTGTCATTGAATCACATTACTAGTGAGTACATTATAGTTTTTTAATAATTAGGTTTACACAACGTATCGATTAACTGACTAATATTAAAAAAAAAAATCAGAATATATGTTGAAATATCATTTCAATGATCAATTTTTTTCGTAGATGGACATTTACTTGAGACCATTTTTTTTTCTAGAAAGTTTCAGTTTATTTAATTTATTCAATTACTTTATTTTGTTTGCTTAGCATGGTTGTATTCTATAACAATTTCCTTAATTCTATAAATTACAGTATGCATTAATCAACATAAAACTTTAGAAAATAAAGAATTTATTTTCATATATAAATTCACCCTTGTGTCATGCCATTTCGTTTCCAGTCTCATCAAAATGTGTTCAGGACTAGATTTTTGCTTACGTGACTGTCAAACTCATAATTAATGCCCTCATATTACAGTTTAAAAAACCACAAGCAATGATACGAGTTAAGTGTCCAACAAGTCGTCCCCATGTAAATTGAAAACAATATCTCACAGATTAATTAAATACTATTTAGGTTTAAGGTGGATATTTGTGAAAAAAATATAAATAAATAAATCACACCCTTTTTCTGTGGAAGAGACCAGAAAACGAAAGCAGCTTATTATAGAAGGCGACGTTGTAGTGTAGCCCCTCAGACAAAATCAGATAGCCCATTGGCCAACCCGTGATCCACCATGCGCGTGTCTTGGTGAAAGCTATGGTTTAGAGTGTTTTAGCCACAACATTCTCAAGAAAATTGGCCCTTCCACCAACATACTCTGTCTCACAAACAACGTTTGTCGTTCCAAAATGTTCTAGTTTTGAGGAAATAAAAAATTGACTACAAATTAGATAAACTTTGGATTAGAAGGGATCAAGATGGAAACTTAAAAGAAAAAAGGACTAAATTAGATATATGTTGAAGTATTGAGGACAGATTCGTCGTTGATTGTACGAGGGGGTGAATCTCCCGTGAATGCTTTGCTTCGGTATAGATACATAATTCACAAGACTGTGCAATTATGTGTGGAGTCCTGTGCAGATGTATATTTAATAAGACTTTATTTGTCAGTGTGAAAGACTCCTCGTGAATTTTCTCATCGTCTATATTGTCCTATCTCAAGCAAATCATCGATTGTGCAATCATCATTCCTTTCATGCTCATGGTTTGCTTCTTCTTTTTTTTGACAGATTTTTAGAGATATTCTCAAGTAATCAATATTTCTTTTTGTTTTTTTTGTTTTCCTGAGCATGACATTCCTTAATTTTATGTTCATGGTCATGGTGAAAGAGATAAAATTTGCTACGGGTTCTTGTGTTTGAGTCATTTTTCATAGGAGGCAGACCTTACATGAAGTATTTTACCTCGTTGGAAGCCAACATCTTATCTTAGGGTAATCATGAATTATATTTTATATATAAATTGGTAGAAGATTGATGGCTTTATAAAGATTATGTTATCTGGAATTATCATTGTCCTTTCTTGGTTAAGTTTGCTTCCTCTACTCGAGTATATTTCTCAATTAATTCTTTCATGTTGAAAAGAGTTTTGTCATGGAAATTATATAGGCATTCTCATAATTAATACATTTACTTTTCAATTATTATTGACAGGCTTGAGTAGATACTTCATATTTGGCATTTCCTTATTGAATCTTAAGAAATAAGTTATGGTGTTTTCATCTTCTTGTTGGGTTAGAGAAATGAGCTTAGTCATTCTCTATATAGTTGGAATGTTAGTGCTAAAATAAAAGATGAGCTTCACATATAGATCTTGAAGGACAATGATAGAGGCAAGTTCAAGGTTATGATATTTTTGTTTAGTTCCCACGAGCAATTCTATTTATAAAGTTGTGAAAAAACATCACACAAAAAATGAGCTTTTCATGAGATGCAATCTTGAATGTGTAAGCTTGATATAGGCTTTTTGTTCAGGCTTATCAATTGTTGGGTGAATCTGGTGATTGGAAGTTTACTTGAAAAACAAGTCCCTCATTGAAAAAATAATTCTCTAATACTTAAGTTAATAGTCGTATGAAAGATTATGAGAAAATATAAATGTAAAAAAGTGATGAGTTTTAATAAAATTGTAACCTATTGTGTTCACCAAGTGACCCAATGTATTTATGAATCTTAATCATGTCATCTCACCTTGAAAGTTGCATAAAAACTATTTGGTGAAAATGTTAGTGTCTATCATTGGATGTAGTGTTTGACACATTATTAATGAAGTGATTGGTGAATGGTAATGACATGTTGGCTAGGAATAGTCATTGATCGAGGAAAGAAGTGTCTGATTGTACAAGATATGATGTAATGTTGTCACTGTCAACCATTGACTAGAAAATATGGTGTTCATTTTCAAAAAAAATATACCCGCAAATAATTTATTAGTAAGAGCATAAAACAAATCTTGTACATGAATGATGCTTGGTGTAATAGACCTATAACAACTCAAAAATATTTAGTTTACATATATTGAACGGTGTGCTTGGAAAAAACAAGAGGAGGAGGAGGAAAAAAAACTGATTGTTTAGGCCTTGGCCTAAAATTACATGTATGGTTGGTGACCAAAAACCAAGGTTGTTAAAGTAGCAAGTTTACTAATAAAAATGTGTAATATTAGGAGTCACCATGTGTTTAATATGCAGAATCAAACTAAAAACTCGAGAACTAGCAAAATTGAACTTGACTTGTGAACAAATAGTAAACTTAATCAAAATTGTACAAAATCATAAGTTTACTACCAATTTTATGAATTTAATGGAATTATAAATATTCTCCCATTTCAATCACTTTTCTCCCAAATTAAATCAAATAAACCCTAGTCAATTGCATTTGTGAAGAAGACAAACATAGTTAACTATAAGTTGTAGCAATAACCAACAATAATAAATAGTTTGTTGTTGTTTTCCTCTTTCATCAACACTACAACTATATTCTGTTATTTAATGTACTAACTATTTACCTACCAACACAACTCAGTTTTGTATTTATAAACGATATATTTTTTAATTATTTGTCTTTTTCTTCTTCTCTTATTCAAAGTGATAAAAACTTATGTGGACATGTCAAATTCTTTTTTGTTCTGTTCAGTTTTTCCTTTTAGTATATCCAAGTTGGATATTTTTTATAAAATACATTTATAGAAAAAATATTGTTTTTTTTTATTATAGTTTAAGATGGAGATACAATTGATTTAATATAGTATAAATGTTTGTTTTTTAATTTTATACATTAAAAGGTTTTGTTTTGTTTGGTAGTGCAAGTAAGAGACCTTAATATGGATTAGTTAATGATCAAGAATTATTAATGAAGTGTTAAATGTTCTTTTATTGAATGGATGTATATTATTATTATTATTATTATTATTATTATTATTATTATTATTATTCATTAAATTAATCATCAACCAAAATTGGAACTTAAATAAGCTTAACCAAGTCTAGGATTTTAAAAGTTGGCATGATTGTCTTGCTTACTATGATGAATGAGACGTAAATCTAGTTAGAATTGGTTGCGAGTTGGATTTGGAATGAGGAGGTTAATCTAGTTAGATTTTGATTTCATTGTAAACTAGCTTTTAAAAGCATGAGTTTTATCACAGTAAGCAAGCCTTTGAGATATTTAATTGTTACAATAGAAGTAAATTCCATATACGTTTTGTTGCAATAGAAGTAAATTGCATATAAGTTTTGTTATCAAGTGTTGGACTTGGTTATTCACTTTGGATTGTGACCTAGTCCTATTATTTTAATTAATTAAAGGAGAACAATGACAAACAATTTTTCATTTAGATAACAGTAAGATTTGGAATTTTATATTATGAGGAATTATTATATGGATGTGAGGTACATGAAATTAAGGATTGACTTATCCAATGATTAGATTATTTTGAAGCTAAAATTAGATTGTGACTCATAGAAGTAAGTTTACTGAATAACGTTGTGACTCTTTAGTAAGTAAGACTTCTAAATAAAAATAATAATTGGAATCATACAATGGTCATTTAAAATAGCTCCCCCCTAGCCAAGTCATTTTAGTAAATGATGATGGTATTTTTAGAGTTTTAATGCATGTTTGGTATATGTATGAGACATTTAAAGTTATAATACCTTACTAGCTTTATATGTTATATTTTGATGAGGAGCTATATTGTTCTACCCAAGAAATTAACTAGAAACGATACCACAACTATTCAACGAAGTCCCGAAACAAAGTTGTGTACTAGTGATGATACCTTTATATGATAAAATTCTAAAATACTTGGCATATGAATTGTTAGAAATATATATTTTTAAAGTTGTAGTAGATATTGCATGCAACTTTTTATTTTTTTTATCTTAATTTGGGCTGAATCTCATTTAAGAACAATACTAGCTCTTATTAAAACTTTTTTTGTAACAATTGATCATGTTTGCAGAACACACACAAATCAAACAATAACACAAAATAAAGTCATTTAAAATTTAACTTGATTAATTACCTCCATAGATCACAATTATTATTGGAAATTTAATGGAAGAGCGTAAGAGATAATGAGTTTTTTTAAAATATTTTTATATTTGATAAGAATATAAATTAAAATTTTATTTATGATTTTTCAATTATATTATGACTTCTATGCCGTTTAATAAATAGTAGTTACCATTTAATAATTTTTCCCAGTGGTTCTCTGAAAAATAGCATTGAATTTGCTTTTATATCTATTATTATAACAAGGGAGATCTAGTTTTCTCTCTTAGGAGCATCCGTACTGATTGGTATTCCATACGTCCTTTCGTAGCGACAACCACTCGACATGCTTTGATTTAAAGACAGATTAGCATTTTTATTAATGAGGGCAGGTGACTAAACTTGATTACTACTTGAAGAAGAGGACAAGAAGAAATAAAAACATAATTAAATACCTTAACAGCTATTAGCTAGCTGGTTGATCTTAGTTCTTAGTGCATGTAAATTTCATGCAAAATCTACTCATTAATTGGCCGAGGAAAAATAAAATAAAAGGAGAGAAAGACACGAATTAAAGCATCAAAATTCAATGATAGGGTTGATTTTATATATATATATATATATATATATATATATATATATATATATATATATATATATATATATATATATATATAAATTCAACCCTATCTTGGGATCTGAGTTTAAGAAATGGGTTGCTGAGTAGGCTGACTTGAGCTTTTTATCATGTTAGTAACCCTACCAAAATGATTGATCGTCGAGAGGATTTGGGTTTGGAATTATGGGAGAAATGAAGGAAGGATGTTGGCTCTTTATTTTGGTATGAAGAAAACGAACTTAAAGAAGAAAAAAAACCATTCCTCTAATATTTTTTATATATATTTTTATTTATTATGACACTCTCAAGTAAAGAATGCTAAAAAATCCAGTTTTAAAGACTGAATTTTCTGTAAAACAATTTTTTGAAGGAATTTTAAAGACTCGTCGATGATTAAATCATAATTTTATTATAAAAAATTATAATAAATGAGCATTAAATTATAAATGCAAGAATATTTTTTTCTTAGTTAATGCATAATAAATATTGAAAATAAATTGTAAGAGGATGAAGCTCTTTATCCGAGTAATTCAAAGTGAATTTATAATCTTGTCATGAGTTTTTGCTGAATTTTTATAATGAATCTTTTTTTTTAATCTTTTCTAGTCATAGGATATATAAGAAAAAAAAACATTTAGGATGAAATATGCAATCCATTATATATATATATATATATCCATTATTTCATTTCAATCCTTGATGACAATTTTAAGAGTCAATTTCTAGACACACATTCTCGAATAGGGTAACCTTGTTATTATTCATATTAATTTTAACTTGGGAAGCTTTTCGGATGCAAATTGATAGGCACAAGACCATGAATAAATTTTTTTAAAAATGAGAATAGAAATGGCCCATTGGGTCTATTATTACACTTTGATACTGTATTTCAAAAGTACTTTTGAAAAAAATATTTTTTTTATTTTTATCTTGTACTATAATTTTTTTGTATTCTTAGATCATTTTCATATGTTGTTATCAAAAATAATTTTTTAAAAATTAAAATTATTATTTTAATACATTTCTAAACAAAAATAACTTTCATAAACAATCTTAACCAGACTTGCAAACAATAACTATATAGTATGGCATATTATATTTCACAAGTTGCTAGAAGTCAAAACGCGAGCATTGAACTTTATAAATGCCCATCTAGGGTAGCAAGCAAGAGTTGTATTTTTATATATACACAGGCTCCAAAAAGAGGTACACACTTTCCAAGCTAGAAAGGAGAATTAAAAATTGCTTGGTCCAGAGCAGGTGCCATGCACATTATCCATGGACAAAGAGACAAAATAGTTTATTTTCCAAGAAAGGCCATATCCCTGAATTTACTACTCCATCTCCATGGAACAACTTCGCCATCATTGATGCCGATGTTTTATCGAAACTCTGACTGTGGATGTGGCCAGACACAGTGATTTTTGGCTTTCACATCCTCCACTGGTTGGCCCTGCACCCCCACCCCCCTTTGCCTCTTTCTTTACTTATTGATTTATTTTATTTATTGATTTATTTTGGTTTAACGTTGGAGGTTCTATCGAATTGAGAGACGGAGTAGTTTAACATTCTATATATCACCGGAAAAGAGAGATTTTTCAACTGAATTTAAGAGAAGTTGATGAAAGAGAGAATGAGAACATGCATGGAGAAGGGGGGAAGAGATCCAAACCTCTACTGAGTCACTATCGCTGAGGTCACAACAGATATAATCCAGCATCTCCTCTTCTTCTTCTTCTTGTTTTATTTATTATTATTGTTTTCAACAGACAACTAACTAAAAAGCTAAGGCTGCATAGAAACATATGAGACTTGTATTTACACCTTTTTAACAAGTTAAACAACCTTTTTCATGTATAAGATCACAAGAGTTTGCTGGGAAGATATAAGACATGATACATACATCAAATGGTAGAAGCCATGCAGGCAGACAGGAAGTTTTGTGCCACTTGTAACCAGTAAAGAAGGTGGAAAATTTTGTTGGAGCTGAATGAATCAGCACTATGATCATCACCTTCACCTTCTTCTCTCTGTGCTCTGAACTCAAATGGAAAATTGACAAGATTTGTTAACCTACTGCTTGCTTAGCTCTGGGCCTTCTTTTATGCTCATCTCTACCATTTCAACTGCAGTAAAACCTCCATCTTCGGTGGCAGTTGTGGATTGTGAGTCAAGGCCACACCCTGCTTGAATCTCTTTAAACCTCGCCATTACTTGAATCATTGTGGGCCGTTTCCATGGACGATCATCTATACAAGCACAAGCTACCTTCAAATGTTCTAGGAGCTCCATCTCAAGGCTTGGATCCTCTTTTAAAAGCATTGAATCGAAAACATCACTTATTCTCAATTTGGCATGCTGCATCACCCACCCAACAAGATTATTGTCACCAAAATCAGATGAATCTGTTGGCCTTCTTCCTGTCAGCAGCTCAAGCAAGACTACACCGTAACTGTAAACATCCCCTTTGATGGAACACCTAAAGCTTTGGTAGTATTCGGGAGGGACATAACCAGGTGTGCCTGCTAGTGTGCTAACACTCAAATGAGTGTCCACTGCACTCATAAACCTCGCCATTCCAAAATCAGAGACTCTGGCCTCCAAGTTCTCATCAAGCAAGACATTGCTAGATTTCATGTCCCTGTGAATGATAAGTGGGATGCAACTATGGTGAAGAAAAGTTAATCCTTTGGCAGCACCGATGGCAATCTTTCTTCTTGCAGCCCAGTTCAGTTTGATCCCAGTTTTCTTTTTGTCATGTAGAACGTCTTCCAAACTACCATATTTCATGTACTCATACACCAAGAGTCGCTCTTCTTTAACCTTGCAGTAACCAAGGAGTGGAACAAGGTTCCGGTGCTTGATTTTGCCAATGGTCTCCATTTCAGCAGTGAACTCTCTATCTCCTTGTCCACTGATATGTATCAGTTTCTTGATGGCTACAATGCTTCCATCCTTCAATTCTGCTTTGTACACGTCACCAAAACCTCCAGAGCCTATAAGGCTATCATTGTGAAAGCCATTTGTTGCTTCAATAAGATCTGCAAAAGTGAGCTTCCGCAGCGGCTTCAACTCAAATGTGGTGAGACTGATGCTTAATGCTTCACGACCGGTCAGCTTCCAGGCAGTATTTGCGGTGCCAGAGTGTGAGCGGCTGTCTATATAGACGTCAAGGGCTGAATCTTTCTTTTTCTTCCTCTTCTTCATTTCCACAGCAACAATAAGCAAGCCAAAGATGCAGAAAAGCGAGAACAACAATCCCATTGCCACACTCCCTGCCAGAGATGCCTGTCTCCTACGAGACTTCTGATGCCCCAAATTCGAGCTTGATCCTGAAGCTGATCCACATGGAGGAAGCGGTATCCCACAGAGGCCTGAGTTGTTGAGGAAACTATGATTTAAAAATGTTACAAACTGACCCCCTTCGGGGATCATTCCAGTGAGGTGATTGTTGGACATATCAATCTCCGAAAGCAATGAAAGGCCAGTCATCGACTGAGGAATTATCCCTTCAAGCCTATTGTTGGAGAGGTCAAGAATGTCAAGACCAGTCAACTTTCCAATCTCTTGTGGAATGTTTCCAGAGAGGTTATTATGACCCAAGATCAAGACATAGAGAAATGACATACTCCCAATCGCTGCTGGAATACTGCCCGACAACATATTGTAAGAAAGATCAAGGAAGATCATTGATCCATTATCATTAAATGTGGGCCGGGTGTATTCTCCATATACTCTGGAAAAGTTGCAGGGGTGGTTGCTGGAGATTCTGCTCAGCTGCTCCAATCTTATTCCGGCAAACTCAAGCAAATTTCCCTCCCCATGACACTGTTCGCTTTTGTCATTCTTCAGATACACATACCTCTTTCCTCTGATAAAATTGACAGCAATGCTGCCAGACTGTTTGAACAGCTCGGGTGGGATTGTTTCATTGAGGAAATTGGAATTAAGATCCAGCCAGATCAAGCTACGACAGTCTCCAAGACCTGGTGGGATTCTACCATAGAAGGAGTTGTTGCTCAGTTTGAGAATTGTCAGACTCCTAAGCTTGCCAATCGATTCTGGGATCTCACCACTTAACCGATTGTTAGACAATGAGATCCATTTAAGGTTGGTGCAGTTGCTTATACCTGAAGGTATCACTCCTGTCAACTCATTGAAGTCTAGA
This sequence comes from Salix brachista, assembly GCA_009078335.1. Classification (NCBI taxonomy): domain Eukaryota; kingdom Viridiplantae; phylum Streptophyta; class Magnoliopsida; order Malpighiales; family Salicaceae; genus Salix; species Salix brachista. The sequence goes on along the minus strand of CM018578.1, from coordinate 8,072,693 downwards.
ATCAGAGTCTCCAATGCCTTTATGTTCATTAACTCAGGTGGGATTTCTCCATGGAGCTGATTAAACCAAAGGTTCAAGTCACGAAGCTCATAGAGCGACCCCAAGCTCGATGGGATGGTTCCGGTGAGGTAATTGAAGCTCAAGTGGAGTGCCGTGAGTTGAGAACAGTTACTGAGAGTATCAGGAACAGACCCAGTAAACCTATTGTTTTGAAGATACAGCTCCTTCAAGCTGTTACTTGGACCTTTACACAAACCAGTAGGGATCGACCCAAATAAACTATTAGAGCTAAGATCTAGAGACTGCAAACTAGTGTGCTGTGAGAAAGAATCAGGCAAACCACCAACAAAAGCATTATATGCCAAATCAAGCCTCTTCAGACTTGTCATTTTCAATAAAGTATCAACAGGCAATTCACCAGTGAGGTTGTTGACAGAAATATCAAAAGTTTCCAATGAAGTGCAAGAACCAAGACTACTAGGGACAGAACCAGTAAGATTATTTGAGGAAAGATCAAGCATAACAAGACCTGGACAAGCATCCATGAGATGCAAAGGAATATCCCCTTCAAAGAGGTTGCCACCAAGTGAAAGTGACTGCAAACTCGCGGTTGGAAGCACTGGAATTGGACCTGAAAACTTGTTGCTTGTAACATTCAGGAGGTTGAGCTTAGCACAGCCACCAATCGCATGACCAAGATCACCATAAAACTTATTGGCAGAAATATCAAGATGCTCCAAAGCTAAACATTTACCAAATGAGGGAACACTCGAAGAGAAATTGTTTTCGGAGACATCAAGATACTGGAGATTCTTGCAGCTTGAAAAATCAATATCTCCACTCACTTTATTTCCCTTCAAAGACAAGTGCTTCAACTCATTGCAGCCTTCAGATAAAATAAAAGGCACAGCGTTTGAGCCTACAATCTTGTTGAAAGAAAGATCAAGAAGCTCAAAGCTGAGCCCTCTTAGCCCACTTGATTTCTCTTCAAGCACTGAAAACTCAATGGAGTTGCCAGAAAGGTTCAAGGATTTCAAGGCTGGACAAGAACGTAAGGTGGCTATACCAGAGACAGAGCCCGAGAGGCTATTCTGAGATAGATCTAAGTAGCTCAAAACGGAGCTGCACTTAGATCCAGGAGGGAAAGAAATAGAGGCAGAAATGTTGGCTGATTTCAAAGAAAGGCTCTCCAAGTTTTCAAGAGTCAAAAGAAATGTCGCCACAAGGTGAAAATCACAAGTTAAAGGAATGTTAGCAAGGCCAATAGAGGAGACCCTGTTAGTGGTTTCATGGCATTCAACTCCGGTGAAGGTACAAGGGTTTTGGTTAGGAAGCCAGTTTTGTAGGAGAGATGGGTTAGAGAGGGCGGCCTTGAAGTTGATAAGGTTTTGGGTGTCTCTGTTTGCTGAGGTAAAGAAAGGTGGTGGTGAGGCTTGTAGAGAGAGAAAGGTAAGAGAGAGAAGCAAGACAAAGAAGTGGGTTTTCATTTTTGTCGACGGGTTTATGGAAGAGAAAGAAAAAGGTTGAGTCTTTAGGGTTTGAGAGCAGCCATTAGAGAGGTAGAGAGCTTCAAGTTCTGCTTTTTTTTTTTTCTCTTTTTTTTCTGCGTGTGTGCGGAGAGAGTAGCTTAGAGTTTGGTTTTATTTGAAAGGTGAAGGAAGGAAGCTGGGAGAGTCAAAAGGACAGTTCATGTTGGTAAGAAGGGTTTTTATCAAGTGGGGAGTGGACACAGCTGTTCCTCACATGCCATGTGCCTCTCTGCCTTGTCTCTCTCTCCCAAACCATAACCCCATTTCTCTGTCTACTGGAGTTTAAAATTATCTCTTTTTTTTCCAGGGTTCGTGAATAATTATTGTTTAATCAACTCTGATGAAAAAGGAAACGATAATTAGTTGTTTATACATCTCTTTCTAAATTGAAGGTTGTTTTTCAAACACCATCGTGACTGGTATATTTATAATTTTTATTTATAAAATAGAAGCTTGAGCTCGGAATTATTGAAGAAAAGATAAAATTATTATTGGTATATGATTACAGTAGAAGTTGGGGATGGCTTATGATTACTGCTGAGGTTTTCTCTCCAGGGCCCTCCCATTGTCTCTCTCTAGCTTTTTCTTTTTTCCTTTTCTTTTTATTGCTATTATTACTATTGCCAGTGTACGTGTGATCAAAGATCGATCGAACCATCACTGTCAATTAATGGAACGGGGGAAGATTCTATCTCTTTAATTAATCAATTAATTAATTAGTTGTTTTTGTTCACGAGGATTAATCCAAGTGATTTTGGCATTTATATAGGGAGATAACTCATCTTTTTTTTTTATTATTAATTTATTACAGCAAGGGCAGCACCCCTGCGTAGCGTTGGGAAAGTTAAAAGGGTAAAGCTGAGCAAGTAGTATATTATTATTATTATTATTAATTGTTTATTAGGAAGAAACAAGGACCATGTGCTAGCCCTATCCCTCATGTCTCTCCTTCGCCTCTTAAATTTTGTAGGCGTGACTCGATTAATTTTATAAATTTTAAATTAATAATTATATAATTTTTTTGTAATTATTATAGCAGTAACTATAAGTTTCGAGCCTGAAATCATATATATATATAAAAACAATTAGTTCTAAATTTTTACTAATAAACTAGCTAGTATATATATTTTAAATGTGTGCATACATGGAGATGTTATTCATGCATCAAAGGCATAATAATTATTATGAGAGCGGGGGTCCTACCACAATAATATTACTTTGAATGCAGCTACATTTCATCACACGTGTGGCTCTAAAATGATCTCCTTTTCCCTAGAAAAGGTCGTGGAAGTGAAAATCACTTGATTGACCTAGATGAGTAATCATCTAGCAATGGAAAGGCATTTATTTACACACACACTCTCATGCATGCATATTTTTTCTTGGGTTTACCACTTTAAATGTCAAATCTAGCGAGCTTGACGCTAGGGTTTAACAGTGACAAACACTATAAATGGTTGGACCATTTCATATATTACTTCTTCGATTAGGTATTCTTGATTTTGACCCGCCCTTCTATATCCACAGTTTATGGCTTGCAACTTTCGCACCATAAATCATAATTAATTCACAGCTGCAACTTTCAGCTGGATGTGTTGCTTCCTATCCCGTCAATCATCAGTGTTCATATATATATATATATAGATTTTTTTTTATATATATATATATATATATATAGATAGATAGATTTTTTGAAAAAAATCTTTTTATATATACATCTTATATATATATACACACACTTTTTTGTAAAAGCATTATTTTTCTTTAGCTACTTGATTTATCATGTTATCACAAAAACCATCGAGATCCCTTTATGTTAAGGATAACAGGATATGTAATAAAATCCAATCATCAAGTTTGAGATTCAATTTATTGTGAGGTTTGGATGATTAGTTGATCAAATCAAAAGGTTAGAGGACTTAATTGCATAAGCTTGATTTATTTTCGTGTCAGATCGCAAATTAAGAAAAATTCTCGATACGGGGGACGCCAACATGGTTCGCAGGCCATGGTGAATGGATCATATGGAAAAGAAAAAGAAAAAAAGAGGGCTTAAAGCAACCTTGACGTTATTCAATTCTATTTATTGAATTTAAGAAGTAGAACGTGACATCAATTACGAGCTAATTCTACTTATTTCCTTGTGATAGAATGTGATTTATTTATTTATTTATTTAAAAAAACCTTAACGTTATTTAAGTTATAACTATGTGAACAGTGCATATTTACTTTGATATCTATTACAACATTCAAGTATAAATCTTATATCCTTAAATATATTAAAAGAAATCTAAGATGAATCACAAAACATTGCGGATAGTAATTGTTTTTTATATCTAAGTTATTATTCAATTGTACCATCATTCTTAAATAATATTATAGGTTTTTAGGAGAACGTTAATAATTTATTTTAGTTATTCTATACTTGATATGCACAAATAAAAAAATAAAAAAATTCTTTGATTTTTTTTTTCAAGTTTTAATGGATTTTGTTTCATGATTTTATCACATTTATTAAAAAAATTTCTTCAATCACGTACAAAATATAAAGACATTATTTTATTTTATTTCATTTTAAAAAAATGCTTTTAAGTTCATGATTTTAAAAAAAAAATAGTATTGACAATAAAAAATGCTTTTATTAAAACAATAAAGTAAAACATTTATAAGGAAATGAAGTTGGGTTTGGTATCATGCTAGACCCACAAACGCTTGGTTGACGAGTAGTTGAGCATGAGTGAGTTGAGTCTGGTATCCTGCTAAACTCGTAGATGCTTGAGCCTGACGGGTAGCCAAGCCCAGAAGAGTTGTTCTGATATATCTTTCCAGACCCATAAACATTTGATTGTAGCATGTTGTCGAGCCTAAAAGAGTAGATTAGGGTTTATGCAAAGATTATCTGAAGATCATATGTTATTTCTGACTTTAATTTTTGCTTTATGACTAAGTTGTCATAAACCATAAGTCATTTAGGTGTTCATGCTCAAATAGTCGTACACATTACCACAAGTGAAAATCTCTTAAATCCTTTCACAAGAGAGAAAATGTTATACCTTGGAGTGTTAGCTCTTTTACTTTTTAAGTATCTATGTACTATATTTTTCTCACCTCATCTTAAGAAATAACAAACATAACATTATATTTATAAGGAAACATGAAAACTCTATAAGTAAAAAAATATCAATTTGCCCCTCAACATCACATATATATTTTTTAGGATAAGTTTAGTTTTTTAACATGTAACATTCTATTTATAGGAAAAACATAAAAACCCTATAAATAAATAAAATATCAATTAATTTGCCCCAAAACTAATTTCACTTATTTTATTAGTCCTTGTTTGATTTTTATATATCCAGAATTGTAATTCATTGTATTAATTACATTATAGTATTCAATTTCTAAAATTTATTAACAATCAAGTCATGCTTGATTAATCATTTGGGATGACAATAGATACACGTGGGTCAGTTCTCTTGATATTCATCCCCTTTTCAGTATCTATCAAGTAAAAAATTTAAATATCTATAAATTATCCATCGGGTTTCGAGTATCTAGTGAGTATCCATTATCTACTACTATGTATTAATCAATAGAAAATAAAATAGTTAATGTATATATGAGAAGGATGCATATCTATATTAAACGATTGAATAATATGTATTATATATATATATATATATATATATATATATATATATATATAAACATGTTTTATGTCAATATTAGAGTATGTATATATCATATTGTATTTATAAAATCTTTATATTCTACAAATATATTTTTTATAATATAAATGTATATTTTAGGTTAGGTTCAAGCTAATTTCAGATCGAGTTTGACAATATTCATATCATATCTATTATCCACCAGGTCTAAAAAGCTCCTACCTATTCAGGTCGGGTTGGTATCCATTGAGTTTAGATTAAATTATCATCCCTATAAATCATCTCTTTTTTTTATTTTTAATCAATGATTCTTATGTGTGTGACCTATTAAGTTTTCTAATAAGTTGAACAAACAATAAATCATAATTCTAAATAAAATAAGATTAGATAATATTAAATAATTTAATTTATTATCGATTCAATGACTAATTGATTTATATTTGAAGATCAAGTATAATGTTTAGAAACCAAAGTAATTTTACTTAACCTTTCAATGATTAGTTTTTTAGTATAATTATTATCATTTTATCATGAGTGTTTTGATTTAAATATTATAGAACGAAGTATGTCTACTTTATAAAATAATATTAGTTCACAACATTATAGCCATTCATTCTTTGAATAAAAATTTTAAACTCTTTTTAAAACTCATTTCATCATAGCCAAGGACTTCACAATCAATACTATTTGAGAATGGATGAAATATTTTTTTCTAATTCACGAAGGATAATAAATTATTTTTTAATTACTTAAATACTTGCATATAGTTTATGTCATATCTAATATATACACATTTATAATCCTTGGTTAGGACAACATATGGTTAGATTAAAACATAACACTCTCTATATAAGATACCTTAATGATCTTCTCATTAAGCTTGAATCACACTTCCAAGTTTATTTTTCTCATCAATTAAGTCTTTAATAAAATTAAGTTGACCTATTAAAAATCTAATTAAGTCTTTGCACCTGATTAATTATTTTAATTTTGACCCAAATTATTTTCTAAATTAATTAAATCTTTAATTAGGTTTATGATTAAATCAAATTATCCTATAAAAAAATATAATTAAATCTCCTTTTGGCTTGTTCTTGTTAATCAAGTAGCTGATCATGTTTCTTTTTTAAAAAAAGAAAAGGATAATTATGGAAGAACCCGAAATTATATTATAACCGTGCTTATAGTATAAACCCTAGTATTCTAGAGGATGAAACATAAAGAATATCAGCTTGAAAGAAAATATTGTTAAAGGGAGATGCTGGTGTTGCTGTTGACAAGTAAGTTGATTACACTCTTTGTTGCTCATGATGTTGTTATGATAGGTATAGGTTAGAGAAGGAAGAATGGATATACACAAATTAAGATGGGATGGTTTTGATGAGCTAGAATGCTTTTGATTACAAGCCACGTGACTTTAATTTAATCATATATTCTTTTTTTTTTCTTGAGAAAACTTTATTTACTTAGGGTCGGAATTAAATGGAAATAAGGGCAAAGTTAGAAAAAAAAAAACTTTAAATTTAATGACCCATTTTGATGGAATTCTGTAATTTAAAATCTCATTCCAACCATAATAATTAAATTACTAAATAAATTTATATTATGTATAGAGTTGAAGTCAATTCTACTATAAAATAGCATGTTTATTATTTACATTATAAGGAAAATCTCTTTAGGGATGGAAATTAATAAAAACTTTCTATCTAGGTATCAAATTAAAACTTTTTGAATCAAAACAAATCATATGCATGGAAAATTTTTGAAGGTTAAGGGGAAACAATCCATCCTTGGAGAATATGATTGAGAAAGTATCATTTAGGGGTCAAAATATGATTGAGAAAGTATCATTTAGGGGTCAAAAAAATGAAAAAAATATGTGACTACAAGAACTTCATGCAACCAAATTCCTGGTTTCTCCCTCGATTTATCAGGGCTGAAAAATCCCAATGTATATATACTGCTATTAGAGACTATAGCCTCGGGATCCTTCAGGAATTGGGTTGATATCGCATTAATAATCAAGGTTATCAATTCTGTTTTGGTTGATATTTCGTTTCTTCAATTGGAACATAATGTTTTGATTTTGAAGAGTTTTAGCGTGTTTTTTCAGGGTTGTACTGTTTATGTGTATATATATAATTAAATATATTAATTAAAAAAAATAGTTCAAATCCAAAAATAAAATTATTTAGAATTGTGCAATTTTATCTAAAAAGACACAATAAAATGATTTTTCTGAACAAAATTATGAACGTATATAATATTACGATACTTTCATTATCAATCTCACAAGGTCATTACATTCTCTGATTGCTTTTAAATTTTAACATAATATATATAAATATATCAAGAGATTCCTTGTAAAATTTCATCTAAATCTAACGGTCAATTTAAGAGATATGATTGATATTGTAAAATTATTTATTATTTTAAAAAGATACTATTTGGCCGAAATGGAACTGGCGGAATGAAATCAGAATGTTCTAATTCAAATTTGGATGAAATTTTCGAAACGGACTGAAATTTTATGCTAGATAAAATATATGCCGTTTTATATCATTTTTTTAGCAAATATAAAATATTTCGACCGAAACGAAACGAAACGAAACTAACAGCACTAGTGATAATCTCTACACAAAAAGAAAATGTGAAGAGAAGCAAAACTATTGAAATCTTGCCTGTTTCAAGCCCCATGACTTCTAAATGCCAGTCCTCGATGAGCATGGAACACAAGGTTTCTTGTCTTTACCTTGTGCTGTCCTTACATGGGTTGATGACTTGAGGTTTCTAAAAGCCATCGCATGTTGCACAAACTGCATTTTCTAAAAATCATCCCATGCTAGCACGCAAAACAAATATATAAATTCCAATAAGACCATATAAATATATATTCCCATACTATTTCCTTTTTTAATTAACCTAAAAAGGGGGATACAACCTACATAAAGCCAAGCAGTATGTTTTCTCCTCCTCGTGTGAGTTACTCCTTTCCGATGACGAGCTACTTTTCATCCACTCTTTGTTTTCATGGGACTAGCTATGTGATCTTGTGAATTATCTCAGGGTGTATAAATTAATACCCACATCACAAATATCTTCAAGTGAATGGAGAAAAGGGATCGAGTCAAGAAGGAACCATTATCAATAAGGGTCCTATAAATGGAATTATCATTCAACTTTCTATTGACATAAAGTGGACGATAATGCTATGTTTGGTTTTCTCCATCCAATAATTAGCATTCGTAAAAAGTACATCATTATTACTATTATATCTTTCTTTCACATAATAGTTTACAATAAAACATTTGCCATGCTATACCATAGATATATGGATCATGAACTATTTATTTGGCTTCCTTGTCAAACCCTAAAAGATTAATAAAATTGTAGAAATTTGGAGTATTAATAAAAAGCTATGCAATATAGGTATAAATGGCATCCACCTTTTCTAAATAGGATGTGGTGTGGCTTGTTTGGAGCAAACTGATAATTTTTTTTGTGGAAGAGACTTAAATGGTAGATTGAGGCAAGCTACCTCTTAGAGGCATTAACAAGTTTTCATTCCTAACAAGCGGGGTTTGAGCTTTTTTTTCTTCTCGTTCTTGGTTCTAAGTGGTTTGGCATTGCGTAAGCGTGTTTGAAAAAAAAAATTATTTTTATTTTTTTAATTTAAATTAAAAACTTTTGGTGTTTTTAGATTAATTTGATGTGCTAGATGTCAAAAATAATTTAAAAAAAATAAAAAAATATCATTTTGATGCATTTCTGAACTAAAAGTACTTTAAAAAACAACCTCAACCACACTACCAAACATACACTAAGAAGACTAGTGTTGTCAACATTATTATTAGGATCTGTTAGGTCTTATCGTCATTGCATATAAATATATTAGTGAGGGATTAACATCCTACCTAATAATCTTGTAATGGGTCATTGTTCTTTCATAATCGAAATACATAGAAGAGTTATTAAGAATGATTAATCAATTGGTTAAAAGATCGATTAAGGCACAAAGAGCTGATATTATGACTAATAGAGTAAATAGACCACCAACAAAGTAAATGGATTTAAATAGTTAGATGTATAAAGGGAAGAGCAAGCAATGCTAGCAAGGTGTAGCTTAGAGTGGTTTAAGTTTATGCAACTCGAACTTATGAGTTGTATAGAATGCGAATAAGAGTGCTTTGAGAGAGTTTATTTTGCAAAAGATACAAAGGTCTATATATATATATATATATATATATATATATATATTGTTGTGAGTTGATATTTACAAAGGAAAATTGATGATATTTGATATCTAGGATCACACCATGTTGAGAATATTTGTTCAAATCACCATTCATCAAGGATGGTGAGTATTTTTTATTTATAATCATTTACAGAGTAAATAAAGTAATTACAGAATAAAGGAATTGATTACAAATCAAATGGTATCAATTACAAAAGGAAATCATAAATAAATGAGTACAAAAGAATAACCTTCAATCAAGGATCAAATAATGTATATATGATAACCATAATTAAGGTTGTGGATTCTCAACACCCCTTGCAAGCTGAGCGTCAAATTGGAGCGAACGTGAAGATTGGATCAAAACAATTTGAAAAGAGGGTGAGAAATATTTTTGGTGATGATGTCAACAACTTGAAGGTGAGAGGGAACATATTGGGTATGAAGCTTGCCAGCGACAACAAGATCCCGAAAAAAATGATAATCTAGTTCAACATGCTTGGCCTGTTTGTGCGAAACAGGATCGGAGCTTAAGAAAATAGCACTTTTGTTGTCATGTAAGAGAAGAGGGTACTGAGGAATGGGGACCTTGAGGTCATGCAGAAGATGTGTAATCCAAAAAAATTCAGAAGCACTCATGGCAAGGGCACGATACTCAGATTCACAGCTGGAACGGGAAACAATAGGTTGCTTATTTGCACTCCAAGAGACGAGATTGTTACCAAGATAAATGGAATAGCCAGATGGGGAATGACGAGTATTAGGGCAGTCAACCCGAATAAGCTACCAATGCACCAAGAGTAGTGGATGGGCAAAGTGTAAGTCCAAAGTGGATTGTGCCTTTAACATAACGAAGAATACGCTTGGCAGCAAAAAATGATCAACAATAGGGGCGTGCAAAAATTAACTACCAGAGTTGACTGCATGGGCAATATCTAGACGTATGATGGTCAAGTACTAAAGAGCGCTAACAAGAGATCGATAAAGAGTAGGATCAGAGAATGAAGAACCATCAACAGTTAGGTGCTAAGAAACAACCATCGGAGTGTGGACACATTTGTTGTCGAGCAATTGAGCATGAGTAAGAATATCTCGAGCATATTTTAGCTAGCTGATAAATAGACCATCAGGAGTGAGCGAGGATTATAGACTAAGAAAGTAACTGAGGGAGCCCAAATCTGTGGTAGCAAACTCAAAGTGAAGCTTGCGAGCAAAAATGTCAAGGAGAGAAGTGTTGTTGCTAGTAACAATGATGTCATCAACATAACGAAGCAAATAAATGAGATTAGACCACTAATTAAACACAAAAGAGAGGTATCAGTGCGACTGCAAAAGAAACCATGTGTGAGAAGAAAGGAAATGAAATGCTAAAACCAGGCATGAGGAGCTTGCTTTAAACCATAGAGGGCTTTTTTTAACAGACAAACATGACTAGGGAAGCAAGGATCAATATACCAGGAGGTTGTTCCATTTACACATGTTCAATAATAGTGTCATTGAGGAAAGCGTTCTTGATATCAAGTTGTTGAAGGGGCCATTTATTGGTGACAACAAAAGAGAGTACAACACAGACAGTAGTAGCTTTGACAACTGGGCTAAAAGTGTCATTGTAGTCTATTCCAGGTATCTAGGTATAACCTTTACCAACAAGGCGAGCTTTGAGATGCTTAATGGATCATTCGACAAATATTTGGTGTGAAACACCCATTTAGAGTCCATAATGTTGGTATTGGTAAGGCGAGGAACCAGAGTCCAAATATCATTTTGTTGTAAAGCCTAAACTTTTTCATCCATGGAGGCAAGCCAAGCAGGGTTCTTGGCAGCAGATTTGAAGCCCTTAGGTTCAGTGGATGTAAGAAGAGTAGAAATGAGGCTAGAGGAGCCTAAGACAACAAGATTTGTTGTATGACGAGTCTTGAAGATGCCAACTTTAGTTCGTGTGATCATAGGCTGAGAACTCAAGGAAGAAGAGGATGTAGCAGCAGGCTCAATAGAAAGCAGGCAGGACGCGGTGGATGGTAGAGAAGAAACTGCAATAAAATTATCAACCTGCACAGATCATTCACAAGGTCAGAACAAATATTACACGGAGAAGGTTGGATTGCAGAGTGTGCGGGGAAAGAGGAGGTGGATCTGTATGGTGAAGACTTGGTTCTAAAAAAATGAAATATAGATAGAGGAAAGAGGTTGGGCCTAAGAGCTAGGGATAGTAGAAAAGTGAGTCTCATGGAATTGAGCATGGCGGGTGATGTATAGTCTAGAAGTGGTGGAATCAAGACAACAAAATCCTTTATGAGAGGGACTATAACCCACAAAGATTCAAGGAATGTTGCGAGGAGAAAGCTTGTTAGGCATATAGTCAAGTAAGCAAGGATAAACAAGATAACCAAAGGGGTGAAAATTCTCATAATATGGAGAGTATCCATAGAGGAGTTCAAAAAGAGACTTACCGTCAATAAGTGGAGTGGGCAACCGGGTGATGATATAGGCTGCAGTGCTGAAAGCATCAACCCAGAAATGAGAGGAAAGGTGAGAGTGGAAGAAAAGGGCCAATCTTATTTCAGTCACATGTTGATGCTTTCTCTCATCATGACCATTTTGAACAGGTGTATATGCACAAAAGAGTTGATGATGAATGTTAGAAGTGCTTTAAGTGAGTTTTCAAGCAAGTGCTAGTAAATTCAGCACCGCCATCACTTTGAAAGACTTTGATGCAAATAGAATGTTGATTTTCCATAAATTTTTGAAATTGAAGAAAAATATCAAAGAAATCAGATTTAAATTTCAAAGGATAAAACCAAGTGAATCGAGAATAATCATCAATAAAAATAACATAATAAAAAAAGCCTGAATTAGATTTGACAGGGGAAGGGCCCCAAAGGTCTCAATGAATAAGATCTAATACATGTGACGACCGATGGTCATTTTGGGAATAAAGCAATCGATGATTTTTCACAAGTTGACATGTACTACATAGTGAGGGAAAAGGCAATAAAGATGTAAGAGAGAGATGTCTTTTTTTTTATTTAGAAAGAAATAACAGAATGATTCACATGGCCTAGGCGAGCATGCCATAAATCATATGAAGCACGTAGAGATTTATTTTTAAGGATAGAATTAAGGCAGAGTTGCCGCGCTCCAGCACATATAGCCCTCCATCTCTTCTACCGGTCGCCACCACCTTTCATGTTAGGCAATTCTGGATAGTAAAAAAATTACCATTAAATGTAACGGTAAGAGGAAAATCAGACGTTAATTTACTAATGGAAAGAAGATTTTTAGTGAGATGAGGGATAACTAATACATGTAATAAGTGAATATTTGGAATAGGAGAGAGAGTACGAGTGTGGGTAGTGTGTAAAGAGGCACTGTTTCCTATGATCACATAATCCTTACCCGTGTAATTTTTGGACTGATCCAATTTGGATGAATCGGTGGTCATGCGAGCCAAAGCTGTAGTATCTAAATACCAATCATAATCCTTGGTTCTAGAGAGGGAATAAAAGGCATTGAAGGCTTTAGTAAGGTGAGCAGATGGGTTTGGCTGAACATATCGCTAGTTGCAGCGATCGGCATAGTGGCCCTCCATGAATTTGGCAGCGAGGTGGTCGACGACCTGACCAGAATGGGTTCAGCCTCGATTGGAGAGATTGTTTTCGTAGGAAGGGAATCGGCCTCGCTGGTTGCTACGAGAAGCAGAGGTAGTGCCATGGGCAGTGCTGCGGCCACGATTGGTGGGGTGAAAGCCACGATTAAGGAATTAGAATATTCAAGAGAGCGCTTGAACAACTCAAAGCTTTCTGCTTTGGAAATTAAGTCTACAAAACAAGGGAGAGAGGTGAGAGCCATCTGGGAAGTGGAGAAATTGGAGAAATTGGTGCCCAATCCATGAAAGAACCAGTGCACTTTGTTAGTGTCTTCAACAAGTCTTCCAATGGCATGAAGCTGATCACAGAGGGTTTTGAAAACATGGGCATACTCAGCAACAAGTTTAGTGCCATGTTTTATTGTTTGCAAATCATCTTTGAGTCTTAGTTCACTGGCCTTTGAATGGTGATTGAAAGTGTTCTCAAATGCAAGCCAAACATCACGGGCAGTGGAGAGACCAATGACGATAGCAATGGCTTCTTTTGTTAGAGAGGAAAGCAAAAACAAAGAAGTCATTGATCGGCTTCCTTCCATGCCAGGTATTGTGTGCTCAGTGTGGTGGGGTTTTCTGGTTCAAACCAAGGTGGTGGAACAATAGTTCCATCAACATAACTTAGCAGATCCTAAGTCCTAAAAAGAGGAAGAAGTTGGTTCTTCCAGAGGAGGTAATTAGAGGAAATAAGCTTGATGGTGATCATGTGAATTAGTGTGTTGAAAGGGATAAGATGAGAAGAAAATTCGGAGGCCATTGGTTTTGCTTGAACCAGAAAAAAAAAGAGACCGTGTCACCAAAAAAGATGAAGAAGGATCAGGGTTGTTAAACCGGAGTTGACTCTGATACCATGAGAATATTTGTTTAAATCACCATTCATTAAAGGATGGTGAGTATTTCTTATTTATAATCATTTAGATAATAAGGGAATTAATAAAGGAATTGATTACAAATCATATAATATCAGTTATGAAAGGAAATCAGAAATAAATGTGTACAAAAGAATAACCTTTGTTAGAGAATAATATAAATCATATTCTGGAGCCTCACCTATCAGCTTAAGCTTTTAGGTGAGTTGGTTCCTTAACATGGTATCAAAGTCTTATTGACCCAGCGGTCACGAGTTCGAATCTCACCATCCCCATTCTATTTGATAAAAAAAATCAAGCACAAGGTAATGTAGGTCTGTGCAAGTTTCAAGTCCAAAAGGCTTTCACTTGAGGGGGAGTGTTAGAGAATAATATAAATCATATTCTGAGATCTCACCTATCAGCTTAAGTTTTTAGGTAAATTGGTTCCTTAACATGATCAATGATCAAATAATGTATATATGGTAACCATAATTAAGGCTTATCAACACATGTAATCTAAGTTTAGATTATTGAATTTGAGCTTCATAGAAAAGCTTGATTCATTTAGCTAAACTATTCAAATTGCTATCAAACTCTAAAAGATATGATTTATCCTTTTTTTAGCCGATCAGACACCTATTAAAGTTTACAGGAGTAGAATATCATTGACATAAAAATAACATTTGACTCAATTTTCTCCCTATTTCTTTCATTTTCCTCAGTAGCTAGATATGGTTTAATCTTCATTGTTTTTCGCTACAAGTGGTATCATAGCGGCGGTCCTGCCACTGCAGCTTCACAACCATGGTGGATAACGACAGGGTCAAAGCTTTAACGAGCAAGCTAAACAACTTGAGTCTCGTTTCTCGCACGTTGAAGCTTCGATATGTCAAATCAACGAGGGCTTAAGAAACATTTCGGAGGGACCGAGACCAAGCTCTCTGAGCTGATTTGTTACTGCGCTGAAAAGGGCTAAATGTGGTGGAAACAGTAGAGATTTGGCCTGAAATTCAATCCTTTTGTCCCTGTCAATTTGAGTTCACCGCGACACCATGGTTCCCCATTAGAATCTCATGAATCTGGTGAGTTTTCTAGATCCTTTTTACTTTAAATCCGCCCCAAGATTGATCCGCCTTTGTTTGATGGGAAAATCTTCATAGTTTCAGGGTAAGAAAATGTCGCAAATACTTTCAAAATTTACCAAATCCCAGTGGAACAGAAACTAGAGCGTGCTGCTGTGTTTTTGGAGGGGAAGGAAGACATTTGGTTTCAGGGTTTGCTAGCATAAGGAGGAGGAGATTTGGTTATGAGACTGTGGACGAGTTTAATAATGTAGAGTAGTGTAAATCTCTAGTTGATTTACCAAAGTATGAAGAACTTGGATCATTACAACCCACACTTGACTGAGCACTGCTTCATTTCTAGCTCTATCAGTGGTCTGAAAGATGAAGACTTGCAACCCTATTTTGTTTGATTTCTTGGAGATGAGCTTGAGCTTCTAGAAGGACGGGCAGGAAATGGTTAAAAGGAATTACTGGTAATCGATAGTTGAGTTAAAAATGATTTATTTGAATTAGAAATAGCTGGATTGTCCGTGAATATATTTACATGTGATATTAATTTTATTTACATTTATTATTAATAAAGATTCTTTTTTTATTTTTAATGTATTTATTGCCAATTATCTTGAGAGATGATTTACTTGATGAGTTATATAATGCTACATTGTTTTCCAAGATAAAAAAAAAACACATGGGATGGCTATATTGCTTATAATTCATAAATGCGGATGCTGCTTGGAGAGTAAAAAAACTATTATTAAGAGAGATCATTAGAGCTTGAAATACATGTACAGCAGTGCATCGACACTTCTATCCAAAAGAGAAGGATCAAGAAATTGTTGGGGGATCCAACAAGAGATTTCTGACATGATTATAATTCTTATTGAGAGAGATCATTAGAGCTTAGTTTAGGATTTATGAGGGGTAGAATTATACCTACCCAAAACTTTTATCTAATTACATGTAGTATATTTGGGTTTGAAATTATAATTTTATCCCTCTATATATACAATATTAATTTCATGTTAAATTTAAAAGTCTAAATTAATTTAATTTTTCTAATTCGATTAGGATTTAGTTAAAATGTTTAATTCAAAATGTTTTGGGTTTTGTAATATCGTAATAGGATTAAGATTTAATTAAATAATTTTTAATAGAGTTTTTGAACCCAAATATTGTTATTTAATTTTTCCTATAATAGTTTTGGATATTAATAAGAATTTTAATATGATTAGTTTTCTTATTATTTGGAAATGTTTTTCAATAAAATAATTTAGATTAAATAAAATGTATAAGTTTGGAAAATTAACAGATTGGATTTGAATTTAATATTTATAATTGTTAGAAATATTGCACATAAAATCAATAATTAGAATTAAAGCATGTACTAATATTATTATGCATACCAATATGTTTTTGTGTATGATGGATTATTATGGTTATTAACAAACAATGTGATTGTATTTTTTTTTCTTATAGGGTTGTAAAATATTTTCCATATAATTCTTCTTCAATGTGACTCGAGGTTTCTTAATTAATTATGTACATGTTATATAATTTAGAAAACTAGGAATTTAGATAGGAAAATTATTTGTAATCCAAAACGAAGAAAAAATAGCGATGAAGGATACAACCAAGGTGCTCGCAAAGGGCATATGAAGATTTACAGAAGTTACCTAGATTCTGACCACCTAATTTCCTTAGATGGCTCGGGAAAATTTGTGTAGATATGTCCATAATCATCCAATTAGAATAGCATGGAAGGGGTGTATGTTAATATATAACTATTATGTATGATATATCAATTATGTCATCAAATGAGACCTAATAAAAATTGTTAATAAATCTTTCATTAATATATTAATTACATGTTGAGAACATGATTTGTTGTCTTCTGATTTTATATGCACACAACCAGAGTTTTATTCATAGATAATTTGTTGAGCTACTTAAAGTTACCGTTAATTGGATATGTTTAATGTTATAAAATCAAGTTCTACTTAACTAACTTATATGATTTGGATAAGTTTTTTATGATCATATGAGCTAAGAGATAATAGTTAGGCAAATTATATATGATATGTTTAGACAAAAAGTTATCACCTAACTAATCTAGGAGTCATATAAAGATATAATTGATAAGCTATGTTATCTATCTAATTAATTAATTTTGATTTGCTTAGTTAAGTTAAATGAGATCCTGACCCACTAGGAGATCTAAGTGAGATTTTAATTTGTAAGAAAATAGTGGGGAATCAAATTAAGATTAAAAACCTTATTTGACTTTGGTTTTAAATATTTATGCATGCAGCTAGCATTCATTTCATTATCTTTACATGAATAGGTTGATATATTAAAATGAGTAGTGACATATCTCTACACAACATACTTGATTCTAATAGATTGGAGTAGATTTCTTGACTGATATTATAATGTGAGAATTGTTCTCAAACAAAACAAAACGTTACATATTCTTGAAAAATCAATTCTTTTTTCCTTAATGAGGATGTTGATGAACAAGTTAAGAATGCATCAATGTCATATTGATGATGATGAGCAGACTACATTTGTGATGTTAACAAACATGACACCTGAAATTTAAAGGCAACTTAAGAATATGGATGTCCATATTATGATTATGCATCTTAAAAAATTACTTGATACAACCAATAGAACTAAGAGGTATGAGACCTTTAAGAAATTGTTTCGCAACAAGATGACAGATAGTTCTGCGATGAACACCCTTATTTTGAAAATAATTGACTATATTGAGAAATTAAGCAAATTAGGCTTTAACATGGACCAAGAGTTAAGTTTTGACTTAGTATTATAGTCATTACCCCCAAAGCATTTCATAATTTATTATGGACTATCATATGAATAAATTAGATAGTATATTTTTAGAATTGTTTAATATGCTTAAAACTATTGAAATAGCCTTTAGAAAGAAAAAAAATGTCATGCTCTCCTCGTTCAATATTTTAGAATGTCTAAGAAAAAGAACAAGAAAAATAAGGGTTATTTATCTAAAACAAAGAAGCCTATTGGGGGCATAAAAAAAGATGAGGGTATTTTTCATCATTATGGTAAAGATGTTCATTAAAGAAAGAATTGCAAGGAATATCTTACAGTCATAAAGGGAAACAACTTTTTGAGGTTTCTACTTCCTGTATGTTTATGATTGAAAGATATCTTTGTACTTCATATAATAATTCTTGGGTAAAAGATACCAAATATGGTTTTCACATTTGCAATAATAAAAAAAATCTAAAAAAAAATAAAAGATTATATAAAGGCAAAGTGGACTTGTAAGTTGGAAATGAAGCAACAATCGTTATATTAGCTGTACAAACTTGTTATTTTTGTTTTCCAAATAGGATGATACTAAAATCAAATAGTTGTTATTTGTTATAATACTTTTTATAAGTATTATATTTATTTCTTACTAGCTTAGAAGGAATTTAAAGTTACTATCGAGGGTAAATGTTGTTTTTTTAATAATAATAATAATGTTTTCTATAGATCTAGTGATTATAAAAATGGTTTGTATATACTTGATTTTGAAATACCCATGTCCAATATGAACTACAAAAAGAATAAATTAGATAATCTACAAAAAGAATAGATTAGATAATAACTATACTTTTATATTTATGACATTGTAGACTATATTATATTAATGAAACAAGAATCAATAAGTTATATAAAAAAATATTTTGATCATTTTGATTATGTACTTGTCTATTAGGTAACACGACTAGAACATCCTTTACTAGAAATAGTGAAAGATCTAAAGAATCGTTAGGTTTAATATATAAAGATGTGTGTAGACCAATGATGATTTGTGTGATGGGTGAATATATTTATTTCATTACATTAACTGATGACCATTCTCTATATAGTTATATGTATTTAATGAAATACAAGTATGAATCGTTTGAAAGATTTAAATAATTCAAAAATAAGTTAAAAAATAAACTAAAAAAGTATCAAAACATTTTGATATGATCGAGGTGGTGTACTTGAGCCAGGTATTTCAAGATTATTTTAAAGATAATGAGATTCTCTCATAATGGACACCTCCTAGAAAACCATAACTTGTTGGATTTTTTGAAAAGATAAATTATACCTTATTGGATATGGTACAATTTATGATAAGTTATGCAGACCTTTCACTTTTTTTAAGGGTTATGCCCTACAAACTGTTGCTTGCCTTTCAAATAAGGTTTCATCAAGATTTTTTTGATAAAACTCTATATGAGGTATGAAATGGTAAGATACCAAATCTATCATACTTAAAGATTTATGGATGTACTACATATGTGAAGTGTATAATATCTGAAAAGATGAGAGAAAAGTTAGATAATTATAAGTTTATTAGATATTCAAAAACACATATTGGATATTATTTGTACCATCCCATTAAAAAAAAGGTGTTTGTCTAAGAATATGTTACCTTTGTAAAGAGAGGATTTGTTTTTGAAAGGAGTAGTGAGAGGAAAATATAATTTAATGATGTTTAAAAACCATAAAAAATCCAAATATAACAAGATCCTGGGGCTATAACATTTTATATTCATCTTGCAACTAAAAAAACATAAGAACTTTGTAGATCTTATAGAACACATTAAACACTATTGAGATATCAACGTCTCGTGAAAGTTAATGATGACAAGTTGATCATACTTGATGAGCCTACCAACTATATGAAAGTAATATCTAATATTAACTTCATGAAAAAGTTTGAAGCTAAAAAAATTTAAATGGATTCCATGTATACCACCTAAGTATGGACTTTGGTTGATCCATCTAAAAGGATAAACTTATTGAAAATAAGAGGGTCTTTAAGAGAAAGGCTGATATGGATTTTAATATACAAATATACAAAACTAGATTAGCTATGAAAGGTTATAAACAAAGACATGTGGTTAACTTTGATGAAATTTTCATATCGATAGCTATGTTAAAATCCATAAGGACTTTACTTGTTATAACTACATACCATGATTATGAGATTTGACAAATTAATGTCAAAACTACATTTCTAAATAGAAATCTTCATAAAGATATGTATATGACACAACCTTGAGGTTTTAAATCTAAGAAATTTACCAATAAAGTCAAATGTTGGTTCAAGAAACTCTAAAAATCAAAGAGGCAAGGAGTAAAGAGGTATCCATAGCGGGTAAACCTGACATAAACAAGGAAGTTTGTTAGGTATAGTTTACTGTTGACGGGTTACCTAAATTGATTCTCCATACTTATAATGGTTAGTAATGAAAACTAAAATTCATTCCCATTTAATTATTGGTATTTTTGTCCATAACACATAACCAACGTCTATTTTTTAAATAGAAATTAAAGGCTTAACTTGCAACAAAAGGAGTCTTACACATAAGAAGCTTGAGAAACAGAGAAAATCTAGAGAGAAAAGGTAATTGACCTATTGGAGGAAGTAAATAAGCTTGTAAATGAAGGAAAAGCTAATGAGTTTCTAAAGTTGATGAAGCATAAAAGAATACAACATCATTAAGCAATTAAAAAAAACTCCTACTAGAATATCATTGTTATATTTGATTTTAAGAAAGCTCTCCATAAAGTTCTATATAAGGCATATATGATACAAGACATCAATAAAAAAAAACCATGAAATACCTAGTAGGTAGAGTTGAAACCTCAAATTATTTATACCTTATCAAAGATGAGTTGCACCTCGATTGTACTTGGCATAATAAATTGTTGTATATCATAGGACAACATAAAGATGTTCTAATAAGGCATAATACTTATTTATTGTACCATTTCTTAAAGTACATCATTAATAGGGTATTGGTGATAGTTAAAGTTGACAAAACAAATTTCATTATAAAAAATATAGTTGCACCATGAAGGTAAAAGACTATAAGGATAAGAATATTCATCTTTTGAAATTATGAATATTGAGTGGTTTCCTGAGAATATAAATATAAGAAAGCTAAAAATCTCAGAAGCAACAAGGATGACAACTAAAGGTTTCCTAAAACATATAAGTCCCTTCTATTTGTTCTCGACAGTAAAATATTGGAACAATTTAGTTTGATGAAAATAAAATGTGTTAACTAGAGATTCAAACTTGTATATAAACCTAATAAAGATGAATGTAGGTAGGTTTACATGATCAATAAAGCAACAAGAATGCCAATAATTGAAAGGAAAAAACTGGAAAAAGAGGATATAACAATCCCACCATTCTGAACAACCTTCCAAAACTTGCTTAAGTAATTAGATCCAATAATAAAATGTTGACGATAGCATACCTCAACATCAACGCTTTAAAATATAAGAACAAAAATAGATTGAGGAGAAGAAGGTCAAAGTAAAGGATAAGATATTGCCTCAACTATGTGTTCACACAGTCGATGAGATTCCTGTGAAAGCTTTTACGAGGAAGCTAGTAAATAACTAAAAATAAACTTGTTATTTGACATTTAAGAATAAGCTCAAGAGTTACTAGAGGAGTATATAATTGAGAAATTAACTTGGTATCTAACATTTGAATATGTATCTTGGAGATATACCCATAAACTTAGAGAAATATCTAAAGTGTCTCCAAACTTGGTGAAGGAAATATCCAAAATTAGATAAACAAGTACCCAAACATGGGAAAGTACCTACACACTTGATGAAAAAGTATCCAAAATTTGCAGAAAAAAGTGCCCAAAATTTATGAAGTATTGGATATGTGAAAAAATGGGTTTGGTTTGACTACGATCAAATTGACTCAATATTATCTGAATCAAGCCCAAAAATGGGCTTGGTTGTTCTAGTGGTTAAATCAAGCTAACATGTTTTGTATCACATTTTTTTATTTTAAGTTTGTATCATTAACAAGATCTTTTAATCTATTTTTAAGTCTATAGTTTTTATTCTTTTAGCCATAATTTTTTCTAAACACTGTAATTGGTCAACTTAAACAAAAAGACATTTCATTTTTAGCCTACATCCACATGTTCCAGACATGATGAAAAGCAATTATTTAAAGTTGAATTAAAAGTGAAACATGCAAGAAGTAAAATGCATAGCATATGTTAAAAAGTAATTCCTAAAATAAGAATTGAAATCAGTTTTTACATTTATTTGGATCTTCCCTCCAAAGTGAATCTAGTTAATGACATGTCTAATTATTTAGTTATTATTTATTTACTTTTAAGTAAACAAATACTTGGATTGTGTAAATTTGATCACTCACGAGTCCATCACAATATAGGTGGATGGGAATGATAATGTGTATTTATGAATTGATTTTATGCTATATTTATATTTATTTATTTATTTTTGAATATCCATTCAAGTATGTCCCTCCTAAACTTTAATAACTTCTTGCACTTAAACATCTCATTTTTTAATATCAAAATAAAAATGATTATTGTTTACAAGTTTGTTATTATAATGATTTTAATGACTATACTGCGCTTGATGAATAAAATTAAGGGAAACAATCGTGTTATCATTGGACATTGTTTTTTTTTTTTTGAAAAAACAGTACAATATCCAAATATGTTAAAAAAATTGCTCAAATAAATTTTATCCTTTTATAATAATAATAATAATAATAATTGTAATTGTAATAATAATAATTGGTTTTTAATTTCAATCAATTAGGTTACACTTAAATTTTCATCCCCACGGGTACTTGATTGCCCATGCACATTCCTGCAGACACGGACAAGATTTTCTGTACGTGTAACACAGCGAGCGCGAGTAGTGTTTTAAGGACCAGAATGTATGCAAAGGGGATAAAAAGGACCAAATAATTTCACAGTTACTTGAAAGAAAGAAAGCTGTCACCTTCTCTTTCTTCTACGGGTCCAACAAATGCTATCATTTCCTCAAAGTGGGTCCTACTTTACTATCTGATAAAAAAAAAAAAAAACTTGTATGGACGGAAGCGCACTGAAAATTGAGAGATATCATACTTCAATTGATGACGATGACGATGACGACGACGTGGTATGCTGGATCCACGGAGCTGCAATCAACACGTGCCTGTGTCCAGTATGTGTTCACGTGGACCAATGACAGACTCAGAGAGTAAAGGCGCGTGAGTGTGTAATATGCACCATCAATCGCTTTGACCGTTTTGGTCACCGACAGCATGTCCTCCCTGTCACTGTTGAGTTACTCTAGTCGACATATACGCGCGTGTATGTATGTATGCGTGTATGTATATATGTATGAAAAAAATAATAAATCTCCATGAAAGAGTGATACTATATGGAGCGTTGTTTCATTAATAAATCTCCAGTTTAACTAACAAAGAAATTAAGATTATTCTGTTGCCGTTAATATAATATAATAAAGAGAGATGGGGGACAGCACACGTGCACAAACAACGCGTGCACAAACAACGCATGCACAATCAATTATTGGGGGGTCCGACTCTTGAAATAATGGATCTCAATTTCTTTCGAGATGATTGCGTGATATATTGAAAATCCCTTCCTCTTCATTGCGTGTTTTTAATGTGCACACACTCACTTTCTGATTAATAATTGTATATATGATTATTTATTTATTTTTAATAATAATGCTAATAATAAAACTAGAGTTCCAATTTCATCAACTGCAATGTAATATAAAAATGGTGTTTTTTTTTAATCCATTTAAAGACCGGTTATGTTTGGCACTGTGTTTCAAAAATAGTTTTGAAAAAACATATTTTAATTTTTTTGTATTTTTATATTATTTTCTTATGCTGATGTTCAAAATATTTAAAAAAAAACACTATCATTTTAATATATTTTTAAACAAAAAATAATAACCTCGTCATTATCAAACAAGCACTAAGACTTTAAAATGCAAGACAATCCCTGATTTTATTTTATTTTATTTTATTTTATTTTAATTATCACTCAAGTAACCAAGGAAAGATTTTTGTTTTCTTTTAAAAATATCCCAAATAATTATAGTTTCTTAAATAAAAAGTGGTGTTCACAAGGAATGAAGGGTCCATTAGGATAAGAGAGGGCGGTGCACAACAAGGGCAGGCATTCGTTGATTAATGATTAAGCTAGTGAGAAATTTTGGGCTGGAGAGGCGTTGGAGTGGGTCTCACACTCTTTATGGTCTTTCTCTGCATCAAATGTTTAAGTAAAAAATAACAGAGAATGAAGCATCAATGACACACGGGAGAAGATGACTTTCAAAGTGAGTGACCCTACCAAAATTATTTTGGTACGAATGAAAGGAAGGGGAGAGAGAGAGAGAGGGGGGGGGCCCATTTTATTCAGGGTTTCAAAACTCAATAGAGACCATGCCAGTAACCCAACCACAGATTCCCTAAAAGTATCTGTTCATTCTTGTGCCAACAAAGGAATATGAAGAAGCTAGCATAGCAAGGCTCACCAATTCCTTCATCCTTTGTCGTATTGTAACTTGGAGGAAGGCTTGAAGATGAAAAACCAAGATGTTTTTTAACGTAATATGAGATCTAGTTTTTCGAAGGAGGGGTGACGCCAAACATAAAAGCCAGAAAGAAAAAAGGATCACTTGCGAGGGTCATTTTAACCAACTATTTCTATTGATAAAAGGATCTAATCATTGACAGTTTCATCATTCTAGAATAGGAAATTTGGAGTCAAGATTGACCCTTTGCCTGAATTAGCTCTCCTGGCCATGACTCAACCATGCATCCACAACCAAAGTTGAGTTCAAACACAAGAAGGGATCTCCCAAATCCAAACAAACCAAGACCCGCCAACTAAAACACGGTATCAAGCACGGGTCGGTTCGCAGCCGGCATCACACACCACCATTAATGTCTATATAAGTATTAACCAGTACTAGAGAGAAAACAAGCTCATTCCAACAACTCCTTGCACAAATCAGCATTCATCAGGCTATTCTCAGGGCTCTGGGTGCATGTGGTATATGAGGGCCTTTATATGCAGTAAATCTACAGCACTTGTGCATTAAAGAGAGGCCCGAAGGGGAGTGCGAGCTTGATTTTCACAAGGAAATAAATTACTATAGAAGATGATTGTGGACGTAACTTTGGGGAAATAGTATCCCACTCAACAGCATCCTTTACGTGAATTAATTCAAGAACAAGAAAACAATCTGTGATGAAAAAATTTAGTCAGGTACTATGACTTCACAGGTGTAAGGAGTTCCTGAAATCAGCTGATCTAAAATGCCAAGTGCATATTTGTCCCTTTCCTCTTTTCTTTTCCAACCTTCAACTGAACTCTAAACCTTATCATCCACCTCGGTGGATTCTGGTAACCCATCATATTTTTGTGATTTGTTGCCATTCATTGAAAGACTACGGCGCTCCTTCCCTCCAGGCTTAGATGAGGCATTGCCATACCAGATCATTCCTGCTACTGCAATGATCATACCTACAACTACATGAAGATTGAGACCCTCTTTCCCAAACAAAATAAATCCTAAAATCAGGACAAGAATTGTCTTCATATGTCCAAGCACTTGGAATGACACAGCTGTAAACCTGCCAATGCAGATGAATTGGCTGAGGTTTGTCCCTACTGCAATGCTGCATGACAGGACTATGAACAACTGCAGACAACAAAGCGCGTGTCAAATCATTTAAAGTTACTGAGCTTCTTGGCAGCTTTAAAAATCAGGCCATGTCACTGAGCTTTTGAACAGCATTGAAAGAAAGCCATAACTATAATAGCTAAATAGCGAGCATTTAGCAAGTTATACTTCAGTATCCACAAAAGTATCTATGCAGGCATTTAATATCCATGGTACAGATAGTCACCCCAAATCGCAACCTAAACAAGTTACATATAGATGTTGCTACACATTAGATTCATTTTACCACATTAAAAGTGGAAAAAAGTAAATTCAGAAGCTGAAAGGGGAGTGCTGTATGTCTTCTAGAAATAAACAGGAATTTCATGACTAGAATTATCAAATTGTACAGTTTAGGTATGAGATTTTTGTGATTGTTCAACCGTGGAGACAGGAAAATTCTCCATGCAGTTTCTAACGTCTGACCAATTATTGGCAGGGACTAGAAGACATCAATTTTCTTTTAGGTCCTTAAAGGCACTTCACCAGATTGAGTACACCCTACAAGTATTATTATTGTATCATTCTTGTTATTTATTTTGTTAAAACACCAAAATTTCCCCTTAAGCTCTATTATTCAATTGAGCCCAAAGTTTATTTTAGCCAGTTTAAGTCATCCTCAACTTCATCAGTCATAACACATTTCCACTTGTGTAATCAAGTACTCATCTGGAGCATAAGCTAGATGCTTAAACTTTCCTTTTGGGGCAATGATGTCTAAGCATATTTGCAGCCACTGTTCAATGGCATACAAAAGGATGTTAAGACCTAGCCAGCTAAGCTCTCTCTGTTACCTAAGCATTAAACAAGTTGCTATTTTCCTGCTCCTGTAGTGATCAAGCACTGGCTTGAACCCTCTGTACGTTCTCTGATGAGCTAATGGGAGAATTATGCTACCTCAAAGTACTCAACTTCAGTGCAAATTATCTATCCCTCCAATACCAATCCAAAACCAGATAACAGAAAGACAACTTACAGTGGATGTGAAAGTGTAGGCATAAGCATCAACTCTATTGTTTGTCAACCAATAGTCCAAAAAGGGCCCTACAACCAGAAGAGATGCAGCTTGTGCTGGAGCTGTGTGCCCCAATAAGTTGAAAGATCCAAGAGAATACCTCCGTTGAAGATAATGTACATACTGTACAACATGAAAACCCAACAGAGTTATAGATTAAGTATCCAAACAAATATTAGAAATGGACAGAAACTACGATTTGGAAGAATCAAAACACAATTAGCATGCCCCAACTGCACCCATATGGGCATAAAATGGTGCAGGTCAAAAAAATCTTCTAATTAAACCATCTACTAATTTTTCTAATGAATGCAATTAAGCATATCCACATAAATATGAAAAGAAAAGGTGCATATGGGAGGGGAAAAAACTAAATATGCAAAGAACCTGTACTTGTCCCGTCCTAGAATTTAACTATATTTGAATTTAGCACCCAAAACCAATCCCAGCTTTTAATGCCAATCACATGCAAAAACAATGTTTCCAAATAGAGTTACTTACATACTGCTGCAAGGCAGTGCTCCAAACTGCTATCACGGCAGCTACAAATCCCTTGGCATTAACACTCACATCTGTAACAGTACATACTGCCACACCAAGAAGAACTACTAGTATACTAAGCTTTGTGTCCCTTGAATACCGCACTTTGTCCAAGACAACTTCCAGAAAACAAGATACAGGGATCATACTCAGCTTTGCAATCTGACAATAAGTTTTAAAAGGAAGGTAAATTTGTAACTTCTAAAATTGTCATAATAAAGAGCAAACAGACATGTAGACATGCTCTGAAACTGACCTGATAAAATCCAACTGAGTTCCACATCAAACTCACATTCATTCCAACAATAGAAAAGTTTGCAAACAAAACAAACTTCAGAAGATCAGGCAGTGGTAGATGGGAAGGCTGGATATAACCCAGCCACCTAAGGACAACAGTTAACAATGTTGTTGTGGCAAAATGCAGACCTGTTAATGTTGTAGCTGCAAGATAGCATTAGATTTAAAAAATCAGAAATGACAAAAAAAAAAAGGAATGCCCAGGACTCCTTTATCAGTTTATAGGAGGCATTATCCTCACTCCTTGGTAAAATTGATAATCAACAAAATGGATCCCAGTTAATTTTCCAGTTTTACAACTTGAACCACATGAATAAACAGTTCAACATCAATTTAATTCCTATGATATTACTTGATGAACATGTATGCATCATCTGACTGCATAATCACACCGTTAACTAAGTTATTATAATTATTGTTGTTTTTAATAAACAACTCAATTATTGTTTTTAGAAGTCCCAAGCTGTATTATGCACTCTCCTTGAAAAAAGTATCTTGTATGAGCAATTATATGTGCACATGTATCAACATAAGGAATTGTAGCATGAATGTACAATGAGATCAAAATGATAGCTTGATTGGACCCCTTTTTTTTTGCTTCAGAAGTCAGAGGTTATGAACATTGTGGGGAAAAAAGTGCAATTAAATATTTATCCCAGATTTGGACCACAAAATTGTATTACATTTCACAATATAATTTAGTGGGTAGGTAATTATGTGCAGGCATCCAGCATAAAAATCTAATGCAAATATGTAATAGCAGGCCAATGGAAAAGAGATAGTGATGCCTGGCTTCATATCCCTGCCCAATTTATACATGCACGTATTCATTTTACATTTCTTGGTACTAAATAAGAATATAATATCCAGAACACATTCTAATGAAAAACATGGACAAGATCAAAACCAGCAAGCCTTGTCCTAAGCACTTGGCTTAAACTACAAAATATGCAATCAGTTTGGCGATGCAAAAATCAGACACCAATAAGGTTTTTTTGAGTAGATTGTAATTAGGAGCATACCAAAACTATAACCGTAGGTAGCCATCAAGGCTTTATTGACGAGGATGATTCCAACAGATGTGACAACATTGAACAGCCATGAAGCTGCATCACCAGATGCCTTCTTATCAGCCTTTGTTGAAGACATTTTTTTCTATGACTTCCAATTATAGCAGAAACTTCACTGTTCGCTCTTCATGAGAGCAAATACAATACTTGAAGGTGAAAAGTTAAGTGTAATATCTGTACTCAAGAAAAATAAATAAATAAGATTAATTGGTTACGTCATGAATTACACAACAGCAAAGAATACATATTTAAGGGAAATTACGAGAATACTATAGCATGATAAATTGACATGTCAATTTAAAATTTAAGAAGGCTGGTAGTTTGAACCAGAAACACAAACTATTGATGATAAAAATGTAAAATGAATGCGAGAGCATCACAACCACCCAAAACAATGACACGAATCAAATTGGTCATTCAATTAAGGTTAAAACAGAAAGAGCCTCCTTGAACTATTGACATTTTGATTGACTCCACCTATAGTATTCTTCTCTGATTTCAATTCATGAAATATGATGTATTTGGATTCAGATCCCCTGTAGTTCTCAATCAAACAAGGTGATCTCTTTACATATTAGCTTTAAATCAACTCAAAGGAACCACTAAGGTTTGCATAAACAAGACCTCTACCACTACTACGACGTTATGCTTATTCTAACATCTAATCTATCACAATGATCATTGTATACATCCAGTAAACGTAATGTCACATTAAATTTCATCATGATCTACCTATCATACCATGTTAGATTTCATGTGAACTAAAGTGCACTAAGCTTTGGGATTGAACAGTGATCTTTTTATTATTCTTCAAGTTTACTCTTGAATCAAGCAGGTTATTGAAGAGAACCCAACAACGTTTTTAGCATTATAATTTCAATAAAAAAGAATGAAAAAAGATCAAAGTAATCACATCCCGGAAACTCACACAATCCCAATTTCAATTTCAGTAAATAAAATCCAAATGGAAGCAAAAGAAATCCATAAATTGAAGCAGATCCAGCCCATTTAAATCACAGAAAAAAACCAAAAAATTACTAAAACTGGAAAGAAATCCAGGTCAAACCAATCCCATCCTGCCAATAATTACAAGGACTAAAATGAAGTACTTGGGTTGTACCTGGAAAAGAAAGACTTTTCCGGGAAGCAACTGTGAGTTTCCCGGGAAACAAACGGGAAAACGAAAAATTCAGCAGGAGAATTCAGAGAGGCCGAGAGGAAGAGAGGGAGGGAGGGAGAGGATGTTAGTAATAAAAATAGGCCTAGGGACTTTGAGGGAAATCATTAAATATTTAAATTAAGAAAGAAAAAGAAATTGCATAGAGAATGTTCAAAAAGGGAAATAAATTAGAGGCTTATTGTTTTTAAGAAACTAATTAATTGATTTATTTCATTTTCACAGAAGAAAAAACTAATTTTGTTTTCTTTATTTAATTTCGATTGCTCCTATATTATTATATGGTCAGTTAAGATTAGAGTAGAAACATTGTTTAGGTGAGAAAACATCAAAATAGAAACATATTTTTAATCTCATTTCATAAATGCGCCGCCATTTATTCAAATTATGATTTGATTGTCAATTCAATGATTTTTTAATTAAATATTAAATAATAAATAGCCAGTCGCTAGATAGATTTATCATTTAATAGTCAGTCAGCAAGATAGATTTATCATTAGGAAAATTGCAACAATATTGTATCGTACTCTATTCTATACTTTATTTTTATTTTCATTGTTTTGAAAATTATAAAAAAAATATTTTTAAGCTTATAATATTTTACATGGAAATAAAAATATATATATGATATTATCTTTACATGCTTATTATATTCAATTTAATAACTAAAATATTCAAGTTACTTCAAAATAAAAATTTATGATTCAAATAACCTTTTTATATATTTTTTCTAAACACGAAACTAGCCACCAATTTAAATTCACTCATGTAATATAAAAGTGACTCATCTGATTTTGATCAACTGTGATACTCTCTTCTTAAAACTTATGCAGATCTCAATGTTATGACTTGCGTTATCAGCATGGTATTTCCAGGTCAACTCGAGATTATACCAGGTATGAAAAGGCGGTTTCATAGGTGGTATTGGTAGAGAAGTTATTTGCCCAATACTTAGCAATTTGACATATAAACTCTTTGAGGGTTATTGGCAAATGTGGTAATTGTTCTTCTGATTGTTGGTTATCTTTTCTTTGATATTTGTTAAGGTTATTTCCTGGGAAATTCGTTTGATGGGGTTGGTATGGGACGGAGGGTTGAGAAAAGTTGATACTGGTGATTTGAGAGGTGTGTGTGTGGTAGTTTTTGGTAATTTTTGTTTTTCCCTCTCTACCTGCCTTCTAGGTTATTCACCTTAATTTCCTTTTTTTTCCCAACAAAATCCTTCTTCTCTATGGGTTCCACAATTCTCCCACTTCAAAATTCCTTGTCCAATCCTCTTAGCAATTCGCACTGCATCATAGTAATATCAGGTTAAGCTATCCATAAGTTGTTCATAGTATAGAACCCGAAAAGTATTGGCAAACAATATCACCATTTGTGTCGCTATTAGTGGAGGTTATACATAGATAGTTTGGTCCCGCCACCTTTGATCATAAGGCTTCACGTACTCTTAAGTTCTTTTCTCCATGGTAATAAGATTAGTCCTATCATGAACAATCTCAAGATTGAACTTGTATTGCTTTAAGAAAGCATATGTCAGGTTCATGCACATCTTGATCCCGACATTGTCCAGCCTCATATATCGGCTGAAGTTGACCCTTTTAAGCTATCCTGAAAGAAATAAATTAACATTTTATCATTGTGGATAACTTTTGTCATCTTGTTATAGTAGGAATGAAGATAGTTCTTTAGGCATTCCACCCCGATAAACTTAACAAACTTTGGCACCCTGAAATTCCTCAGAATCATGATGTTAGGCACCAAACATACTTTTGCTACCATAACTAGGTCAAATAAATAATTCCCTTCAACTACCCTTAACCTCTCTTCTAGTTCAATCCATTTATCATACCTTACGTAATCAAAGAATTTTACTTCCTGTGGATCCTCAGTTGTTAAATCCATTGTAGTTGGGATTTGGATGAGTCAAGTGAGATCAGGATGCTTATTTGGTATATTTGCCCTATATTTTGAGGTGCAACAAGGATTTGAGCTGCTAGTGGTGATTTGCCAGATTGAGTAGATTTTCTTTCTACATCCCTTGCTCTTAATGTTTGCTAGAATATTGAATGTTATCTACTCACTGAGTTGTTGAACTTGCACTTTTATTATTTACCATTTTTAGGCTTGTAGCTTGTTAGTAAGTCATTTTTGTTGTACTCTCAGAACCGTCTATTTTTGTTGTAATTAATGCGTTTTCCTTATGTCTAGTTAGCGCTCCACAATTATAATAGTATGTATTTAACTTTTTTATTAAGGTAATCAAATTATATTATAAAGTTAATTTTGTTATTAATGTTGCGTTGAATTCTAAAGTTAAATGATAAGTTTGTATGTAAGTTTAAGTTTGCATAGGTATGGAACCTTGAAGTGGGATCATGCCTATGTGCCGATCATGGATCGGGGAATCGGATCGTGATGATTGGTTAATAGTTGGCAATTGAGAAAGGAAATAAATTAGATTTTGATTGATAGAGTTTTTTTTTTATAAGAAAAACATTTCATGATATATTCTTATACATGAAAATAAATTTATATATTTTTTATAAATTTAAAAAATAAGTTGATCTATAGGATATAAACCATAATTTTTACAATAAAATAAGTTATAGAATGTTCAAAGTATTTTGTTTTCTTTTATATTAAATAAGTGTTGTCTATGAAATAGTGTTTAATAAGGACAAATGAAACAAGATAGAAAATAAAACAGAAATAAAATTATATTTGATAATGACGACCAAGAAAAAATAATTATCTTTGCATGTTGTTTGGTTATAGAGGACAAAATAAGATATAATATAAAAACATTACAAGGGATTATTGAGAAACAAAGTAATACTATTTTTTTTGGAAAAATTAAAAAGGTGGAATTTCCTATTCAAATTCAATATTTCCTCATCAAAAAAAAATATTTAAAAAACAATTTTTGAATTTTTTCAAAATTGCACCTAACTCTAGAAAACACATTCTATAGATTCTCGGTGTTTTTTTTTAAAATAATATTTTTTTTACTATTTTAAATGAAGAAAAAACATGTATGATACAATTGTTTCTCAGGTATACTTACAAGCACGTTTTAGCAAAGTAAAATATTATAACTATTTTTTTATATTTTAATATTTATTTAGTCTCATAAGTTTGATTCTTATTATTAATATAATAGAAATATCTTTTTTCCAAGTAAAAAATACAACTTTTTTGCTGATATTTTTCAAGATTAAATAACTCATTCTTTTTTCAATTCCAACATAATTAACAATAAATTTAAGGAAATAGAGTTAGGGTCGAGTTGAAATAAAAGAATAAGTTGTTCAACGATTATACCAATCCAATCATAGTGATTCTAATTTCCCATAATTTATTTATTTTTCAATGGAAAGTAACAAGCATATCCAGATTAGAAGAAGAAGAAGAAGAAGAAGAAGAAGAGGTAAAGAACATGGCATTCAAATCCCTTGAATGGTAGCGTTGTCATTTTCGTTGTAAACCTAATCAAATTAGGTAGAGAATGGCTCTAGCCTCGTGGCTATGGCCGCCATCCTTTCCTTTTCACGATGCAAATATCACTCTCGCAGCAGAGACTGGTAAATGAGACGGTGCTGGCACCCATTTACACACAGACGCATTCTTTGAAAAGTAAAGAGGGAGAAGATAGGTCAAAGTTCGCCAGTGCTGGTCAACATCCAAGTTTCAAGCACTTGACAACTCCTCCCATATCGCAATGCATGTTGGTACGTCGTCTATATATATACTAGCTATATTGCCCGCTATATTGCCCGCGCGCTGCCGCGGGCATAGCTGTGTATATAATATCATATAATAAAATCCATAACGATAAACTTATATTATATACATAATAAAAAGTTAAACAACAAGACATAAAAGAGTTTGCTGTGCAAACATAGGTTATATCTTTTAGAATGTATGCAGTGTGTCACAAAAGATGACAAAAGAGCGCAAATTATACAATTTGTGCATCATTGCAAAATAGAGGGATGTTGAGGTGCAGAACGAAGTTAAAATCCCTCTTCCAAATGAGTCATCTCATTTTGCTGCTAATCTTCCTGTTAAAAATAGAACATTGCAAGGTAATAAATGAAACGATAAAAAAATTATTGTCATCTAATAGAAAAATGAAGCAAGATTCAAGTATAATCCAACAGCAGTCAAGACTAAGATGACCACGTACTACAGGAAAAAAATTGTCCTATTGATGCTGTCAAGATTCAGCCATAAGTGCATATGTTAAGATCCTCTCAGATTTCAGTACAGATCAATCACCCCAAATCAAAATTCAAAACATGCCTTAGTTGAAAGTCCTAATACTCTAGAATAGTTGTGAGTTGATTACTACATAATTTGTATATTGGTGGTTTTAACTTCAGTCCTGTCATGGTGCTTTGGACTGCAGTTAATAAAGTAACAACTCTTAATGGAGTTAACTTACTTGGGTAGAGGAAATCATATGAACTTCACTGCCACTATCCATAGTCCAAACCAAACTGCTCTGTGGTTCCAAGTAAAAATGTTCCTACCCGCCCACATGAACTTCCCCATTGATGATCTTGTCACATTGACCTGATTGAAAACAGAGATCCACATCACCCTTTTTCAAACATTTCTCTGAATTGGGATGAAAACTTTTAGCATCAACTGCTTCCTGTATTGACAATATTGCTGGGAGTTCTTCATATTCAATGACAACTTTTGTTGCAGCTAGTTTTGCATTTTCATGCGTATCAGCAACAACAACCCCTATTACCTATAGAACACACATGCATAGTTGAGTGGAGAGTACAAAGGACGTATGAAAGCATTTCAAGAACTCAATGCGTTGATGTATCATTCGATATCATAATGGAACAACTCTATCCTGAGAAACACAATTAGCAACAAACTTTCTTTGTAGAAATGAAGCCAATTTATTTTCTTTAGTTGAAGGAATTACGTACATTGCAAATGCTTAATTTGAATAACCCTAACATAATCAGTTTTAATTTGTTCACATGAATAAGCTTTGCATCTTTTGTTTTATGCTCATTTGTAGTTTTGTTACATGTTCCTTATGAAAAAACCAAAATCTAAACAGAAGCATAAGCATAAGAGGATAACAATGAATGATGTATATAAGAACAACAAAACCATAGCAAGCAAGTGGACACACATATTGATGAAGTTCAAGGAATAAATAGCTCGGAAGACTAAAAACATAAACCACGAACCCGAGTACTATTGGAAAGACAAAAGAGGGCAAAAGAGTTAATCATATCAAGAGAACTCAATTGTTTTAAGGGGAATACCGTTGTTGAGAATCATTGTATACGATTGATTTATAAAGAGGAGGGAAAAAATCTTTAAATGCGCATATGCCAACAATGTAAGAAACTAATAAATTGAAAGAACAAAAAGAAATGCAAACCTAGATAAATCAACGAATGAAAAATGGATGAACCGCTAATAAACAATTAATCAATTTTTGCATCAAACTTAATTTAATTTCAAATACAATAATACCCCTTCAATGATGATTTCAATCTCACCTTATCTCAATCTAACCCTTTTGTTTCTGTTTGTAAGTTATTCATTTTTGTCATTTAATATTGATTTTCACCTATGCCGTAGTCAAATATCTCCTAAAAAGAGGGGGGGAAATGCAGTACAGATTTTTTTGTCCAAGCCGAGACAGTGCATTGTTGTTTTCAAGTGTTGTATTGTAGTTGTTGAAACATTTTTATTGTGTACTAATACAGTATTCAACTGGTTTTGCCATTAAAAAACACTCATGTAAGATCTAGAATTGCAAATGAATGTCTGTTGAAGTTTAGGGGGAAAAAATCAAGCAAAGACAGACCCAAATTGTTTTAAAAATCAACCCTACCCATACCAGATTTTCTGCAATCGAAGCTTTTGTAAGGGTTGTTAATGGCAGATTCTCCTGTAATAAATCAACATAATGTCAAAACCCAAACCTAGTTCTTTGCTAAGCCCAAACCCAATAAATTTCTGCCCCTAGCTTTCTTCTATATGACCTGAAAATAAACGTTTTAATAAGAAAGAAAGAAAGAAAGAACTCTGAAGCAAAAGCTGCTGCAAAAATATAACCTTAAGACAACATTTTAAAAGAAGTGATTCTAGAGGTACATGCTATCTTCTGAAAAGAGCGAGCTGATTAACTTTACAACACAACCAAAATTAAGATAAATAAATAAATTGAGAGAAAAAATTAATAATCCTTTGAGAAAGGTTTCTGGCTGCAGTTTTGATACCATAAAAGTGGAGAATAATCATTGAGTCTATCAAAAAGAATTTTGGATGATATATTATCTCTATATATCCGGTGAGCTCGCAAAACTAAGCTGAGGGTTGACAGAAACACCACACCTAAATAATAATAAAAAAAAAGGGCTAGCTAGCTAGTCTAATGACCATTTTTATCTTGCAATAATTCATAAAAGTTTTCTGTAGCAACACCAGCAAGCTAAGGAAATCCCACTTAGTTGACAACACAATCAATCACCAACCAGTAAAATTAAGTATAGGCAAGTGAATATGGTCTTTAATTTTCAGGATCTATGAAATTACTCGAGATGTAAGGGGGAAAAAAAGTGCAGGCAAGTGAAAACTACAGAAGAAAATGATAATTAAGTTCACACAATTTATCGGGAAATAGTAGCTTGAGATTTGTTAAAGAAACATTTCTATGTTGATTATTGTTAAAGAACTTAATGATAATTAAGTTCACACAATTCTATGTTGATCCTTGATGAGAAGTAAAATTTTAATATGCAATCAATTCAATTTTGGAATGAAATAAGAAAATGCTCAAAATGAAGCAATAGAATCAATTGTCTAATAACCAAGACCATTTTTGGATATGATGTTTACAAAGATAACAACAAAGACTTGAAGGCAATTTCTTAGACAACCCATTAAGCCTAATCTCCAAAGGATTCAAGTTATCTAGAACTCGAACATCTCTTAAACAAAGGGGGAAAAAACAGAGCAGATTGTTGACAAAGTTGAAATAGTGTAGTGTTGTTTATCATTGATGGATTATAGAAGTTGAAGCATGTTCATTTTGTACTATGACAGTATCAAACTTGTGTTGCCATCAAAAAACAGACATCTGAAATTTAAAAGTGCTAATGAGTGTCTATTGCTGTTAAGGAACAAAAAAAGTAAGGAAAGACAGCCCCTATTTTTTTTCAAAAATCCACCCTACTCATACCAGATTTTCTGCCATGGGAGTTCCTGTATGGGTCATCAATGGCAACCTCTCCTCTAATATATAAACATCATTTCAATACTGAATTTTTGTCAATCTTGCATTCACTCTTCATTATAATTGTTCTCTCACTTATTCATTACTCCAAGCCCAAACTCTATTAATTTCTTTCTCTAGGTTTCTTGTATTCATCTTACAAACTCAACCTTGCGATTGAGTCAATAAGCTAATTACCTAGAGCATGTTTTGAGGTTCTATGTTTATCCTTGATGAGTATGCAATCAATTCAATGTTGGAATGAAATCAGAAAAATGCTCAAAATGAAGCAATGGAATCAATTGTCTAATAACCTAGACCAATTTTGGATATGATGTTTACAAAGATAACAACAAAGACTTGAAGCTAATTTGTTAGACAACCCATTAAGCCTAATCTCCAAAGGATTCAAGTTATCCAAAACTCAAACATCTCTTAAACAAAGGGGGGAAAAATAGAGCAGATTGTTGGCGAAGTTGAAATAGTTTAGTGTTGTTCATTGTTGATGGATTATAGCAGTTGAAAAATTTTTGATTTTGTATTACGACAGTATAAAACTTGCGTTGGCATTAAAAAAAACACGTGAAATTTAAAAGTGCTAATGAGTGTCTATTGCTGCTAAGGAACTAAAAAATTAAGCAAAGACAGCCCCTATTTTTTTCAAAAATCCACCCTACTCATACCAGATATTTTGCCATGGGAGTTCCTGTATGGGTCATCAATGGCAGCCTCTCCTCTAATATACCAACATCATTTCAGGACTGAAATTTTGTCAATCTTGCATTCACTCTTCATTATAATTGTTCTCTCACTTATTCATTACTCCAAACCCAAACTCCATTAATTTCTTTCTCTAGCTTTCTTCTACTCATGTTACAAACTCCACCTTGCGATTGAGTCAATAAGATAATTACCTAGAGCATGTTTGGAGGTTCTATGTTTATCCTTGATGATTAAAAGAATTTGAATATGCAATCAATTCAATTTTGAAATGAAATAAGAAGATGCTCAATATCAAGCAATGGAATCAACAGTCTAGTAACCTAGTGCATGTTTGGAAATGATATTGATAAAGAGAATAACAGAAAATTTAAGCTCAATGGTGGCAAAATTCATGAAGCCCAATATCAAAAGGATTCGAGTTATCTACAATTCCAATGCTGTTTTTTATGTTAATTTTATCTTTTTTTTAACATTAACGATAGCAAACGATAATGAAG
This sequence comes from Salix brachista, assembly GCA_009078335.1. Lineage (NCBI taxonomy): Eukaryota > Viridiplantae > Streptophyta > Magnoliopsida > Malpighiales > Salicaceae > Salix > Salix brachista. The sequence goes on along the minus strand of CM018578.1, from coordinate 8,034,552 downwards.
GCCAAAGAAGACCAAGGGTCATTTCAATGAAAGCAAAACAATGTGTATCGTATAAGCCAATACAAACAGTAACAGCACAAACGCAACAATGGTTCGAAAGAACTATGGGTATAGGTAAATTTCCAAGACAGGAAAACCATTGCATGAAAAAGTAAACATATATAAACATTATAGGAAAAAGCTAACAGTATCAAGAGCAAAGCAACCAAAGCTTGTCGAGCATAGAAAATGAGATGCGAACAACAAATAATGCAAAAGCAAAGCCAAGCCAACCAAGAAGCAGAACTACTCATAATGAAAAAAAATTGATAGAGAAAGTGGCATAGCAAGAAAAATTAATACCTAACAAACGAACCTGACTAACAATGCAGCAAAGTTTGCAAAGAGAAAGATGAGGGACCAAAAGAAAAGCGCCGCAGCCAATAAATGGACCTTTAAAGCAGCCTTGCAACAACAATTCTTCCTGAAACATTTGAACACTTGTATTAAGGAAAAGAAATCCAAAACTCATTTGTAATGAAGGCTAAACAATGAGGAATTGATATTTAAATGCAAAAGCAACATTACAACTGCTAGACCAGCTTCTGAAAAAGATGGGCATTGTTAAATTTCCAAACAAAAAAACCACATTGATTTCTATGGTTTTTCCGGATTTAGATTCGAATACAATAATACCCCTTCAATGGTGTTTTGAATCTCACCTAATCTCAATCTAAGCCTTTTGTTTCTATTTATAAGTTATTCATTTTTTTCATTTAATATTGATTGTCACCCAAGCTATAGTCAAAAATCGCCTTAAGAGAGGGAAAAAAATCCAGGAATATTTTTCCTCCAAGCCGAGATAGTCCATTGTTGTTTTCTAGTGTTGGATTGTAGTTGATGAAAAAAATTTATAATATGTAATTTTTTAAAAGAATTTCTCAATATTTCCATTGACAGTGATGTAAAGTAGTGGTACCAATTTCGAATATGCAGTGCATGAATGCCTTGCATGGCATGCTGTTTTTTAAGCAGTATAACTCTCTCACTCATTCATTACTCCAAGCCAAAACCCAATTAATTTCTTCCTCTAGCTTTGTTCAACTCATCTAACAAAACCCAACCTTGCGATTGAGTGAAGAGGCTAATTACCTAGAGCATGTTTGAAGATTTTATGTTTATCCATTGTGATAAGAAAATTTTTAATATGCAATCAATTCAATTTTGAAATGAAATAAGAAGATGCTCAATATCAAACAATGGAATCAATAGTCTAATCACCTAAAGCATGTTAGGAGATGATTTTTAAACAGAGAATAAAAGAAACTTGAAGCTCAATTGCAACGAAATCTATGAAGCCCAATCTAAAAAGGATTTGAGTTATCTAGGACTCCAATGTTGAAAAAAAATTTAATGTTATCTTTTTATTAACATTTACGATAGAAAATGATAATGAACGCCAAAGAAGACCAGGAGTCATTTGCAATGAAAGCAAAACAATGAAAGCTTGTTCCACATAAAAACTTAGATGCAAACAACAAAGAATGCAAAAGCATAGTCAACCAAGAAGCAGGAAAAACTAAGAATGAAATAAACACAGACGTTAAAGGGAAAGGGGAAAAAATTTGACTAAGTATTGCGGCCAGTTGGCAAAAACACTCTCTTAACTTCTTCTCTCTTCCACCCCTAAATTTATCTTCAAAACAAAAAATGCCCCCCACAACTACTCTTCCAATTCAAAACCTAACATGGTAATAATCAAAATATCCAAAGCTGCATAAACCCATCAACAACCTCTATTTCCTCTGTAACAACATTTAACATCCTCTCCTAAAAACTTCTGTCCTTTAAGCTTTCCCTCTCAATCCCGAATTCCCTTTTCTAAACCAATAACTGCCCTTTAATTTTTTGCATTTCTTCCCTTCCGGACTCTCCATTGTTAAACTAATCGTGACAGCATATTACATATAGCTACCAGGGAATTTTACTCTGAATTGGCATGTGAGTTCATGAGATTTGCGAATAAAATATGTAAAAGAAATTCCACAATAGTTGGAGGTGTCTCTTTTTTCTCTTATATTTTTTCCTTTTTCGAAGAGGGAGTTTGTTTGATGGATGTTGCACAGTGTTTTTCGAAATTATTTTTTTAATATTAATACAGGCAATGGTAAGGTGAAAACAATAAAAGGACTAAATTAAATGAATGGAGAAAGTAGCATGACAACCACGTTAAAAGAACCGAAAAGATAGCATTAACAAAAAATAAAAGGCATGAAAAGAAAGAAAGGATGCACGAAGCAATTATCAACCATCTTGTTGCAGAACTTGATGTTATCTAATTTTTTAATGTATACTTATGGCTCCACATTTTCTTTTCTAAAATGCTTTTCATATATTTTTTTTTAATTTTAACTTATGATATAAAAATCATTGATAGATTAATTTTATATATGTATATATAATATTTTGAGACAATTATTTTTAAAAGGATATGAATTGTAGTACCAAACAATGCCTCTATTATTTAATAGCATATTTTGAGACAATTTTCTCTCTTGAAAATTGAAAAAGAAAATATAGAAAATCATCCATCCATCCATCTATCCCTCCAAATCCAAACCCAAAAGGTTACAAAACACTTTTAAAACATACGGGAGAAGGGCATCACCAAACACATCAATCTTTAATCCTACTTTGAATCTTACTTACCGAGCTTGAAGACGAACAAATCTCGTAGTCATCGCCCCCCCCCAGGAGCTTCTCCTCTTCTCTCTCATTCTCACACACATAATAAATAAAAAGTTTTATTACAAAACCTTACACTTTCCATTCAATTATTATTCACCACCGCCACCAATAATGTTTTTTTTGTCTTTTTTCACATCTTCATACCCAAAAAAAATCAACCCCATACCGATAAATCCTAAAAAGATCCAATCTTTCACCCTAAAAAATCACACTCAAATAAACCCTAATTCTCCCTCAAAACCCGACTAAAATTCTTTCTCAAAATCCAAAATTGAACCAGACCCATTTCAATTCTCCCATCAAGAACCGTAAAAACAACAAAATCAAGAAAAAAATTAGATACCTATTTTTTTTGTATAGTTGATGGGCACAGTCAGGTTTTCTAGCAGAGACATGGCAATATTTGTTCCCACAATCTCAATCTTCAATGGCTTTCCATCCAGTTGAATATTATTGTATCTGTTGACAGCAGAGACAGCATCTTCCTGCCGTGCAAAGACTATCTCCGCCGTTCCCTGCCATAAATTACCTTTCTTTTTTGTAATCTTGAGAGAAATAAATAATTTCTAGATTATGAAAGTAGATGAACTGATTGATTACCTCTGATCTTCCACTCCTATCATAATGGACTGAATATCGTTTAAGGTCACCAACCTCCGAGAAAAGCTCCTGTACAGAAATCAGTACCGATAAATCCTAAAAAGATCCAATCTTTCACCCTAAAAAATCACCCTCAAATAAACCCTAATTCTCCCTCAAAACCCGACTAAAATTCTTTCTCAAAATCCAAAATTGAACCAGACCCATTTCAATTCTCCCATCAAGAACCGTAAAAACAACAAAATCAAGAAAAAAAGTACATACCTATTCTTTTTGTATAGTTGATGGGCACAGTCAGGTTTTCTAGCAGAGACATATCAGCAGGAACGGCCTCATCAAACCCTTCATCATCAATCCCGCTCAACACCTCACACCTTCTCCTTCGATTTTCTCTCCCTCTCTCTCTCCTGGCCCTCACCGCGGCTCTTGGATCTCATCGAAAAGAAAATGAAGAGGAAAACCGAAAAGAAAAGATGAAATGGGCGTAAAGAGAATGAAAAGAAAAAACCAAAAAGAAAAGATGAAATGGGCGCAGAGAGAATGTAAAGAAAAGACCGAAGCAGCCCCTACAAACAAAACCAAACAGGCGAGCTCATTAAGGGCAGAAGCGTCCGGACACTGCCACAATCCACAGTGTTTTCAGTCTTGGTGCACAGTGCACAGCACAGTGTTTCGGCCACACGGTTTATATGTTAGTTAATATATATATATATATATGGTTAAATTAATTGCTCCCGTGAGACCTAAAATCAAGAGGACATAACAATAACTTGTACTAAAACATCACTTTTTTATTTGAATTTTATAAAAGGCCCATTCAACAAGATAGACCCAAGCCCAAGCGTGTGTAACATGGAAGCTGAACCGATCTTTTCCCGTGTCACGAGGCTCTCGAGTTTAAAACCATGAAAATAGCCTTGGGCTTTCAGGAATCAAACGGGTACTTGAATCCGTAATAGAAATGTAATCTTCCCACCATATTAACAAATAACTAAAAGAATACGAAAATCACTGTGCACACACTCACAAAACACTGTGGACGCGAGCTTTTTCATCCGTGTGTCGCGCGAGTTCGTCCACCCTATTTTTTTTTGTTTTTTCCCTCTGTGAACAGTGCATTACCGATTAAAGCCCCCCAAAAAGACAAATTAGTGCACAGTTGCAGGGGCTCTCTCGGGTTTTCCCTCTTTTTTTGCACAGTGTGCTGACGAAAATGGGCATCTAAAACGACAAATTAGCTCACAGGAGACGGGGGGCAGGGCCGTCCTTTCCCATAAGGTATTTTCGTAATAATGGGTGGGGACAGGGGCGTATCGGTAATTGACCCATTATTTTATTATATTTTCGCGCGGACGACTGGCGCGTGTCCGTCCTGCGCCAGCGAGGTTTCCCGCTTACACGCCACGTTGGCGGCGCGTGCGGTGTCGTTCCGCCGTCACAAATTGACTTCCGCCGTCCCACAAGATGCGCCGGGATGTCCTCTCTCTACCGTCGCGGCGCGTTCCCGTCGTAGATGTCCGGTTAAGCGGCGCCGGACGGTTTTCTCACGGACGTCGCTTTCTCTCTCTACCGCCCCCAAAGTCAGCTCCGGTCCCTGATGTTTGTGGAAAGTTTATTTTGATCCCTGAGGTTTTGATTTCGTTGTTATTACTAATTTATTCAAATTAAAGTTTAATTGTTTTCAATTGTGCCCTTCAATTAAAACTGATTATATAAGAAAGTTTTATGTCAGTCCTTATACTTTTGATTTTGTATTTATTTTTCATTCCTTCAATTATTCCGGTACGGAAGTTGTGATTTCTTTGATTTGGTCCTCCAATTGAAATTGGTAATATATACAAAGTTTGATTTCAGTCCCTCTTCTTCTGATTTTATTATTTCAGTCCCTCCCGCAGATTGCATTATTTATTTTTTGTCCTCCAATTTTTTTTTTTTAATTTTAACAATTAATTTAATATATGTTATTTTTTTTTAATATATTCTATTAATTCTTTTTTTTAATGTTTATTGTTATTTTTTATCAATTGATTTTTTTATTGTTTTTTATGCAAATATTTTGCTTTTTTTTAATAATTTTCCATGGAAATTTAATTATTTGAATTGCTTTTTTATTAATATTGCTAATTTTATCTTTCAAATAATATATTCTATTAATTATTTTTTTTAATATTTATTTTTTATTTTTGATCAATTGATTTTTTTATTGTTTTTTATACAAATATTTTGCTTTTTTTTTTAATTTTTCATGTAAATTTAATTATTTGAATTGCTTTTTTATTAATATTGCTAATTTTTTCTCTTTGTTCATTTGTTTTGTTTTTTGCTTCTTTTTTTTCTTTGGATTGAATGATTTTTATGATTTAACTATTTACACAATAATAATGATAATTTTAGTTATTGGTTTTTTTTACTTTCTTTTATAAATATTTTGTTTAAGTACAATTGAGTTTGTTTTTTATAGTGTTTTTGGTCAGAAAACTATTATAATATTTTTATTCTTTTTTTAAAAAATTATTTTTTACATTAACAAATCAAAATAATCTAAAAACGTCATTTTTTTAATTTAAAATGTAAAATAAAAAACAAAAATTTAAATTTTTTATTTTAATATTGTGGGTATTTTCACAATTTAAATTTTATTGCTGTTTTATTTAAATTGAATTATAAATTGAATTAATCTTAATATAGTGAACTGAATAATTCAGATATCCGAGTTTTCTTGCTTTTTTAATGGTGATGATAAATTTATGCTTTTTTATTTAACTTTATATCAATTTTAAATTCATATATTTTATAGAAAACTTGCACTTAACATGAACTCTGCAAAGATTTATTATTTTAACTAAATTTATATTACAATAAAATACACATAATTAGTATTTTTTACATTGAAAAAAAAATTAATTCAGTAATAATAATAATAACAATAATAATAATAACAATAATAACAATAATAATAATAATAATAATAATAATAATAGCAATAATAATAATAATAATAATAATAATAATAATAATAATAATAATAACAATTATTTTTGTTAGTAACTCTTTTGTTAATATTTTTTTTGCTCTTCATAATTTAGTAATTTTTATTGTTTTGACAGTAATGGTGTTAATTTTTTTTATATATATTTTTAGTCTTTCGCCTAAGAATATATATAGGGAAAAGAAAACATGACCTAGGATTTTTTTAATATAAAAAATTAATATAAGTATTCTGAAATACATTTAATATAGTTATATAATAGTAGATGATCGGCCACACAATTACAAATAACCGATTAAAACACATTCACAAATTAATTTTTTTTTTTTGTTGAATAATGCCTACTTTTGGCCATGTATATATAAGTGTACTTAACACAACAATAATAATAATAATCACAATAATAATAATAATAATAATAATAATAATAACAAAAATAATAATAACAATAATAACAATAATAATAACAATAATAATAATAACAATAATAATACCAATAATAATAATAATAATAATAATAATAATAATAATAATAATAATAATAATAATAATAATAATAATAATAATAATAACAATAATAATAATAATAATAACAATTATTTTTGTTAGTGACTCTTTTGTTAATATTTTTTTTTGCTCTTCATAATTTAATAATTTCTATTGTTTTGACAATAATGGTGTTAGTTTTTTTTTATATATATTTTTAGTTTTTCGCCTAAGAATATATATAGGGAAAGAAAACATGACCTATGATTTTTTTAATATAAAAAAATAATATAACTATTCTGAGATACATTTAATATAGTTATATAATAGTAGATGATCGGCCACACAATTACAAATAACCGATTAAAACACATTCACAAATTTAATTTTATTTATTTATAGAATAATGTCTACTTTTTTCCATGTATATATAAGTGTACTTAACACAATAATAATAATAATAATAATAACAACAATAATGATAATAACAATAATAACAATAATAATAATAATAATAACAATTATTTCAATAATAACAATAATAACAATAATAATAATAACAATAATGATAATAACAATAATAATAATAACAATAATAACAATAATAATAACAATAATAATAATGATAACAATAATAATAATAACAACAACAATAATAATAATAACAATTATTTTTGTTAGTAACTCTTTTGTTGATATTTTTTTTGCTCTTCATAATTTAATAATTTCTATTATTTTGACAATAATGGTGTTAAGCCTAAGAATATATATAGGGAAAAGAAAACATGACCTAGGATTTTTTTAATATAAAAAATTAATATAAGTACTCTGAGATACATTTAATATAGTTATATAATAGTAAATGATCGGCCACACAATTACAAATAACCGATTAAAACACATTCACAAATTGATCAATAAACTACAACAAAAAAAATATCACACCAAACAATCAAATAATTCACCATACAAATGGATACAAAAAATATTTCCATAACCAGTAAACACAACTGAAAAAAGAAAAATTAGATGATCGGCCACACAATTACAACAAAACCAACCACCAACAAATTCCCAATTGACTACAGCAAACAAAAATCTCTAATCAATATAATCTATTACATTTTTTCGACCAACTGATTATATAATTATCAATCCAATTAAAACACACCAGATAATCAAAACATTGCAATTTTGCAATCTATGAGTTAATTAAATCAACACACAATTCAAATCCAAACTGTGACTAAATTATTCTCCAAGCCAGTAAAATAATGTCAACAACCAACCAGATCAATGCAAACAAAAAATAATCTATCTTTAATAGATTTCAGCAATTACAATATTGCTATCAACCAGTTAACTGCTTAGTAACTGTTAAAAAATATTTAACCATCAATACATTCAGTTCAAGAAAACAAAAAATCATCTTTCATTTATTTTATTGATTACAGCTTTACATCAACCAATTAAATAACCATCAAAACAATTAATACATACGAAACAATTAATCAATTATAGTCTTGCAATACTCAAATTACAATTCGCTGATCTTTCATAAATTTTATCGCTTATAATTTTTAAATTTCGAAATTGAATTATTATCTGAGTATTTAAGCTTATAACAATAATCAACTAATTCAATACATAAAAAAAATTATAACATAATTTAAAATTTACAATTCTCTATTTATCAACTAAAAAATTCTTTGCTTACCACATAAATAATCAGTTTGCTATATATAAAAAGCCCGGCGCAACGCGCGGGCTAACCGGCTCGTATATACTAACCACTTTCCTGTCCAGATTCCATATTTTTTTCAATGTAAGAAAATATTATTTAAGTGAGATTTGTTTTATCATAATATATATTAGGGCAAAATATAAATCCGTGCAGAATTCTTGTGAAGTGTCAGTTTGATATAAAATATATGAATTTTAAATCGATATAAATTTATTTGTTCACTAGGTTTTAACGAAATCATCAACATAAAATTATCATCGTCATTAAAAATCAAGAAGATTCGAAAACCTGAATTATCGAATTCACTATATTAGGATTAATTCATTTTATAATCCAATTTAAATTAAACATAACAAACAAAATATAAATTGTTAAAACACCTGCAATAATCAAATACCAAAAATAATCAGTTCATTTCCTATCTATAAAAAGAAAAAAACATTATTGAAAATTCATCCCTACGTTACCATCATTATCATAACTATAACAGTTAAAATTATTATCAATATTATTGTCCAAATTAATAAAATTATTAAATTGCCCTAAAGAAAACAAATAAATAAATAACCAAGACATTTTTACAAAAAAAACAATAAAAAAATAATCACTTAAATTATCATTATTACTGCGCACACAATTAAACAATAAAATCATATGATTCGAAGAACATATAAAAATAAAAGAAAACACAAAAAAAGGGAAAAGGGGAGAAATATTAATTTTAAAATGATCATCAACATATATTAAAAGTTCAGGACTGGACTGAATAAAAATAAAACTCCAATAAAAAATATAACGACAAAAATTTAAAACAAAGATGCATAAATATGGGTAAAAATAAATATTATCCAAGAAGGACCAAAAAAACCAAAGGAATTAATACCAGATAAAAAATTCAAAGAATAAGGGCTGAAATAAAAAATAAATTAATTCAAACAAATAAAAACCGTGGGACCGAAACAAATAAAAGGATTTTAAAAAAAAATACAGTGTAATTTTGTTAAAAAAATTAAAAGAATAAGGACCGAATTGAAAAGTAACATATATGACCAATTTCAATTGGAGGACAAAATTAAAACAAATTATAACATGCAGATCGAAAAAATTAAAGGAACCAAAAATCAAAACAATAAGGACTGAAATGCAAACCAACATATATAATTAGTTTCAATTCAAGGGCACGATTAAAAATAATCAAAATTTTCATTGAAAAAATCAGGAATAAAACCGAAATCAAAAGAACAGTGACTAAAATAAAACAACCAAACACATGAATGATTGCCATGGTGATTTACCGACAATCTTAACACGCCATGCGCCACACCGAGAGGAATAGGACATGGGACGCCCCCGGAGATACAGTGGTCATACATTTTAACCACATATAGACACCGCACGCGCCGCCTAATAGGCGCGTGCACGTAAACAATTGTTGGCATATCCGTAAGACACGCATGTAGTAAATTAAAGAAAAATTAAAAAATTACCTACACACCCCTGGACTCGGCAATAACCACGAAAAAACGGACATGAAAGTACCACAATGCCCCCATCTCTAGGTCTTTGTTTTTGTCTTTTCAGAGGATATTTACGTAGTTTTATTGTGCACGAATATATGAAAAAACAAAAATACTCCCACCAGGCTCTCGTCTTTTTGTTAGCTTCCAGGGGTAAATAAGTAATTTTATTGTGCAAATTAAAATGAAAAAATACCAGAAAACCCCAAACAATCTATAAATATCACACGCCCCTGAAAATGTCCAAATTGTCACCGGTTCTGAGTTAAATTTTTCAACCCGAGAGGTAAAATGATAATTTTATTGTTGAAATACACAGTGATCTGTGTCTAGAGAGAGTAAAACCGCAAAGTGTTTTAATTTTTAGTATAAAATTGAGGCAAAAACAAGGCCTCCCCGCCCATCCTTTTCGCCGATTCTTGATCGTTCTAATCAGAATCAGAATAGATCGATAAGAACTGAGGCTCATCCTAATGCTACCAAGAACACCCAGAACGTCACCCTTTTGCAGGCTTCTATAGCAGACATCACTAACCTTAATGGAGGCCATGCAATGCAAGCTGGTTATCGCCGGTCTGTTTCTACGTTGGATTTTCGTACACTTGATCCAGAAAAAAATATCAAAACTCTTTGGACTTGATGAAGATTAGGCCAAGCAAAATTCCATCAGTTACTGTTTGTGAGCTATTCATCTCCCTCCTTGAAGCTGTTGCTGTGAGGAATGTACAATGCATTCTTTCTTTTTTTGAAAAGTATTTCGTTTTATTTGCACTAAACAATAAATGAGAGCAGCATACTTTAATTGAATAAGATTTTATGCTCCTAGCAATATGAGTGATTAAAAATTTAGGGTTTGAAAATTGCCTATTTATAAAATGTCACCGTATCTTATTTGTTTAGATTTTTTAATTGAAAAGTTCTTCTATACACATCTAAATCTAATTTATATATGATTTTTCATTATAAAAGAGAGAGAGAGAGAGAGAGAGAGAGAGAGAGAGAAGGGTCCAAGAATATAATGATACGTGGGACCTCATTTAATTTCATAAGAAAATATATTTAATGTCCTGAATTTTAGGGTTTGAAAGTTGCTTAATGATAACGTGGGACCTCATTTAATTTTATATAAAAAAATTAATGTCCTGAATTTTAGGGTTTGAAAATTGCTTATTTATAAAAACGTCACCGTATCTTATTTGTTTCGATTTTTTAGTTGAGAAGTTCTTCTATAGACATCTAATTTATACATGATTTTTCATTATAAAAGAGAGAGAGAGAGAGAGAAGGAAGGGTCCAAGAATATAATGATAACGTGGAACCTCATTTAATTTAATAAAAAAAATATTTGATGTCCTGAATTTTATATGCATGTTCACATTTCATATTTTAAAAAAAAATAAGAAGAAACTATTATTATTATTGTAATACTAATATTACATACTTTATATCAAACTAATATTGCAGCTTTGCTAAATCGAGTCGAGACGTATATTTTTTATAAAAACTTGGAATAGTTTGTATTTTACTCATTTATCTAAATCCATAAAATACGTTTTCTGAAGTGTGAGATTTACTCGTATCTAAAAAAAATATTTTTGTAAAAGAAAAAAAAAACATAAATTTTGTAATTGGCATTCCATTACTTTTTGTCAACTTCTTCTCCTTCGTTCATTTTTTCTCCAACTAATTTGGCAACCTGAAATCCAAAGACTCTTGGCAAGAACCACCTAGCTATGGTGGTGAATTCCAAAAGACAGCTCTAAACAGAGAAATTTGAATATTGTTACCCTAAAACAAGAAACGGTCAGCAAGGCATGCATGAGAAAAGTAGAAATATTAACAGGCCGCATGGCTGCTTAATTAATGGCCTTCAGTTTACCCTCTCACGTAACCATGCTGGATGATAAGAAAGAAGACATCTCACATTGCATGACTAACGATTTTTAGGGTTTAGGAGGGAGATACTGTGGATTTCGGAAGAGACAAATCGATCGAGCAGAGAAAAATATTAAGTGGAGGTGCGATTTTTAGGGTTTAGGAGGGAGATACTGTGGATTTCTCTTAATTGTTTTTATTTAATTATTGACGTATAATTTAATTATCACAGTGAGAAAAGGAAAACACGATTGATTTATTTATTTTTTGTAATCAACCATTAAAATATATAATTGCTATTATCCAAACCCTAGTGCTCGTTTCCATGATTAGATGATGATGATGATGATGATAAAAAATTACTGAAAAATACATAGTTAATGATACTATCACAGACATCACATCTAAATTATAAAATAAAATTAAAATATGAAATGTTTGTATTGAAAAAGAAACATTTAAAATTAATTTACTAGAAAGAATCATAATTATATAATTAACCAAGAAAGTAATAAAGTATAAATTAGAGACAAATACATGGTTAGCCAAAACTTAATAATCCACTAGATAAAATGTGCGCCTCATTAGGTCTTCTAGATACTCGGCCTGTATGAACTCGAATTCAGTAAATCTTCTTAATCATCCAACCTATATATCCTTCGAGGAATTCAAGGGCTCTTATTAATCTGCTTGATTTTTTTTAATCATTAATTTTCTCATCTATATCATGCAACGGAAGCATTCTTATTTCAACATTTTGTTGATTTCAAAAAATCAAAATCTAACAAGAAATTACAGAAAGGAGGATTGTTCAGCCAAAACCCTTGCGTGTGTGTAAATGTTGGACTAATTGAGAATTAACGGGTGACCTCGCCAGCCAATACACTCGCTGAGCTAGGTTAGAACACTTGGGTTAAACAGAGCGTCAAGAATATATAATTAAAATACAGTTCCAGCGAAGACGTGAACATATATATATAGGTTTCACGGGTGGATTCGCATGAGTTGAATGAATATGAAAGGAGAAATAATATAGTTATCCTCCCTGGTTGCCAGAAAATAGAAAGAATGGTAATTGCATATAAAACCCAGAAACATCGCACACTTACTGTGAAAACTTGATGTGGACATTAATATTTACACAGTCGCATGTAAAATATATAAACAGTAGCGAGGCAAGATATAGATATATAGTTCAGTCATCTACAAGCTTGCTCTTGATCCACTTGAAGCTGTTTCTCAACGATGATTTGATCTTACCTTCCATGGTGTACATGTTATACTGCGCCACTCTCTTCCTCCGCTTGAGCTCTGGATTGCCTGGACTCTCTACCTCGTCAACCACTTTCCCGCCCGGACCATTAAAGCTGTAAGATCTAGACCGGTCCTCGAAGCCTAGCCGGATCTCTGAGTAGCCAGAAAATGATTTGCTCTTCTCCATCAGATCAACGAGGACGAGAGGCAGGCCATGGCTTAACTTGTGTTATATAAGAGCAGCTAAAGTAAGCCTATATATTGGGCTGCTTGAAAATCAAATGGTAGTGGAGTTTGCATGGGCGATGACGTGTGCTTGAATCTGAATTTGATTATAGGAAATCGACATCGTTTTGAGCATTAGTGAATGGTGTTTGATTAGATGGGAAATTTAATGTGGGATTTGGTGGGAGACAATAGACAGTGGAGTGGAGGGCCATATGCAATATGCTGTGCATAAAACATAGAGAAAAGAAGGGTCCCTCTATGTATTTGCCGTGCTCTCACACAGGGGAATTCCTTCGTTTTTTTTTTTTTTTTTTTTCAAGTAGGAGCATCTCGAGTCAGCTTTCATACAATAAGATCACCTCTTCGGTTAGAAAATTCATGGAGATTTTAGTCTCTGATACAGAAATTATATTTCTTTTCCATTTTACGTTTTCTTTTCCTTACTGATAAAATCACAAGATGTATTCATTTGTTGAGAATGAAAAGAAAATAAGAGTATAATTATGAGGGTGAGCATCACCTAGCTTTTCACAGCTAAACAAAGGAATGGTCCCCCCAATAATTGCGTTTTCCCCTCAATAAAAGTCTCGTCAGCCGGGGAGGGGTGGGGTGGGGTGGGGTTGTTAACCATCTCTCTCGAGTTGAGACAGTTATAATGTAGAGGGCTGCAACTTGTGCTCGAAGAGAGATGAAGATCAGTCCATATCCTGTTGAACTTTGATGGCAGCACCTTAGATGACGGCTTGGTATTAGACTATAGTTTTCCACGTAATGATGGGAGAGAGACAGTTCAAGAGCACTAAATCCAGTGGTAGCTCAACCTATTCAAAATTATTAGTGTTCTAGATAAGTTTGATGCGATGGTGGCACCCACAGATGTTAGGTAAAGGCCGGAGGAACCTGCTGCAACTCGGAAGCTAAAATAGAAAGAAAAAAAAAAAAAAAAAAAAACAGGATTTTAGGGTAGTGAAAAATCCCGTAAATTTTTTGAGCACGAACACACAATAAAGACTAATGAAGTCTAAACTTGCCTCGATATTTAAATTAAAAAAATTTAATGTTTTTATATCATTTTGATATGTTAATATCAAAAATTATTTTAAAAAAACGAAAAAAAATGTCATTTTAATGTAAAAAACATCATCAACCACACTCCTAAACAAGCACTTGAAAGCACACACAAATAACGCAGCACCTTTTCTTCTCTGATTGATAATTTCTACAGACTGTTTCTGCTCCTAAGAGTTCATCATCCATTTGCATCAACAAGAACTTTTTTCTAATGAAAGAAAATAACTGATACAACAGAAGTATGATTTGAGATAAATTTTGTAACCTGAATAAATAATGGAATTCATATCCCAGACAGGCTTGCACATTTGACCAACCCTCATCACTAACCTAATCGAAACCATTGATCAAGCAACCAATCGAAACTTAAAATTAAACACCCCACCCCAAAACACAATTCACATAAAACTTCAGTAGCCTTCTATCAGTAGGCTCCAGGACAGGACGATGATGAGACATCACAATCCAGAATGATTATTAAGGACCCAGTAACTTGTTGAAACTTGGGAAGAAGTGCAGACCTGTTTCAGATATAGCTGATCTTGGCGCTAGTGATTGGTGTCTATATGCACACTACCAATGCAAGCGCGCACGGAGAGTTGTTATCCCGACTGCAAAGCTACAGAAAAGATCTGTGAAGTGGCCTCATCCTTCAGATGGGTTAAGAGATGTCCGAGAACTTGCTCACAAGAACACGACAGAACTATCTCAAATCTCACCACCTTCACTGGTGATGGATTTCATGTGCTCTGTTTGTCAGCAGGTCGACTGATCATGACACATGAAAAATGCCACTTGAGGGAGTGTATTCCAACTAGAACAACTTCCACAAGAAGGCTATGTTCCTAAGTGAAAGTAGCAAATCAATTGTCCTCCTACAGAAAGAATGACTGGAAAAAATTATAAATGATTTATAGAAACCTCTACTCTTGATCCCCGTGAATTACAGTAGGGAGTTTCTTAAGATGATTGGTGTCTGAAAAAGTCAGCACCATCTTCGACGTTATCAGTTATGATGTTTCCACTTTGAGCCATAAGTATTCTGTAGACTCGCTTTGAACAAATCTGACCAACTCTTCTTTCACCACCAAGGAAACCCTCAGTGGTCAGATCCTCAAGCAGAAATTCCTTTTCATGCACCTACATTATCGTAAGGAGAAAACTGTATGGTTATTCTAATCTAGCTACCTCTAACAGCACGAAATAGAGAAATTACACAATTTAAGGGCCATCTTCTAGACACTGATGCACTGCAAGGATACAAATAAGAGTTTGGGAAAAACTCTTCCTTCCAACAGCGTCAAGAGCAGCATTTGGCTCTGCCATTGATTACATTAGACGGTGGAAAGGGGTTTCTCTTTCTTGTAAATTTTAAGAAATTATACGGAAAATGGATGGGAAAAAAACAGCAGAAATAATGAAACAAGCATCTTCTTTGCTTGATGAATTCAACATCATGCCTGGAGCAATGCGCATGAGGCATCCTTCACAAAACATTTTCTAGTACTTGTCAACTCATTTAATTTTTCCCTTAAAAGGATATGGAAGATGCAGTTGATTATAATGTTCCAGGACAAGGGGTCACAAAATCATAAAACAATCGTTTCATCCTTGGGAAATTGTGCTTCTCTATTTTCTTTTTATTTTCTAGTGTTGACTCATCAGAAGGTTCATTATACCTTCAGCTGCATAATGGTTCAGCATCTTCCATCACATGAAACCTACACATCCATTCTGAATCTCACATATTTCCATGTTAGAATTGTCAAGATCTCCCCACCAGGTAATTGAAAACTTGTCCAGGTAAACATTTTGGTCCAGTCCTTTAATTTTCTTTAGTAAACAGATTGGAGCTATTAAACTCCCCAAGTTCTACTTAATAGCACACGTATAGTAAACAGACCTTTCAAGTCAAAATGCATGTGAAAAAACAGAAATTTGCATATATAGGCATAGAGAATAACACCCTCTCCCTTGCTCTCTGAGTCTTTCCCCCTCCCTCCTAGTGAAATTAATATGGCAACAAATAGTATCTTCAGACTAGTTAAAGAGCCCTGTTTCTTTTTATATAGGATATAGTCACAATAGATAGCATGATGGTGGAAGTGTAGACACGTTGCATGAAACCCAAGCCCAAAATTAATCCAAAATGGACCATTTCAATTCGTGGGGATGGTGGCAAAAAAACCCGTAGTAAAATGTGTACAATACAGACCATTAAGATTAACATGAAGGGCAAAGCTTAAAAGTCAACATTAATGCCAAAATTTTGGAGGCCTTTTCTTAGTACTTACTGATTTGTTTGGGTCCATGTATACACTCAAAAGAGACTTCATGGTAGGGTACTTCTTCCATATAGCAATAGCAAACCGTGGCTGCACCTTTGGAATAGCTACCAAAGCTTTTAACCTGAATGCAAATAGTAGAATCACAAACCACAGCAATTGCCACAGAGAAATGGAGGCAAATATAAAATGAAAGGCAACATGACAATATACTACTCAGGTAGATTTGAAACTAAAATTGATACTACAGTCAGTTTCATATCTATGGATAAATTCACTAAGGAAACTTGGTATCTTTCAAGAACATTTGGTCGGTTTGACTCACTTTTAGAATATTACTGATGTATTGTTAACAAAACCATATCCAACTAAAAGGAGAACCTAATAAAAATACTTCAATTTTGCTAGTTCTCTGCTCATTCCAGTTCTGCATCTTCCATTTTTATGCATGATCTCAGTATTTTTTTTTTTTAAGCATTGAAGTCTCTGGTGGAAGATAAAGGGGAAAAAAGGAAAGGAGGAGCATCATGGTCCTGTAATTTAGTCATGCATCAGCTAAGTAATTATCTGGCCAAACGATTTCAATTTAGATTCCAATATGCAAATCACTTTTTCATGATAATAAAAAAACTGCAGATGAAGATTGAAGAATATCAACACATGCATATTTAAATAAATAACATGATTTTTGTTACAGAAGTGTAGAAAAGTGCAAATGGGATGGCAAGTAGACTTTGCCAAAAATGTATTAGAATAAAAACAATTGACAACTGGAGAAACGGAACTTAATAGTTAACATAAGCAATATTTTATAGATTTTAAGAGTTATACAAAAATATGTACACGAAGGCATGTAATAATATTATTCGGTAAAAAGTATTACTCACCATGGACTCCTTTTTATTAAATTTCTGTCAATGAAGTCTTTAGGGATAAAGGACCCATTAGCATTTACAGATAGTTGTGTTAACTTCTTTCTGCAATTAAAAGTAAAACAGAAAGAGTGAGAAAATCAAACAGCTAAACTATAAAAAAGATAGCAGGATAGAGGAGTTGTGATTCAAAAAGAATAAAAAGATCTCTGATGGTGATTACAATTTGAGCTGATTACATGACAGCAGAAAAATATTTTTGAGCACCTAAATTGACAAGATGCCAAGCTGCGTGTCAAACCAAAGACATGGTCAGCAAGCTCAGCTTCATCTGTGCATAGCCTGTAATGTACCCCAACAAAATGTGTTGTTAACTTTGCTAGAACCTGCAGACAAGTTTGCAATTTATTAAACTTCATAGTGCCTTCCAAACATCTATTATGACAATACAGAAAGTTGTTAGACTTGTATAAACTTTAAACTTGTCTTTTGACCTCTTCAACAGATGGACATCTCCAACAATCATCATTTTCCTGCTTCTTGTACTGCTCCTTTCCCCTAACACATTGTCAACATCCGATTTAGAAAGCATTGCAATAATACAACAATATCAAAATAAATAAACAGCATATAGAATAGCAGAAAACACTACAGTAGACAGTACAATTACAGATTTACATTTTGACACTGCAGCAGCAAACATTGCAGCATATTTATCAAGTAAACGAAAATGCTAGAGAAGATGGAAACTGCTACACCAATGAAGCAGCTTTCTTTTTAGTTGTAGCTGACATTTATTGAGTACAACAAAAACGAACCTCAATCCCAAAATTATTTGGGATTTGCTATGTGGATCATAAACCAAATCTACTTCAATATCAAAAGTTTTATATCCTCTGATACCATTTCCATCCACATTATCTTAACTTCATCTTTCCCATGTCCCTCCCATCAACTTATCAATTCTCTGAACCACTGCCACAAGTGGCCTATGCTGGACATGGCCAAACCATCTAAGTCGCCCTTCTTTCATTTGTTAGACAGTGCCAGGGGAAAGTCGCATTGTTCTGGTAGCAAGGACCTCAGCAAACCCATCAAACCCACCAAAAGGCGTCTAAGAGAGTAGTCTTGTTATCCATTCACATCTTACCATAAACAAGGCCTTAGCTTGGCAAGAACATTATGCAAAGAGAACACTTTTACATCCTTGAGCAGTCATCGCCAAAATTAAAAGCTGAGTGGAGAAACGAAGATGACAATCTGGAGATTAATTTTTTAGGCTAGGGATCAGTTAATAATCCAGGCTCCGGTAAAGAGCACTTTGGGATACTGATTACAATGATCATGAAATGGGTTTCGCAGATTCTTGTATTTACCAGCAGCTTCAAAGCAGAGTTCGAGAAGGCTCTCTCTCCAGCTTACATGTTGGTAAAAATTGTTAAACTTGTTCAAGTTACAAGGATCAGTTAAAGGCCAAGGATAACCAATACACGGTTTTTGCTTAGAAAAATATGCCTTGGTCTGGATGGTGGCCTGAATTCACTTTATGAGGCTGTTATTCTTTAAAAGAAATTGAAGAAATGAAATATCGAGGTCTTGAAAGTCAGTTGTGGTTGATAGAGCAGTGTTCTGCTAAAAGAAGAATGATTAGATAAATTGGAAGGTGAATGATGATGACTGCAATTCCCCTTGGAAGATAGGAGGTTGAAATGGTCAGAAACCCGAACCTGATTTAAGAGGGGATTACAAAGCTGGCTAGATCATTAAGGAATTCAGTAGGAAACACCACTAGAAAAATTATCAAGGATATGGATTGGCCTCATCTCTGAGATGAGATCCAAATGGCTGGAGAGACTCTTTAAAAGGGACAACAACGTATTGTTTCAGAGGAATAAAGATAAGATCCTCAAAAAGGGTGGTTTCTCCATAGCATTCTTTCAATCTTGCTTGAATTACTTGAAAAGGGAGCTTGTGGGGAATCCTTTTGCAATAGAATTGTCAGTGAAGTACTAACTTGAGCATTGCTACATTGCTTGTGGGATGGTGATTAGAGGGGGACACTATCTTTTTCTTGGATGATGACAATAGATGCTTCTTCAATGTGCAATCTTTGCCACATATCTTTTTCTGAAAATTTGGGCATGAATATGAATATGTTCAACAATAGCACAGCATTCATAGTTATTACACATGACATGATGCTGCACTTTTCTTAGAAAAAACCACAAGGTGAATCCTTTTGGGACCAATAATCTGGAATGTCTCCAAGGGGTTGAATTGTAGTTTCTCTCTCCTTTAGAGATGAAAACTTAGCTAGATCTGACAATCATTGGCCCAAACCACCCTTCCTTAATGGAAGAAGTTGTCCATGTCAGACCAAGGTGGCAAAGATATCCCCCACCACAAAATACACCAGGACCCATACTTATGTACTTACACCTTAGATTTACTAATTATTATTAAGTATCAAAATACAAAAACTTTTGTATTTTGGAGGCACTAAGATGCCCCAAACTTTTACCAGTACCCATGCCCAAAGGGGTGGGGGAAAATCTCCCTTGGTTAAGGTGAGGAGGGGAAGGGGGAAGCTAAACACATCCCTTTAAACTAAATCATAAGCTATAAAACCAGGCTAACCAGCCTAACATTCTAGCATATCATAATGATAAAAAGATTACTATATAAGATGGAGAAATTTCTGAACATAGTGCTATTTGAGTAGCATTGAGAATAGTGCTACTACAGTATATTGTTAGAGAGTAATATAAATCATATTCTAGAGCCTCATCAAACAGCTTAATCTTTTAGGTGAGATGGTTCCTTGACATGATATCAGAGCCTTGTTGACCCAGCGATCACGAGTTTGAATCTCACCACCCCTATTCTATTTGATAAAATCAAGCACAAAGTGATGTGGGTCTGTGCAAGTTTCAAGCCCAAAGAGCTTTCACTTGAGGGGGAGTGTTAGAAAATAATATAAATCATATTTTAGGGCTTCACCAAACAGCTTAAACTTTTAGGTGAGATGGTTCTTTGCCATATACTACCAGCAACAACAAACCCTAGATAGCTATAACAGTGCTCCTACTTGTATGATACCACAAAACTTTATAATAACAATGCCATAACAGCCCTTTATTAAGCTTAATTCCTTTCCTGTATCATTGAGATTTGTGCTTCAATACTTGATTATATGGTTCTCAATAAGTACTCAGGCTTCTCAAGTAAAAAAAAATTCACAATTTTATTAATGAAATCAATTTCCTGATATTCAAAAACACAACTTTGAATTATGTCTCCAGTCAGATTTGCAAAATTAAATAGTTTTCATTCCTTTCTGATTCTGCAAATCAAGTGATTGCTCACTGCTTCAAATTTAAATTGAATCTGAAGAACTCTCATTTATGAATTGAGATTTAATAAATTTGGATTCACAGTTCTCTACATTTTTTATGACTTGATCTATGGAAATTGATTTTCTAGGATAAAAAACAAGATGAACAATCCATGTCTCTTTGGACAGCTATGATGAACATGACTATCCTTCCACATGCAAAACACAGAGACAACACAAACATAGAAGCAGAAACAAGGCATAAAATTTTCACAGAAAGGAGACAAGTATCAAACATGGAAAGAACAAAGAAGTTAAAAATTTACATTAATTAAACTTCACAATAGCTCACCTTTTATTGACATAAGACATCAGCCTAATTGTGAGATAGCAAATTGTATGAGAAGGATAAAGGCTTCGAACTGAAGACACATGATCCAGGAGTGACTCACTCATAACAAGATTGCAGAAATCTTCAGCTTCATATACAAGGGCTACATATCGAATGTCAGTTCCTTCAGGAGAAAGCTGCATTGAATAATGAGGATTATATAGGTATAATTTAGCAATAGGAGAAATGCAACCTAACTACACACATTGAGCACACATAAAAACAATACAAGTTTGAAAGAAATTGACCAGGTATCATGTTTGCAAATTTGTAATTAGCTTGTACTTTCAAAATCTACTGAACACTAATTACCTGAGAAATACATTCTGGAGCACTCATGGTCCACAGAATAGATCTTTCAATTGGATTTGATGTTATGCGATATGTAAGGCCCTTATCAGCAAACTTGGTAAGCAAAAGTCCTATACTAAAAAGTAGAGAATTCAGAAAACTATATATTAGCATAATGAATCTACTGAAATATAAAAGAAGAAATATATTGAGCAAGAAAAATAAATTACCGCCCACTGAGCCATGTTCAATCACTCTGGTGTCAAATTCAGCAACAATAGAATTTAAGGCAAACTTCCCTTTTTCCCACTTTTGCAATTCTTTCTCCATTTTTTTCAACTCTGCTGCTTGAGCCTTCAGAGCTGCTTTCTGCAACTTCTCTTGCTGCTCAGCAGATTTTGATAAGATAATTTTCATTTATAAACTCATAAACTATATAAGTTAAGTAACAAAACTAAAATAATTACTTCTTTCTTTAGCTTCTTTTCTTCCATTAAACGAATTCTTTCCTCCTTTTTTGTATTCTTCATTCCCACTGCTTCATCTGTACTATTTTCCTTGGCAGAGTTAACTTTAGCTTTCCTTCTCTCTTTCAAGGTGCTAGCCATCTGCTCCATGCTAAAATTTTCTTTCTCAGGACAATCGTCTATCTGGTTCAATGTCAATAATTAAGCTAATGTAGAAAATTGAGACACATGTCCAACTAGCTTTAAATACCAAGTTGATAAGAATAGCGTATCCTAAAGTG
Organism: Salix brachista; assembly: GCA_009078335.1. Lineage (NCBI taxonomy): Eukaryota > Viridiplantae > Streptophyta > Magnoliopsida > Malpighiales > Salicaceae > Salix > Salix brachista. Next base: position 8,012,140 of record CM018578.1, on the reverse strand, counting down.
GCAAATTTCATATGCTCACAGCTGAAATCGCTACTCACTTTTTAACACGAACAGAGTTTTGTCCAACTATTATGGCTTTATTTATTTTGAACTTAATTAACTTCTCACAAAAAGCTTCAAGAAAATCCATTTTAATTATCTTGATAAATCAAAACTGAATTAACAAGCAACATGACTTCAATTTACAGATACTTTTAAGAAAAAAGAGAAAAATGACATTAAGACTTCAAAACAGAAAATACAAAATGATCTTATCACCATGATATTCCAGTAAGACATCGATCTCATATAAATCTTAAGAAAACAATCCCACTTACTCTTCAAGTTCAACCTTAAATAAACTACAAACAAAAATGCAATATGTTATTGTTATTATATAAAGGATTACCAGATAGATATCATCTTGCGAGAGACTCGGTTGCGAAGAATTGCCCCCATAAATTTGATTTACATTAGCATCCACTGATGAACAAAATATCTTCGGTTACCATCCGTAAATTTAACCTAAACATAGAAGAAGTTCATTAATTGCATTGTCCAATAAATCAACATTGATTTTACCAATGCAATCGACCGGGACAAAGTTGGTAGAAGTTCTCCATTTTCTTCTCTCCTCCACTTCATTATTCCCCGCATCCACAGTCTTCTCCTCCCAATTTTTAGCACTTTCCGGCTCATCATTTTCGGATTCCAAACAGATCAGTCCAGCATTTCCTTTCACACAAGAACAAAACCCTAATTAATTGCAAATGAAAACGAAGTATTTCAATGGATAAAAATAAATTGAGAACCCTAACTAACCAGAGAGAAATTCAGGATGAAAATTGGGATCCCTGTTTTGGGCAAAAGTGCATTTGACGATGGAGACATCGGACATTGGAGTATCGGGAACGAAAGAGGGAGATTTGTGAGGGGTCGGGTCATCGACGTCGAGGACTAGAATGTTCGGGTCGGGTAGGGTCCGGGGTTTTTTAGAGAGAGATGGGAGTGGCGTTTGTAGGTTTTCTTCTTCATCGGAGAGGATTATCGGATTCCACATTCAACACCAGAGAGAGAGAGAGAGAGTGTTACTGGTTTGGCTATGTCTTCGAATAAGCGCGGGATGCAAGAAAACAGTTTTGAAGTTTTGATATTGTGATATTATTATTTTCTGATTTTATATTTACGGGTTTGTTTTTTTTCACTCCTTTGACGTTCTATTACCACTAATATTATATTAATGATCTATTTGTTTTCATGTTTTAAAAACATTTTAAAACATTTTTTAAGTTAAATTAATAGTTTTATATTGTTATAATATGTTGATATCAAAAATAATTTTTTAAAATTAAAAAAAAATATTTACTATATTTTCAAATAAAACTTATTTTAAAATATAATCACTACAATAATAAGAAACAGATTCTAATTAAAAACAATAAAATGTTATCATCCTCTCGCATTTCCTATATTTATAAGAAACAGTTTTGGGTATTTTTTACCAAATAAATTCTAAAAGTTAATATATATATATATATATATGGTCAAAAATCCTAAAATTATTTGAGCATCTATCCAAAAACAAAAATATTTTAGCATGTTTTAAAATATATTGCAAGGATTTTACAACAAATTTGTAAAAAATCAAAAGATTTGGACCTATATTTAAAAAATATTGAAAAAATGTTTTAGGCAAGAAAATATTATTCGGTCATAATATAAGGATAAAAAACCTAAAATAAATTAATATCCAAAACACTATTAGAGATGATAAATATTATTCAATTTTAATAAAAAGATACAAAACCTTAAAGGGATTAATATCTAAAATATTATTAGGGATACTAATTTTATTACCTACCTTAATATAAGGATAAAAACATGCATGGTGTTGATATTTAAAATATTTTTAATATAAAGATAAAAAATAAAATGAGTTTTAATGATACGATAATAAAAATTTTAGTTTTATCTTAGAAGAAGTTTTGACGATAATTAAGGACATCTCAATTTTCCATACTGATTTTTTGACTTAAAAAACTAGGGTTTATTCATCATAGCAAACTTGTCGTGGTAGGCCAATAGAGAAAAAACAAATAGATATTATCAAACCATAGCAATGTGAGAAAAAAAATGTAGTTTATCTAATGTAAGACATATTATGAATTATTTTTTTATACAACTAATTCCTTAACTAAAATCTCTAGAAAATAAAGAATCAGAATTAAGATTCTTAATAATTGTAATACTAGATAATAACTCTCTAATACAACAATCAAAAAGCCTTCAAGACCCACACTCATAAACCAGTCACTAAAACGACATCACTTGTCTCCGCCGATCAAGAAGGCAGTGCAACTTTCAATAATAAACCTCTGTATATGTTAATTTATTTGTTAATAATTAATGTTAATATTATTTATTATTATTATTATTATTATTATTATTATTATTATTATTATTATTCGAGACAATTTAATATTTTTTATTGTTTAAATAGTAATGATAATGATAATGATGGTAACAATAATAATCTATTACAATGATTGTGATGCTTATGATATTTGTAATTGTGGCTATGGTGCTAATAATAAAAATAACTCATAAAATAATATCAAAAATATCAATGACAGCACATTTTATTATAATACAGCCAATTATATTCATAATAATTATCGTGACGATGTTTTTTTTTCACGTTTCGTGCTCTACCATCCCCGGAGGGGGAGACGATTTGCGGTAAAGGAGGGTGTTTTATATTCATAAAATTACGACTATAAATCCTAAGAGTTGCAACTTAATATTAAGGTAACTAGAAAACTTAATGGTCTATAAGAGTCTGAGTAAAGGGACTTGTTGTGCAAGGAGAAGACTTGTCACCCTTAGTGCACCCTACTTAGGGTAAGTTACATTGTTGTTTGATTGTTTTTTTTCTAAGCTATTTTTTTATTCATTGGTCTTTCCTAAGGCTTGAGGTAGATTTCTCTTTGTGAGAGAGTCTCTACCTTATAAGGAGTGAAAATGTAACAAAAAAATTTACACTACATTTTGAAAACCCCTTTTTTACTCTTTGTGGGTGTACTTTACAATGTAATTTTACAGCTCGATAGCTAAAATAAAATAATTATTAATTTTTTTGATATTTTTTCCAAATCCCAATAGGCAATCGTAAACTGGTTATGATATCCAATTTTCTTTTCAAAACATGAGAAATATGCTATATTTTTTTTTATGAAAATTTGCTTGGAAAAATCTTGGAATTCGACCGTATGCACGAAACACAATGCATTTTTTTGTTTGTTTTTTTTAAACATGATTTTTTTATATTTTATTTAAAAAAAATTAAAAAAAATCAGACTAAGTCTGAACCAACTAAATAGGTCAACCAACCAAGTTAGGCTAAAAGGCCCAACTTTGTTGGCCTTAGTATGTACCTAGCCTAGCCAAGTGGGCTAGGCCGAGAGCAGGTCCAGCCCAACAAGACAATTAGAAAAGAAAAAAACAAGAAGTTGTTGCACTGTACACATATTGCATGAACGGTGCAAAGTGAATTAATTCACTCCTGCAGTGTTCACGTGTTACGTGAATAGTAACGGGTGGTCGCCTGAGGGTGACGAGAGGTTCACCTGCCACTAACGCCGGGTAGAAGAAGGCCTCGACTATTGCATATGCTGCTGGTAAATGGGATGGTCTGTGTTGGAGTTTGTTATTGATGTGTCACTGGTGCTAGAGAAGAGGCCTCGACTATTGTATATGCTGCTGGTAAATGGGAGAGGTTGATGGTGCCAAAGGAGAAGTTGGTGGTGCTCGGTCGGGAACTGCTGTTGAAGGAGAGAGATAGTCGACTATCACTGGTTTTTGAGAGAGAGAGTTATCGGTTTTGGTGTCCTGCCGGTGCCGAGGGAGATGGAAGGGTGGTTGTCGTTGTTGGTTATATATGTATGTATTTGTTTTGCAACTCTCACACTATGTGTCTTTGTATTCCTTGTGCATTTTTTTTAAATAAAAAATTTGGAATAACATTAAAAATACAGAAATATTATTTCTGTAATTTTTATTTGATTTTAGGTAGATTTAGGAGAATAATCCAGAATTGGGTTATGATAATAATAATAATAATAATAATAATAATAATAATAATAATAATAATAATAATAGTAATAATAATAATTTGTTTTTGTCCTTTAATTATTTTTATTTATTTTTCAAGTCAAATAATATATTTTTATGCTGCTGTTATTTTTTTAGATTTTACCTTCAACACGCAAATTCTGAGATTGTGAGTAAAACTTGCAAAATATATATAGTCGAGGAGGAAAATAGATTCTTTCAGCCAAGCACATTTTCTTTTCCATGCTCAGTGTCAGGGGCGATAAAAGGGAAGCAGCAAAATATATAGGCGAGTCAGGGGACCCTCACAAAGCCTAATTCCATCTCGTAAATGGTTGAGCATTGTTGTGGCTCGAGTAGTCAAAACTAACACCGTGTTTTCCACTGCTTGAAAGTTATTTTCAATTCTTCCACCCTCCCGCTAAGTCTATATTGCTCTACAGAGACTAATTGCCGACGTTGACCGGAGGAGATTTCAATGTTTTGGGTGGCGGAAAAAACAAAAGAAAATCCCTGGCCATGCTTTGCCAGGCCATCCTAACTCTGTAGTGTAGATTAGCAACACATGCATGTGGTCTTGCACCCTTGTCACCTCTCAGACTGTCCCAGCAGCGCAAGAAAATAATAACTGGTTACGTGTCAAAAATCTTGAAAACGACCTCAAACTACAACCCAACATTATTGTGATCGTTACTTCTACCATGATAAATGAGTCCAAAAAGCAAAGCCATTGATACCCTGATGCATCATATGAATCCACCATGCATGGCTGCACGTTATGGACTATTTACATTCTCACCGTTCATTTTTCCTAAAAATTTAGGCAGTGAGGTGAAGTTCCAGAATATAATTTATATTATTTTTTAACAAACAATTACCTTTCTCATAAAATCGTTAACTTCAAGCCTAATTTGGGGTGATTAGTGTCTGATCATGATGGCCGGTTAGATTAGGCTGGTCGGCCCCTCCTATGGCTGGACGGGGGTGCTCGAGCGGGGCAAGGCCCTCAGTAGCTAGGGGAGAGTGGTCACAATCTTCCCACCTAGTTCTGTATCTCAAGGTTGATGGTCATGGCTTTGGGTTACAGGCAGCCCTCATTATTGTCCCTACGATAGACCAACTTGTTGATTGAAGCATGATTTGTGAACAGAGATTGCTGTCATTAACGGTCACTAAGTCAACAAATTTAAAGAAATTCTAGATACAAACAAGGATATTATATTATAACTGTAAGAATATATTACTTCCAAAAAATCATGTTTTATTCAGCTTCAACACCCATTCATCATCCATGAGCTCTGACACTTGGAAAAAATCTCTATTTCAACCTCATTTTTATTATTTATTGAGTGATGAAAAAGCCCAACGTCTCCAGTTCCCTTCCTTTTAGTGGGCCAAAATCACTTCAGTAGATTGGATGGTTCCAGTTGTTAGGTTTCTGAGAAGTGTTCAAGGGCACCCAATTGTTAGGTCATCAGAAGCATTCAAGGGCCCTCAAGTTCCCAGCTACTAGCAGTGAAAAATAGTTGGTAAAACTCACTGCCATTTGTTGGTGAAAAATCACCATAGCAAAAGTTCACGATGGTTATTTTGATACATAATTAAATCCCTACTTTTCACATGCTCCTTTTTTTGTATTAGTAACGTGGTTGTCTCGGTCAATTTGCGCGTACCTCGACTAGTTCCATAGCCTTAAAATTAATAATTATGTAGACCTCCATTCACCTTCATATTAACAATTATATATATGGCTTAAACTTGAGACCAGAAGAAAAACAAATTTTTAGCACTAGTCCTTTCTTGTGTGTCATGATGGAGCCATCGTAGATATTAAAGCAGCTTTGAATTTGTGGTTAATCCGGTAGCTCATGTATGAGATGTTGTTTTAATATATTCTTTCATCGACGATATGAACTTTAGTCGCAGCTGAGACAGTAGTTTTCATTTCTAAATTACCTTATAGCTAAAAGAGGTTGGATTTTTACTGTACACCGTGACTCATTGCCACTGTGGAGTGGCAATTTGTCACGGTGAATCGCGGGTGTACATCTGCTTTTTTTTTTTTTCCACAGTGATTTTACGAAAAAGCCCCCCGAAAACGACAAAAAACGCCGCCGGTTTCAGGGGCTGGACGGTCATTGACCATAACCGGTCCGGTCCGGTTCGTCCGGTCGGGTTTTGCATTTTTTTAATATTTCATGTAACAGTGCATTGACGATTTTGTCCCTCGAAACGGACAAAAACCACGCCTGAGGGGGAGGGGCTTCACGGTAATTAGCCACTATTTTTTAATTATTTCCCGCTGACATCTGCTGGCGCGTCTCCGGACGCGCCGTTCATTGCAGCGCTGACGCGTTCTTCGGACGGCGCGTGCGGAGTCATACGGCGTCGGAAAATGACCAACCACCGTCTAGAATGATTTTCAGGCATGTTCTCTTCCACACGGGGCGGCGCGTGTAACACGATGATGTCTGTATACGTGTCAATGGTCGTTTGAATTTCCCCCCTCCATTTCTCTCTCCTGCCTGCGCAACATGACGTCAGCTAAGCTGTTTTTTGTCAAAATTCATTTCAGTCCCTGAATGTTGTAATTTGTTTCTCTTGCTCTTAATGTGTTTCAATTTCGTCCTTCAATTGAAATTGATTACATCTTGAAGTTGCAAATCGGTCCTCATGCTTTGAATTTTTCGAATTGGGCCGGAAATCTATATCATTTCGGTTTCAAAGTTTTCATTTATTTCAATTTCATCCTTCCATGCAAATTGATTATAAATCTTTAATATTTTCAGTATCAAAGTTTGATTTCTTTCAATTTTATCCTTCTATGCAATCTTTAATATTTTCAGTATCAAAGTTTGATTTCTTTCAATTTTATCCTTCTATGCAATTTTTGATTTCAGGTTTGATTTCGGTCTTTTTTTTTTTTTCAGGTTTTGTTTTAAATTATAGAATTTCAATATTTGGATTTACTTCAATTTTTTCCTTTAAATTAAATATATTATTGAAAATATGTCAAATTAATGATATATTTATATATTTGTGTCAAATTAAAATATGTCAAACTACTTAGATGTTTTAATATTTATTGGATGTTATCGCCTAAAAATATTTAGATAGAGAAAAATAATGGCCTACAATACAATTATATATTTTGCTATTGTTATATTAGGGGGTGTTGAGCTATTTTATAACATTAAATTTCGCTTAAATAAAAATTAAATTTTGCATAAGTGCCAAATATTTTGCCTGTTCTTTTTAAACAACAAATAAATAATTCTGCACGAAAAAACTTTTCTATTTATTTTTTCAAAAAATTTGCAATATTTGTATTTATAGTGTGTTATATTTAATATAGCTGGGGAAAACAGTAAAACTTTTTTAGACAGTAAAACTACTTAGATGTTTTAATATTTATTGGATGTTATCGCCTAAAAATATTTAGATAGAGAAAAATAATGACCTGGAATACAATTATATATTTTGCTATTGTTATATTAGGGGGTGTTGAGCTATTTTATGACATTAAATGTCGCTTAAATAAAAATTAAATTTTGCATAAGTGTCAAATATTTTGCCTGTTCTTTTTAGACAGCAAACAAATAATTATGCACGCAAAAAGTTTTCTATTTATTTTTTAAAAAAATTTGTAATTTTTATATTTATAGTGTGTTATATTTAATATAACTGGGGAAAACAGGCAACTTATATTTATTTTTTTTTACAAATGCATCTAGGTTATCTACAATTAAAAAACTATAAAAATCACTTCCCATTTCGATCACACTATAGATTATGTGAGACTAAATATATGTGTTGAATATTTTTTTAATATTATCGCCTAAAAATATATAAAAAAAGAAAAAAAATGACCTACGATTTCTTGCAACAAAAATTCATATCGGTATTCTTAAATATATTTAATATAATAATATGATGAATAAATCTTACAAAAGAAAACTTTGGCTTTGAATTTAAATTTATATTTTAGACTCTTTTTGTTTTTCCTTTTGAGGAACGGTAACCTTTTTTTCACATGTATTTTTTCTTTTTTACTGTCCAAGTAAGCTGTTCTTTTTTAACCGGTTTTTTTTTGTCTTTTTTTTTTACCAGAGTATCGGTGGCAACAAATTCCTAATAAATCATTTCACCTTCTTAGCAATTTTTTTAACAAATTTAATCAAAAGTTTTTTGCCAATAGCAATATTCAATCAGATTGTAGTTGAAAAAACCATTTTTAATAAATTTTATCAATTACAATTATTCTAATTAAATATTAAGATTACAAAATACAACATTTTTAAAATCAATTAATTTTTTACAAAGATAAAAAACCCCGGCGAAGCGGGCAAATTGGCTCGTTCTCAACTATAATGGAAATCTTTTAATCACTCTCAAAATGAAGAAAACGGAATATCATCATTGTCCAAGCTGTCGAAAGATATGATGGCATTTTAAAATAAATATGTAGCCACGCTGATTAGAGTTGATCCAATCGGCATATTCCGTCAAACCCACTATACAAATTATATAATTAGAATAATCTGAAAAAATAATTATAAAGTGTTTTTTTCTATATATAAAAAGATTTCATTAACTTTTTAAACTCGTAACTCGAGTTGTTAGACCCGAAATATCCAAACTGAACAAACCATGAAGTCCAATATCCTAATTAATCATATGTTAAATAATGAAATTGAAAAAAAAATTATACAAAAGAATTTTAAAAATTAGCAATTAAAAGAATGATGAAAAAAATATATATTTAATTAAAGGGTGAAATTGAAAAGAAAATTTATTTAGTAAAATGAATTTAAAAAAAAATAGAATGAGGCACAAAATGAAATTAAAAAAATTTGTTGTAATTAATGAGTGAAATTGAAAAGAAAGAAAACATAATTCCATTAATTTGATTTGAATTATAAAATTGAAAATTAATAAAAACAATTATAAAAAAAGCCAAGGAAAAAAAATGCTAATTCAAAAAATAAAAACTAAACCGGAGAATATAATATTTTATAAACTAAGATTTAATGATGAAATTGAAAGCAAATAAAACTTCTACAAAAAAATAATAAAGATAAAAAATGAAAATAGAAAGAATATTGATTGAAGTTAAAATAATATCAATCAAGTTGTCATTTTTAGAGAAAGTAAGAGAGAAGAAAAAAAAAGAAAGAAATTATTGCTTCAAACAACATGGTGAAAAGGAATTTATGGATATTGAGATGCGCCTTAAGCATCAGCCGAATGGTGCGGGTGCCTCTAACACCTTCCAAGTGTTCCACAAGAAGCAGAGGAACGATAATCAACTAGGTGAATTCATTAATTATTAAGAAAGAGTAAACTTGTTTAAGGGTGATAATATCTTAAAGAGTGACAAGATCTGTGCAGGCATGGGTGGAGGACACAAAGATATCATATTCATGTCCTAAGCTAGGAAGAACATATGTGATGACATCACAATATTGAAGTGATGAACAAGTTTATCGATTAATTTCTTGATATATATAAAGTTGTCATTGACAAGCTGACTGTCTTTCTTAATAATAGCTAACTAGGTACAAATTTGCATGATACGGTCTCTATACTATTAAGAAGATAAATGGCATAAGATGTTGGAGAATAATATAAATCATATTCCGGGACCTTGTCTAATAACTTAAATTTTTAGGTGAGATGATTTTTTTTTACATGGTATCAGAGCCTTGTTGACCCAGCGGTCACGAGTTCGAATCTCACAACCCTCATTCTATTTAATAAAAATTAAGCGCAAAGTAGTATGAGTCTGTATGCAAGTTTCAAGTCCAAATAACTTTAACTTAAGAGTGTGTATTAAAGAATAATATAAATAATATTCTAAAACGTCATAAGATGGTTTATTGACATATGAGATCACCCGAGATAAAACACGCATAGGGTGTCTTGTTGTACCCAATAAGAACATGCATGATTTACAGTTTGAGTGAGTTTTTTAGTACCACGATGTATATTATAAATGAGTGAGAGGGATTTTGAAATGTGCCATTAAGATAACCATATAAATATTTGGCCACAAAAAATAAAGCACTAATTATGGGTAGCTATCAATTGTCGGTTTTTATGAAATAACTCATTGCAATCTACCTATAGTATCTTCTCTCGGCCCGCACTAAATTCCATGTATGAAGTACTAATTTGCAAGATTAGTCACGCTTAGTGTTCGCTAACAGGGAGAACAAGTAGGGTCCATTAGGCAGATAGTCCAGTGAATTTCACGTGATTTTTTTGTACATACATGGCTGATCAGCTGATCTAGAAGTGGGAATAGCCTCCATTAATGTCGGGTCTTCTCCCTCCATTGATTAATGCATGGTTAAGAATAATCCAAATCTCCATTGAATCAATCACATGAACAAAAAGTAAATCTCTAGGCGTTTTTTAACATTGTCATTCTCTAAGCTAACTTGAGGGGAAATTTCCTTGTGATTTTGGTAATTCAACGTCTGCTTTTTGGAGTAGCAGAATTAGGGCCCAGAAATCTGACATGCCTGGAGCTGTTCCCTGATCCCTCAAGTGTAATAAATTCATCTCACCACTGCACCGTGATTTGCTGCCTGCCTCTCCATCATAAGCTTGCCAACAAATGAATAATACAAGACAAAAGAAATTATTGTCATCTGGGTTTATATTATTTACACTATTATTAATCAATAATCAACAGAAAATGATATTTTACATATTTTAATCAATAACTCAGAATCACCCCCCACTCACCCTCTTTCCCAGCAAAAAGAAGAAGAAGAGAGAAAGGGAAAGAAAGAAATCCCACTTCTTATAGCAATAAAATTAATTTACATGAAGGTGGCCATTAAAGGGAGGAAAATCAAATAAAATTCTGAAAATAAAATACATCGAATAAGTTGATCCGAATTAAAACGATCAAGAGGAGGGTCCTGTCATTAAAAGTGACCCCCGTCAACTGGTGCATTGCTATCTTTCAGTAGGAGGGTCTTGTCTGCGCTAGCATTTCCATGCAGAGACAGCGGGGAGACATTGATTTCGACGCTAGCTTCCATGACCACACCTGCTCACGTAGAATTACTACAAGAATTCAGGTCACCAATCCAAGTCTTCTATATAAGAGAGATTTACCAGTTTGAAGGGGCAACACAGAGAAAACAAGAAGTCACAAGATGGCACAGATTTCACGCAATCATCTTGTTCTTGTAGCTTTTTTCCTGCTTTGCTTTGTTTCCACTTGTGCTAGAGGTAACTTGATTTCTATATCTGATGATAATCTCTATACAATCATCAGGTGAAGTTTCGTTATTGTATACTAAATCGATTCCATTTCCGTTGTTTTTCTATCAGCAAGGACTTTGCGAGAGGCTAGCAGCCATGGAGCAGTGAAAAAGGACCAAAACGATCTGTTTCCATCGAAGGAAAATGGCTTGCCGGGTGTGGATGAATTAATCGGGATGGACTACACTCCAGCAAGGAAGAAGCCTCCAATCCATAACTAAAAAAATGGAAGATTTTGGCTGAGCTACGACAAGAGTCTTGTCGTTTCTTGTACTCTTACACTTCATCCTATGGTTTTGAGCTTACTTATTATATATATATATATATATATTAATTAGTACATGGTTATTTAGGAGTGTAACTTAAGAAAATATTGCACTAGGAGGGGTTTAATTAGTCTATGGGAATTTATTTTATTTTTTTTGTAAATTTGGTTATAAATCAGGGCTTAAAGAACTAACTGTAACTTGAGATACAGAAGTATCAATTATATATGCTTGTAATAACTTGGTGGTGATATCCAACTACACTTTACTTTCTCTCCCTTTCTGTGTGTCTAATTTGGAGGACTTAATTCACTGGTTTACTACTCCTAGATAGATTCTTGAGAATTGTTCTGAGTTTTCTTTTTGAAGTAAACATGGAGCGTGTTTTGTATATTAAATCATGTTTGTTCTCGATTTAAAACTCTTTTTAAATCTCATTTTCACTTTACATTATGATTTACAATCACTACTATTTGAGAATAGATGAAATGTCTTTTCTCGTTCACTTAAGATGATGAATCCTCCCTTGATTACTAAATACTTTCACATGGTTTATGTTATACCTAATATATGCTCATTTGTTACCCTTGATTAGGACAATATATAGCATAATCAAAATATAACACTCTTTATATAAGATAACTTAGCAATCTCGAGTTTAAGGATCATTTATAACTATTAGAATATGTAAATAATATCTTCTATATTTTTAAGCCCCGAAAAATCATTAACCTTACTTCGGCTGAAAATTCCATTTCTCCATTGCCCACTAATCCCCGTAATGCATTACATGATCATAATTGGAAAATAGCTATGAAAGATGAATACGATGCTCTTATTGAAAATAAGACGTGGGACTTAGTACCCCGTCCATCTAATGTTAATATCATTCGAAGTTTGTGGATTTTCAGGCATAAGAAAAAATCTGACGGTTCATTTGAGCGGTATAAAGCCCGTCTTGTGGGTGATGGTGCAGGTCAGCAAACGGGTATAGATTGTGGTGAGACTTTTAGTCCGGTGGTCAAACCGGCTACCATTCGGACAGTGCTCAGTATTGCCTTATCCAAGTCTTGGTGTCTTCATCAATTGGATGTCAAGAATGCCTTCTTGCATGGCAATCTCGATGAAACAATTTACATGCATCAACCTCCAGGCTTCCGAAATACAGAACACCCCGATTATGTCTGTTTGCTAAAGAAGTCTCTGTATGGGCTTAAGCAAGCTCCTCCCGCGTGGTATCAACGATTTGCTGATTATGTGGCTTTATTGGGTTTCTCTCACAGTATTTCAGATCACTTTTTATTTATTTATCGACAGGGAAATGACATGGCCTATATTCTCCTGTATGTGGATGACATTATTCTTGTTGCATCATCTACTGATCTTCGAGAATCCATTATCTCTAAACTCGCATCCGAGTTTGTTATGAAAGATTTGGGTCCCATCAGTTATTTTCTGGGCATCTCTGTCACACGACATTCCGGAGGCCTATTTCTTTCACAAAAGAAATATGCAGCAGAAATCATTGAGCGGGTCGGCATGTCTTCTTCTAAACCTTCTCCTACTCCGGTGGACACAAAATCTAAACTCAACATCTCTTCAGGAAATCCATATCATGATCCGACTGAGTATCGTAGTCTTGCTGGAGCCTTACAGTACTTGACTTTTACCAGGCCGGATATTTCTTATGCTGTTCAACAAATATGTCTCTTTATGCATGACCCCAGAACTCAACATATGTCGGCCTTAAAGCGTATCATTCGCTACATTCAGGGTACTCTTGATTTTGGTCTCCATCTTTATCCCTCATCCGATCATGCTCTAACCTCTTACACCGACGCAAACTGGGGTGGATGTCCAGACACCAGACGGTCCACTTCTGGGTATTGTGTTTATCTTGGGGATAATTTAATCTCATGGTCTGCGAAATGACAACCCACTTTGTCAAGGTCTAGTGCAGAGGCCGAATACCGGGGGGTCGCTAATGTAGTTTCGGAATCCTGCTGGATCATAAATTTACTTCTGGAACTACATTGTCCTATTTCGAAAGCTACATTAGTATATTGTGACAATATTAGTGCGGTGTATCTTTCCGGGAACCCAGTTCAACATCAACGCACTAAGCATATTGAGATGGATATACATTTTGTACGAGAGAAAGTTGCTCGTGGAAAAGTTCGTGTTCTACATGTCCCTTCCTGCTATCAGATTGCTGACATTTTCACTAAGGGACTTCCGCAACAACTCTTTGATGATTTCCGGGATAGTTTCAACGTGCGACAACCTCCCGTTTCAACTACGGGGGTGTATTAAAATATGTAAATAATATCTTCTATTTATAGCATGTGTATATCTCATATTTAGACTAGCTATATTATAGCCGAAGAACTCTCCCTCAAACATTGTATAAATCAATTCAATTATCAATGAAGAGGCAGATCATTCTTCTCAATCTTCTCTTCTATCAATAACCATCATGTCAGTTTTTCTTATAGACATAGATGATCTCTCTATATGAAATTCTTGTGCGGATCAATTTTGTATATATATGTATGCCCTTCAATAAACACCTGTATATTAGTTTTAGATATTTTTCATGCTGCAATTTAGTGATTGAGATGTAATAACAATATATAAGATTTGGATATAAAGTGTTATAAAACTTAAAATCTATGTTGATTTAAAAAAAGAGCTGAAGTATAAAAATGATTAATTATTGAAAGGCTAGGAAAATTTTCCCTTTTATTATATATAATATGTAATTCTAGCAAGAAAATATATTTGCTCCACACACGGCACATTCTAAGCACGTGTTTTAAATTAACCATAGTTTGTTCTCATAATGACATATTAAACCAAGAAAATATTGTTGAAAGATACAAAACAAAATTAAATAGAAAATATTTTGAAAGTATTTTTGAAAATAAATGATTTTTTTATTTCTTATTTTAAATTAATTTTTTATATTTTTATATTATTTTCATGTATTATAATAATGTTAAAAATTATTTTTAAAAATCATTTTAACCGAACAGATTTTTGATCCGTCTCTTATGCAACCAAAAAAATAAACGAAGCCCATAAAATTAAAACAGAAATGGGCGCCCAGCCCATGTTATTGAACAACAGCCGAAAGCACCGCTTGACGGTTGCGCGACACAAATCTTAGCTGTATTGTATAAGTGAATGGCGCTTTCTAAAATGATTTTTTTATATTTTAAATATAGCATATAAAAAAAATATAAACTTAATATTTTTCAACTAAAAATAATAAAAAATATTATTTTTAAAAATAGAAATTTATAGAAAAATGTAATCCAACTAAACTCTTAAATTGTAATTATAAGAGGATGTTTGGAAGTGAGATTTAACTTGTTTTTTTGTTAAATATTTTTTTTTAGAATCAAATTATTGTAAATGTAATGTATTAATATGAAAAATAAATTATATATATATATATATATATATATATATATATATTATCTTTAAAAAAAACCCAAACACCCCTTTAACACAATGACGCATAAACCCTAAAAACTCCAAACTCTCTACTCCGCCTCCGTATAAAAATGGCTCGGCTCTTTCAACCCTAACCCATCTCGTCTTTCAATAATCTTATGTATTTGCTGTTTGGTTGTTTTATGGATATACTAATGAATGGATGACGATCTTAGAGAGGTCAGTGATGATAGATCCAAAGGCTTCTTTCAAAAACATTCGCAGCGGCCGCCGAAGAGCTTTCGCTCAAGGCTTGAGAGCTTGTGCCGCGGCTTTCCTTCTTTGGATGCCCCGCCCCCGCCGCCTTAATCTCCGTTCATCTTTTGTTTTTATTTGAATCTCTCATCATCATCATCTTTTGATTTGATGTGTTTATCATAGAGTTTGATCCAGCTTTGTGATAATTTTGCAAATTGACCGAGCTGCTTGTTTTTCTTTGCAACTTGAATAAGATTTGTCAGTTTTTGGGACCTTTCGTCTGCCCCTTTAGCGTGCCTTTGGAGTGCTCCAGGGGTGAAAGAGTCCCTGATATTGAATTAACATCCATCCGTTTCACTTTGTCAGCAGTATTATTTGGTTTCTTGCTGATCATTAGAGGGTGGAATATTGTTTTAATTATAAACTTTCATGTTCTTGCTGAAATTTTCTGAGCAAGTATAAACTTTTACACCAATCAGCTGTTATATAATTCTCCAAATCTCAAGGTGATCTTTTGTTTTATGAGAAATTAATTTTTGTCAAGAATGATCAAGCTCTTAAACTTGAATTCAAGGCCACATGTCATGGCCCAGGATTGTAGCCTCAAGAAATTTCGATTTCTCTGTGAATATGAGAAATAATTGTTGAATATGAGAACTTCTCGAGTCTATTGCTAACAAATCCTTGAATAATGATTTTACAATTATTTCTTATGGAAAAGGTTGTATACTCCAAGGTAGTCAAAATCGAGATTTTGACACGGATCGGAAAAGGCCCCGAAAAATCGGATCGTAAGATCGGATCGTAAAATCGTAGAAAGATCGTACCCGAAATGTCCGTATAAAAATTGTAAAATCACAGCTAAAATCATGCGAGAAGAAAAATCGTAAAATAGTTTGTAAAATATTTTTGAATGCAAAATAGCATAATTATGGATATAAAACTTAATTAATTTAGGTTCATACATGATGTAAAATAACTTCAAAACACATTACAAAATAATTATGTCCCTAAAAGTTTATAAGTTAAAAACTAACAAATTTTAAACAAATCTTCAGCTAGCGTACAAGTAATTGTATATTTTTTTTATGATTTTTGTATTTGAAATTAATTAATGTTATTTATTATCTTAAATTAATAGAATTTTTTTAAAATTATTTTTTATGCTAATTATTATTATTATTATTATAAGTTTATAGCCCCTCCCCCATATATATTATTATTATTATTATTATTATTATTATTATTATTATTAATTTATTAAAAAAAAACCGGTAGAAAGTATAAATCTCCTCCTCCTTCTATTTTTTTATTATTATTAACTAACCCTAAATTAAATCCCTCATTCTCTTCTCTCACTCACGCCGCCCTCTTCAATCTTCATCACTCTCATTCTCTTCTCTCACTCACGCCGCTGCCCTCTTCAATCTTCATCACTCTCATTCTCTTCTCTCACTCACGCCGCTGCCCTCTTCAATCTTCATCACTACAATATCTCATACCCTCCCTCATCACTACAATATCTCATACCAGATTCCTCCTGTCAATAAAGCAACCTTCCCTCTTAGTATCTCTGGCTTGAATGGTGAGAAGAGAGGAGAAGATTTTAGGGGTGAGACTTGAGATGCTGAGAAGTGAAACTGATGATTTTGTGCTGAGAAGTGAGAACTGAGAAGAGAAGAGACGATTTTGGGGGTGGAGAGCTTCGAATAGCAGTGATTTGGTGTTTCTGAAATGCAAAAATGAAATTGAAGAAAGCTTCGCCCGTGTAAGTTGTAACCGTGTTGCGATAGAATTTGATGAACTCGTAAAATCGGACCGATCCGGTCCGATTTTACGAGTCAACCCGATTTTGACCGAGTTTGACCGGGTTCGATTTTTCTACTGGTTTAATCAGGTTTTCAGAGCCAACTCGCAAAATCGTACAATTTTGCGAGTTGGCTCGCGATTTTGACTACCTTGGTATACTCCCATAAAAAAAATCTAATCAACATTAATTAGGTAATGAAGAACTATATTAAGATGAAGTGTTACCAGACAAGAACACCCCAGAACACCCCTGCAGTAACTCGCAAGCAGAGTCTCTAAAACATCATGTCTCATACAAGAGCATCTAAAAAAATCATGAAATGGCAAATTTATGATCATTTGACATTCCTCGATCTCCTAAATATCCTATTAGAGAGAGCAACTCTAATGGGAAAGGGAAAGAAAAGATAAAAGGAGAAATATAAAAAAAATAGTTTTTATTCTTTATTTTTATAGCATCTTTTTGGGAAAAAACTATTTAGAGAAGAAAAGTATAGTTTTATAAATAATGTAAATATAGTTTTATTTATTTATTTATACTCCAATGTAAAAAGGTTATTTAGAGAAGTTAATTATAATTTAATATATATAATATCAATATAATTATTTATTAATAATAAATAACTAATATAAATTTAATCAAAATTATTTTCTTGCATTGAAATATATTAAATAATTTTTTGGTTATTTTATTAAATATGTAGGAATAACTATTTAACTTAGAAATACTATCTTTTCTTTTATTTTCTCTATTGGAGTCATAGTTGTCAATTTCATTATGTTACGGCTGAAATGACTTAAATGTTTTGTATCAATTAAAAAAACGATAAAACGATGTCGTTTTTACCTTGGTAAAAATGTTGGCTCATTCTAGATTTTTCGGCCAAAAACTGGCCGAAACGTATCGGTTTTGTCCTGCCCGTTCCATTTTGGCTAAATGGTGTTATTTTAAATAATGAATAATTTTACAATATCAATTTTATTTCTTAATTCGACTGTTAGATTAAGATGAAATTTTATGAGAAGTCTCTTGATATATTTATATATATATTATGTTAAAATTTCAGAGTAATCAGAGAATATTCCTTGCGAGATTGATGATGACATTCTCGTAATATTATACGTGTTCATAATTTTATTCAGAAAAATAATTTTATTGTGTCTATTTTAGATTAAATTGCATAATTCTAAATAATTTTATTTTTGAATTTGAATTAATATATATATATATATATATATATATATATACATAAACAATATAATTCCATAACGGCGCACCGAAACACTTTAAAATCAAAATATTTTATTTCAATTTAAAATATAAAATACCAACTGAAATGATATGACAACTATGATTGGAGTTGCTGTCTATTTTTGTCATTTCAAGTATTTCAAACACATGTTTTTGGGCTACCATCCAAAACAACAACGAACCCTTGTTACTTAGCTCAAATAGCAATCCCTATGTTGTTGGGGCACCGACCCAAAATGGTAACCACCAACCTCGCCAGATTAGTTTTTTCTCTCCTTCTCCCACCTTTTTCAATACTCTATTGTCATATAAAAATACATTAAATAGTTTTTTGGTTTTAGTTTTGAGAAGTCGATACATACAAGCTCTTATAAGCTTTTATATATAAATTCTCTATAAATAGGAATAACACAAACATTTACATTAATCAAGCTTTATGCAATTCTACAAGTCTAGAGGTGTGTTGATATAAACAAGATCAATAAACACCCTGAGTCATTAGGTATATTTAAATAAAATAATACTAATATTTATAATTATAACTAAAGAATATTAAGATAATTATTGTGTTTCTATTTTTTTAATGAAGAATATCTTTTTGTATTTTATTATAAAAATTTATTTTTTATTTTAATAAATGAACTTATTTTCTTATTTTTAATTTAAGATAAATAAAAAAGAACTAAATTCATAACATTAATTAAATAAAAAAATGTAAAAAATGTAATTTTAGGAAGAAAAATATTACATTTGAATCAAGGTTGTCAATTTTGTTTCAGTTGGTGTTTGTTTTTTCAATTGGAACGGAATGTTTCAGTTTTGAAGCATTTTGGCACGTCGCTTCTAAGTTGTATTGTTTATGTGTGTATATATATATATATGTATGTATAATTAAATATTAATTCAAAAAAAAAATTAGTTCAAATCCAAAAATAAAATTATTTAGAATTATGCAATTTAATCTAAAAAAGACAAAATAAAATGATTTTTCTGAACAAAATTATAAACATATATAATATATTGAGAATGTCATAATCCATTTCGCAAGGTCATTATATTCTCTGATTGCTATGAAATTTTAACATAATATATATAAATATGCAAAGAAACTCCTTGTAAAATTTCATTTCAATCTAATAGTTAGATGAAGAGATATTATTGATATTGTAAAATAATTTATTATTTAAAAAAAATACTATTTGACCGAATCGGAATTGACGGAACGAAACCGGAACGCTTCGGCCGGTATCTGGCCGAAAAATCCGGACTGAGCCAAAATTTAAACTGAGGTAAAGATAACACCATTTTTTCTTTTTTTTAAACTGGTACGAAATATTTCTGTCGTTTTGACCGAAACAAAACAAATCTGACAACCCTGATTTAAATAATAAATTATGATTGTTCGTTTTGTGATTTTAATTTGATAAAAATAATAATTAGAGAATTACTGTAGTTTGTTTCTTACATAACTGTAAAAAACAATTGAGATACATGTCCTAAAACTTAATCTTCAAAGAATGAGCTCATATACAAATACCTATGAGATGTTGAACCTGAAACCTTGTAAATAAGATTCTTTCTAGGTTTTGCCATGAGAAACCTCTGCTTGCTAAACTGTTAGTAATCGAAAGTAGAACAGTTAAAAAAAAAGAGAGAAGTTAGTAGGGACAAATACCCCTAGTAGGAGTCACGGCGGGAGTAGTCCGTCGAGTAACTGATGGAAGGAGGCAATCTCTTATCTCACATGAAGAGGAATTGGGTCTCAGCATCCGGGCTTGCAGCTGTTTTGGGGGTTGCTGGATTGGTTTCGGTTCTAATAAAAGATCCCAAATCTTGGAATCTAAAACTAAGTGCCTTGCCTTCTTGGCTGGACTTGAACCAGAGAGAGAATAATAATCATCCAAAAAAGCTGTTCTTGCTTCCTGGCTTGCAAAATCTTGGCAATAACTGCTTTTTGAATGTTATCTTACAGGTATAATCTCTTTCTACCAACCGGGTTGATTTCTTCTTTTGCCTTGAACTGTTATAGTGAATCAAGAAGCTGTTCTGTTATTCTTGATTTCTTGAATTCTTGATTTTCAGGCTTTAGGTAGCTGTTCAAATTTCCAATCTTTTCTTCAGAGGGTTATAGAAGAATGGGAATCATTTGCCAGTGAGGAATGGAATGAGAGCTTGCAGCTTACGGTGGCTTTGTCTGATTTATTAGAAGGTAAATGAATACAAATATTAGAAGTTATATGAATGGTCTTTGAGTTTCCCAAAATAATTTAAATATTGTTGTTGCTGCAGTTGAAGGATTGCAGAATTATGCATGCTTATTTTCACTTTTATTCTTGTAACTGCTACATTTCTTTTTACACAATGAAATATCAGACTTTAATGAATACAATGCTCTGGTGGATGATATTGAAAGTAAAAAAGATTATGTTGAGTTCTAATATTATTTCTGATAAATTCTTGGATTGGCTCCTCAAGAAAACTACTTTGAGTCGCGGACATTGAATTACTAATTAACTTTCAGAATTTTCAGGAAACCATACAATTACAAATAGTTGACATGATTATTGAAACCCGAGTGACGAGTGTCCATTTCTGCAGAACTCTGTGTGATTAGCAGAGAGAGAATTGTATTGAGTCCAAGAAAGGTTATGCTGGCAATGGCTCATTATATTCAAAATTTTAATCTGATGAGCCAACAGGTGCGAATGTATCTTTGCAATTGTTTGAACAAATATTGACGTCAAAGTGACTGATTCAGCTTTTGTGTGTGTGTAGGATGCTGAAGAAGCATTCCTTCATCTACTGTCCTCTTTAAGGGATGAATTTTCTGATTCTTATCTTCCAAAACATCATTCTCTGGCAGATGCATTTGCATCCCCTAACTGTAGAATTCTGACTCCAAATAGGATTGAGATCCAGAGTGACCAAGAAAGGTGGCAGCAGCACTTCCTCGGACCATTTGATGGAATTCTTAGCAGCATTTTAATGTGTCAAAGTTGTTCGACTGAGGTTTGTACTCATAAAACATTTTCTCCTTGCAAAATATCAGCATTCTCTGCCCTTTTTTATTTTGTTTAGTTTGATACATGATGTTTGGAACATATGCAGTTTAATAATGATTTGGTGAGTGCTTTTGTATATATACGAGATTCCCACATTTTAATTCTCAATCGTGTTGAATCTTGTGATTTTCTCCTCATATTTTAGCTCCATCTCATTCTTTTTTTTTTATTTGCAGATTTCATTGAATTTTCAATTTTTTCATAGCTTGCCTCTTTTGCCTGTGCTTGAAGGTGGTGCCACCATTGTATGTTAAACAAAGGTTTCAACATCTAGTTTTATTTATTTAATTTTACCACTTGAATTTTGTTGTTGTGGTTTTTCTAACTAACCATATGCCTGCTTTACATTTTTTGAACATGATGCTAGAGGGTTGGGTGTAGATTGGAGGATTGCCTCCGGCAGTTCACTGTTTTTGAGCAAGTTGAGAATTACAGCTGCAGCCATTGTTGGCACACTGCTGCAATAAAGTATTTGTCTTTAAGAGGAGCAACAGAGGTAATCCTGTCATTAACATCATCTGTCTATCCTCGATTGTTAATGGCTAGTCTACTGGCGAAAGACTTGTGCATGCTCAACAGACCCCTTTTATGCATCTCTCTCTTCTCCTGGACCCTGAATTCATCCTCTTTTTTTTCTTTTGGCATTTTTGCCTTGCCTCTTCCTTCCATGTTGGTCTGATATGGGCTTTTCAATTTTCCTGGCCTATTATTAGGAAGATATTGAGTGCTGTGTACATATTATGTAATGATTATTCATGACGTTGTATTACAGATAGAGATAAAAAGACTTAAGAGTTGTGATGAGCAAGACACATGTACCTGCCGTCTCCTTGTTCATCTAGAAAATCTACCATGGTCAAATGATTTTTCTCGAGCTTTAAAGCAACTAAGCATTGCTCGTAGTCCCAAGGTATGAAGTTTTTATTCCAAACTTCGTATTTGTTATAATAGAATTCAAACTGTATAAGAATTTTCATGGGCATCAGCATCTGGAAAGCTGTTGTAAAGCTTTGGGATCTCTTCATCAGTAATGAAATCTAGCTGGGTGTTCATTAATCAAATAATTAAATTCTCTGGAAAAAGTAACTGGATTTGAATGTTATCAAATTATGAAGGATAGATTTTGTTGGTGGTTGAGATTGGGATAAAAAAAGGCAGGTATCAGGAAAAAAACAGCTGTGGTTTATGGTTATGAGCAGTCTGAATCTGCCATGCATTGCAGATGCCTTTCATTTCGTGCATGGATAATGTAGTCCTAGGATGAAAATGGCTGCCTTGCCTCTAGATTAATTTCCTCAAGCCTCAAGATTTTCTCTTGTATTAGTTCCTGTTATTTTACTTGTCTAAGAGGACTTTCTCCGTAACCAATGAGCTTTAGCTGAGTGGTGCTATTGCGTAAGAGAGGTGAGGTCTTAGGTTGATGTCCCGCCTTTGTCAAATTAAAATTGGAACACATTTTCTTCATTTGATCACTCTTATTTTGTGAAATATGTGTCACACTCATCACTCTTATTTTGTTGTTACAGATTCTTTGCATTCAATTACAACGTGCTTCAATAAATTCTTTTGGAGAAGTAGTCAAACTTCAGGTATTCAGATTTTTCTAGCTTGGTGGTATCGCATGTCCGGATTTCTTCAAATTTTGTTCCAAGGACACTTTCTTAGTATTAACATGTTAGAATTAATAGAATGAGGATTCAACATGATGGAGGACTGCTTTATTGATGCTTGTAGGGACACATCAGCTTTCCATTAACTCTAAACCTGCTTCCATTCATGATGAAAGAGATGCAATGTCCAAAACCAAGCTCTCATCTAAACCATTTTGACGTGCAATATGACACCAGATTGCTGAACAGCATGTATGAAAGAAATGCTTCAAAATTATTTTCGGCAAATGAGTTTAAATCCATCACACATACAAAAACTTTCTTGGGACAATCCAAGATACCACAAACCACAGACATCTTTATCTTGCAAGCTAATGAAAAGGTAATTTTAATGATTTATGATATAAATGTATTGTTGTACATTTTTTAAAGTTAATATTGTTAATGCTCTAGTAGTTTATGAACTTGGTGGCATTAGCTAGTTTAGCTTCTCAAGTAACTTCAACTTGTGCCAAGCCATTTGGGATTAAATCTAGCTGGAAGCTTTGAAGGGGGGGTGATTGGGAAAGGGGTGGGCTACAAAACTGTTTAGTCCAAGGCCAAATTGGCCTCCATATCCTCGTGAACTCTTGAATAATTGAAGACACATATTTAGGAAGTGTACGGGGCATAAAGCCCAAGTCAATAAAGGAGTTGAGAAACATGCTTTGACACTCATGCTTTTGTATATGTAGTTTGTTCATCAACAATTTTGAATCTTAGTTTGTCACTGAATTGTAAAGGAGACAATATGTCCCCAGTTTAACTGCGACGACTTATTTATGGGTTCAATCTATTGAGTGGAATAGCATATGTTACATAGTTGAAAGATGTAACTACTAAATGGAATAGCACATGTTAGTTGAAAGATGTAACTACTAAATAGAGCCCAATGTAAAGTTTTGCTCTCACAAAGAGAAATAAAAGGGCAATTTTAATGCATTATTTTCTATGTTGTCGCAGAATTTAATTAATATAAAATCATTTCATCACCTAATAACTTAAGCTTTTCGGTTGAGATGATTTTTGACATGGTATCAAAACCTATATGATCAAGCAATTATTAAATCCTACCTTGCCATGTTTTCTTTTGGTCTCAGGTAACAAATTAAACTTTCAAGTTCAATGGTTCTTTGATAGATGCCACCCTGTTTAAGGAACTCATTATATCGTGGCTCTTGCTTTTGATCTCCTGAAACTGGCGAGTTTGTTATTTACCTAAAAAAAGGATAAACAAACTGTCGTCATTATCATCTCCATCTCTGCCTACCTTATACTGATACTCAATATGTTGAATTTATAGCGGGATTGTTATCTTGGATCTTTCAGTGGTGTTGGCCTAGTGCTCTTTCGGGTCGATGTATGTGATGTGTATTCTTCTATGTCTTTGTTATTTTTGACAGGTCAGTGCAGCTTGTGAATCAGTCCCTTCAGAACCCCAGGCATATCGTCTTGTTTCTGTAGTGGAGCATTTTGGAAGAGCTTGTGGTGGGCATTATACTGTTTACAGAAGTTTGCAATCAGAATCGCATGAGGAACATCCCGACGAAAATTGCAAACCTTCCTCCCTTCTGCACTGGTTTTGTATTTCAGACTCCAATGTGTATAGGGTTTCAGAGGAGGATGTTCTAGCTGCAGAAGCTAGCTTGCTCTTTTACGAGAGAATTATAGAAAGCTGACATCGCACCAATCAGACCTGTAGTTTTTGAAGCTGCATGTCCCTTCTCAAGCAGATTTTTCAATCTCAAAGCCATGTAAGTCATAGAATCAAATTTCACAGTTGTGATGGGGTTTCATTTTGCAAAATTTCATTTGATTATAATCCCTCTCATGTTTCACTTTGATTTTTTTTTTTTTTTTGATTATAAAACTTCTTTTTTTGAAAAATTGATCTAGGTACTTTTACCTTGTACCTGTGAATAATTGAAAGTTCACAGGCTAGTTACTTTTAATTTGTTGATGAAGGGGCAAAGATTGAAAATTAGGGGATCAAAGTGAAAAAGTAGTAGCTTTTTTTTAAAAAGGTAACATGAAAAACTATTTTGGTCCTCTTTACACTTTAAATAATAGATTTCCAGTCCTTGTTTTCTAAAATTCAATTGACTCATTTTTTTGTTTTTGTTTTTGTTTTTTTCAATCATTAGTTTGAGAGAAGAGATAGACACCAGCTTTTAATGGTAGAGAAAAAAAATCTTGATTGACAATAATTGATGTTGGTGTCAATAAGTTCCCTTAGACACTAATGTTTTAGAGTTTTAGGCAAATGTTTTTGTTTTTGGATTGACTTTTGAGGTATAAATAGATTCAAAGGTCGTTGAGTAAAAAGTGATTGAAATATGAGTTGCAGACAACAAATTGTTTCTTAAAAAAAACACACTAGGTAGTCTACACATTGTTAGTTTATCTTAAGCTCTTTTTTATGTGAGGTCAAGAAGTAGACCAAATGTTTATTTTTTTCTTGTTATATGCATTTTTATCCATTGATTCTTTTTGTAACAATAATTGATGTTGGTGTCAATAAGTTTTGCTAGTTAACCTCAACAGATCAATTATGATGTCTTCACACGTACACATATCATTCAATATGTCATTGTTGCAATATTTTTAAAAAGATATCATCTAATATGTGTTAGATTTTAAATTCATGATTTTTTTTTTGTTAAAAACATGTTATCTATATGGGGGTGTTTGAAAGTGCGTTTGGAAAACGCTTTTGAAAAAAATTGAATTTTTATTTTATTTTTTACTTTGAATTAAAAAAAAGTAGTGTTTTTAAATTATTTTGATGTGCTGGTATCAAAAATGATTTTTTTTATAAAAAAATATATATTATTTTGATGCATTTCTGAATGAAGATCATTCTCAAAAGCAACATTAACCACACTCTCAAATAAGCATTATGTCTTAATATTTTTTCATGTTTTAAAAAATTATTATGACACGTGTAACGCGAACCAATGAAAATAAGTTGATTTTGTTGTTAGCAAAAAAAATATTTTATTGGTAATGCCCAATAAAAATAACAATGGAATATTTTGATTGGCCATTTTATTGATGGAAACAAAGACAAAATATGTTCGAGTGGTAAGTTATGATGGAATTGCTAAAAATTATATTAGCAATTTCATTGGCAATATAACATGTTTGTGTTTTTTTGAATGAAAATTTAATTCCCAACAAAAAATTTAGCTGCTATATCTCATTTGCAAATTTAAAAGAGTTATAATCGATAATTAACCTTACCTTTCATTTCTTCTTTTTCCTACTCTTTCTACTAGAAACACACCAACCTAACATGAAAACTTGCGAGTAAGTATTGACCTATATCTATCTAATGTGTTAGAATATCTTTTTATCGGTTTAATTTTAAAAAAAAGATTACTTGTTCCAAGTAATCAAACTTTCTCATTTTTTTGTAAGTTGTTAATGGTTTAGGTTAATTTGATTTTTTATGGAATTTATAAAAATTAAAGGTTTAATGTAAGTCTAGTCAAAGATTATTATCTGGTTACAAGCTATATGGTCATGTTTAATGGATCTCAATGGAAATGATAAACTAGACAATAAGTTATATCAAACAACAAGCTTTATCAGCTTGAATGACAATAAGTTATATCAAACAATAATTTAAGGTTTATTCTTGTTTAATAAATCATCAAAAAAATTATTCCCGACATAGAAAACATGAAGACATAAAAGAGTAATTGATGTTCTTGCTGCGTGGACATCAACTCCTCTGAATCTTCAATTGTAATGAAACCAAACATATTCAAGGAAAAAAGGATAAATTATTTGCTTAAAAATAATTGATTTGTTTATCAATAACAATCTAGATGTAAATGATTTGTTTAAAATCCAATAAAAAATAGAATTAGTTACAAATATAGAAGAATTAATAATCATATCATACACTTTTTTATCACATTTTTTATTCTCTCTGAATCTTCAAATAGACAAACTAAAAATCTAGAACCGGTCAAGCCAAAAAAAGAAAAAGGGGAAGAGGAGACAAAAAGAAGACTCGAGGAAAGTCTTTTGATATTTAGGGGTGCAGTTCTGTATGGCAGGAGCACCCACATGTTTTGTCTTCCGGAAATCGCCCTCTAAAATAAAGATACAAGAGGTGCTGGTATGGCCATTTAAGTCATTTAACTAGAATTCCACCCGAGATTGGTCCACGGAATATTTGCAGAAAAAGTGCTTTATCACTCCTTCGCGGCAATCAATCCTTCTCCCAAGTAACCTTTTTTTTTTTTTTTTTTTTTTTTTAATGTTAACAACGTCAATCTTTTTATTAAAATTTATGTATTAACACACTTATAAAACAATTTGGCAACATTGCATTTCAAGAATATTTTTGAATTATTTTTATTTTTATTTTTATTTTTTATTTAAATTAAATTAATTTTTTTTGATAATTTATATCATATTCATGTGCTGATATCAAAAATAATTTTTATAAAAATAAAAAAAATCATTTAATGTATTTCTTAACGAATTTTTTTTTTAAAACAACTTCAATCATATTCTCAAACATATATTTTATAAGGAATACACAATTTTACTTTCACGAATATTTGAAGGTATTTATTGCATTTTTAGTTGAGAATAATGGTAGTTTTGCAAATAAAATTGTTTCAAAGTAATGATGTTTTTAAAATTAATTTATACTCAAGATTCATGAAATTTAATGAATAATAATTAAGAAATGAATAGAGTTTTCAATTTTTTTTGCCTCTAATAATAATATAAATTGAACGCGAGTCCTCTCCCAAGGCACAATCAATTTCATAGTCTTGCATTATCTTTTTTTTATTAATTCATTTTGTATTTTTATATTTGATGCAATTAAAATATTAATCTCATATTTATAAAGGTAAATTATAAAACACTTTTAACGTATCATGAGATTACAATGATCCTTCAAGTATTTGAAAATATTATAAAGTCTATCTTCAATTTTTAAATTATTGTTATTTTTAGCTCACTTAATAATTAAAAACTAAATACGTAAACTATTTGTTTGTTTTTATATATTTATTTTTATTTTAAAAGAAAATACATGACTTTATCTCAAATTCCAACAAAGGGCATTAAGGTTAAAGGAAAGTTCCAAAAGCCCCAGCAAAACCCAGACCCCATCATTTCCTTCCACCTCATTTTTTTTTAAAACCCCTGAGCGCCTCTCTCTCTCTCTTTCTGTGTCTGAAAAGCAAAAGCAAGACACTTCTCCAGCCATAAGTTTCAAATATTCTTCTTCTGCTCTCTCTCTTTCTCTGCTTTGCTTCTTCATAGTAAAATTTATCTACCTACCTCCTAGATGGCTGAGCGTGTTTACCAAGTTTGGAAGGGACGCAATGTAAGCTTCTTGATTCAATTATGATCTGGGTTATGTTTTATATAGTTTGTTTCTGTAAGATTTAGACTGATGGGTTTTGTTGGAGTGAAGTTTCTGTGCTTTTTCAATGAATTGGTCGTTGTTTGTATTGTATTATTGTATTGAGAAGCATTTTATAGAATTCCTTTCTTTCTTTCTTTCTTTTTAATATGTGTGGTTCTTGTTTTTAGGTAGTATTATTTTTGATAGCTGAATAACTAGTCTTGACCTCAGCATCTTCCTGAACCTTAAATCTGGGGGCATGTATTTTGTCCACTCCACGCGAGGAAGTAGGTAGGCCTTTGACCCTTTATGGCTATAAGAGAGGGCTGGGAAGTGTTGAACCCGAGACCTGGCTGATACGTTATATGGACATTGTTAGTGGTTGGATGTTGTTACCTATAAGTAGTGTTAGCAAACTCCTCTTCACTGTAGGCTTTGGTTGTGGCTAGTGATAAGTAATCTTGAGATGGGGAAACAAATGGGATGCTAGTGGCTCTGCTGTAAGCAACAAGGGGGGAAATTGTTTTATTTGATTGGTTTAAGTATATAAATTGATTTGTTCCTTCTCAACGCTTTCCTGAATTTTCTTCTTCTATTGGGTTCATCATGCAGATTTTCTTCTGCAAAGGGAGGCTTATATTTGGTCCAGATGCCAAATCATTGATTATTACCTTGTTGCTCATCGTGGTTCCTGTTGTTATATTCTGTACAAATGTCGCAAGGAACCTCCTCCATGAATTTCCAACATATAATAGTGGCTACATCATTCTAGTCGTCACAATTCTGTTCACAATATATGTGAGTCCTGCTGATTTTTTGTTCTGCTATTGCTATAGGAACTTCAACTGCTGTAACAACCTTTGATGTTTATTTATCATAGTGAAGACACTAATATCGGAAATATGGTGAAAATTTGTTTACTATAAAGTCAGAATGTTTCCATTAGCTTGCCTAATTTTGTCTCTCTATCCCAATATTCCTTAATTTTTATTTTAATCCAGTATGCTTTTCTTTAGCCCGTGATGTGTTATCTCTTTGGCCGTCATCTTGGTCAATGTTTTGTTTGCCTTCAGTTTAAGTCTGGCAACTGTTCAGATTGACCATAGGTAGTCATGAACTCATGATAGGTATTGGTGCTCCTGTTTCTCACTTCAGCCCGTGACCCAGGCCTTGTTCCTCGAAATTCATATCCACCAGAGGAAGAGATTTGCTACGAATCTTCAACCTCGGCAGATGTTGGTGGGAGACACACACCTACTCCACGGTTACCGCGGACAAAAGAAGTTTCTGTCAATGGTTTTTCTGTGAAAGTGAAGTATTGCGATACATGCATGATATATCGACCACCCCGTTGCTCACATTGCTCTGTGTGTGATAACTGTGTAGAGCGATTCGATCACCATTGTCCCTGGGTGGGCCAATGCATTGGACTGGTATGTAGTGTAGATTGCTCCAAAATTTATTTGTTGAATTGAGTGCATGGTCCGAATTAAGAACCCATCTAAAACATTTGAAAAGATGCATTTCAGAAAATTTTCTGTTCCATGATCTCTTTGAAATTATCGACTAGGTGATGCAAGTCTTTCCATGATTTATTTAACCTGGATCTGCGAAGATATTCCTGTTGTTCTGGGGAAGTTATTGGTCAGACCAAATTTGCCATTCTAGTATCAAGAATTTTCATTGCACTTTTAGGAATTCTATATAAATTGATGGAAAAGAGTTGGCTAATGTGGTCATCCATCCAAAATTTCCACTGCTAGTTTAGTATATTGGTGAACAGTGAGGACAACAAAAAGAGCTTGAACTTGGAAAAATTCATTTGACTATGTGGGGGAATTTGAATTCTTCAAAAGATTGCCTACAATCAATGACAATGCGTTTTCAACTTTTGTATGCGTTAGTGAAAGAATGGATTCTATCTTAATTAAACAATGTATGTTCATATCTTGCAGCGCAACTACCGGTACTTCTTTCTGTTTGTTTCTTCATCAGCTCTTCTCTGCATCTTCATATTTGCAATGTCAGCTTGGAACGTAAAATTCCTTATGGATGATTATGGTACTCCCTGGAAGGCAATGAAGGAGTCACCCACGTCCGTGATATTAATCGTTTATTCCTTCATTTTCCTCTGGTTTGTCGGTGGCCTCACCTGCTTCCATCTGTATCTTATAGGCAGAAACCAGGTCAGTTTGTTTCTCTTTTTTTCAGGAAACCATTCTTTTCTTGTGCTCGAGTACTTTAAGCTTTAATGGTTGCCGGTGGTCTTTTCTTTTCATGGTTTCCAATGGCCCAGTTTCTAACTCTTTAACATTTTCTTCAGACTACATATGAAAACTTCCGGTATGGAGCAGCCAACAGGCACAATGTCTATGACCAGGGTTGCTTAAAGAATTTTCTTGAAGTATTCTGCACCATGACAAAGCCTTCAAGGAACAATTTCCAGGCTTATCAACAAGAAGAGATGCCCATGCGTATAACCCGGGAAGTAAAAATAGATGATTCTGAAGGAGACAGTCGGACAAAAGTACATGACAATCTAGAAATTGATAATGACCTTTTAAAGATATCCCAGCGTCGTGATGCTGTTAACAGTTGAAGCTGAGCTCTCTTTGCTTCAGGAATCTCAAGTTGAGCCTTCACCGAAACTCACCTTTTCAAATGTGGTAAACAAAATGGTGTAGCTTGGGGATTTGAGATTCTTGCCAAATAATAGTTTTTGATAGCAAAAGTTGCACAATTTAGAGGGGAGAACTCCAAGGTGATGTTTATATCATTTATTACTGTTATTCTCTCTCTTTTTTCTCTCTTTTTTCTTTTTTTTTTTCTTTTTTCTTCATTGGATGCTGTGTTGATTTCTTGATAATAGTAGCACATATACCCTGGGAAGTTATTAGAGAAGCCTTTTTAGTATAGGTGAGGATTTCCACATGGGAGAGGCTATGGATGATCTCCATCATTAAGATGGCAGTGTAACCTTTTCTCATATTGCTGAACAATATGGTTCTTAATTGTAGTTGATGAAACTTTATATGATTTGATGCAAGTTTTTGATTCTCAGAATTGGCAGGAAGAACAAGAGTCATCATGATTTTGTAATGGGAATTTTACAAACAAACAGGGTAGAGAATGTCTACAAAAAAGAAAAACAACAATTATATATTTACAGTGGATTTTATTCTTACAATCTCAATTAACTGAAGGGATTTGCTAAACTTATAAATAGCAGTCTCCTCACATCCCAACAAGTAATTTGTCTTCAACCAAATTTTCTTCGTCTCTTAATATTGTAAGTAACTACTAAACTTTTTTGAAACTAAAAATAATTAAGATTGTGGAAATTTTAAGTAGCACCATTAGACCTGGCAACTTGAAAGACTAATAACAATATGATTTGGATTTAAAAAACAATTAAGATGAAAAAGTCTTTGGGTTTGATTGACTCGAGCTTTGCGACTTCACTTGTAAAGCCCACAATTTGCTTCGTAAAATCCTTTGGGTTTAATAATTTATTTATTTTTACAGAAAATATTTCTTTTACCTAAATATAGAATAAGAAATTTTACTTAATTATTGCACACAAATAGATTTTTAATTAGTTGAGGTGAGATTTTTAATTATTATATATTTACTTTTGATATTAAAATGAAAAGAAGATAAATATTCTAGGTTATAAAGTTCTGATAGAGTATTTTGAGTGTTAGTGAAATATTAAAAAATTTACCTTGCGGTGAAATTGATTGTAAACCCCTGTGTAAACATAGACCAAAGATAGAAATAAATAGACTGGTAATAGAAACTCAAGATGAAAAGAACACGCCTGATTTCCCCGGGGGGGCAGCCTGACGGTATCAGGCCTCGCTCTCCACAAGGGAGCGAGGTTCGAGCCTTCCAAGTGCGGCCTATCCCAAATCTGTAAGAGCCTTGGACAGTCGGGGGTTTACACATGCCCTGTGCTCATAAAATGCGTTTTCCAGGTCATGTGGTTCCACATTACTAAAAAAAAAAAAAAAGATGAAAAGAACACACCAGAAATGATATAAATAACAGAGAATATGACGTGAAATGGAGAGAGTGGTTTCCATATAAAAGTATGAGGTGGGTCCTACAAGAATTATGAAATTTAGTTTAAAATTCAGAACGATAATGAAACCAATAATGATTTTTTATAAATAAAAAAAATGAGAAAACGATACCAATAAAGTACTATGGTAGGAAGGAATAAATGACAAGAAGGTATGGAACAAAATAAAAGAAAAGAGTAATGGTGTAAACACCAATTGAGAAATGATAAAAAAATTGTAAATAAAATAAATAATAAAAAGGAAAACAAGAATATAATGGTGGTAAGAGAATGTATAAAGGATACCGAGGAATGATCGATATGATTTATGCAAGGATGGAATGAAGATATTAATATATTTTTTTTATTAAAAGTCACAAGTCAACCAGTTTTATATTATCATGCAAAACTTTAAATCCGATTTTCATATAATGTAAAATGTTTTGTAAAGTCTTTTGATATATTGACATTTTTGACTTAAATATCATCTCAACTAGAGTTTGAAAAGCCTTCTGATTTTGATATCAAAATTAGTTAAAATGTATAAATAATACAAGATATAATAAAGCAGTGGTAAAACTATAAAAAAGAGGAAATCTCCTTTAAATAAAAGAAAGAAATAAAAAAGAGTGACGAGTTTTGTGTTCTAAATAAAATTTAGAGAATAAACTCAAATCATTATAAATCGGTCAATTTTATGTTATGTCGCATAACTTTCCATCCAAATATAAAATTAGGCTTATAGTTTTTATGCAACATGTTGACGTGCTTTGACTTAAAATCTCACCTCGTTCATAGTTTGGTTTGATGAACAATGGATTTTAATCAAAGGGTTTTCCTTTAATATATATATATATTGTGTTGATTTTATACAAAAAACATATTTTCCTTTATTCATTATACAAAAAATGTTAAGGATTAATATACAAAAAAAAATGTATTAAAAAATATTGTAAATAAAAGGCACATGGGGAGTCAAATCTAGCTAATCCTTATATACACATTTTCTTCCTTCTATTTATCCTTGCTTTTATTTACCATCTTTACAACTTTATCCTAAATTTATTTTTATGTTCTTGCTAGTTTAGTTTAGCCACACTTGTTTTTTCTAATATGTTACAGTAAAAAACGATTCCTCGTATTTTATTTGATTTACAAAGCTGCTATTTATTTTCCATCGAGATTCTTTTCTTAATTGTAACTTCTTCTCACTGGAAGGACCAAGTTGTCTTTTGAAAATGTCTGTTTGGTTTGTTTCCAGCTTGCAATGCTGTAAATCTTGACTTAAAGTAAGGGCATTTTAGGAAAATACAATTATAAACGGTAACTAACATAGGACTAAATTATAAAAGGAGAAGAAAATAACGAGTCGAAATTCGTTTCTCAAACAAAAGGGAC
Source organism: Salix brachista (assembly GCA_009078335.1). Taxonomy (NCBI): domain Eukaryota; kingdom Viridiplantae; phylum Streptophyta; class Magnoliopsida; order Malpighiales; family Salicaceae; genus Salix; species Salix brachista. Next base: position 7,978,195 of record CM018578.1, on the reverse strand, counting down.
TATATTATAATGTTGCTTAGATCTAGGGACTAAATAAATAGTTTACTCAAATCAATTCATCAATTCTTGCTTGTGAAAGGGGTTTTATAGTGGGCATAAAGCGCTCACTAGGCATTTTTCTGCCTTCACTTTCTCTCAACAAGAACATCTCCTCCTCCTCCTCCTCCTCCTCCTCGTCTAGGGTTTGTAAAATACTGAACTGAACAGAACTCTCCCTGGTTTAAGATGGTAAGACTCTCGCTCAGCTCTAAAATTAGATTGTTTGAATCATTTTTCTCCTTCAATTTCTTTTCCATTTTGTGATTTTGTTTTAATTCATGAAAAAAAATCAACTAGGAGGGAAAAGCGAATTTGGAAGCGGCGATTGAGCAACTGCAGATCGTCGAAAAGCAGATGAGGCTCGCCGGAGACGTCGCCGGCACTAAGAAAGCCGTCACCGAAATTCTCCAACTCTGCTTCGAAGCTAAAGATTGGAAAACTCTAAATGACCAAATTACCCTTCTCTCTAAAAAACGTGGTCAACTCAAACAGGTAATGTTCATTTTAATTAGTTTGCAAATAAATTCAATTAAATTAGCTAGGTTTTGCCCTCTGATTATTTTGGGTGGATTTTGATTTTTTTCCCTTCCCTGTTGCAGGCTGTAACTGCAATGGTCCAGCAAGCTATGCAGTACATCGACGAGACGCTGGATCTTGATACTCGAATTGAACTTATTAAAACACTTAACAGTGTATCTGCTGGCAAGGTCTGACTGATTTTCATGCTCCTTTTTATGTGTGTGTGTGTGTGTGTGTGTGTGTGTGTGTATATATATATTATTTAATGTGGGGGTAAATATGTCTGTTTCTATGAATCATGCCGGGGTTATTTCAGCAAGCTTATTTATTTATATGACATGTAGATATACGTTGAGATTGAGAGAGCAAGGTTGATTAGGAAGCTAGCTAAGATTAAAGAAGAGCAAGGGCTTATAGCTGAAGCTGCAGATCTGATGCAAGAAGTTGCGGTGAGTTTGTAGTGTATGCTTTCCTACTTCATAGAGCATGTAAGAAGATTGATTCATTTTCTATGTTTCTGATTTGCAGGTGGAGACTTTTGGTGCCATGGCAAAAACTGAGAAAATTGCATTCATTCTTGAGCAAGTATGTGCGTCTTCTATTTTTGTTTGTGTTTTTGTTGTAATTTATTGCGTGTACTTTAGGTCTAAGTAATGTCTTCGAGATTAAACAAAGATTTTGGATGCTTGAGAGGTTAGAGTAGCCACTATATGCAATTAATGAAGCATGATATTATTTTATCTAAGATTCCTTAACTGGGGGTCCTGCTTTTGTGGAACATGGATGACCATTGACCTTTTTAGCTTTGATCTGTTAAGTTTGAGGCTTTTGTTGTGGGCTGTTGTTTTAATTCTGATGGGGCATCAATTTTTTTGGAACAGGTTCGTCTATGCCTTGACCGCCAAGATTATGTTCGTGCACAGATTCTCTCAAGGAAGATTAGTCCAAGGGTTTTTGATGCTGATACTTCAAAGGAGAAGAAGAAACCAAAGGAAGTTGATAATGTTGTTGAAGCGGCTCCTGCTGATATACCATCATTGTTGGAGTTAAAGCGGATCTACTATGAACTGATGATAAGGTATGTAAATTTTTTATATTGTTTATGTACTATTCTTGCTTTAACCTTTTGTTTTTAATAGTTTCGCTGAATTTCTTAAGTATTTGTCTAATACTTAACTAGGTTTTATGTGATGCTCAATTGTTTCATGAGCTCCTTGGTTACACTAAATTTGTATCTTTATATAGTGCATCTTTGAAAACTTGTAAGCATATGTGGCCGTGTTTTCTGCTTGCCTGCCTTTTGGATTAAGCAAAATATACTTCTAATGTTAAGAAATTACAGACATGTTGCTCAGCATTTCATGCACCATGAAATGCTGGAAACAGCTGTTTTTCACTTGTTCTGAAGTCTGTGTTTGGTCTGTGTAAGGCTTTTGATTTGGTCTTTGTCTGTAACTTTTGTTAACATCATTGAAAGTAATTTGTTGGGGGGTGCTTTTATAGACAATGTGTTTAAGACCCTGATGGTTAGTTAACCCATAAGATAGCATGTTTTCCATGTCAATGCACAATGGCTTTATGTTTGGAGCAGAGGAAAAAGCCCTTCTACTCCCTCATTTGAGGTTTTTGTTTTTGGTTCTTAATCTGGAGAAGTAATGCTGATAGATATGTTTGCCCAACTTAATATGCATGCAAAGCTATGCCCGATGCTATATATACTGGGAGTAGCTTTTTTGCCACCATTTATCTGAAATTGGGAAGCCCCTGTAGTGCTTTCCAAGGTTTTAAGTCTGGTAGTGAGAACTATAGAATAACATTTCCATCCTGATATTTTGCAGCTCATAGTTAGCAAACTGGCTGGACAATGGCATTTATGGTTTTTATGACAAGTGTTCCACATCGTCATTAGTTATGTTTTGGTTGTTTAACAATCACATTCAATTCTGAAATGCTAGCAAAGTAATATGCGTGATTTAAACAATTCTTAATTGCCAAATATGATCTCTAAAAAACAGTTGAATATGTGTGCTACCAACTTATTCTGGAAAGCTTCCTTCTTTGCTACATATTTGATTTTAAAATAACCTGTTGAAAGGCAAATCAAAGTTCCTGACAACAGAAGTCGTCTAACTGGAACTTCAAATAACATTGCAATACTATTTTATACTTGTCATTTCAGATGCAAACTGATAGGACCATTCAATTGTGGATTTATATAGTCTGAGACAATTCTTTTGCGATTGCATGTTTGTATTTTATACTGTAAGAATGGTCTCTTCTTTTCCTCTTTGGAACAACAACCTGGGATTTTATATTTTTTCAAATACAGTAACAAAACCCTGCAAAAATGGTTTTTCTGTGGTATCTTTTTTTCAAAATCTTTGATGACCTGCTCGCCTTTGCTTAATTTTTCTACTAGGCCAAGGGTAATTTGGTAATATTTTTTCATTGAAAAGTTCTGTTTGTTGATTTTTTATTTATTTGAAAGTTAGCAAAATATCCCATGCATCCAACTTGTCACCACTGATTATAATGCAAATTCCCGTCTTATTTCTTAGTTGCTGAATGGTTTTTAGCCATCTAGTATTTGTGAACTAGTGTATATCTGCTATAGATTTAAATAAGAGCACCATGTAATGACCATGTCTTTGTGTTGTCCACTTCTGTTCTAGGTACTACTCCCATGACGATGATTATCTTGAAATTTGCCGTTGCTACAAGGCAATATACGAGATCCCCCCAGTAAAGGAAAATCCTGCCCAATGGATTCCAGTAAGAGCTTATCTTCAATTTTTTATCTGTTGTGGTTTTTATGTACTCCTTTGGACAGCCCTGATTATTTACAACATGTAGGTCTTGAGGAAAATATGTTGGTACTTGGTACTTTCACCACATGATCCAATGCAGTCAAGCCTTCTGAATTCCACCTTGAAGGATAAGAATCTTTCTGAAATTCCAAATTTTAAGTACGTGCTGCTTTAATTTGTTCTTGCATTTTGTTGGTTATTTAATTTATTGATCTTTTATTCAATGATTCTCTTCTTTGGATGCTGTTCCATAGGTTGCTGTTGAAGCAGTTGGTGACGATGGAAGTCATCCAATGGACATCTCTTTGGAATGCTTTTATGAATGAGTTTGAAAATGAGAAGAACTTACTTGGAGGGTCTTTAGGTGACAAAGCAGCCGAGGATTTAAAGCAAAGAATAATTGAACATGTAATCTACTTTCGATTTTCATATTTTGGGACAATTGGAGATTACTTCAATCTACTGTTGAGTGTGGTTGTTAATCCTTTCGCAACATGTTTGCTTTTCAGAATATCCTTGTTGTTTCAAAGTATTACTCCAGGATTACTGTGAAGAGAATAGCAGAGTTATTGTGTCTCAGCATCCAGGTTCCCCCCACTCCCCCCCTCTCTTTCTGTGTGTGTGTGTGTGTGTGTGTGGTTGTGTTGTACACGTGCTTTTGTTTGCTCACCCTAATTTTTGTTTTTGGAAATTGTGTCCATGGTGTAACTATGCCTGATTTTTGTCTGGTCATGTGAACTTGTGCAAATTTCCATGAATGAGTTTCATGTCAAAGATTTGGATTTAATCAAGCTTGGTTAAATTAATAAAGGCTTTATGGTTGCCTGGTGCTTCTGTTTAAATATTCATTCGAATATTCCATAATAGGGGGTAAAATTTAAGAAATTTGCTTCAGAAATTATTCTGTCAACATAATACTTTAAGTTGTACTGTCCATCTCAAATTGAAACCTCTGGTGTTCACTCAATTATTGAACAGTCACAGGTAATATTAGAGCCTCTTTGAGCTAATGTTTAGGAATTGAAATCTTACAAATTCCATTATTTGTAACTTAATTTAATCAAATGGTAGCGGCTAATGTATTTGTGTTTAATACATGTCTGAAGCCCAGTTAAGTTTCTGATGAGCAGGCTTGTTAATAGCATAAATGATCTTTAGTTCACCCAATAACTTGAGTGGGAATTTGACAATGGCATCATGTTTTGCATTCAAGAATGATTGCTCTAATCCTCTTGGAGGCATTTTCCTTTAATCTCGTTTCAAGCATCTTCGGAGCAAGCTTACAAACAATCATGAGCTCTGCTTTGCAATTGACACTCCCAAGCAACCCTCCAGCCTATTCATACTTTTACATATCTTCACCTCGTATAACAGTTTCTTTCCCTTTCTGCTAGTGCTTGTGGTCCTTGGTATTAACAATGACTTGTTTCATAATTTATTTTGTTGCCAGTTAAGACAATCCAGCTTAGGGTCAAGTTGGCTTAGAGGGGAATAAGATCTTTCCACTCACATTGCACGAGAATTAGGATGGTGGTGATTTACATAATTTGGCAAACAGCCATTCATTTGCTTTGGGGACAGGGATTTGAAAAAAACAGAGGAATTGTATTCTCTTGAGCCATGTAAAGGATGTTGTTACAGGTTTCCGTAAAAGCTGGTCAGATTTTACCAACAATGATTGCTAATTATTAGGTCTTAAAGCTGAAATCTTAAAAAAAGAAGTTACATTAGTACTTTAAGTGAAATAGTTAGTTTAGCAAACATGTTAATAATATGAGAAGAGCATGCACGTTGATCAAGTTACTTTGCATTTATTCCTCTTTTTTTTCCCAATATAGGAAGCTGAGAAGCATCTTTCGGATATGGTTGTGTCGAAAGCTCTGGTGGCAAAGATTGACAGGCCAATGGGAATAGTGTCTTTCCAAGTAGCAAAGGATAGCAATGACATTCTCAACTCATGGGCAATGAACTTGGAGAAGCTGCTTGATCTTGTTGAGAAGAGTTGCCACCAAATACACAAAGAAACTATGGTCCACAAAGCTGCTCTAAAAGTTTGAAAGGGCTGGCGCCATGCTCTCTCTCTCTCATCACATACAAAGGTGGGGGAAATCATTTTTAGGTGACAGTACCTCTGCTCTAATTGTGTTTGCAGATGGAAGTGATCTAAGAACCCGTTTAAATCTCTGTTGATTGGGTTTGGTTGGACATTCATCATATCCTGAAGATGATATTCCTTTTGTTGGTGAGGCTGTGATGGATCTTAGAACTGTTGTATACTTCTGGCACATGCTGTACCACTGGCAGGGCCCAAATGGGCTTTGTTTGTAGCAGTGGAGGGAAATCTCATCTCAGCCTTGCTTAAGATTCTTCGTTTGTTTAATATGGTGTTATATCTTTTATCATTTATGATCATTACTGTGGCATTTTATCTTGGTTTCTTGATGCCAATTTATTTGTCAGCAAACATGCCCTGTGCTCTTTTTTATTGTCCACATTTCCAGGACAATGTACGAGACAGCTGGATGTCGTTCCCATTCTGGAGATTTATTGCTGTCCGGATCGAGGGGGGTGTCCATTTGCCCGTTTGGATTTGATATTGATCTGTGAGTTGAATTTTCATTATCTTGAAAGAGAATGTGGAACAACTTGTGATTACATGTTCAAGTTTCTTTACAAGTACTGTGGTCACTTGAGAGCATGTTGGTCGTAAATCTCGTAAGAAATCTTGTCTGAGATACAAATCTTGATTCCTCTTTCCCACCCTAAGCACGTTCTCGCATTAAACTATCCTGTCGATTCACCATTGTCGACAAGCTAGCTATTTTTTATCAAGGTCTCATTTGTTTCATGAAAAATGGCTTTCTAGAAACTATTTTCTGAACTTTCATGTTTTTATTTAGCATTACAAAAGTTGATTAGCGTAGTTTCCAGAAACTAAGCTAAACTAGAAAATATTATTGGAAGAAAATACTAAAAAACAAAAAAAATCTTGTTCTTTGTTAATTATATCATGTTTGGCTCTTAATTTTTTAATTGCTGTATATATTTTTATATCAATTTTGATCTTTATTTTGTTATTGTCATTTGCTCGTATTTTTTTTAATTGAAATTTTTTATTTTGATCCTTGTTTTTTTTATTAAAAAAAATTATCTATTAAATTTGATGTTTATTTTCTTCTTATTTATTTTACTGAAAATAATTTATGTTTTTTTTTAATTTCAATTTTCTGTTAAATTTGATCTTTATTTTTTTATCATTATTTTTTTTATTTTAAATAAATTATAGAATTTAACTTTCTTTTAATTTCTACAGCTTTTATTTTTTAATTTATCCGTCTTTGTTTTTTTTATTGTAATTGAAAAAAATAAAATAAAATTATTTTCTAGCTTACTCTTCATGGTACAATCAAATACTGTAAAATATTTTTTAATATATTTTTCATTAGACTACCGGCATCATAAAATAATTTGCTTTTAAGAATTTATTTTCCATAAATCTATTTCTGAAACGACTTCCCATTAAATAAACGGGCTAAGATTTATCATGACAGACTCGAGGTAACTAAAAATACACTACCATCCTAACCAAAGCAGTTAAAACCGTGTCGAATAATAAAAGCTGTAGTGTACGGATTATCTTGAAGAGGAAGTATAATGGCTACAACCTGACCAGACCGGCAACTGAAAATCTTTTCCGCCACTCTGACTACGAGTGGCAGGCCTAAACTCACCAGGTTCCTGGGCCGGGAAAAACATAGGATCGGAAGGTTGCGTGGAGGATGATGAAGAATTAGAAGAAACAAATGAAGATGACATAAACATGTGGTCGTATAGACTCACGGGTTGCCTTTGATAACCACCAGCACCCAAGATCCATTGCGGTTGGGTAACTTTCTCTCTTGAAATCTCACGTTTTTGCGCATGGCTGGAATGGAGCATGGGCATAGAAGATGGAGGAGGAAGGGACAGAAGGCCTGGACGTGGAGAATCAGAGACAGTCAACTGGTTCGCTGCCGGGTTGTGGGGAGGAGACGGCCGGAGCTTGGCGTTTTCCGGGAAGTTGAGCTTGGCTTTGTTGCCTCTAAATCTCAGAGCAGCTTCATCGTAGGCTCTCGCTGCAGCCTCAGCAGTATCAAAAGTGCCTAACCAAACTCTAGCTGCCTTGACTGGATCTCTTATTTCAGCCGCCCACTTGCCCCATGGCCTTTGCCTCACTCCCCTGTATTTTCTCTGTGGCTCGTCCCTGTGGGTTTCATTGTATTCATATACTGGAGTGAATGTCATCTGTTTAGACGCAGGTGCTATGCTGCTTGTACCGACGATGGAAATTCCTGTAGCAGTAGAGACATGGGAGGGGAGAAACAGAGTGTTACATCATTAGACGAGCACAAATTAAGCTCGTGCAGCCATAAGAGATGGCAGAACTTATGCATGTAAAAGTCTATAAAGATTTGCCAAGACAGAGCAGACTAGTTCATAAAAAAAGAATAAAAAATCACGAGTAGACTATTCTATCAAGGTAGATGCAATATTACGTTCTCTTTCACCAATATATATGTATATATATGTACCTATCATGGAGGTGATTTTTTTTCTTTACTGAGAAAAAAATAATAAAAAAGCAGAGAGATTTCACCGCATGGAGGAGTAAACAAATTAAAACTAGCTAGCTCGAGAATAACCCTAGCTAGCCGTAAGACTAACGAGCTCACCTCTTCCAGCAGAAGAAGAGCCCCCATGTAAGACGTCATCACCAAATGCTCTACAGAGCCCTTTATCCACTTCACCGCCACCGCCATCTTCTTCTTCTCTTTCTCTCTTCGCCGACAAACCACCAGGAACACAATCACCTTGATTGTTTGAAACTGCTGCCAGGGAATCCGAATCATCTGCAGGTACATTTCCGGCCACTACATGTGTCAAAGCAGCCACCATAATTGACATCTCTCTTTCCCTACTCGACTCGGAAAGCATCGTTGGCAGAGTTTGGTTTTGCAGCCGCTCTCCACCACTACCAACCTGTTTTCTTCTTCTTTTCTTATCAGTTTTCGCCATTTTTAGCTCACGCATGCAACCTTGAAAAAGCTTTGGCCACCTAATGAATCCCTTCAAGAAAGAAAGAAAAAGTGCAAGTGGAGTAATATTCTTATAGGTTTCAATCAACTCTCTAGAACCAGAACCTTTCAAGAATGTCTCAACGAGACGGTTTTATAGGCACCGAAAAGAGGCTAAATGTCAAAATATCTAACCTCCAACTTTGACATGACATATTGTTATTCAAGTCGGTGTCGAGAACTAGCTAGCACCTTCACCGTCCAGCAATCTGGTGTAATTAAGAATTCTAATTATTATAATAAATTCATTTTTTTTAATTCATTTCAGCGAGTAGGATGAAAATTTAACCCACATATATACTTCATATCTATATATGTTAAATAATTAAAAATATTCCGATATATAATTCGAATTTATATATATATATATATATATATATATATATATATATGTTAAATAATTAAAGATATTCCGATAGAGAATATTAAAAAAAACATGAATATCTAAAAATTTATTTAATAACAGGTGGTTAAAAGATAGTTTCTTATTGTTTCAGTGAGAAGCGTTGGGCCCCACTTGTATTCGGTGCTGAGATGTACACACTAATAATTGCCGGCTGAAGGATGTCGGTTCACTACTCGAGCTAATATCTCGAGAAATATGTCAGCCTAGACAAAATTAAAGGTGTTTTCAATTTTTTTCTTATTTCATTTGTGATCTCGTTTTTTTATTGCTATTTTTTTTTTAAATTCATCCCTTAGTATTTTTCTGTATTTGGTATATTTATATAAGATTTGGTTTTTATTTTTTTATTTGTTTTTCAATTTTATCCCTTATTATTTGATTTCATGTAATTTGTATGTTATATTTGACTATTATTCTTTCAATTATTTCTTCCTTGGTTCTTGTTTTGAAAATGTTTTTTTTTTCCAATCACATCCTTCAATATTTGATTTGTTTGGACTTGGTTTTTTTTTTTTTATGGTTTTTGGTGCGATAATTAAAGCCTCATAGCCTGAATTACAGGTGTAGAATCTTAACTTGGGATTGATATATCTTTTTTTTGTATTTATTTTCTTGATTTTATTTTTTGATTTCATCTTTTAAAATTTAATTTATTGAAGATTGGGATTCTTTTTTTCTTTTCTTTCTATGACTATAGCTCGACATTGTGGTATAAGTTACATTTTTCCATGTTTTATTAGATTGACCCGAGATTTTTAAATTATTTTTAATATAAAACAAAAACAATTAGAGTAAATATCTAATTGATTTATAGATTGTTTAGAATCAATTCTCAACTGTAATTTAATTTAATCATAATGTTTGATTTGAATTCAATTGATAAATAAATTGAATTTTCATGTTTTTTTTTTAAAAAAACATTCAATTCATGACAACTAAACGTTCAACTGTTCTTGTGAAGAAAACATAAATCTTCTTGTCATCATATATAGAATAATGGAATTTTAAACTCCCGGCCTAGCAGGATGCTTCTGCTCCTTCTTTCCTTTTTGAAAGTTTGACGTTGGGGCGTAGCGGCAAAGGCTCGGGGTTAAGCCATTCAATTGGTGATGCCCGGGTTTGAAGCCCTGCGCTAGCAAACTGCCATCGTAAGAGCCTGGGACAGCCGGAGGTTTACGCATGCCCTGGGCCCACAAAGTGCGCTTTCCGGATCATGTGGTTCCCCCGTTCCAATATGGATATCCAAAAAAAAAAAAAAAAAAAAAAAGTTTGACGTCCTAAAATGGATCACAGAAAGTTGACTTTGTTTATGAAGATTAGGTGGTCAATCTGATCATAGTTCTTTAAAACCAAGAGATCTAAAAGTGGGGACACGCGAATAAATAAATAAATTTAGATGTAATGTATATTTTTTCCCCTGACATCGTAGTTTGTAGTGCAATTGAGAATATGTGTTGAATTCTCTGACTCGGCATTTATTATATAAAGTTAAATCGATAAAATTTTTTTTTTTGGATGTAAGAATTTTATTTTTAAAAAGTGTATTTTGTAAATTCAATAAAACCTAGTTGTTCTAGACTTTTATAAGAAGTGAACGTCCTAACTCAAACTCAAGATCTCATGCACAAATCACAAGCTCTCTACTATCACGTCATGCTCTTAGCGACAAAATCTTTTATTTTATTGGTATATTAAATGTTATTTATAATCATGGATAGGAATGTTATGTCCTTGCATCTTTACTACCTTTTCAAACTAATTAATTATTATACTACAAAAAGTTATTTTGATACCACCTCACTAGTCATGACTGAAAAATATACCATCCTCTTGTCTCTTAAACTAAAGTACTACTCTTGTCGTAGTTGAGACAAACTTGTAGTTAAACATATATATCAAGATTTACATAAATTATTCATTTAAATCATATTAAATAATTTTTTTTTATTTATTCACATTACATTATGCTTTTTCTTTTCATTAAGTTCCTTATAAAGATATTTAATTTACAGGAGTAAGAAATCGGATGACTTCCATCACTCATAGACTAGTTTAACCTAATCAATACCTGTATCAATTCAAATCAATATCATCAAATTTTTTTAAAGTCCCATTTAAATCAAAATATACTATTATCATTTATCATGGTATCATAAATTTCCTAATATTCCAGGTAATGTGTACATTAGTGTACCCCTGACACTATTAATCTCCATAACTTGGAAGAGTTAATCAAGTTATGAAAATATTGGTGTCAACATAACCTTGTTGACATCTCTAGCCTCTATGATCTAGAAGGCATCTCAACTTCATATTAATGTTGATATCAACATGGTCTTGTTGATATCATTAGTCATCATGATCCAATAAGTTAATCTAGTCCATGTTAATGCTGATATCAATATAATCATGTTGATATCATTAGACTTCATGGTCTAATAGGCTAATCAAGTTCATTCAACATATTTTTTTAAAGTTAAAATGTCAAAGTCAATAAAATCTTTTTGATATCATTAGCCTTTATAACTAGAAATGACTAATCAAGTTCTTGTTCATAATACTTTCTTAAAATGACCAGTATTAATTCTATGGATATTAATGATCTCCATACAATAAACAATTAATTCAAGCCATACTTTACTTATCTCTCTCTCTTTTCTTTTTTGATGGAGGAATAAAAAAATCCTACCTATTTGGTGTGTTTATCTTGACCTTTATTTGCCCTAAGATATGTCTGCAACAGTATCTCTTATCACAAATAGGATTATCATATTATCATTTATATAAAATTCTTGGATCCATATAACATATTGTTCGATTACTTTCATATAAATATAATTATTTACATGTACAATTCATGCATATCGTCAAAACAATATAATTCATTTCTAGGAAAATATTTACATGTTAAACATAGGAATAAGTTTTATTACTTAGGCTCTCTTGTTAAGAACCGATTTTACCCTAAACCATTGCATAGGATCCTGAAAGTGTTTTCTTACAATACCTCTAACTCATTATAACTATTCATTACTCTTATAATTTAACATAAAATATAAAAACTCAATAGAAAGAAAAATGATATAATAAAAAAGGTAAAAAAAAAGTGGATTTAAACCCACCTAGGTCAAGATGCAAAATCTCTAACCTAGTTATGATACCAAGGTAACTATGTTTTAAAGCAAAATGAATGAAATTATAAACCTCAATTATTGAACAACCTACTACAGAAGCATGATGATCAAAAAATAAATTTAATTAAAAAATCAATGAAAACAAAATTAGAGTCAACATGTGCTAACTTACTAACCTCAAGATCATGGGCACAAGATTATGATAACACAATAGAAAATAAAGAGGAAAAATGAAGACTAATTTCTAATATATCAAATGATGAATGATAAAATCAAAACAAATCATATTAAAAAAAAAAGATAAAAAAGACAACTAACATTAACATTTGAAACGGACGACTCTAGTCATGAACCCGAGATTGACCCCATAGAAGATAAACTGTAAAAAATAAAAAAGCAAGACTCTAAAAAAAGTATGAACAAAAAAGAAACTACCTTAAAAAAAAAAAACAAGCAAGCCTGAAAAAAAATCTGATAAACTTAGATTAATCTTTAAAACTCGTAAAGCTTGATCAAGATACTTAATTCCCATCAAATTTAATTAAAATGATAAACTTGTGAAAATATTATCAATTTAGAAAACTTGTTAAGGAAAAAAACAAATAGCAATAAAAAAATATGGACTAGTTTTGAAAGATTAATAAATGGAAAAGGGTGAAAATGAGAAATATTTATAATTTTATATATTATTCAAAGTATAAAAACAGTGATCAAAGGGACAAGGATAGAATATGAAGAAAAATAAAATTTAATGGGCTAATATGTGATTTTAAAGGGGTTGGCATGAGGCTTGAGGAAAAGAGAGAGATAGAAGAAAAGAAAAGAAAAAGAAGAAAGAAATGAAAGTCGGAGCAAAACCAGTGTCAAGTTTGGAACACGTGCCTCTCTATCATGTAAAGAGTATATAGACCTTCCAACACTCCCCTAAAAGGTGGCATTTGGTGACTAAATAGCCTTGCATGAACCACTCAAAGGGTGCGAGGGTCGTTTACTTGTTAGCGAGTGTGTAACAGACGCTAACAAGTCTTTTTTCATAATATTTAATATATGGTCAATTATAATAATTCATTTTACTAACCTTCAAATTATTAATAATAAAAAAACAATGTAAAATAATAATAAAAATTCTCTTGTAAGAGAGTTATATTGATTTTGTTTTTAAAGGCATCAAGGTAATTATTCCACTTTGAAAAAAAACTAAAAAGATCAAAACACCCCTATTTGATATGCATTATATGTAATAGAAAATTGTGCCATGATAAAAATACCATACTTTCTCTAATGCCAAGTTCAAAGGTTCTATGGCTTAGGTGCAATTTTATTATTACACTATTATAATTAGTAGTGTTGATTCTTGGTGAAAAATAATTTCCTTAAGAGATGGTTTTTGTAACTAGATAGGTGGTTCATGCTCTTATGGTATATGCATGGTTAAATTTTTTTCTAACATAAAAAAGATATATAGGCAATGATAATGTTTCTAAAGGTGCAAACAAAATTTGGGAATGGGTTCAGCAATATGGTTTAATTTAATAATATGATTGAAAAATTCAAAACGAAAAAAAAACTAGAATTAAGGCCAATGCATGATAAGAAAAATGAACATTTGTCAATATTGTAAAAAGATACATTCTAAATATTCTTTAAAAGTATTAATAATCTTATACAATAACAAAGTAAACATTGAATAAGAATGAGATAACCTTATAAATAGATAAGGGAAAAAAATATGAAGCTCAATTATCAATAATTCAAACAATGAAGATGAATTGAAAAACAATCAATTTTAAAAACACAACAAACAAACATGTCTTGAGTTAACACACTAAATTCACAGCTTGGTTGTGAGACTGGCTAACCCTGTATAGAAAAAATGAATAAGAAACTAAAAGTCAACTCTCAAGCAAACTAAATGATAAAAGGTAAAATTGAAAAAAATCAATAAAAAAACATCAGAAAAAAATTTAGGTCAACTTGGGTTAACTCGAGTAACCTAGACCTATGATATAAGACTAGGATAACCCCACTTAGACAAAAGTAGATAAAATTATGAGGTTCAAGGCTCAATAACCTAGTTTTAAGAGATAAATTGAAATAAAAACATTTTTTTTTAATAAAAAAATACCAAAATCAAATCAGGTTAATCTTCAAAACTAGTGAGTTGGATTATGAGACTAAGAATACCTTGGAGAAGGAAAACATAAGAAAAAATAATCATGAAATTTGTTTTCTTAGTCAGCCAAAAGTTTTTTTTTTTTTTAAATATCAATCAAAAGAACGAGGATCAAATTAGATACAAAACCTCAGTAGAATGAAATGTCGTGGGATGAAATTGAAAAATAAAATAAATCAACAAAATGATAAAAAAAACAAATAGAAATGAAAAATATAAATACCAAATTGGATTTTAGAAAAAATAAAATATGATATTGAGGGGTAAAATAAAAAAAATCAACTAAAAAAAACATTACAAGCAAAACAAATATTAATAAAAAAATGATCATAATTGATACGAATTAAAACTAACATGACAAGTTTAATTTTTAGAATAGTTGGCGTGAAATTCAAGATGATAAGAGAAAAAAATACATTAGAGCTTAATCGTTGTTTAATAGTGAATACAAGTCTGACCATTAAGAAAGGATGACATGACACTTTTAATGCATCATCATCATCACTATTATTTGTACTATAAATATTACTATCACAATTATCACCATCATCATCATTGCTACTTTCGTAATAAACTATTATTATCACCATTATCATCATTATGAGAAGTATTTTTAATAATATTGTCAATATTATTATTATTATTATTATTATTATTATTAAAACCATTACAATTATTATTATTGAAATAACAAAAATCAAAAATTGATTTGAAGAATAAAATAAAAAAAACATAATGACAAAAAGGAAAATGAAACAAATCAAAAATCAAAAGAAAAAGACCAAAATATTATTGCTATGGAAAAAAATTATAAATTTGATTTGAAGGATAAAATTAAAACTATAAAAACTTTGATTAAAAAACCAATGAAAAAAATAAGATATCAAAAGAAGAAGGAACAAATTAAAAAAATCATATATACATTTTAGAATTGAAGGACTAAATTGAAAACAAATAAAACTAACAAAAGATAAAAGAACCAAAAATAAAAAAATAAAAATAAGAGCATGGATTCTAAAACACCAACCAAAAATAGGGATGGATTTAGGAGGAATGAAACTATAAAAGGAATGAGAATAAAATAAGAAATTAAAAGAATAAGGATCGAAATGAAAAAAAAAACATATGAAAAATTATAATTGAAGGAAAAAAAACTTTTATTAAAGGAACAAAGACAAAATGAGAAACTTACAGATTTTTGAGTCTCATTTAAGTTCTCGACTAATAGGAACATATGGAGTGAGATGTATCCTAATTAGTATAACATTCAAGTTTCAGATTTTCATGGTTTTTTGTAGAACTCCTTTATGAGATGTAGACTTTAAATTTCTAATAGTCTAGCTACATTTTTTTTTATCTTCTATCAAATTTTATCTCCATTGTTTTTATTGCTTCTTTTTGTGTTGGCTAGTTTTTTTATCAATATTTTCCCATGAGTTTATCCCTTAAAAGTAAATTTATGGAAAGTTAAAATTATTAATTGAGGTCAGGTCAAGAATTTCAAGACTTACAAATTTTAGAGATTAGACTAATTTGCTTTGTGGTTTTTTTTTTCCTTTTTTTTAAGATGGTGTTTTCTTATATATTTTCCATTCTTTTCTTTGGTTTTTATTTTTTATGATTTTCCTTATATTGGATTAGGCCTCTACAAATTATAGTTTCAATTTCACTCTCTATCATTTCTAATATGTAAATTATTTATCCATCTATAAATATTTTTTGTAGTATTTTAAAAAAAATTAAAAAGGAAAAGGCAACAATGCCATTAGTGGCTTAGAATTAGGTATAAATGAATGAAATGTATTATAATAATTGAATAAAATTTGTAAATATAAATAAAAAAGACTAAAAGAAAGAGGAAGAGGTATGAAATTTAAGAGAGACAATCAGGAGGAGAGAAAGAAAGGAGAAGAAGAATAAGAGAAAACAGGGAAGGAGAAAAGAAGTACAAGAAATAAGTTGTTAAGATAATATTTATGTTTTAGTTTGTTAATGTTGTTATTAGTTAAGATTTTGATTTTATTGATGATTAGGGTTTGAAAATTTTGTTTTGGGTTTAATTGATGAATTGATTAAGATGTTAAGAATTAATTGTGTTTGGTAATGGTTTAATTGATTAGATTATATATGATTTTGAGGTTAATTGATGTGTTAGGTGTGAAACAATATTTGGAAATTATGAAGAACCTTTTCTGTAAATCTGGAAAGTAGGTTGGCGATTAAAGATGATGAAATTTCAGTTTGATCCCTCATTTATTTGCTTCAAAGCTTCAAATTATTAATTTTTTTCTTTTGGACTGTTTTGATACACTAATGTAATTTTTTTTTAAAATGAAAAAAATATTATTTTAATGCATTTCCAAACAAAAAGCAACTGAAAAAACAATTTCAATCACACTCCCAAATAGTCCCTTACACTGTTTTTTTAATCTCATTGAATTTCCCTTTTAGGTTTTCTAATTCTGCCATTTTCTTCTTCTTGCCAAATTTGTTTGCTAGCCTTAGGTTCCTATCGCGACTACTCTATCCTTGTTAGTAGCTTATTAGGTTGTTTAATTTGCATCTTTTTTTTTTGCGTTTTATAATGTATGTTTCTTTGTTGATCTCTTTTTATTTGTACACAAAAGGTTTAATTTTAATTATTTAAGAGCTTTTCCCTTTCAGTTTTGCACGCATTTGACAGTTTCACTGTGTAAACATACTTCTTATCATTCTAATAGCAATTGTCTGTGTTTAGATTGATCATACTATCCGTGTATTGATGATTAATTGCTTCAGCACCATGTACTTTTGCTTTATACTGATGCATGGGTTGACATGCCATGTGGGTGGTCCTTGACTATATTTGTGTCTCCCATCATTGTTCCCAATATTTTTGCTTTTTACTCTTACATTTCTCTTACATACATAAATGGTTTTAAAGTCTAGACACATTGGATTTGTATAACTCTTAATAAGTATGGTGGATGCATTTGTTTTGTTTTTAAAGAATGAGATGGCCTTGACAAACACATACTTTGCAAAATGCTATTTTGCAAGACTTAAATCTTTGTTTTTCGTTAACATTCTTTGTCAATTCAAGTTCAGAATTTGTCATCGCACCACCAATAATAAGCAAACCTAAGAAGCCACAAATTTTTTTATTACTGTAAGCCCTAAGAAAAAAATATTGGTGTAAATTACAAACTTAATCAAAGGAAAATAATAGTGAAGGAATCCATGTACAAAATTAAATAAAACAAGAATTTGGAAATTTTGGATATAACATCCAAACGGTATTCAAGAGGTCATTAATTTAACTCGAAAATATTGGGGGGGTTAGATTAAATTAAAAAAAATGAATAAGAAAAAGTTGAGGGGTGGAATTATAAGAAATTTAAAGAGGTGTGACTTAATTATAAGGAAAGATGGGTAAAAATAATACATTTAAAAGAAATAGGGCCTAATTGCAAATCAGAGAAATTAAAAGGTATAAATACCTCTATCTTTTTCTCTTCAATGTCGGCACCAAGTTTTCAAGGTGGGAGGGATTTTTTTTTCTTTCAAAATTAAGAAAAAATACAAAGAAGAAGTGGGAGGTCAAAACGATGAAGGTAGACGCATTAAAGGAAAAGAAACAAGTTATGTTAAAAAAATGGGTGTCTATAATGATATTTTGATTAACAAAAATTGTTATAAGAAAATAAAAACAAAAGAAAAACAAATTTAAAGGCATATTGAATTGTTTCGGTGTGGTTATTAGGAAATGAATCAGTGGTTGAAAATGATTTATGAGAATTTCCTGTCAATGTAGGAGGGATCACGAGTGTGGTGCAACAACAACAACAAGGGACCACGAGTAGAGCATCCACAACAGGTAGGAGATTCGTGCCTATATTTCTAATTTAATTTTCATAATGAAAATATGTGAATTATGCTTAAAGCTTTGGTGGAAGTTTGAAAAGATATGTTTTATCAGTAAAAATATTTAAGTCATGTGTGTCAGGGCAGTTTGAAAATATCATGAACGAAACATGACGATGACTAACATACATTTAGTACATGCAGTGATCCCGGATAAAGGGATCACTAAAATTGGCTAACATACATTTTAGTGTATATTAGGATCCCGGATAAGGGGATCATCATGAATGACTGCCATACATTCAGTGCATGTCAGGATCTCGAGGATGAGATCACTATTCACAGGCTAATATACATCGAGTGTATGTTAGAATCTTGGATAAAGGGATTGTGGTGCAATGTTTAATACACGTTCATGTATTTTTAAATCTAAAAAAAAATATAAAATGGAATCAATGCACATCCTAAAAAAATAATATAAAGAGGTATGTTAGGGACCCGAGAAGGGGTCTTCTCTGATTTCTGATGTCAGTACGGTGATAAAGGTATCGATAGTAATTAGTATCGACAATATATAAGTGGGCAAGCTAGTTTGTATTTGAAATAGCTATGCTGATTATTATATTTATATATGATTGCATACCGTGAGTTTAATAACTTTAATATTTTTTTTTCAAATTTTCTTTATAGAATTATCTTGTATTTCCGTTTCAGGTCCATCATCTTCACGTCAAGAGTAAAACTGTTGTTTCTTAGTTTTTTTTGGTTGTATCAAGTAATTTTTTGTATAAATTAAATGTTGGTAAATTGATATGTATGGTCATTATTTTTGAAAAAATTGGAATGTAAGAAAATTAACTTGTTTTGTCCTATTCTATTAAATGTGACTGAATTTTTATTAACTTTGATACAAATTGTTGATTGTTGTGAACAAGTAAAATCATTCCATTTAATTATTCTTTGCTAACAAGTAAAATCATTGCGACCTTTTAAGAATATTGAAAAGATAGATTTCCTGCATACTCACACGTGTTTGTTTTTTTTGCATTAAATCATTGTCTACTTTTTTCAATTGTTGGTGATGTCTTTTTTGATACTCATATCATTAAAGTAATCATGCTTATCAAACCAAGTTGAATCAATTAAATAGATCTTTTTTTTTTAATACACACGCATCACTTTAACATTACATATACATATACATATATATAATTTATTAGAAAAAGATTTTCCAAACTTACAACGAAACGTGAACCGCCTATCTAATATCATACTGAATCTTTTTATTTGAAAATGAATCTAGAACTTTAATCTATATATCCCTTCCACATCTTCATCTTCATCTTCTTTCTTTATTAGTTTCAATATATAATAATATATTTTTTTTATTAAGGAAAAACACGGTAATCTTCTTGATTCTAGATGAAACTCTTCTCAAACTAATAATAATATATTTTTATTAACGTAGCTCGTGTTAGATCTTAATATACTAAGAGTATTTATCCAAATAACTTTTCGTTTATAAATATAATAATATAAAAGTTTTATATTTATATATTTTAACATCAATACTTGAAAATCATAAAAAATATTAATTTAATAATTTTTTAAAATCAAAATATATTTACAAACAATTTAAAAATATAAATAGAAACCATAACTATTTAAAAATAGAAGTAGGTAACAATTACAATGCTACATATTTTAAAAAAAACACTGAAATTGATTTCTTAACACCCGAATACACAAAAAGACTTTCGAAGCCCAAAATTTGTAAAACCCGAATACACAAAAACGCGGCGTTGTTTACAACGGTCGAAAATAATTTGAAATTTTCTTTCCTCTCCTCTCTCACAGACATAAAGACTCCGTATAAATGAAGGTTTTAAGATGAATTAAGAAAAATAAGAAAGAAAACTTCCCATCTTCCGATACCTGAATCGGTATGATGCTTATTCTAAAACTATGAAAGAAAACGTTGTTAGTGATCTTGTATGTTGGGAGGGGTGGGCCATTCAAGTATCTTTTCTTCTCACAAAGACAGACAACATATCTTTGATTGTTAAATATGTGTTGAAGACACGATTTAGTCTTGTACATGCTACACTTGTATATCTTGTTCTTTATTGTCTTATCTGGGTGTGCTGGTTTCTTTTTCTTATGAATTAATTAATCTGGACTGGAAACTCTTTCTCCCTCCCTCTCTCTCTGGAAATCGGAGGTAATTATTTTCAAACTTTTTAGACTATTTTCTGTTCAGTTTTTTTTTTTAATTATTTTCGCATCATTCAAGTATCTTTTCTTCTCACAAAGACAGACAACATATCTTTGATTGTTAAATAATGTTGGGTTTGATTTAGGGCTTTCGGCAAGTATCCTATCCTTCCCTTCTATTTTTTTTATTGATTTCTGCTAAACGTCGCTTAAATTTATGGTTTCGATTTGCATGCGCGGTGAAAGTAAGCTTATATACGCAATTTATTAGATGGGTTTTTATGCTAGCTAGATTAAGAAATTGATCGGCATGATTAAGGGTTTTTATAGTGCATTTTGCTCTAAATTCGATGTTCTCGCGTTATCTGTAAAGACTTATCGAAGAGTGTGGATAATGAAACGTGGGTTGTTGCTGCTGCATTTTAATGTTTTATCTTCAGCATTGTGTGGTAATAATGTTGGGTTTGATTTAGGGCTTTTGGCAAGTATCCTCTCCTTCCCTTCTATTCTTTTTTTCTTGTTGCTAGCTGAGGCCTTTATCATTCAGGTATCTTTTCTTCTCACAAAGACAGACAACATATCTTTGATTGTTAAATATGTGTTGAAGACACGATTTAGTCTTGTACATGCTACACTTGTATATCTTATTCTTTATTGTCTTATCTGGGTGTGCTGTTTTTTTTTCTTATGAATTAATTAATCTGGACTGGAAACTCTCTCTCCCTCCCTCTCTCTCTTGAAATCGGAGGTAATTATTTTCAAACTTGTTAGACTATTTTCTGTTTTTTTTTTATTGATTTCTGATAAACATCGCTTAAATTTATGGTTTCGATTTGCATGCGCGGTGAAAGTAAGCTTATATACGCAATTTATTAGATGGGTTTTTATGCTAGCTAGATTAAGAAATTGATCGGCATGATTAAGGGTTTTTTATAGTGCATTTTGCTCTAAATTCGATGTTCTCGCGTTATCTGTAAAGACTTATCGAAGAGTGTGGATAATGAAACGTGGGTTGTTGCTGCTGCATTTTAATGTTTTATCTTCAGCAATGTTGGGTTTGATTTAGGGCTTTTGGCAAGTATCCTCTCCTTCCCTTCTATTCTTTTTTTGTTGTTGCTAGCTGAGGCATTTATCATTCAGGTATCTTTTCTTCTCACAAAGACAGACAACATATCTTTGATTGTTAAATATGTGTTGAAGACACGATTTAGTCTTGTACATGCTACACTTGTATATCTTGTACTTTATTGTCTTATCTGGGTGTGCTGGTTTTTTTATCTTATGAATTAATTAATCTGGACTGGAAACTCTCTCTCCCTCCCTCTCTCTGTGGAAATCGGAGGTAATTATTTTTAAACTTGTTAGACTATTTTCTGTTCTGTTTTTTTTATTGATTTCTGATAAACGTCGCTTAAATTTATGGTTTCGATTTCCATGCGCGGTGAAAGTAAGCTTATATACGCAATTTATTAGATGGGTTTTTATGCTAGCTAGATTAAGAAATTGATCGGCATGATTAAGGGTTTTCTTATAGTGTATTTTGCTCTAAATTCGATGTTCTCGCGTTATCTGTACAGACTTATCGAAGAGTGAGGATAATGAAACTTGGGTTGTTGCTGCTGCTTTTTAATGTTTTATCTTTAGCATTGTGTGGTAATAATATTGGGTTTGATTTAGGGCTTTTGGCAAGTATGCTCTGCTTCCCTTTTATTCTTTTGTTTCTTGTTGCTAGCTGAGGCATTTATCATTCAGGTATCTTTTCTTCTCACAAAGACAGACAACATATCTTTGATTGTTAAATATGTGTTGAAGACATGATTTAGTCTTGTAGATGTTACACTTGTATATCTTGTTCTTTATGGTCTTATCTGGGTGTTCTGGTTTCTTTTTCGTATGAATTAATAAACTGGACTGGAAACTCTTTCTCCCTCCCTCTCTCTCTGGAAATCGGAGGTAATTTTTTCAAACTTGTTAGACTATTTTTTTTTATTGATTTCTGCTATACGTCGCTTAAATTTATGGTTTGGATTTGCATGCGCAGTGAAAGTAAGCTTATATACGCAATTTATTAGATGGGTTTTTATGCTAGCTAGATTAATAAATTGATCGGCATGATTAAGGGTTTTCTTATAGTGCATTTTGCTCTTAATTCGATGTTCTTGCGTTATTTGTACAGACTTATCGAAGAGTGTGGATAATGAAACGTGGGTTGTTGCTGCTGCTTTTTAATGTTTTATCTTCAGCATTGTGTGGTAATAATATTGGGTTTGATTTAGGGCTTTTGGCAAGTATGCTCTGCTTCCCTTCTATTTTTTTGTTTCTTGTTGCTAGCCGAGGCATTCATCATTCAGGTATCTTTTTTTCTTACAAAGACAGACAACATATCTTTGATTGTTAAATATGTGTTGAAGACACGATTTAGTCTTGTAGATGTTAAACCTGTATATCTTGTTCTTTATGGTCTTATCTGGGCGTGCTGGTTTCTTTTTCTTATGAATTAATTAATGTGGACTGGAAACTCTCTCTCCCTCCCTCTCTCTCTGGAAATCGGAGGTAATTATTTTCAAACTTGTTAGACTATTTTCTGTTCTGTGTTTTTTTTTTTAATTATTTCTGCATCATTCAGGTATCTTTTCTTCTCACAAAGACAGACAACATATCTTTGATTGTTAAATAATGTTGGGTTTGATTTAAGGCTTTTGGCAAGTATCCTCTCCTTCTCTTCTATTCTTTTTTTTCTTGTTGCTAGCTGAGGCATTCATCATTCAGGTATCTTTTCTTCTCACAAAGACAGATAACATATCTTTGATTGTTAAATATGTGTTGAAGACACGATTTAGTCTTGTAGATGTTACACTTGTATATCTTATTCTTTATGGTCTTATCTTGGTGTGCTGGTTTCTTTTTCGTATGAATTAATAAACTGGACTGGAAACTCTCCCTCCCTCCCTCTCTCTGGAAATCGGAGGTAATTATTTTCAAACTTGTTAGACTATTTTCTGTTCTGTTTTTTTTATTGATTTCTGCCAAACGTCGCTTAAATTTATGGTTTCGATTTGCATGTGCGGTGAAAGTAAGCTTATATACGCAATTTATTAGATGGGTTTTTATGCTAGCTAGATTAAGGTAATGATCGACATGATTAAGGGTTTTCTTATAGTGCATTTTGCTCTAAATTCGATGTTCTCGCGTTATCTGTACAGACTTATCGAAGAGTGTGTATAATGAAACGTGGGTTGTTGCTGCTGCTTTTTAATGTTTTATCTTCAGCATTGTGTGGTAATAATGATGGGTTTGATTTTGGGCTTTTGGCAAGTATGCTCTGCTTCCCTTCTATTCTTGTGTTTCTTGTTGCTAGCTGAGGCATTTATCATCAGGTATCTTTTCTTCTCACAAAGACAGACAACATATCTTTGATTGTTAAATATGTGTTGAAGACACGATTTAGTCTTGTACATGTTACACTTGTATATCTTGTTCTTTATGGTCTTATCTGGTTGTGCTAGTTTCTTTTTCTTATGAATTAATAAATCTGGATTGGAAATTCTCCCTCCCTCTCTCTCTCTCTGGAAATCGGAGGTAATTATTTTCAAACTTGTTAGACTATTTTCTCTTCTATTTTTTTTTATTGATTTCTGCTAAATGTCGCATAAATTTATGCTTTCAATTTGCTTGAGCGGTGAAAGTAAGCTTATATACGCAATTTATTAGATGGGTTTTTATGCTAGCTAGAATAAGGTAATGATCAACATGATTAAGGGTTTTTTATAGTACATTTTTCTCTAAATTCGATGTTCTCGCGTTATCTGTAAAGACTTATCGGAGAGTGTGGATAATGAAACGTGGGTTGTTGCTGCTGCTCTTTAATGTTTTATCTTCAGCATTGTGTGGTAATAATGTTGGGTTTGATTTAGTGCTTTTGGCAAGTATCCTCTCCTTCCCTTCTATTCTTTTGTTTCTTGTTGCTAGCTGAGGCATTCATCATGTCCTGCAGAAAACATCATGTGAACTTTCAGAGTTCTACTGTGCCATTCTTTCATGTCTCTTATGAATTTAATTGATAAAACTGAGAGTGCCTTTCTTTCAATAAGGTTACGATATCTTTATTTTTTAGTTTATTTGTGCAGTGCTCTGGTTGTTCCGTTTAGAATAGCTGCAAGGAGACGAAGCAGATATGTTGACAATCATTTTTTTTAACTACAATGGCTTTAAATCTTGTTGAAATGCTGCAGCAAATTGAACCTACAAATTCTGATTCATGTCAGTCTCAGCCTCCAAGACCTACAGTTCAATCGTTCTGAAAGGTTTTAACTGCTTCTGATACAAGCACCCATGGTGGATTTTCTGTTCTTCGTAAACATGCCTCTGAATGCCTTCCTCCCCTGGTAATTTGTGTGTGCTGTGCTAGTCTTGGTTTCTTCCATCTGATCATATATTAACTTTGCCATCTCATTATGTTTTAAAGGATATGGTCCAGCCAACCCCAACTCAGGTACTGGTTGCCAAGGATCTACATGGATATGAATTGCGATTTAAGCCTATTTTACTTTACTAGCTATGACACTTCTAGATTTTTTATTTAACTTTGCTACTGTGATTTTTGATGTTGAGGCCCTACACCTACATGGGTTTATTACATGGTAATGTTTTTTTGATAGAGTTGCCTTGACCCATGGTCTTAGCGAATCATATTGCAAGTTGAGTTGATCTTAAGAAGATGTATCCACGTTAGTTATCAATCAAAATATATAAGTGGGTTTTATATATTAAAGTATTTTGGTAGTTTATTTTGTTTTTTGTTGAGGGTGTTTAATGATTTTCTTCTAGTTCAGATCGATGAGGTTCTTCAAGGAATGTAGAGTTATGTATTTAATCATTTTTCTTCATTCGTAATGGGACTCAACGACAAGGAAATCGGTGGCTAATGGGATCTGGATTTCCTACAAAGGTGAAAAAGCTAACTTCTCCACCTATTCCGCGTCCGCCGATGTGTATTTCCTCAACCAGATTTCTTTTGTTGTTTGCTTTTGAAATGTCACTCTTTTCAAAAATTAAATGGTTATTTGTCTGTAAATTTTTAGTATATTGTCAGAAGCCTTGGAATTGTCAGCTATCTAACTAAGCAAGAAACTCGGAAGACAGACAGTTGGATTTGAGGTATGCATGTGCATTGCTTTAGTAATTTGAAATTGATGATTTTATTGAAGAGGGAAAGGAAACGGGTGTGATTATTAAGAATTGTGGAAAATTGGAAAACTGTCAAACTATAAGTACATGGCTGTCATGGAAAACTTGTTGTTTTGAATCAAATTGATATGCGTTTTTTAACCTTCTAAGAATTGCTGAACATAATTCCAATATTTTACAAAAAAAAAATTAGAATATTTGTAAGGTTGGCTTTAATTGAAACTGAAATATCCCATAAAACAAATTTGCTTATAAAACAAATCAACTACGTGTCACTTTTGAGTTGGACAAGACCTTGTCTTATTGAATTTGAAAAACTTCTCAGTATATTTTTCAAGTTGTGATATTTATCTGTGTGAATTTACGACTAGTAACTATGATTCGGCCTTTGAAGGTATTTAACTATATTAGGCTTCAGCTTGATTGAATTAGCTATGTTAGGCTTCATCTTGATTCGGCTTTTCAAGTTGTGTTATTGAATTTAAAACAAATTAGTGTGTGTTGCTTAGAATCTGGGTGACATGTTGGTGATAACCTGCGTAAACTCAACAAAACATAATCGCAACTTGACATGCAACATAATAAGAACACTGCTAATTTTACCTCCAATTTAACTTGAAATCTTACATAATGGATTTGTTTTCAAAATAGAACATAAAGCAGATCAATATGGTACCATCAATTGAATTGGGATTTTGTCATTATTTAACTTTCAGTTCAATAATATCATACCACATATTGCTTTCTTCAAATATGGTAGCTTAGTAGCAAACATAATACTAGGATTACCTCCTCCTTTTTTCCCTCCATGCTTATTATAAGGTAATTTATATTTTAAATTGTGTAATTTGAAGAAAACAAGTGTTAACAAGGAATTGATTTGATTGCATGCTTGTTCAGGAACTATTCAATGATTCACTATGTACTTGTGGTGACAAAGTTGTTTATTCAAAATGATGTGCTCCTAATCACCTTTTTTCAAAGTTTACTGTATTTTGAATTTAGTTATTAGAAGAGAATGCAATATTATGTTAGGAAATAATTGGGCTTGATGTTTAAATCTATGCTTTCATCTTTGACCATGACGCGTCTAGTGTCTCTTTAGCTACTTTTTTTTTGGTGTCAATTAGTAATTCATAATCCTTGACGTATGGACTAGGACTATTTAGGAAGTGTTTTAATCCTTGACATGCTATATAAATTTTGTATTATATTGTAGTTTTCAGTCTGAATTTCAATTTTTTGTCTTTGCAGGTTTTGATTATGTAATACCAACACAATAGAGTATGAGGGGTGAGGAAGTGCTTATGCATTATGCTTTTGACGACTTCCACAACTCTTAGTTTTATTTTGATTTTGTTTTCTTGTCCTGTATAATTTGTTGAAACATAAAAACAACAAACATTGCAGCTTCCCTAACATGAAATGTTTTTGTAATGTTTTGCAAGACTACTGGAATGTGGAGTGAGAAACTTTGTAATGCATGGAAGTTGATTACCCATCTTTAATTGGGTCGCGTGGTTAGTTTTTCATAATGGATTATTTTTCTTTTTGTCTCAATGGATTTCTTGTTATGCACAGCCTAACGAATGACAGGAGGTTATCTGGTGGCCTTCCTGGATGATGTCCTCTTTCTTTTGCCGATGGTTATCTTGAGTACCAGGTCAGTAATGCTATTTGTTAGATGTTTGCCGTGGTTATAACTTGTAAATTATTTTATATTACTCTTAGGTTGAATCATTTCTCATATTTTAAAAGGAATAGGAAAGTACACTCCAGTGGATAATTCTTTCTTTAGAGCTGACTTGAAGTGAATGAAAGCTTATAAGCAATGCTACCTTCAAGCTCAAAGATCAAGATGAAATTCTAATTGCACAGAATTTGAATATGCTGATTTGTTCTTCATTATTGAAATTTATTGTATGAAAGCAACTGCAAATATTCACTATATTTAGTTTGGAAGTCTTGCACATCTAAATGCCAAATCTTTGTCCGCGGCAAAATCGACGTCATCGTCACTTGCATGATAAGGTTCTGCACTAAATGGAAATCCATTTTCACATTTGAAAAGTACCTTCACCTTCGCTTTTATACTTTTGTTTCTTGTTACTATCTCCTGCAGAAAGCTTCATGCTAACTTTCAGAGTTCTACTACCGGTAGATGCCATTCTTTGATGTTTTTTATGAATGCAATTGATAATACTAACAGTGTCTTTCTTTTAATAAGGTTACAGGAACAAGTTTGAAAGGTATGGATTTAGCAATGGTGGAAATTGGTCCTTCGCAAAAATACTTTATGAGGTAAATATGAACTAGAATGAACTTCAAAGACTTACCGCTGATAAAGTCTGGTTTCAACTAGCAAATATAACTTCAGCCCATTTTCTTGAAACGGTGATAGTTTAAGCATATCATATTCGTTGTTTTGATGGGAGATTGTCTATTCCTTGTCCATTATAATGAAAATGGTGTTCCGTTCAGGTTTAAGCATCCTAGAGTTCCTTACAAATTTATTAATAACTCAAAAAGCAAGGGAAAAGAGAAACAAACATCAAAGTCAAAACAAAAGGAACAAAAACAAACGTGAAACACCACCAGAGAAGAAGAGAAATAAGAGTGAAGAACAATACAGGTATTTCTTTTAACTTTTTTTCTCTTGTGATCTCATAAATCATAATGCCTCTCTTTGAACCTTCTAGAAGTTCTAAAGCTGCCTTAAAATGCCAAAATCTACTAATAACTCAAATTATTTTTAAAAGAAGCCAAATCTGAATTTAAAAAATGAGTTTACCCCAACCTAAAGATTGAAGCCCTAAAACAATATAAACCTTGCCTTCATTGAACATATCATTTGAGATGCACTTAAAGAATACTGAAGCCCTGAAACAATATAAACCTTCCCTTCATTAAGCATATCATTTTAGATGCACTTAAAAAAATCTATAAGTTTCCAAGATAAAACCAAATGTTGAATTACATTTGGATTCCTTTTTTTCTCTCCAATTTTATGAGACTATAAATTCCTTTCCCCATGTATTTGATATCTCTTACAGGGGTAGACTGTGGACCTTGCTTCTTCATATTGGTGGCTTTTAGAAATTGTCTATATTCAGGGCTACTTTTATGCTAATTGCATATTTAATCATATAAATGGAAAAACAATTCAACCAGTATTTGGTCACCATACTGATGGCTAAATATTTTTAGCTTATGTCATTGACTGTTGTGGAAGAGTTTGGATTAGATCCATCTTGCTGCCACCATATTAGGGAGTGGAAGTGGGACATTAGAGGGCTAGTATTGACCATTCTTTCTTTCTTTCTTCTTTTGGAGTTTGTGCTTCTCTCACAAGCTTTCCTTCCTAGTGGTTTTGAATTTCGATCAAATATCTCCTAATGGTTTTAGAAAAAGTAGATCATATGAGTGGTTTTGAATTTCAATCAAATATCTCCTAATGGTTTTAGAAAAAGTAGATCATATGCTTAGGATATGTTGGGAACTTCATTAGTCTTATATTTGAATTAAGTTTTTATGGACTTGGAATTACCTATTAACATTTTCTTAGTGAAAATTGGCGAGTGTTATTCAACATTCATCATAAAATGGTTCTCAGAAGATTTCACAATGTTGTACAGAATCATCATTGAATGAGACTTAGCTTTATAACATATGCATGCGTAATGGTGTGCTTATCATGTCCTTGTAGCATGCCAACCTCCAGCTCTGAATTTAAAAATACGCAGAATACAAACAACGTTGCTGCTTGTGAACGTCATGTCTCACTTTGGGTGTGTTGTGTGAGATTGTCTTTAGATTTGTCTTTTTGTCACTTTCTTGATCATGCAGGAAGATTTTAAGTAGTTCCTCATTTTTGGTTTGACTACTTGATTTGTGGTCTTGACGCTGTGTTGGTGGATTTCTTTTTCCTTTTTATTTTGTCTTCTCATATTTCTTAAGCCATTTATTGAGGGGTAGTTATACGAATTGAAAATAATTAGTTTAACTTTAAATCTAGTGGATCATTCTTGAGTTATTTTTGGTGCTTGTGAACGTCATGTCTCACTTTGGGTGTGTTGTGTGAGATTGTCTTTAGATTTGTCTTTTTGTCATTTTCTTGATCATGTAGGAAGATTTTAAGTAGTTCCTCATTTTTGTTTTGACTACTTGATTTGTGGTCTTGAAGCTGTGTTGGTGGATTTCTTTTTCCTTTTTATTTTGTCTTCTCATATTTCTTAAGCCATTTATTGAGGGGTAGTTATATGAATTGAAAATAATTAGTTTAACTTGAATTCTAGTGGATCATTCTTGAGTTATTTTAGTGATTTGCTACTAAGTTGTTATTATAGCTTTAGATGTTGAGATACAGAGCAGGAATCATGAGAATGAGAAACTGCTTAAGGGTATTGTTGTTATGAAGAGTATGTTGCTTTCAGGTATCAATCATTATAATTGATAGTCATCAACAAGAAGTATACAGCTTAAGGGTCTTTTCTATTATAAGTAAGGTTCTTTTCTATTATATGGTTGTGTTTGATCTTAGGGAAAATATAATCTAAAAATTTTACTATTTTTTATTTGCTTTACTACTAATGATGGAGAAGTAAAACTAACTAAATTTATAAGTTCAGAGAAATGCAACATGGTACGTTAAGGTGAAACTGCAATGATATTTTTTGATGAACTGAAATCATATTTGTATATTCATATGATTTTGGGCATTTGCAAGAAGACATCCGGTACTTGTGTCGTGTGATAAATTTTTTTATCATAAATTCTGTGAATTGATCATCTAGCTTTTGTACTTTACAGTTGCACCTTGCATTGCGATTCATTTCAGGTATTTTCTCTGACAAAGTATTCAAATTCATTTAAGCCATATTAATAACATGAAGACTTGATCATAGCAATCTAATCTCCATTGCTTTGTAATCTAAGGTAAGATAACAATTGAAAATGAAAAAAACAAGAGAATATTCAAGATCAACCTCTTTGGTTTCAATCAATTTTTTGTCAACGTGTATTCTTATTAAAAAAACATATGAAAACTTATAGCATCCTTGCTGCTATTACAAAATTAAACAGATTTTAGCAATGTTCTTGTATCTAGCTGTTCCAATAATTACTATTAGAAAGATTCGTGGTGTGATGCTGTTATTCTACCATTTTTCTCCAAAAACAATATCTAGTAATTTTCTTTATATCTTAGCAGTATACTACTAGAAAGCAAAGTCCATAATATATATCTGATCAAAAAAGAAAAGAAAAGTGAATTTATAAAGTAGTTTTAGGAAGAGCTCTAGTAGCAAAAGGCATGTTGACCTAATTTAAGCATGAGATTAGTTCCAACTTCATAGTTTTTAAAAATGTTATGAGTCCTGAGAGTTAGTATCCGGGGAGTTATTGCATGTGCGATATTCTGTGTATTTAATAAATCATGGCTGGTGCATACTACAAAGATTTATAGTTGTTACCACTCAATCCCTTAATAACATCCATTTTTGTGAATAATGATGAGATTCTGAAATAATGCACGGTGATCCTCATCTTGAGTGTTGATTTTCAGAACTTTTGTGAGCACGAAAATGGTTGTTTGATAACCAGAGGCTAGGTTATCACCCAGTGTATTATGAAATAACCAATGTTGATATTCTGTGTATTTAATAAATCATGGCTGATGCATACTACAAAGATTTATAGTTTTTACCACTCAATCCCTTAATAACATCCATTTTTGTGAATAATGATGAGATTCTGAAATAATGCATGGTGATCCTCATCTTGAGTGTTGATTTTCAGAACTTTTGTGAGCACGAAAATGGTTGTTTGATAACCAGAGGCTAGGTTATCACTCAGTGTATTTTTACTCTAGTCTTGCAAAAGGTACCAGGGCTGCACCGTGATGTATCAGGTATTGCTACACACATTTTTTGAGCTAATTGATAAAAATAGTCTTATAACCTGTGACCAAAGGCTTGATAGTGTTGTTATGGGCTTCATTAAAGTTGGACTATTTCTGGTCAAATTTTTTTTTGCTGGTTAGAACCTCGTTGGAGTGGAGCTATATATCAAATTAACAAGCTTTTGTATTGATACAAAATTTGTGGACATTTGGCACAAGTTACTTTCACATTATGGAAAACAACGATCGTCCATCTCACACTAAAAGTATATTTTTCTGACATTTAGTTTAAGGTCTGCGACTTCTAGATTGCTGTTTAATTCTGATATGAATAATATGCATTACGCCTTTCTTCCACGTTTACCAGCTCCACCACTTCTAGATTGTTGTTTGCTGTTACTATGAAACAATATAAATCATGCCTTTCTTCCATATTTAGTAGCTCTGGCTCTTCTAGATATTTATTTAACTCTGATATTGTGATTTTTGATGTAGAGGCCCCAAACATGGGCTTATTAATTGCCTAATGTTTT
This sequence comes from Salix brachista, assembly GCA_009078335.1. Taxonomy (NCBI): domain Eukaryota; kingdom Viridiplantae; phylum Streptophyta; class Magnoliopsida; order Malpighiales; family Salicaceae; genus Salix; species Salix brachista. The sequence continues at coordinate 7,946,327 of CM018578.1, read as the reverse complement.
TCTTTTAGAGTTCCCTTGACCCGTGGACTAAAGGGATTATATTTCTAGCTGAGTTGATTTTTGAAAAGTTGGAGCCAGGTTAGTTGTCCATTGAAAAATATAAATCGGTTTTGTATGTTTTACCATTTTGGCAGTTTATTTTCTTTTTTGTCGAGGGTGCCTAATGCCATTCTTCTAGTTCAGATCGATGAGGATCTTCAAGGAATGTAGAGCCATGTATTTAATCACAACTTTGCTGCAATTTTACTGGGACTCAGCGGCAAGGAAAATGGTGGCTAATCGGATCTCGGATTTGCTACAAAGGTAAAAAAGCTGACTCTCCTCCAGATATTCTTACCTCCCATGTGTATTTCCTACTTTTAGAATTTCATTAGCAGCCTCAAAACTGAAATTTCAAGATATAAATGTTGTAGAGCAAACTAAATTTCTTTTGTTGTTTGGTTTTTAAATTGCACACTTCTCTATAATTAAATGGTTATTTGCTTGTAATTTCTCAGTATATTGACAAGAGCTTGTGGCATTGTCAACTATCTTAACTATGCAAGAAACTCAGAATAGAGACAGTTTTGGATTTGAGGTATGCATGTGCATTAATTTTGTAATTTGAAATTGATGAATTTATTGAAAGGAACGAAAGGAAAGGGGTATGATTATAAAGAATTGTATAAAATTGAGGGAACTGTCAAAATATAAGTTCATGGTTGCGACATAGTGGCTGCAATTTTAAAGACCTATATTAGGTGTGGATTTCATTGTATACGTTGACTATCCAGCTAGTACTACAGGTATGTTTGTCTTACATTTAATTTAAGGTTGCAATATCTTATGTTTTAGTTTATTTGGTCAGACAACCATTTATTTTGGATCATAATAAGGAGATATGGACAATCATTGGTTTATTGTAGTTTTAGTTTATTTGGTTTAGTAAGTTGACTCTCCTCCAACTCGAACTGCTCTTAGACCTCCCAAGTGCATATCGTACATCTAGAATGTCTTTTATAATTTTATTTTGGGTCACTTTTAGAATTGCTAAACATTGTTCCAGTTTTGACAGGAAAAAAAAATCTGATTTTTTGCAAGGTTAGCTTTAATTGAACAAGAATTATCCCTATCATTCTATAACCAAATGAGTTTCCTTCCTCTTTTTTTTTATTGGTTTGGTTTCTGATTTCTATTTAGAATGCTATCTTTTAGGTGGATTAGTATATCACTTCCTGCGTGAAATGATTGGAAATTTTTTGTGATGGATGTGTGTTGTTTTTTAAGGATGCCAATCTCTCTTTTGAGTTTTTAATAGTTTTGGGTGTTGAGTCACGGTTTTATGGCCTGCTTATTATTTTTGTCATTGATTAATTGGAGAGCTATTTTTTTTTCTCTTCACTTGGTTGGTCTTTTATTGTTTGCATTGATTTTTATTTCTTTATTTTTGTTGGTCCACTAGTATTCTTTCTGTTTCATACTTGCATTGTTGTTAATCATTCATGCTTTGTCTTTTGCAGTATTTGCAACATCAGGTTTGATTGTTGGTTTGGAAAGGGTTTGTTGGAATCATTTAATTGCTTTGCAGGTTTCATTTTTCAGGTTATCTTATCCCAGTTAGCTCCGTCTTTTATTTTCTTTCCTAGCCTTTATTTTTCTTGGCCTATACATTTTTTGTTAGTTTATTGTTTCCAATATTGCCATGTTTTTCCATTTTACTCTGCTTGCAGAGTTTTATAGCGGTATAATTTCGCTTGTGTCCACTGCTGTTTATTTACGTAAGTTTTACTTATTGTTGGCTTAGAGTAGAGCATATGAATTTTAGGCATTTTTTCTGATAGAATTTAAATTTATGCTTTTTATTAGCAGTTTATAGTTTGTTTTATGTCATTTTGTCAGGTTGATGGGTTCCGCTTTGACCTTATGGGTCATATAATGAAAATTACAATGGTATGTGATTGTCTTGAATCTGTGTCTTCAATTTTTACATAAAAGTTAATGTTCTAGTTTGCCAGGAATTCTCTGAAGTAGTGAAGTTGTCTACATACTTTGAAATCCTGCAGCATTGCTAATCATCTTACCATGTTAGCATTTGTGTTTTTTGCATTCAAATGTGAAATTCCTCTAATTTGACGTTGTTTCTGTTAGAACGACACTCATCAGATAGCCAGAGGAAATTATTTGTGAATCTTGATTTAGATAGTTTTCTCTAAATTAGCTGTTGAAAAACCTAGTATACCTTTCTCTCTTTGTCATAAGTATCTATGAGTTGCATGAAAGGGATTTCAGGAAAATAAATTGTTTTCCTTGGGTCATGGATTATAAATCTGACTCATCTTTGATGGTAGATTTCTGGAAGGAAAAAATAAATAAAAAACTAATTTCAGGCTCATATGCTAGAGAAATGAGTTAGTTGGAGTTCTTTATTCATTTTATTATTCAATGTTCCCATTGCAGTGCCAATGATCACATGTGCATCCTGACCTTCCCGGGTGGTTATTTGACCTTCATGCTGAAATTAGTTTTCTTGGTTTGAACCCTAGTATTTGTATCTACCTTTCTCAAAATTCAAAAGTGTTTTCAATTGTTTTACATATACTAGAAGCGCAACAGATAACATCCTGCAATACTTGACACTGGTAAGCATTCTCTACTTGAAGGATTTAGCAGATGCCCTTCATCTAAACAATATCAAATGGTGGCACCACTCATGTCCATTTGTCGGCTATCATTCATTTGAATGACGTTTAATGTTCTAGTTTCCTTTGTCATGTTTGAAACCGGGTCAAGTTTGTAAGTGACGCGATTTCTAGCCCGCCACATAAGTCATTATAAATAGAAAATGAGTTGCTCTGTAGTTCGACACTGGACTGATACTAATAATATAGAACTGTGATTTTGTGATTCCTTGTGATGCATGGATTTTGACATTCTAAACAATTCTAGGAGTTAAAACATGAAATGAATTGGATTCGATGTACTTGAGAAGTTCTTTATATTATCATTTACTTGAAATAAATAGAGCCATACCACTCACTTTTGTTATATGCTCTTAGATGACAGCGAAAGATGCATTCAACATGCTGATTGTGGAAAAAGAGGGATTCATCATTCAAGTGTCTATTTGTAAGTTTGAAGTATGAAATGAATTTTTTTCTTGCTATAAGCTTTACTGTTAGTGCGTTATAATTCCTTTTTATTATGTTCCTTTCTTTGGGACAAGGATCTTCTTGGATATATTTTTTTGCTTTTGATTCACACATCTGATGGATAAGATTCTAATTGACTCTTCTTTTTACATATAGATATGGTGAAGGTTGAGATTTTGGTAAAGTCGCTAACAATGGGCGTGGGGTAAACATTTTACAGTGCAATCTTAGTGGGACTGAAATCGAAAGGTATTGTCTGTTACTTTATATTTTATAGTATATTGGTTGCTTTCTTTGTAATTTTTTTTTTTCATGAATGAACAATATATTTCCTTTTATCAAGTATTGTATTGCTCACCTTTTAACAACTGAAATAACTGTACCAACCTTAACTGTTTCTTTGAACTGATTTTAACTGAATAGAAGCCACCTGTTAGGTTAAAATACTACAATCGAATTCCTTATTTGACAATGGAATTCTGCTTGGGCTCTACCTGTTGGTCTGGACTTTGGCAACTTGCCAACTTTCTTTCTCTGTTGTTTTATTGGTCCTTTACGTCCGCGTTCCTTCGAGGTTTTCTCAGTTGTTTCCAAACACCTATACAAGTTTTCAAGTTTCTTTTCCACAGGTTTTTTAGTCACTTCTCTTTTTCTAGTTTTCTGTTTTGTAAGAAAAAATAAAAATAAAACAAAGAGAGGAAAAGCGATGGAGTTTCAGATGGTGGGAAAGATAAAGACAACCCATCTTTGTGTTTTTAAACTAATTTAGTTTTGCTTTTTTTGTTCAATTATGGTCCTGAGTTGTTATGTTGTTTAGTTAATTCTGATTTAGTTGCTGGTTTTCATTCCAAGCTTCGTTTGTAGTGGTAATGTTCCTGATTAACCTTTTTGTTATCCATGTTGATCTGTGTGCTTTTTAATATAATAGGACCCTTCTGCTGGCAAGTTCTTATTACTGCTGTTTGTAATTATTGCTTTGTGCCAATTCTTAGTTTTATTTTTAGCTTTTTAGTTGGCTTTAAATCTGGTTTACAGTTTGTGTTGAACCACATTAGAGACGTCAAATTCCATGCTTGACAAGCCTATTTGTTTCTTTGGTTTCGTTGTGAGTATTATTTTTTCATTTAGTTGTGGTTTCCAATATTGCCATGATTTTACTTTTTACTTTACTTGCAGCTTTTTATAGCGGTACAACATTCTGTTAACAAATCCTTCTGATGGCCATTGTCACTTTGACACCATTCTAATAGTCATTTCTCATCCTTCATGCATTTGAAAAATGAGTTGTCCTGTTTGCTTTTTATTATTTTCTTAGAGTCATGAAGTTACTAGACATTTTCTTCATCTATGTGGGAACTGGAGAGGTAGATTGCGGCAACGACTGCACAAATGGAGGGTCTTTTGTGGACTTATAACCTTAGCAGCTCTTGCTATTAAAGAAACATCTAATATTGTTGGTGTTTGATCCTAAATTGGCACTAAGCTTTATTTCCAAGTTGATTCTAGCTACAATTACATTACAAACTATTCGTGCTCCTTAACTATAGTAGCTAGCATGAAGTTTTTTCACCCGTAGCATTGTTGCTCCTCAAATGACTCTTCAACCAAGCTTTACAATCAAATTCCTTATTTTAGTTTGTTTTGGGTTTTGTGTGTGCTTGGCCTTTTATTTTGCATTTTTTATCCAGTCGAAGGTGAATTTGAGTGCTGAGTGAGTTTATTGGATTGTTGTAGGGTGTAAAAGGTTTTGTTTTGCTTCAACTTACAGGTTTTCTTTTCTTTGTAGGTGCTTTGTTTGTTCTCCTGTGTCTGGTTGCCCTTTGATGATTTTCCTATGGGTTGTTGCTTTCTTTTTGTTGTTTTTTTGCATTTAAAGTATGATTTTTTGTTCTGTTGTGCATCGTACGCTGCTAATTGAGTCCACATTTGTTGATCTTTTCAATTGGGTTGGTGTTTTCATCCATCGCTGCTAGTTGAGGAACTTTTTTACCTTTTATGTTGATGGTTGGCTGTGTTGCAGATGGAATTGCTTGAATTTTGTTTGCCTCTTAGTTGAAGATTTTCATGTTGTGGTTCCTAGAATGATCAACTTTCATTTTATTTTCCCTTCCAGTTTAGTTGTTTTTATTCTGTTTTTTAGATATGTTTGCCCTCTTTTGTGATGTCGTCCTAGCATACCTTGGAATTTTTTTCCTCGCTTTATTTTTTCATTATTTGTTAATTCTGGGGTTGTTCTGCTTTGAGGTTTTTAGGAAGAGAAGATGGCTGACAATAGCAAGTTATTTTCTATATGCATACAGGCTAACACTTTTATTTACGGCTAATTGCTTTTGGAGTTTGTGTGGGTCAAATTGGCTAGGCTGCTGAATTGTTTTTCACCTATAGCATTATTGCTCCTCAAATGAGTCTACAACCAAGCTTTGTGAACAGTAGTTATGTAGTGAGTTCTTAACACTCTTCAATTAGTGTGGTGATGACAGTAGTGGGAGAAGTAAGTGATTCACGGGGAAATAAAAGAGTGGACGGTGCAACAATATTCTTATCGCCATCGGCTATTGCTTCTAGTTATTATTTTGGTTGTTGATCAGTCCATAGTGGTGGTTGAGATGTTGTGGGGTTGTGTTGTATCTTTCTTTATGATGAAGTTTATCTTATCATTGTTTAAATCCCTTTTGCTTTCTGGGTTTTTGTTTATGCTAAAAATGTATGCATTCGTTGCTTCTTTGGTTTTTGGTTTGGCGCTCTAATGTTTCCGGTAGACCACCCTTTGGGTTTAAAGTTTATCTTTTTGTTTCTTTTTGGATTGGTATAAAATATGTCATGGAGGCGAAAATAGGGTTTTATTAACGGGTTTGTGGTGTTTTTGCTAGGTTTTGAAATTGGATTTTTTTGTTGGTGGTTTCATTAGGTTTTGAGGAGTACAAGTCAGTTTATCTCGATTTGCAAGAATGAATTGAATTGTTCTTGGTTTTTCATTTCCACGCCCTTCAATTCATTTGACATTTAAATCATTTCTTTAGTTAATATATGGACTAATAGTGGTGCTTGTTATTTGTGTAGGTCTTTGAAACTATGAAGATGTAAGAATCAAATAGACATGGAGGACTCACTGTAGAATTTAAAGGTGATGGAAGCTTCAGCTGAAACTGTAAGTTACACTATAGTAAGATCCTTTCTTTTTAATGGTCTTGTTAATAACAAAATTTTATATCCTGAACTATGGTTGTGAAGTTGGAGTTGATTGTAGTCAAATCCCTTAAATGGGCCATTGTAACTGAAAACATAGGAAAAGAAAACAAATATTTTATCTTACTTTTACAATCATCAATATATCATTTATATACAAGATAGGAACTCTATATACAACGTAGACTAATTAGGATCCCTACAATTAGGATCCTATAAAAGAAAATAAACTAATTAGGATACCTACAATTAGGACCCTATATAGGAAAATAGACTAATTAGAATCCTTATAATTAGGCTCTACATGATTTTCTAATTCTATGCTATTTATATCTTATAACACTCCCTCTCAAGTTAGAGCATAAATATTTATCATGCCCAGATTGTTACAAAGATAATCAACCTGAGCTCTGTTTAGAGCTTTTGTGAAATTATCCCCTAATTGTTCTCTAGTCTTCACATATTCCATGGAAATCAAACCTTGATGTATTTTTTCACAGATATAATGACAATCAATTTCAATATGCTTAGTTTGTTCATGAAAAATAGGATTAGTTACAATATGAAGAGCAATTTCATTATCACACTATAATTTTGCTGGTTCTGAAGCCTTGAAGCCTACTTCAATTAAGAGTTGATATATCCATATTATTTCACACACAGACTATGCCATGGCTCCATACTCTGATTCTACATTTGATCAAGACACAACATTTTGCTATTTACTTTTCCATGAAACCAAATTGCCTCTATCGAAGACACAATAACTTGATGTGGATATTCTATCTACCTTGGAACCTGCCCAAGCTGCATCTGAAAACATTCAATATGGTGTTCTTTAAAACTTGACCTAACCCATCAGTTTGATCTATGACTCAGGTGATCTAAGACCTAGGCTAAATCGAGTTTGAGAAGGAGAAATTCACTCTGGTGACTCCCAAGTCGATCAGCCTAAGAAAAAAACAATCAAGACTCCTTGATTTCTAAAATTCTTTTCAAAATAAAAAAAATAGGTTGACCTGGGTTAATCGAGTTAACTCACGTGACCTATGAATTGCCCATGTCGGTTTTAAAAGTCAAACCTTAAGATTTATAGTTTGTCATCCAAGGAGTTTTTTGAATGATGTGTAGTATTAAAAAAAAACTAAAACTACTTAGACATTTATTGTGGACCATCTCATATTTGGTTGTGGATTTGCATAGTCAAATTACCATTTTTTGCCCTTGCCAAAACAAAATTTATAACTTGGTGTGAAGATAAATGTTCCTTTTGATAGGATCAAGTTGTCAATTCAAAGCTCATAAGGGTATCTAGATCATTTGACTTTTTCATTAGAGAATAAAATAACTAAAATACCATTAAAAGCTAAATTAATTCAATTTTAATGTGATGGGCTTTTCATACCTGTCAACTTTTTTTACATGATAAGATACTGATTACCCTTAAAATTAAATCTTTTTAAAGTTACTATCATATAAGTTTTTTGGTAATTGGCAAGTTGATTTAGGGGTATTTAAGTCTTTTAATCGAATTATAATATTAATAAAAAGTTGTTGGCGCACCCGCATTGGTGCCCTTTGAGCAACGCAAATAATGTTTTCTAATAGCTGAACACAACATTCTAGGATAGCAATCCAAGCGTATTGTCATTTGATTGTATTAAATCCGATTTATTATTTTTGTTTTGAATTTTATCCATTGACATTGTATGCAATTGATATATATCAAATTTGGTCCTCGTTCTTTTGTTTATTATTTTTTTTTCTTATACTTTTCTCTATTGATATTTTTTCAATTTCATCCCTTCACATTTGACTTTATTTTCTTTTATAATAGACAAGTCATTAGCCTGCGCTTTGTCGCAGCGAGAAATATTTTTTACCTTTTTTCAATATATTTAATTTGTTTTTCTATTTTGGTTTTTAATTTTTAATTTTTTGGTTTAGTTTTGGTCCTTTTATTTTTTTCGTCCTTCTAGGATAATTCTTAATTTTTTATTTGTATTATTGCATCTATATTCTTAGTCTTGACTTTTTAATTTTTATTGTGATTTATTTTTGTATTGAATACAGCTTGCGATAAAAAACAAAATAAGTTTAGCTTTGATCGCGTGAAATGAGAGTGAAACTATCTCTTATGCATGTACAGTGAATCTTTTATTGTTAGTGATTTGTTATCTTTGTTTTTCTTGCATTTGTTTTATCTATGTATGGCTTGATTTATTTTTAGTTTAAAGTGATTTTTATTTAAAAAGACATTAAATTATTTTTTAATTTTTTAAGATTTATTTTTTATATTATTATATTAAAAGTATATCAGAACACTGAGATTAAATAAATTTGATATTTTTTTTAAAAAAAAAACTTAGTTCATTTTTTTATATATATATTTTAAGGTGTTAATATTAAACAAATATCAAAATATATAATTAATTTTAAGAAACAATACCTTTAAAATAATTTGTTTATTATTTTAAACACCTAATCCATAATAAAATGAATATATAAAATAATCAAAAGGTTTGTGGGCTGATTGTTTTGCTTAGATGTAAAGCATCATAAAAAATACAGGACCATTAACTTTTTTTATACATGTTAAAATATTTGGTTTTGGTTGCGACGAAGCGCAGGGCAAGTGACTCATATATTTTTTCATTATAGATAATTTGGCCTAATTTTTCCACCCATTTATCTAGGTGTGGCTTTGTATATTTTTTGTTTATGTGATATTAGATTTGAAAAATCATACAAAATAAAGCTGCAAAAGTCATTTTTTTTTACAAAAACATCGATTCATGAATTACTTTGATTATTATTTTCATGATTGTAAATTATCATAATTATTATAGCTGTTATTATAACTATTATTGTAAATAATTAATATTCTAATTATTATTGGTAATATTATCGTTGTCACTGTCATTATTGTTATGAAAAAAAATTCAATTTTTATTTTATTTTTTAAGATTTATTCTTCATATTATTATGTTAAAAGTATTTTAGAACACTGAGATTAAATTAAACTGAGAATTTATCAAAAAAATAATTTATTTATATATATATATATATATATATATTTTAAGTCGATAATATTAAACATATATCAAAATATATAATTAGCCTCACATCATATTTTTAAATATGGATAAGGCATTTAAAATAATGATATTGATTATTTAAAGGTATTTTTCTTAAAAACTAAATAATCGCAAGGTTTGGAGGTTGATTATTTCTATTATATATATAGTATCATAAAAAACAAATCTTGGACCATTAATAATTTTTTAAATGTTAAAAAATTTGGTTCAAGTTGCGACCAAGCGCATGGCAAGTCACTCGTATATTTTTTCACTGTATATAATTTGACCTATTTTTTCCACCTGTTTTGTCGACGTGTGACTTCATATTTTTTGTATGTGATATTTGATATAAAATATCTTACATAAAATAGGTGCAAAAGTCATTTTTTAATATAAATGACAAAAAAATATTATTAGCTTAAAAAATCATTTGACTTGAAGAATAGAAAAAAAAAAAGAACAAAGGGAAAAAATAATTTCAAATGATCACAAACACAAATTAAAATTTAAGGACTACATTAAAAAAAACATATAGCCTCAGAAAAATAGAAAATAATAAAAATTAAAAGCAAAAATTAAAACTATTAACTATACAATAAATGGCGTTGTGTTTTTAGTGTGGCTTTTTCCACTGTTCACCCAGACTCAGTTCACTATTCATTACTACAGTAAATTTACCATTTTACCCCAAGGACCGAAATTTTCTGGCCACCGGGACCAGGGGTATTTTCAAAGTTTTCACGGGACACGTATGGTATTCCAGATTTGTTGCATAGTGAAACGACACAATTAGCCCCCTAAACGTCAAAAAACGCCGCCAGAACCAGGGGGTATTTCTAAAATTTCACACCAGGTTGTTCGTGGATATGGCTGGGGTCAAGGGCTATATGGGTAATTGACCAAAAAAAAATTATTTTTTTATTTGAAACACGTATGGACGCGCCAGCGGTGTTCCGTCCGCACGCTCCTTTGAAGTGGCACGTTCGGTGTACCCAGTCGTAGGAAAACGTGATTCTGTCGTCTCATGTGGTTCGGAGACATGTAATATTCATCCACACGCGGCGCGTGTCAGTCAAATCGGACTGTGTGATCTCTAGTGGACGGTTTTTCTCCCCCCTCCTTTCTCTCTCCTGTTGTCGGTGAAGATATTGCCCCTCATATTTGTATGCTTTTCATTTCGGTCCCTGAGCTTCTGATTCATTTTTATTACTTATTTTTCAATGGAACTTTCGATTATTTTCAATTATGCCCTTGAATTGAAATTGATTATATACGGTATGTTTCATTTAAGGCCTTCATCTTTTGATTTTTTGTTTCTTTTTCTTTCCTTGAATAATTTTAGTAAGTTTGAATTTGTTGTAAATTTATCCCTGAATTAAAAGCGGTCATATATATTACTTTTCATTTCAGTCTTTATTCTTTTAATTAGTTCAATAATTGCAATATATAGATTTCTTAAAATCCTTTTATTGTTTTTTGGTCCCAAAATTTTGATTTGTTTCATTTTTATCCTTCAATTGGAATTAATTATATATTTTGTTTTTTATTTTGTCACTTATTCTTTTAAAAAAAAATTATTAAGTCATTTGGTGTTTTGTCTTTCCTGGACAATTTTTATTTTTTGTCCGTCTTCATTTATTTATACTTTTGGTTTTTGTTTTGAATTTTTGTCATTTTATTTTTTATTAGGGTTTTATTTTTATTCAGTTCATTTTTGACATTTTAATTTATGTTGGTGATCATTTCAAAATTAATATTTCTCTATTTTTCTCTTTGTTCTTTTTTTTTGTTTTCTTTTTTTTTTTTCTGATTTTCAGATGAGATGATTGTTTGCACAATAATAATGATAATTTTAGTGATTTTTTTATTGTTTTTTGACACAAAATTATTATTTTGCTCAAATTTCTATTATAATAAAAAAAATTACACAAAATTAATATTTTCTTACGTTAAAAAAAATATGGTTCTGGCTGTGACGAGGCGCGGATGCCATGGCTAGTATACATATAAACATGGACAAAAATATGGACTATTTGAGAAATATATATATATATATATAAAAGAATTAAAATAAATCAAAAATTCAAAGTATAAGGACCAAAATGAAAACAAAATATATGATTAATTTTAATCAAAGGATAAAATTGAAAAAAATCCTAAACTCTCAAAAATATTAAGGGATTTATAATCAATACCAAAATTAAAAGAATAAGTACCGAAATAAAACTGAAATATATAATCAATTTAATTGAAGGAAAAAAGTAAAATAAATCAAAACTTATATCACATATATAAGGACCATAGCAAACAATCAAAAGACCAGGGACTGAAATGAAAACACATAAACAAAGTGGACTTCCGTGTAATTTAGTCTGTAGAAGAGAGAAAAGGAAAAAAAATATCAACTGACCACCGTCACGTCTCTAGCAACTTGGGGATGTCACGCGCACCACCATGAGAAGAGGACATGGCGACGCATCCGGTGAGACACCGATGGATATTTTTCATAGCCGTACGACACCACATGGCCACCAAAAAAAAACGTGGGGCCTAAAACCATTGGCGCATGAGTCCATCGTGCCACTAAACTGAAGGGGCTACTAAATAATTAGCATGAACAATGTTGAAATGTATTAATTAACTGTGAAAAAATGAATAGTTTTGAGCTCATGCACCATCAATTTCCGAGCTCATGCACATTTTGGATGGCGCGTGTGGCATCGTAGAACGTTTAAAATATCCATCGGACATCTAGAATGATTCTCCTCCATGTTATCTTCATTTGGTCATAATAGGATAATTTTTATTTTTATTCGTATTCATGTATTTATACTCTTAATTTTGGTTTTTAATTTTTAATGCTATTTATCTCTGCATTAAATGCAACTTCTGTCAAATGACAGATTAAGTTAAGGTTTGGCGATGTGAAAGGAGAGCAAAACTCTCTCTTATGCATGTATAGTGAATGTTTTGTTATTCTTGTGTTCTTTTTCACCCGTTTTTCTATGTGTGGCTTTATATATTTTTAGTTAAAAGTCTTTTTTATTTTAAAAGTCTTTTTTATTTTATTTTTGAAGATGTACTCTTGATATTATTACATTAAAAGTATTTAGGAATACTGAAATTAAATTAATTTGAGATGAAAAACAAACAAACAAAAAAACTCTTCTAGTTTTTTTATTGGTGCTGCTTATATCAACATTGTATTAAAAAACTTATTTTTAATTAGTTGTGGTGTTTGTGGAGTTTAAAATAGAGTTTATAAAGAATTTTATTTTATTTTATTTTTTATATATTTTTAATGTGTTATTATAAAAGAAATATCAAAAAATATTATTAGTCTAACATATTTTTAAGAAAAAAATTGTAAAAACCCCCATTTTTTTTCTATTAGTTTAACCGTAAATCTTTTCTCTTATAAAGGGTAGATGGAGCATAATAATTTTTTCTTCTTTTTTTTGGTCGCCGAAATTGCTAGCAAAATTTTGCCAGAGTTTCCCCTATATCAGGAGATCCCAAGATATTGACACTGAACCCTGCACACATTTAGAATCATATCTTATCCACAATCATATTCATGTTTAGTACAATCAACTGTAAAATTTATTCTAGATTATGCTTAGAACCGTATTCATTCCCAAACTTCGTCTTACATAACACGCATAAGATAATAATAAGAAAAAGCCAATTTGAGCACGAGGATTTCATATACATGTTCATATATACATAACACAGTTTAATATTCTAACATAATCTAGCATATTCTAATATCTCGAGTATAGGTTGATACATTTAATATTTCAGAACAAAATATTACGAATATAATATTCTATACAGGTTACATGTTTAATATAAGATAAAATTACACCACAAATCCATGAGTTCCTAACTTATACAAAAAAGGATCAAAGAACCTAAAATCTATTCTTGACGTGAATGAGAAGAACCTGCAAAATATAATTTTCCATACAAACAAGTAAATACAAGCAATTTACTGAAGAAAAATTAAACAACATGTTTATCTACTTAAATCATATGGGATTCTAAATAAAACCATAAACCCCTTTTCAAGGGTTATAAAAATTTTGTTTCTTTTGACTACTTCTCCCATTGACACATCAAAACACGATTGCCGAAACTAATGACCTCCATTAGCATTAGTGTCTTTAGTTGCCCACCCTGGGAACAACTAATCAGTTTCATGAAAATGTCAACACGAACGTAGCCGTTTGTGTCATTAACTATTTTTAAAACTAAAATAGCTAATCCTTATTCCATATTACCTTGGGAGGTTCTCAGGTATGCTGTTGTCAAGAATTCTTGACATCATTAGCTTTCACCTCGGAAAGCTAATCAAGTCAATAAATTTTGTCGATATCGACATCACATGTCGATATCATTAACTATTCTGAAACTGAATAGTTAATCAAGTTTATAAATTTTGCCAATATTGACGTCGACGTCACCCGTCGATATCATTGACTATTCTGAACATGAATAGTTAATCAAGTTTTATATTTCTCCTCCCACGTACCGGTAATGCCGATGTTAACCAGCTTGGTTAACATCATTAACCTCCTATACCAAGGACAAACAAAATCAAATTCGAGAAACTATCATTACCAAAATTCATAGTTACTATTCATTTTCTCCAAAAGAACCCATAGATTACATCTAGTCCTTTGTTTCTATATTTTTTCCCCTTATTTAACCTTTCATTTCCCCCTTTTCTTCTCCTCATCAATAAGCACCAAATTGTTTTCTTATAGTTCAATAGTTAGTTAAAATAATTATGAACTAGAGGAGATATAGGTACCAAGTACCTACCTATTGTAAATGCTCGACTTGCGTTCTCCTGTTGTTGTATTCCTCTCGCGGTTCCTCTTGAAACCCCAAACATCCATCATTATTTCATATTAGTCCACATATCATAAACAACAACAACAACAACAACAATAACAACAAAGGTAATAATATCTATTTCTCTTCTACCAATCCCCCTTTTTTTCACCTATTTTCCTTTTTATTATCCTTTAATTTATCAGCTCATTGGTAGTCCAAGTGAACCTCATGAATTCAATTTTGATCATGGCTTCTTTTTTTTTAAGATCAAGACACTTTATTAAGGGCAAGAAAACAAATTTTACCCTTAATATAGCTAAATTTTGTCGTTTTATCAACTTAGTCGAATCTGCCAACAAGGGTGACAACTCGACCTCTCCTTGGATTTATATATGTATCTAGAGTTCTAGGACTCCAAATTAGACAGGGTCAGACTTGTTGGAAAGATAACACTCCCGGATACAACTTCTATGAAGGGACCCTCCCTAAATTTTGTAATTTTCTGGTCCAAATTCCCCTAGAAAACAGGGCAACGAATCTGCCCTGTTTTGCAAATGGAGAAACTATCTCCATTTCATCTTCAATCCCTGTTTCCCCATCAATCAAAACCATGTCTTCCCTTTCTTCATGGAAACCCTTCTCATTTATGTCCTCTTAAGGTCAGTTGTACCATGTTCATTAGTTAAGCAATTTCATAATTTGGTGTTTTGGATCATATTAGAAAGTAATTTATAACCTCATTAGAATTGCTCCCAAGTGCATATCATACTTATAGAATTTCTTTTCTAATCTTAAACCTAATCTATCACTTTTAAAATACCTTGGGAAAAGTTGGTGTTTTGGATCAGATTGGAATGTAATTTATAACCTCTTTAGAATTGCTAAACATTGTTCCAGTTTTGACAAGAAAAAAATCAAAATTTTTGTAAGGTTGGCTTTAATTGTACAAGAATTATTATAATTGCATTTCCCATGTGCAGACCCTATCATTCTCTAACCAAATGAGTCTCCTTCCTCCCCTTTTTTTTTATTGGTTTGGTTTTTTTATTTCTGTTTAGAATGCTATCTTTTAGGTGGATTATTATATCACTCCCTACTTGAAGTGATTGGAATTTTTTTGTGACGGATGTGTGTTGTTTTTTAAGGATGTCAATCTCTCTTTTGAGTTTTTAATAGTTTTGGGGGTTGTGTCAAGGTTTTATGTCCTCCTTATTATTTTGTTATTGATAATTGGAGAGCTGTTTTTTTTCTCTTCTCTTGGTTGGTCCTTTATGGTCATTGATTTTTATTTTTTTATTTTTGTTGATCCTTTATGGTCATTGATTTTTATTTCTTTATTTTTGTTGGTCCATTGATATTCTTTATGTTTCATACTTGCATTGTTGTTAATCATTCATGCTTTGTTTTTTGCGGTATTGGCAGCATCAAGTTTGATTATTGGTTTGGAAAGGGTTTGCTGGAATCATTTAATTGACTTGAAGGGTTTGATTATTGGTTTGGAAAGGATGTCAATTCCAATTTCGTTTCTATTGATATTTTGTTTTTTCAATTAAAATATAATATTTTGATTTCAAAGTATGTCATTTTAAGATGGTACTATTTATATATATATATATATATATATATATATAAATTAAAAAAATCAAATTAAAAAATAAAATTATTTAGAATTGTGTAATTTAATCTAAAAATACATAATAAAATGATTATTGGTTTGGAAAGGCCAATTCGAGCACGAGGATTTCATATACATATTCATATATACATAACACAGTTTAATATTCTAACATAATCTAGCACATTCTAATATCCCGAGTATAGGTTGATACATTTAATATTTTAGAGCAAAATATTACGAATATAATATTCTATACAGGTTACATGTTTACTGTATGACAAAATTACACCATAAATTCCTAAGTTCCTAACTTATACAAAAAGGGATCAAAGAACCTAGAATCTATTCCTGAAGTGAATGGGAAGAACCTGCAAAATATAATTTTTCATATAAGTAAAACAAACAAGTAAATACAAGCAATTTACAGAAGAAAAATTAAACATGTCTATCTACTTAAATCATATGGGATTCTAAATAAAACCACAAACCCCTTTTCAAGGGTTATAAATTTTTTGTTTCTTTTGACTACTTCTCCCCCCTCCACATCAAAACACGATTGCCGAAACTAATGACCTCCATTAGCATTAGTGTCTTTAGTTGCCTGCCTTGGGAACAACTAATCAGTTTCATGAAAATGTCAACACGAACGTAGCCGTTCGTGTCATTAACTATTTTTAAAACTAAAATAGATAAGCCTTGTTCCATATTACCTTGGGAGGTTCTCAGGTATGCCGTTGTCAAGAATTCTTGACATCATTAGCTTTCATCTCATAAAGCTAATCAAGTCAATAAATTTTGTCGTTATCGACGTCACACGTTGATATCATTAACTATTTTGAAACCGAATAGTTAATCAAGTATATAAATTTTGCCAATATTGACGTCACCCGTCGATATCATTAACTATTCTAAACGTGAATAGTTAATCAAGTTTTATATTTCTCCTCCCACGTACCGGTAATGCCGATGTTAACCAGCTTGGTTAACATCATTAACCTCATAGAACTTTTAATTATACAAAATAGTCATGAAAATACCAAACAAAACCCTAAAGCAAAACTTTTTTTTGTCTTGAGGAAAAAACCTTGTTCACTGTTCATGGAAAATTAAAAAAACCCTGAAACACTCTTGTACAATAGCTAAATATTCTTCTTTTTATCTTGAGAGCAAGGAAGTATTTTTATTGACAGTAAACTTGTGAAAATTAAAAAAAAAAATCATTGGTTAAGTATTCTAAATTCTGTCGATTGTAGACGTAAAATAGTGTTTTTATTGTGTTTAAAAACCAGAAAAAATACATCCACCGTAACAACATCTTTTAGTGACTATTGAACCAGAAAAAAAGAAGAAGAAAATCTCATATCGAGGCTTAATTTTCTCCAATCAAGAGTAAAAAAGTACTTATTTAACTATAGTAATCCGCATAATTCCTGTGCAGTGAAACTCGTACGTGACTTCCCTTTTGAATATAGCTCTGCACCGCCTGTATTCTGTCTTCTCTGCAGATTGGAGTTTGCTCGATGATCCATCATAAACAATGGGGCATTATGCCTCATCTTTTCACCCTCTTGCATCTCAGCTTTTCTTCTGCTCACCTCAAGGGTTTTTTAATTTCTTTTTACCCGAAAACAATACCATAATCCAAGAAGTAATTCAACCAAGCCAGGCTAACAGAGAGCTCAAGGTGGGGGAAAATGTGAAATTCAAGAATCCAAGATTTCCAGGAATGTTGGAACCGGGTGCCTGACCTTGAAGACAGCAGGAATATTTGGAAATGCCAATCAGATAACTCTTTTCATGGTAAATTTGCTAAATTCTCCACAAAAGCAAGAAAAAGTATTTAATGACGAGGGACATTTTTGAATTTTCATTTTTTAGGCACAATATAGTGACTATATTTCCCTCCCATTAAAATTTCATTTGATCGCCTCTAAAGGTTTATTTGTACTTTCATCTTGGTTTTTTTGTTAATATTATATGGTGTTAGGGATAATTTGATATTTTAATATATATATATATATATATATATATATATAAAAATTAAAATAAATAAATATCTAGCATACTAGATAGTAGGGAGAATTGTTTGAGATTAGATTAGCCCAAGCAACCTCCTTCCACCACAAAAATGGCATTTCGCCATGTCAGTAAAAGTGTCAAGGTAAAGGTTACAAGGTCATGCAATACATGGTCTACAATTATGGGTGGTATTATGATCTGAATTACAAGTTTAGAAGGTAAGCTCATATTAATTCAAGTCTTTTTTATATTTTTTAATTTATTTTTTTCAACTCCAACCTTGAACATTTAGTTGGTTGTAAATTAAGGTTTGTAATATTTTCTGATTTTATTTCTCATGATGTAGATCATGAGTTTATCAAATTCTTCTTAATTGGCTTAAACTTTTTTTTTTAATTTCATCATTCAACACTAAATCTGTTAAGAATTTAAGTTTTTTATTTCATTTCTAATTAACTTTCTGTAGAGTAATCTCTTATAGTGACACGGGTTTTAAGGATTGACTTAGATTGAAAAGATATTTTTTTTCAACCTTAAACATTTAGATTGATTATTAATTCGATTTCATGATTTGTTTTTCAAATTGACTTTGTATATTTTTTTCCTTTTTTTATAAAAAAAATAACTTTTTATTTCTCTCTTTAACAATAAATTTGTTTTCCAATTTATTTTCTAAATAAAATTTCATTCTTAGAACTAATCTCTTATTATGTCATGGGTTAAGGGTTGACCTAGATTGAAAAAGATATTTTTTTCATCTTTCAACCTTAAACATTTAGATTAATTATTAATTTGATTTCATGGTTCTTTTTTTTAATCAATTTGTATTTATTTTTCTTTTTTTAAAACAATTAGTTTATTTTAATATCTCTTTTTAACATTATATTTGTTTTCCAATTTATTTTCTATATATAATTTCATTCTTATAGCTCATGTTACAAAAGATTTGATTGGTTAAATATTCTTTTTCCCCATGAATCTAAGCTAATTTCATGTTTTATTAGTTTTAAGAAATTATGTCAATTGAATTATCACCGTATTTAAAAAGATGTTATTCAATATATCAAATTTCAAGTACATGTTTAATAAAAATAATAATAATTTGCATTTGCTAAAAAAACACTAGCAATGCTTTTGCTTCAAGAATCTAGTTAATCCTCTGCTACTTGTTTGCGAGTATCCTAGTCCAAAAAATGCAAATTCCTACCTCTGTCCCAGTCAGTAAAACCGCACTCACACCCAACATTGGAATTTGGAAAAAAGGCATTTCCATTTGCAGTTTGAAGTAGAGTTTCAGCCACACCAAACATTAAAAGTAGGGTTTGATGGATTTAATCAGCAGTAGCAGGATTAAGCTATACAGACATTAAAAGTAACATATACCTATAATATAATTTCACTGGATTGGACTTGACCCATGCACAAAAGTCCCCTGAAAGCAAACACCTAACAGATGTGCTTGGCCACACCAGATTTGTTGTGCCCCCCAGCATGCAAGAAGAACCTGAGCCAAAGTCACAACTTTTCTGGATCCTAAATCAAACTTTAACTTCCACAAGCCATGCACTCCTCGCGGTTTGTAAGGGAGCAAACCATTTGAGCCATTTTAGTATCATCATCATCAGCAGCATCCAATTCTGGCACTTTTTCCTGCATTACCCATAATTGAGACTACTTTCAATGAAATAAATAAACTGGAATGGTAGAGAACTAGTGATTATGACTGGTAATTACTTTAAAAACAGATGTGTCAACAGTGAACTTGATGGCATCAGCTGCCGCTTGTGATCTTAGATAATACATCCCTGTCTTTAGACCCTTTAAAACAGGAAACGAAATGGTTAAGCCAGTGAAAATATTGCAACACATTACTATTAATTGCATGAGAGGGGAGGGCAAATTGACTTGGCAATCAAAAGATGGATAAAAAAATGAATCATCATTGCACAACACCATACCATGATGCTGTGAATTATAAACAATTACAATAAAATCACTTGTTCAGAGCAAAAGAATAAAATTGCTTTTATGCCAGTGGCAAAAACACTGGATAAACCTCCTGTAAGCAGACTGCACATTAATACCATAATAGATATAGCATCTTATACTTTCCATTCAAGTCTATAGTTCTTTGTTGTCATTTCAATGTGCCTACCTTTGACCACGCATAGAAGTGTAGGGAAGTCAGCTTTCCAAAATTGGGTTGTTCCATATGTATATTAAGACTTTGACTCTGATCTATGAAGCATCCACGATCAACTGCCATATCCACTAATGTCTTTTGCTTGATCTCCCAAACGGTCCTATTTGTCACCAAAGTTATATTAGTTCAAGGGTTAAAAATACAAAGAGAAGGGAGCACTGGCTATTAAGAAATTCACTTATCCATACTTGTATATAAACTTCAGATCATCTGAGATTTCCGGGATTTTCTGGACAGAGCCATCTTCATAGATTATTTTGTTCTTCAGAGCAGGAGACCAAAGACCCATCTCAGTTAAGTCATGAAGAAGATGTTTGTTGACCACAACAAATTCACCGCTGAAGAGAAAATTAGATAGAAAATATAAGGCAATTGATCTTAAAATAAACTGAATAGAATAGGTTGGTATAGCAAACCTTAAAACTCTACGACTATAAATGTTTGAAGTATATGGCTCAAAGCACTCATTGTTTCCAAGAATCTGGCTGGTTGAAGCAGTTGGCATTGGTGCCAAAAGAAGTGAATTTCTCACCCCATTCTTAGATATCATTTCTCTTAGGGTATCCCAGTTCCACCGACTGGAAGGAGTTACACCCCACATGTCAGGCTGCAGAATCCCCTGCACAATTTAATGGATAATTTACTAATCAGAAGTTTGTGAAAGTAATCTGTTCTGCTAGTTATAAGACCAGCAGATCTTGAAAATTCTTTCGTAGAAGCTAAAATTTTACTGGGAATTACAGCAACCAACAAACTGATGAACACATGCTACCAAAATATTCACTCGCACAGGGGACAGAAGGAAATTTTCATTCAATTCAAGCAAATTGATGCAAAACATTATTGGTGAAAATATATTGCTGTGCATAACAAATATCCAAGGAGCAATAAAAGGCTAAAAGCAGCACAATTGTGACTTCCTTATATATTAAAATGGAAAATAAAATCGCACTTGAGGTTCTTGCATTTGAAGAAACCCAGCATACCTTGCTCACAGGACTTCCAATGTATGTTTCGTAGGGACCTTCTCTTGCAGCAATCTCAGAAGAAGCTTTCAGAGCATGATAATAAATGGTTTCAAATATGTCCTTATTCAGCTTTTGTGCCTGAAATTGATTGCCACTAAACAATCAGACCAACCAATTAATCAAAGTTAATGTTCAAGAAGAAAAGCTGTTGAGAGTAAAATGTACCTCAGGTGAGTCAAATGCCATTCCAAGCAACATGAAGGCATCTGCCAGACCTTGAACTCCAATGCCAATGGGTCTATGTCGGAAATTTGACCTTCTAGCAGTTTCAACAGGGTAGTAATTTACATCAATTATTTTATTAAGATTGGCTGTAACCACTCCTGTAACCTGTCCCAATAGCAGGAGGAAAACAGAAATTGCAGGCTGAGCTTATGAAACAAAATAGCTTCACAAAGCAGAAGATGCATGTAGGCGCATATGCTAGGAAATGCTGTGATGCAATGATGGAAAACAAACCTCAGCTAGTTTCTCAAAATCAAAATATCTACTTTTGGAACCTCTACTCCCAACAAGTTTAGATGGATGAGACTCTATAGGAACTCCCTGCAACAAAAGACACTCCACTGGGTCACAAAACAAACAGGACCTAAAAAACACAATTTTCAAATAAGTTTGCTTTGCGAGCATGCCCTACCATCTCTCTAACAAATCGTGGTAGAGCAATCGAAGCCAGATTGCACACAGCAGTTTCTGTTGGACTTGTGTATTCAATTATCTCAGTGCACAAATTTGAAGATTTTATGGTACCCAGGTTCTGTTGGTTGCTTTTTCTGTTGCAAGTATCCTGAAACACAGAAGAGGAATAAGTAAATAGGAAAATATTATGCTATAATAGAAAAGAGCTTAAAAAGCCCAACGGATTCACACAAATCACCTTAAAAAGCATGTAAGGGGTCCCAGTCTCTATCTGAGATTTCAAAATCTCAAACCAGAGGTTTTGTGCCTGTACAACCTTCTTGGCCTTGCCCTGGATACATGCACGAGTATCATTAACAACCAAAATCCAGTAAAAAATTATCATTCAGGAAATACAAGCTTAAACAAGATAGGGAAAAAAAAGATTACATCTCTTTCATAGCGGGTGTATAGTTCCTCAAATTCTTTGCCCCAACAATCTGCCAAACCCGGAGCCTCACTTGGGCAAAATAACGACCATTGCCCATTGCTTTGAACTCTCTCCATAAAGAGATCAGGAACCCACAGAGCATAGAATAAATCCCGAGAACGTTGTTCTTCCTATAAAAATGAAAATTACAACTCAAATTTAAACAGCTAGGTACATTGGTGCAGTGAACAAAAGGTGCTATAAGATGAAGTAGGACAAGACAATATGGAAGTAGAAAAGTTTGCTACTTTTTAGCCATACCTTTCCGTGATTTTTCCTAAGATCCAGAAACTCAAATACATCTGCATGCCACGGCTCCAAATACACAGCAAAAGCACCTTCAAACATGATAAACAATGATTTAATAGAGTAACATCAGGCAATAGGTTAAAAATGACAATTCAAGCACAACAAACTTACCTTTCCTCTTGCCTCCTCCTTGATCAACATAGCGGGCAGTATCATTAAACACCCGCAACATTGGAACAATGCCATTAGATGTCCCATTTGTTCCACGAATATAACTTCCAGTGGCACGGATGTTGTGAACAGATACACCAATTCCTCCAGCTGATTTACTGATAACAGCACACTCCTTCAATGTGTCATATATTCCTTCAATACTATCATCTTTCATGCACACCAAGAAGCAGCTGCTCAACTGCCAAGATACAACAAAAAACTGTGTTAATTTTCAGCAAAAAAGAAAAAAGTCTTTCATAAACACCATATTCATGAACTATCCATAAACAGACATGCTCGTAACATAACACATACTTGGGGTCTAGGTGTTCCAGCATTGAAAAGGGTGGGAGAAGCATGTGTGAACCATCGCTGAGACATCAAATGGTATGTTTTGAGTGCCGAATCAATATCATCTTTGTGAATTCCAACAGAAACCCTCATCAGCATGTGCTGAGGCCTTTCCACAACCTTCCCTTGGACCTTCAGCAAGTAGGATCTTTCAAGGGTCTTGAAGCCAAAGTAATCATAGTCAAAGTCCCGGTCATATATAATCTCAGAGTCCAGGCGAGCAGCATTCTGAAGCAAAAGGAAAATGTTACTGGCCATTCATAGCTCATGACATTAGGTGGATATATCTCTCTATAACAAACAAAACAAACCATTACATTAAAAATGTTATTTCAGTCATGTTAACAAGTATCATCTAGAAACTCTTCTTCATTTAAGAATAACATTATCCCTTTTCATTTAGTAAATGAGTTTCATAAGCATATAGAATTCCAAACAGAACATTGTACCTCTGAAACTATCCATAGGATGGTAACAATTTTGTCAACATTACCACTCCACAACAATATCAATAACAAGAACTTCGCATTTTCTTTTCCCCCTTTCAATTTCAACAAAAGAAACAATTAATTCTAACTATTAGAATGGCTAATATTTGAATTGAGTAATACCTTCATAATTATTTCATAAACATCATCAGCAATCAAAGGAGCCTTCAGTCCAGATCTCTCATTAAAATGGTTGTACATAATCTTGATCCTGCAGCAACCACCAACCCAGATCAAACAACATTCTCCAAGAATGAAGCCATGTGTTCCAGTAGAAGCAGGGTATTATAAATGTAACTTACGTCTCAGAAAATGATTTATAAGTGTTCTTATGCAGATTTGAAACAACAATCCTCGCAGCCAACTGCATTAGCAAAATAATATTCAATGAGCAAATCAAGAAACAGTTCATTTACTATTCAGTCTCCAATTTTGTTATATAAAGAACAGACTATCAGGAGTTAATGTTACAACACAAAAGTAGTATAACAATATGGCTCAGTCAAGATGAATCAGCTAATAGTTGTCGGAGAAACTCTATGACTTTTAAATGAAGATTAAAGAAAACAAAAACATTGCACAAGGATAGTATGATTGAATACCAAAGAAATTTGTATTTTTTGTTTGTTTGTGTGGATTGGAGTCAATTGTATCAAACCCGGAATTAGAAACAGCTTGGCTCAATCAAGATGAATCTGCTAATAGTTGTTGGACAAATTCCACAGCTTTCAAATGAAGATTAAAGAAAACAAAAACATTTCGCAATACACATTTAACTATTCGCAAACTATAGGGATACAAATGACTATAATCTACACAAACAAAAAAATTACATTTTTTCATATTCAATCAGATTATCCAAAAACATTACAGCAATTCAACCCAAACAAGAAGAAACAAAGCAAAATACCACAGTAAAATAATTAAAGAGTAAAAGAAGATCAAACCCAAATCCCAACACCTTTAAAATCAAACATTTCAAACATCCCCCCACAATCAAACAGACCCAACCAAAGAGATCCAACATGTGTGTCTTAAGTCTGAAAGAAGATTCTATAGAACCCATTGAACAGTCAGCAAATACACATAGATATGCGGGCGTGGAACGCACAATGGAAGGATCTAGAGCGTGCCCAGAAATCAAAAGAAAAGAAAAGGACCAATTCAAGAGAAGAAAAAACTCACAGAAGCATAGTCAGGATGATTAGCAGTCATAGCAGCCGCAGTCTCAGCAGCCAATTCATCAAGCTGGCTAGTGGTGACACCTTTGTAGACACCAGCACAAACCTTCTGAGACACAAGGACAGGGTCACAGTGGTCACTGCTAAGGCCATAGCTAAGTTTCTTCAATCTAGCAGTGATCTTATCAAAGTGGACAGTCTCTTGCCTCCCATCTCTCTTGACCACATACATATTTGCTGCTTTCGAGACTTTTATCAAACAGGTTTTGAGCACAGAAAGAAATGGGAGAGGGAATGCTTTATTATATAGGAAGAGAGACGAAGAGGGTGGGGTAGGTTAGATTTTTATATTTGTTGAGTTTTCTTTAAAATTTGAGGAATTGGCGCCAAAAAGTTGTGTTTTCGGATTCAGAGGGTTGCTATGGCGGGTAAAATTCTTGGAGCTGGAATGGCTGCGAGGTAGGTGGGCGCTATGGGCCCGTGCTCTTTGTTTTTTTTAATATACACGTATATTCCCTTCAACTCTCACATGGTAATTATTAGTATTTATTTAGTGAATTTATTTAAATAAAAATAGGTGATGAAAAAATCACATTTGCTTATTTTTGTTTTTGTGTCGATTTATTTATGAAGCAAGTTTTGATGGTCTTTCCTAAAACACTATAAAGATTATTTAAAGTGTCATAGCAGTTGATTGTCAAATTATTTTTTTACTTGAAAATATATTCAAATAATATATTTTTATTTTATAAAAAATATATTTAATATTATTATATTAAAATAATTTAAAACACTAAAAAAATAATTTAAAAAATAAAAAATCTTTAATTTGCTTTAAAATATTTTTGAAACACAAAAACAAACAAGCTCTAAAATTCACATAAAATCAACACATTTAAAAACAATTTTATTACATTATAAAAAATGAAAATTTCTTCTAATTTTGATATAGAAAGATAGGAAAAGAGGGGAAATACAGGTATGTCAGAATTAGAATTTGATTGAAATTGTTTTTGAAAATATAAATTATGTTGACATTAATATATAAAAATGATACAAAAATATTAAAAAAGTTTAATTTAAAATAAATAAAAAATAATAATAATAATAATTTTTTTCAAAATATTTTTAAAACATAAAAAACCAGAAAATCCTGTAAAGAAGAATTGGAAGACGGAGGGAAGGGGGGGACAAAAGGGGAGAGGGTATCAATAAAAGGGTTGGCGCGATTTTGAAACGTGGTGGTGGGGTTGATGTTGGCTCTTGTGGATGCTTCACTTTCTTTCTTTCTACTTTTTAATTGCCTCCACACCTTTTCTTTTCTTTTTTGGATAATTATACAATGCTATATTAAAGTTAATTCTTCCGGATTTTAGGGTGCTACTTTTTGAGTTTTCTTTCACCCTAATTTTCTTGGCGTGTATGTGTATTTATTTATGGCACAACATGTGTATCACTTTTTTTTTACAATCAAAAGGTTATTACTCAACTACTCCTGTATTGTAGTTTTTTTTCTCTCTTTTTTCTCTAATATAAGAGAATGTTTTGAATTCGTATATAAATAAATGAATAGATTTGATTTTTTATTAAATTAAATGATTATTTTATAAAATTTGAATAATCTTATGTAAAGTTTGAATGTTTTATGGTAAGATTAGTTTGTATAATTTTTGAAATACAAAAATAAATTTTAATTACTTTGAAATATAAATTTGTGCTAATTTATTTATAAGCTTAGTTAAACATTTAAGAAATGATTAGATTAAAAGATTAGATGTTAAAAAGCTTGTGATTATAAGGATTATAGACAAAGTATTAACTCGATATACTTGAGTTTGACAATATGCAAGGCTCAAATGACATGAGTCTGACTTGTTTTCAGACCCAACACCCTTAAATTCAATCACTTGTTGAGTCCATGTATAAGTGGGTCTAGAGAGATGTCAAACTCAACACCCTTGAATTTAGTTATGCGACAAGCTCAATTACATATGGGTCTAAAGAGGTGTCAAACTCAACATTTGTAAGTTTAACTATGTGTCGAGCCTAGATACATGTGAGTCTAGTAAGGTGTCAGGTTAAACACCATTGGGTTCGGCTATGCACTAAGCCTAATTACATGTAAATCTAGTGAGGTGTCAAGTTTAACATCTTTAGGTTTAGCTATGTGCCTAAGTTTGAATGCATGTGGGTTTGCACGAGGTTTTAGACCTAACGCTCTTGGGTTCAACTACATGTCAAACCCAATTACATATGAGTTTATTGAGGCTTTAGACATAACATACATGGGTTTAGTTACATGTTATGCTCGATTACATGTGGGTCTGACGAGAAGTCAGCCCGATACCATTGAATTTATCTATGTGTTAAGCCTAATTATTTATGGGTCTAGCAAGGTGTCAGATCTAACATCCTTAGGTTCATCTACGTGCTAAACTCAAATCCATATGGGTCTGAAGAAGATATCAGACCTATCATCTTTAGGTCCAACTATTTGTTAAGTCCAAGTGTATATGAGTTTAAAGGGGTGCCATACCCAACATCTTTTGGGCTTGGAATACATTCAGCTCTAAATATATAAGGAGTTGATAATGATTTTAGGATTAATTTTAGGTCACAAAGATTTCTTTGTTTATTCTCATGTCTCCTAGAAGTCTACTATATTTTCTTCAATATTAATATTATGCAAGTTATATTCATCCCTCATTAATTTTATATTAAAGATAGTTTCCCTCATTAATGTTATTAGAAGAATACGATATTTCAACCCCTTCATTCAAGCAACATGATAAAGTTCAAAGGCTATATATTCTATGAACAACCCAAATAAAGGGTTAAACATTTTTCTTATTCTATAAGAATTCATACGTTTATTTCTAGAGCATTTATTATACATAACTAGAAAAAAACACTCTTGTTTTTATAATTTAAAGTTCATCTCTTATTTATTGTAATCTTTTATTAAAAATCACTGACTTTATCATTAAAGGATCCTTAAATCCCATAAAAAAAATTGTTTTGCAGGTGGCAAGTCTTATATCACCATCCATTAATTTCATGAATTATGAAGAAGAGAGACGTGAACATGTGACCATCCTTTATCCAAACATTGTAAAACACCTTTACTATGAATCATATTAGATCTTAGAACATCATCAATTGGTATCATTTATGGGAATATGATAAAAAAAAAACAATCAATTGTTTTTCTTGGACTTGTTTTTGACATCCCTTATAGTTATTAATAGTAGATAATTGTTGTTACAAAAAAGACGCCTAATCTAATATTTTTAGGAGCAACAATTGAAGGTTTAATTGTAAGATAATATAATTCTTGGAGAATTTGGGTTTTAATTGAAAGAAATCAAAGCTTGGAGAACCAAAACCAAACTTTAGAAAGCCAAATTAGTGAGATTATAGACTTAACTATAAAAAAAATTAAATGTTAATAAGCAATTAAGGACTTAATTGTACAAATCCAAAACAAAGAACCAATCCGTGAAAGGTGCGTCACTTTGAAAACTAAAATAAATGAAATTAAAGACCCAATTAAAAAATCTATAAGTTTATTGACCAATAAGGAACTTAATTGGTCAAATCAAAAACTAATGACTAAAGTGGAAAAGACTCTCAAACCTAGGGATGAAATTTGATTTTGACAAGGGGGAAACTACAAGCAATTAAAAGTTTAAAAATTAATCAGAGGCATAATTAAACAAATTAGAATAGTAAGGGTGCAATTGATATTTGATCAATCCTAAATCAAAAAACCCTAATTTTTAAGGATCAATCAAAACAATATTGTTTTGCAAATAATATACATTTTTTTCTGCAGATTTGGCTGATTAGGAGGACACATTTAGGTAGTTAAATGTGGTGTTTCTAACCACCTCCGAGACTGAAACTATCATCATTCAACTCACAAACATCCCCTTTACAACCCTATTACCTTGAAATCAAACCATTATGTCTCATATTCACCATTAATTGTCTTAATATTTTGTTGTTAATTAGCCTTCACTATTTGTTGAAGAAAGAACTAATTAGGTTGACATCTTCAAGCAATTAAATATAGAGTTACAGACCTCTAAATTGAGCAAGAAAGGATCTGATAAAAATGTATGCACTCCCTTTATCAAACTCAAAACAACTCAGTAAAAGTCAACCAATTAAGTCAGCCGGTTGAGTTAACTCAGCTTAGTCAACATGATCGAGTTGACCTATGTTAAAGGTCTATTTGTTTAGTCTCTTATTGTATGTTGAGTTTTTGGACTTAAAGGTGTGTTTGACAAACACTTTTTTAAGTCTGTTTAGGTAGTTTTATTTTAAGTAAAAAATGATTTTGTCAAAATGGCCTAACAAAAAAATATAAAAATAAAATAAAGATAAAATGTGGTTATTTAAATGCATTTTTATGTGTTGTATACGACCAAATATCTCAAAAATAAATTCATGTTTTTACCAAAAAAATAATAATAGATGCATTTTGTTATAAAAAATAGTTTAGCATACATTTCAGGATTTTAATAACAAGTTTGTTAAATCCCTCATAATTTGGCTAATATTTCAAAAATCCATCAATTTTCTATTAATTCATGAGAATCAAAGGTAAAATACTTAGATATAAATATTCATCTTGCAAGCAAACTGATATTTAAAATATCAATAATTGATCTGGAAGTTCTTAGAGTTATCTTGGATATTCATCAATTCTTTAATTAGGAGTATTTTATCACAGTAAATAAATAACTCTTATCTAGGATATTTGAACTCTGTTAGAGCATCTACATGAGTTTTCTAGAATAAAAACTTGTTTGGGTATACAAGCTTATAACGAATTCAAACAGTTAAATTTATTCATACAGATAAATTCTAAATCAAAATACCCACTAGAAAACCATTCAAATCTCTGAACCATATTAAAACAATAAAGTAACTTCCCTCATGTAAAATGTGTTAAGGGTGATAATATCTTCCCTAATTACAACCAGTATCTTACCTTTTAAACCTCTGAGAAAGACAAATACAATCTAGTTTCCTAACAACTTTAACCAAATAACTAGGTGATGACTCTCAAGCCCTCAACATTATCATAAGAACTTCACAATATAATGACAACACTACTGGGAACATGATGTTGTTTGTAACAATATCATATTGGGCTTTGTTTTTTATGTGGTTTTTTTATGTTATTTTTTGTCTTGTTTTACAACTAATTTTATTTCATTTATGTTTTGACTTGTTTTTTTGCAGGCCCGTACATTTGTTTTGAATATAATATCTTCATGCATCATGTATTTATGGTATATCCCTTCATAACATGCGTAACTTTAGATTAGGTGGGGGATTAATGGATTACTCTATAACTTTTAGTTAGAGTTTAAGTTTATGAAACCATATGACTCTTTGTTTAATGTTTGGACTAGTAATTATTGGTACTAAGCCCCTACACCACCTTAACGAAGGTGATCACTAGACAATAAGAGATCTTTTTAGTGATCAAATAATAAAACTATCCTTCGCATTATGTAAACGGATTAGAACCTGCCTATAAGATGTATATCCCAAGAATAAACTTTATTGCACCACGTCATGTTTAACCATGAACATTTGCATTATAAAACTTGAGGTTAATAATAGGGTCACTATTAAGGAAATGACTTATGTCAAATATAGGGTGGAATATGAATCCCTACAATTGTTAGAGAGAATAGGATGAGATTAAATAACAGTAAAATTTCATTTATGAGAAATATAACTTGCTCGGAAGATGACTTAAAGAAGCTACTATCACATATAAAGAACCTCAGTGATGATGAGCTCCTAAAGAAATATTAAAGGATAGCAAAAAAATATATAAAAAATTGTTTAAAATTCAATAATTAAAGCTCTAATTAAACCATAGATCCCTTGTCGACTCTCATATAGGTCATGACACATGTCTATATTCCTAAAAGTAAAACACTTAAATCCAACTATTTTTTATAACAAAATGAGAGTCGATAAGGGATCTATGATGTGTTGTGAATAATTGCTATATATATGGTTAGTCATCCATATAAAAACTAAAAAAAAATCAATATTTAACATTTTTTATTGGTTTAATCATAAACCATTAAAAATAGTTCAAGAAGAAGAATTGAGAGATTTGAATGAAGAGAAGTGGAAAGTTAAGTTTCAATAGATTCTACAAGGAGAGGTAAAATAAAGAGCTTTATAGATGAGAGCAACCAACTACTTAATGAGTTGTGGTCACAGGCAATAGGTACCCTTGATAGGAGTAACTAGGTACATTAGTTATGTGTTTATTCTAGTAATAAGGCAACTTGGGGGCATACAATATGTTCCAAGAGCAACTGGATTATATCAATTATGTGGACCGTTTAAATATCAATCTTCTTTAGAAGCATAAGAAAACATTAGAAGGGATTGAAAGTGCCTTGGTTTAATCAAGAAAGAAATACTAGTAAAAGTACCCAAGATGGAGGACCTTGTCATTGGTAACTATCCCTAAACTCTTGGATTGGAGGTCAAAACTTCACAAGGTGCAAATACGACTAAGAGGAAGAGAATCAATAATGAAAAAGAATTTAGGAAACAAATAAAGCAACTTCAAGTAGATGTAAACACTAGTAAAACACTCAGGACCTCCATAAAAGAGTAGATCCTCACAAAAAAAGTTGAGAAAATTTATAGAACAATAGTTGGAAGGGAAATATGAGAAAATCATGCTTTTAAAAAATAGGTGAAGAAAGAAAATAAAGCTAGAATCGAAGTTGAAAAAGAGTAAAAGAAATTAGAAGCAAAATAGGTCCAAACCAATACTAAGTTAAGAACTCTGAAAGTTGGTTTCAATGACTGCCAAGAGATGAAAGTTATGGCCTTGAGAATCCAAAAGGAACTGAGGAGTGGGAATGAATAATACAAGCAATTATACAAAAAGCATGTGATGCTTATGAGTGAGTTGGCTAAAACAAAAACCAAAGAAAATACAGTTCAGGATATTAAATTTGATCTAGACCACAAGCATACTAAAATCATGTCATTGAAAAGAGAGCTTGATGATGAAAGAATCAAGATGAAACATATGAAAGAAAATTATCACCTACTCAAGCATGATAATCAAATGATTGATACCAAGAAAAATCAGCTACGTAGAAGTAATCTGTTACTCTAAAAAAACATGAAAAGCTTGAATGAGCAACTCGAGTGGCCTGCCATCTATGCTTGATGAATTAGTATCAATGAGTGGCAGGTCGGAAGAGATATTCACAGAATTTGCGAAGTTTGGTAGAAATTGATGCTTTCCATGGAGATATAGAAAACAAAGGTTTTGCCCCTCTCTTTATAAACAATGATGAGTAAACTCATCTTTGAAATGTAATTAATTTCATTAGATATCAACAAAAGGTGTTTTTGACCTAACTTTTACGATGAATGTACTTTTTTATTAATTATTTGTCCATATTAGTATGCCTCGACAACCATGAAAGGATTAGAACTATACCTATGTATGAAACAATGGTGGCCATGTATTAACCAAATATTATAATAACATATGTCCAGCATTCATCTCATACTTAGTTATGTATTTAAACACAATTGTGTTTATAATTCATTAAATATACATAACAAGTATTCAAAATATAAGTCCCTCAACCAAAATCCATAAAACTAGATTTCAAAAAAGGATGGAAGATGAAGGGAGGGCTCAATTTAAGGCACATTAACAGAAAAAGTTAGATGTTGTTAAAATCAATAGGCTCAAATAACTAGTTTGCTTTAGCAAGCCCTACAAACATAATCAAATAAGGGGACATCCAGTTAACAACCACCTTTATTACCACTAATAGCAAGCCTCTACCAATAACCAATACATTTGGGTATAAATCTTGTTACTATATTGCCCAAAATAGCTAACACCTCAATTAGTCACCCTATTATACCTATTCAAAGGCTAAACATGATAGATCTTACCAAGGGTGAACTTTATGGCTTCACCCCTGCAAATCATGTTAAACGATACAAATTGGTTGCTTTAGAAGAAAGGTTGAGAGCGGTAAAAAGATTTGACATATTTGATCTTGTTAATGTAGAATGTGGCCAACCTACCGTTGCCATTGATATTGTATTCATATATATAGAAGCTTACAAGAGAGATTGTCTCCTATACATGGTAATCTAATCCTTCTAAACATGGTATGAAATATTACAGGTATGATGGGAATATTACAGATATGATGGAGAGATCACAGGGAGTCAATTAAGAGCTAGAATCATGGAGAATTAATCTTGCTCTTTCATCCCCCCTCAAGCTGAAGGTGGGTGCGAACCAATGAAGAGCTTGTCACGATTTGGAACAAACTTGGTAGAGCAAAGTGGTTTAGTGAAGATGTCTGCGATTTGATCAGGACCAGCAACATGTTCTAGCAGAAGATCTCCACGGGCAACCTGTTCTCGGACAAAATGGACATCGATTTTGATGTGCTTGGTGCGATGATGGAAAACAGGATTCTTGGCCATTGTCACAGCACTGATGTTGTCACAATACAACTTTGGTGGGGGAAGATGATAGCCAATACTTTGTAACAAATTCATAAACCACATCAGCTCAGCTGTAGTTGATGCGAGTGCGCGATATTCTGCCTCTGCCGTGGATCTGGATACTGTGGCCTGCTTCTTGGCACCCCAGGATAGCAGATTATTGCCCATATAAATAGCAAAACCAGAGGTGGAGCGTCGATCATCATGGCAGCCAGCCCAGTCTGCATCACAGAAGCCATAAAGAGCAATTAAAGGGGTGTGAACTAAATGAAGACCAAGATTAAGTGTGCCTTTCAAATATCTAAATATTCTCTTCGCAGCAATAAGATGAGGCTCCCTAGGGGCATGCATGTATTGACAAACACGATGAACTGAATATGAGATGTCAGGTCTTATAAGAGTGAGATATTGCAAAGATCCAACAAGTTGACGATACAAAGTTGGATCTTTTAACAGAGCACCATCAGTGGCAGTTAACAATGTTCCTGAAGCAAGAGGGGTAGCAACTGGTTTAGCACCAGCTAGGCCAAATTTTTGCAGAAGAGACACCAGGTATCGTGTTTGAGTGACAGTGAGAGTTGTTTCATCCCTAGCAATTTGGAGCCCAAGAAAATAGTGGATATCACCAAGATCCTTCATGCTGAACACAGAAGAGAGATGTAATATAAAGTCAGATATTTTGGAAGACGAATTGCCAGTAACAAGTATATCATCAACATAGATTAATAATATGAGAATATCTGCTCCCTGTCTTTGATAAAATAATGATTGATCATAAGGGCATCGGAGAAAACCCATTGACTGGATGTAGTTGCTGAACTTCATGTACCAAGCACGAGGTGCTTGTTTTAAACCATACAAAGCTTTATGGAGAAGACAAACATGTTGTGGAAATACAGGATCTTCATGACCAGGTGGTTGAGCCAAGTACACACGTTCTTGTAAATCACCCTGTAGAAAAGCATTATTGACGTCTAATTGGCGAATGATCCAGCCCTGAGATAAACCAATTGTTAGTATTAACTGAATAGTGCTTGCTTTAACAACAGGGCTAAAGGTTTCATCATAGTCCAATCCTGGAAGTTGCGTAAATCCTCTAGCTACAAGTCTAGCCTTATACCTGTCAAGAGTGCCATTGGATTTTGTCTTAACCTTAAAAACCCACTTACTACTTACAACATTCATGTTTGATTCGCGAGGAACCAAAGTCCACGTGTTGTTGGCATGAAGAGCTGCCATCTCAGCTTGCATAGCCTGTTTCCATTCGGGAATTTGTAAGGCCTGGCGATATGAAGTGGGTTCTGTTGGTTGAGCTGCAAGGTCAGCAAGAAAACAAACAGGTATATTATATTTAGTAGAAAAGAAGGCTTTTGGCTTAAGATTTCCTATTTGAGTACGTGTGACCATTCGATGAGTGCGCTGTGGAACACTGGGAGGAGCAAGTATTTAATAGGAACAAAAGTATGTGCTAAAAGAGTTAAACCTGTTTCGACAACATGTCGATGTCTTCGTTCAGCTAGACCGTTTTGTTCAGGTGTTCCTGGACATGAAAGTCTATGGATTATACCTTTTGCTGCAAAATGAGTCTGCAATACTGTGTTAACAAATTCACCACCACCATCACTTTGGATGATTTTCACAGAATTGATAAATTGTTTTTCCATTTGTTGAAGGAATGTAGGAAAAATCAATGCAACATCAGATTTTCGAGCCATAGGAAAAAGCCATATATAGCGAGAATATTCATCAACAATAAGTAAATAAAAACGAAAACCATCATAAGAGGAGACTGATGCAGGTCCCCATACATCGGTATGTAAAGTATGCAGAAAAGAGTTTGCATAAGACTGACGAGAATTAAAAGGCAACTTGGAAGACTTTCCCAGTATACAACTTTCACAAAAAACTATCATTTTATTTAATGATTGTAAACGAAGTCTGCTAATAATTTGAGAATGGGGGTGGCCCAGGCGAGCATGCCAGAAACTGCCTGAAACTTTATTTGCTAGAAAACAGATTGCATTGCGCTGTGAAAATTGCCACAGGTTTATTGGGTATAGGCCATTCACCATGGGACCTTTAAGAATCACTTGATTTGTCTTCATGTCCTTGAGAAGAAATCCCCATGGATAAAAGAGAAAATAACAGTTATTATCTTTTGTAAACTTTGACACATATAATAATTTTCCTTTAATATCAGGAACAATTAAAACATTTGACAGTTGAAGATTATTTGTTGGCAAAGTAATTTGACCAGTACCAGTTATAGATAAACCATCACCATTGCCAACCATTACAGTATCAGTACCAGAATAAGGATGAGTACCTTGCACCTCAGTGGAATTGGGGGTCATGTGCTGGTTTGCACCAGTATCGGGATACCAGGTGTCCTCTGTAGTGTCCCCAATTTGAATGGCAGCAAAGGCCTTGTACTAATCAGCATCTTCGTCTGAGGCAAAACAGCCATCTGCCTTGTGGTTAGGACCACCACATCGAAAGCAAGTAATGTTACCTCCACCTCGTCCACGACCAGAATTGCCTCCAGAATTACGTTGTCCACGAGTGAAGGAAGGACGTGTGGTACCTGAAGAATTTTCACCAAAACGAGAGGGACGTGTGTCTCTGTTCCGTGGCTGAAAAGGCATCCTTTGATAGCCACCAGAGCGATTGCGAGGATTTTGATTTCCTTGAGATCTTGCAGCAAAACAATTTTTGTTAGTATAAAAAGCAACATTGGATGGTTGGGTTCTTGTACCTTGAAGTCTGATTTCAAAATCACGAAGCTTGCCAATAACCCCTTCAAGAGAGGGAAACATATCACGGGCATTGAGTGCAGCAATAATAGGATCAAACTCAGATCCTAGCCCACGCAAAATACAAATAATGAGGTCATCTTCATCAATTGGTTTTCCTGCACCACGAAGAGACAATGCCAACGACTTGGCTTTGTGCAGATAATCTTCTAAAGAGAAGGTTCCTTTGGTGAGAGTTTGCAACTCCCCCTTTATCTGCTGAATACGATCTCTGGTATGACTTCCATAAAGAGTCTCCAAAACATTCCAAGCATCATGACTAGACTCACAGTTGATGACTTGGGAGAGAGGACCGTCTGACAGGGAACTGTTAATCCACCCAAGGATTAATTGATCAATTCGCAGCCAAGTTGTTGCAGCTGGATTGGGTTGTGCTGCACCATCAGCACCAGCAATGGTTAATGCAGGACAGGGAACTTCATCTGTCACATATCCAAGAAGACCATGTCCTCTTAGGATTGGAACAACTTGTGCTTTCCATAGGAGATAATTGTTTGAGGCTAGCTTAGTGGAGATATCAGGTAAGTGAGTCTTGGAGGGTGCAAAATCGAGAGAAGGAGTGGTTGCTGGAGATACAACTGAAGTGGTGGGGGATTCCATTGCAAGCTCTGATACCATGTAGAATGTGGCCAACCTACCGTTGCCATTGATATTGTATTCATATATATAGAAGCTTACAAGAGAGATTGTCTCCTATACATGGTAATCTAATCCTTCTAAACATGGTATGAAATATTACAGGTATGATGGGAATATTACAGATATGATGGAGAGATCACAGGGACTCAATTAAGAGCTAGAATCATGGAGAATTAATCTTGCTCT
The DNA here is from genome assembly GCA_009078335.1 of Salix brachista. NCBI lineage: Eukaryota > Viridiplantae > Streptophyta > Magnoliopsida > Malpighiales > Salicaceae > Salix > Salix brachista. Next base: position 7,909,451 of record CM018578.1, on the reverse strand, counting down.
TTCAGTTAAGGCAGCTGAAATATGCCTAGTGTTGAATATAGTATTGCTTAAAGAATTTAGGATATCTGAGTTCATAAAGTATACAAGAATGGAATTCCCTAACACGCATAGGAGATTATATTGTAATAAAATGGCGGAGGTCATGTGTAATGATAAGTTGTTGAGTCATTATTTCTATTACAATCTGACTAGTTAAATAGTAACCTCATATATGACTATAGATAACACAAGGGTCAAGAAATGGAGCGACCTAACTAACATTGTTTTGAGGTAGTATAAGTTCAATATCAATATAGCTCTAAATCAAATAAGCATGATGGTAATGGAGAATAATAGAAAAAATAGTGAGATAATATGCCTATAGATGGAAAAATAAGGTTATGCATGTCCAAATGCCTCTGTTAGAGAAAGAGATGGTAACTTTGTTTGCTAAGACTTTCAAATCTTCATACTACAAGTACTTAATAAGTAGCTTTGACCTAAAATTTTATAATGTTATAATGATTGCTGAGAGGATTGAGCAATGGATTCATGCAAGAAGGATATTAGAGTCTATAGAGAGATAGGGTTTTACTAAAAGGAAAAAGGATACCGAGGTAGGTGATATAGAGAAAGGGTTTAAAGGAAAGAAAAACTTCTAAAATTACCAATCTGTATGCCCAAAAATTCCAAATATCAACTTCTACAAACCTTTCTTAATAGATCATCCCACCAGTATAGTAGAAGCCTAGATTGAAAATAATTCGCAAAGAACATACCAAAGAAATCAAGAATAGCTCCCTTCATTACGAATTCCCTTAGGGGAAATGTATGCTAAGTTTGTAAGCATATGACATGCATGCACACTTCCCTTTCCTCCACTTAAACCTCATTTCCCAAGTAAAAATCAAAGTTAACATGTGAGTATCATGCTGGAAAGTTTGGTCACAACATCAATACTTGTTCGACTTTTAAGAGAAATCTTTTATAGTTGATAAAGGCATGATTAATAATATTTAAAGATACACCTAAAGTCAAATCTAATTCCTTAACTAATCATGTTTCTAATAGTGGATAGATAAATGGTCCAGGTTGCGGTGAAAAAATAAAGCTAGTTTTTAAAGGTGGCCATGAATATGTTATATGATATGTTAATGCAGGCAAATTATTTACCTAACGAGTCATATTTAAAGAAAAAAAGAAAGTTTTTGAAGGTTCCATAAAATAACAAAATATAATATTGCGAAATATAAGTTCACCAAAAGGTGACACAAATGATGATGTGTGGTCTTTTACAAGTAGAGAAAACATAAATTGATGTAGTATAGGCATGATTAATTCCCAAGGAAAAAAAACTGAATGCAGAATCCAATAAGCTGAGAGCAGCCTGCCAAAACTTGTCTTAAAAATATTTATTTTTACCCATAATGGAAATTTCAATGCACTACCCAATGATTATAAAAGTCCTCTCGATCATGATCTTTTTCTCAAGTTATGGGTTAAATTCAATGGTTTAACCCGAAGTGGTAGGTGTTTTACTTTAGAAGAGTTGGAAAGACAATTGGAAGACAAGGACAAAAATGTCATTAATGCCTTTAAAGGTGTAGAAGTCAACAAGTTAGTGAGTGAAGAGGAAGCCAAGGGATTCTTTAAGTTGATGAAGTACAAAAAATATAACATGGTAAAACAACTAAAAAAAATCCCACTAGAATATCATTAATGTCATTTGTCCTAAGTTTTAAGACTAATCACAATGTTTTGTAAAAAAAATCTAAATTAGCACATGTACCTTAAGACATGACCTGACAAACCATAAAACACATGGTTGAGAGAATCTATGCCACAAACTACCTTTACTTTACTGAGGATGAGCTCAATGTAATATACTATAATAAACTTTTATACATCATTGTAAGGTGCAAAGATTGATTTATTGGTAAAGTACTAGTAGATAACATCTTAGACTTAAACATGATCACCAAGCAAGAATTGGATGAAATGATAGCAGATTTATTGTATATGTTGCCAAGTATTATGATGGTCAGAGCTTATAATGGTTCCCTAAGACAAGTAGTTGGAACTATGGAAGTAAAGTTATTCATGGACTCACAAGCATTACTAGTAACTCTTTAAGTGATGGACATCTATTCACCATACAACATGTTGCTAAGAAAGCCTTAGATACATGTCACTGGTGTCGTGACATTTTCACTGCATCAATGCCTAAAGTACATTGCAAATAGGATGTTAGTGACTATAAAGGCTGAAAAAACACCAGCAATGGTGCAAAATATAATTATGCCATATAATAAAGTCTAAGGTAACTAGAACATAAATCTTCATGCCTTTTAGATAGTAAACACAAAATGAGTGCCTGAAGATACAATGATAGATAAAGATACTAACACGTTTAGAGACTTTAAAGATGATTGTTAAATATTTCCTGAGACATAGTCTTCTCTTCTTGTATGATCCTATATATTGTAATCTGGAAAGAATTAGTATGATTAGATGGATGGGTTGAAGATAGAAAGAGCCAGAAAAGAGAAAGAAAAATGAATATTTGAGAGAAGGGAATAAAAGGTAGCAAAGGAAGAGAGAATAAGAGAAATTTGCTTGTTTATTTTTATTTTAGGAATTCTGGTCTATTTTACAAATGATATTACCAATGGATAATTAAATATTAATATTTTTTTTTCATTGGTGATTCCATGTGTAAAGTCTAATTGAAAATTTTAACTTAATAAAAAAAATTAAGAACCCGTTAATTATCATCAACTATTTTTTTGTATGTCAATGATTTCATATATACTTATCAGTAATAAACAATGTAAGTGAAATGTAAACAACACCTTAGCTCATTTTCATTACATTAAAACTAATTTTATCCATAAATATAACAATACAGTTTATGGTATTACATATTTATATCCTGCAAATTAATCATATTTGTCTTGTTTTTTAATTTCATCATTGTTATATCCGTGTTGAAAATATTTTCAACATGTTTTTTCAATACGCATGACATTCCTTTCAACTTTGATAATAAAGAAGTATTTTCACCATAAATTATTAATGTGAAGGCCTTACTATTTTCTATATAGTAAGCACATGCTAGTTTTTCATATATGCTCCAACTAGAAACCATTCTATACATACGAAAATCATTGATTATCCACACCAAAATTTTCTTCACCTAAAATTTTTGTTTTCTTGATACATCATATGTTCAAGCCCTGAATGACCATAATTTCTTCAACTCATTAATCAATGGACAAAGATTTATATTCTGACCTAATCTATTATGGAGTATGACCATAGATAAAAACATGAACTCTAGCCTCATTCACATTCCCGATGGTAAGCTGTAAATTATAAGAATCATCGGTCAATAAGAATAAAGAGCAATAAATGATCTGAATGGATTGCATATGTCGGTTTAACTCAAACTTATCCAAACTATTTTAATACTATAACTAATTCATTATCAATTATCTATATGAATTTAAATTTCTATACATTTACCAAAAATTCCAAATCAACTGTAAAATTGACAAAATATAAAACAAATCCATTAAATAAGACATTATTTATTTAATCATAATACACCTGAGTCACAAATTCAACTTAGATTTCATCAAGATACAAACAAATATAATTTTATAAAATCTCAAACAAGCCCTAACATGTATAAATCATACAATAAATCCCTATATGTGGGCTGATTTGAGCTCATAACCCAAATATGTAATAATAACCCAAAAACTAATAATAAAATAATAAAAAGAATAAAAATCCAAAATTAATATCCTAGATATGTTAGTATCAAATTTGTCATCCCTAAGAAGTCTCAAATAGTCTCAAGGGTAGAGTATATGGTGCACCTCGTATGCCAAAATCTAAAGTTAATGTGAGTTCTTCATCACATACCTACTCAGTTTAGTCATCATATCCAAGCACAGCTACTAGAGGGTATCAAGAGCAATTGCAAGCAAAAGATGATATTATTAGTGAAATGAGAAATGAAATTGCTTCCATTAAAGATTATCTTAAGATCTTGGTAGGAAGTTCTGTTATGTTAGAGTATATGGGTCAAGGTATGCCATCACCTATGGCTCCGTCGATGCCATCACATACAATGGCACCTATGGGTCCTGTGTCTTCACCAGTATATCGACCTCGACCTCAACTACCATATAATGGTCCATCTTCCTCTCATCCACAACATCGTAGATCATTTCCGCCTTAAACACTTTAAAATATGTATTTTTAAGTTCCATGTTCATTTACTTAGACATGTAAATGTAATCGAATTTGTAGTGTATTATGAATTTTAATTTATAATAATTTTTATTTCCACCATATTTATGTTATTTTCAATATTAATAATATTTCAATATGTTCTAGTACTTTTAAAATATTTGTTTGTAATTAATTAAAATTTAAATATAATTAAAATGGATTTTAAAAATTATTTAGCAGTTGCAACGGATTTTCCGTTGCAATTGCAACGGAATAGCTGTTGCAAACCGTGCATTTGCAATGAAAAATCCGTTGCAAATTGCAACGGATTTTCCGCTGCCCAGCCGTTGAAAATTTACTTGTAACGGATAATCCGTTGCCAGGGAAATTTGAAACGGCGTCTTCCTAACGGATTGTTTTTCAGTTGGAAATGTCGTTGCTAATTAATATTAGCAACGGCTTCCTTCATTGTTTGCAACGGTTGCCTCTGTTGCAAACAGGGCAATTTTCTTGTAGTGTTTGCTGGTGCTTGCAAGTAACCTTGGAAGAATTTGAGAAATGTTTGAATGAAATATATATTACCTAACAACTAAAAGGCGTGCCCAAAACACTGTAGAATTCACTGTGGATTGTCTCTTAATTCACTGTGGATTGCGGCAGTGTGCGCCCGTTTTTAGCCTTTGCATTCTCGGCTTATTGTGCGGGTAAAATGGGGGCATTTTCGGTTTTTCCTTTTTTTATCCTTTTTTTTATTTTAATCAGTCATGAACAGTTAACATTTTTGACCCTCAAGCCGGAAAAAATAGGGTTATGCGCTCAGGGTTAAGGGTGTAATTGCACGCGTACGAACCGGTCCGGTTCGCCCGGTCCGCCGCAACTCTTTTTTTTTTTAAACGGATAAATACGGAAATAGCCCCCAATAAGACAAAATCATTGACTTAGACGCAAGGGTGGAACGGTAATTGACCCATTTTTTTATTATTTTTCTCGGAATACTGTCGGCGCGTGTGGTCCACGCGACCGACAGTATTCCGCCTCACGCCCTGTTAAAGTGGCGCATGCAGGTTGATAGCTTCACTGGAAATGGGCTACCGGCGTCTCCGTCAAAGCGCCTCCGCGTGGTTTTCCTCCCGGTGCGGCGCGTTCTGTCATCCGACGGCCATGGACGCGGTGGTGGCCGGTTAAAGCCGCTGCAGCCGTTTCTCTCTCTCCTGCACGTCAAAGTGCAGGAGAGTCCCCCGGTTTTGTTGCTTTTGCACTTCGGTCCCTGTACTTTTAATTTTGTTTATGGTCCTTATTTTTGTTATATAAGTTTTGGTTTAGTTATATTGGGTCCTTCGATTGGAATTAATTTAATGTGCAATTTGCACTTCGATCCTCCTTCTTTTAATTTCTGGGTTGGGTTTAAATAGCTCAATAAATTCGGTACACAGTTTCAATTTTTTCAATTTTGTCCTTTGATTGAAATTGATAATAAATTTGATTTTTATTTCAGTCTTTATACTTTTAATTTTGGATTTTAATCCCTTTCAATTTGATTTTTTATACTTTTAATGTTTTTTTTAATCCCTTGATTTCTTTTTGTGATATTAATTTTGTTCAAGATTTTATGGTTGTTTTTAGTCTTTCATTTTTTTTCATTATTAACACAATAATAATAATAATAATAATAATAATAATAATAATAATAATTTAATTGTTTTTCTTGCTTACTATTTTGTTAGTGTTTTTTATTTTTTTCTTCCTCGGGATAATTTGATAATTTTTATTGTTTTGGCAGTGATAGCAACGATAGTTTTTGTTTTTGTTTTATTCTTTTGTTTGATCTTTTGTTGAAGTTTTTAGGATTTTTTTTTCCTTCCATTTTTTTCCTTTCATTATTAACACAAAAATAAAATAAATAAATGAAAATAAAATAAATAAATGAAAATAATAATAATAATAATAATTTAATTGTTTTTCTTGCTTACTCTTTTGTTAATGTTTTTGAGTGTTTTTTTCCTCGGGATAATTTGATATTTTTTATTGTTTTGGTTGTGATAGCAACGATAGTTTTTATTTTTGTTTTATTCTTTTGTTTGATCTTTTGTTGAAGTTTTTAGGATTTTTTTTTCTTCCATTTTTTCTCTATCATTATTAAGACAAAAATAAAACAAATAAATGAAAATAATAATAATAATAATAATAATAATAATAATAATAATAACAACAACAATAATAATAATAATAATAATAATAATAACAATAATAATAATAATAATAATAATAATAATAATAATAATAATTTAATTGTTTTTCTTGCTTACTCTTTTGTCAATGTTTTTTATGGTTTTTTTCCCTCAGAACAATTTGATAGTTTTTATTGTGTTAACAGTATAACAATGATAATTTTTAGTTTTTATTGTATTTTTTTTTTATCTTTTTTTGTAGTTTTTACAATTTTTTTAATCTTTCATTTATTTATTTATTCTTTCATGATAATAATAATAATAATAATAATAATAATAATAATAATAATAATAATAATAATAATAATAATAATAATAATAATAATAATAATATTTTAATTGTTTTTCTTGCTTGCTATTTTGTTCATGCTTTTTATTTTATTTTCTCGGTATAATTTGATAATTTTTATTGTTTTGATTGTAACAACAATAATAATTTTAGATGTTAAGACTCCGATGTTGCTATTCTTATAATATTTTAAATTAATATTGCTTCTTTTTCCCCTTTATTTTTTTTATTATTATTATTTTTATTTGCTCTTTGTATTAAATGATTTTTATAATTTTACTATCTGCACAATAATGATTTTAGTGATTAATTTTTTTTTTCTTATAAAAATATTTTGCTATTTTTTTTAATGTTAGTTTGCGCTCTTTTGTGATCTTTTATGACGCAATACCTACATTCTAAAATATGTAATCTATCATTGCGTAACAAACTCTACTGAAAATTTTATACATTTTATATCCTAATCTATAACTTTCATTTAGTTATATAATATAAATTTATCGTTGTGGATTTAATTATGTTAAATTATATACACAAGACTGCCCGCGACAACACATGGAGGCAGTTAGCTAGTATATATACAAAGTTGATATCAGCAACTCAAGTTTGCTGGTGCTTGCAAGTAACCTCGGAAGAATTTGAGAAATGTTTGAAAGGACATCTTTTTTTTCTCAACTCTTTCACGCGTAGGAAAAATACAGAGACAGGTTCACACAAATTCAAGACCAAAATATAAGAAGTCACGAGAATGTGCTGAGACACTGTCCCTTCTATCCAATAACTATAAGCCACGAGAATGTCTACGTAAACACGTCTAAATATTACTGCAACTTTTGCGAATTCATCCCTCCACCATTCCACACAAGACTTGCTACTTAAGCAAATTAAAATTGAAGTTTCGTGATCATCCAGTCCACACCAATGCAACTCATAATCATAAAGAATAATAATAGAAGTTCATTATACAGTGCAAAATCTCCAGTTTCCCTAAAATAATCACCTAATTACTTGTGTTTTACTACATTGATCACCTTCTTCTTCCCTGGCTAAAAATCTGTTGAGGTTTTCTTCAGTGCTCGCCTCCTTCCCATACCTAACATTACTCCTGAGTGGCATGTCCATCGCCTGCTGGTAAATAGACACAAGAGACCTGTATCTTTGCTTTCTTGGTCGAGCAACCTCATCTTCTATCCCGAAAATCTCTTCAATCATCTTCGAAGTGATCTCAATTTGGCTGCTTCGATCGGACTCCTGATCATCTTCAAAACCACTCTCGCTCTTGTTCTTCCTCCTCTTCTTGTTGCTGCAACTGCTGCTGTCTTCGCCGCTTAGCTGGACGAGCTGTTGTGCTGCAGCCACGTCCGAGTCTGTGAAGGTCTTGGGATGGAATGCACATAAAGCTTTCAACTCTTCCGTCGCCATGGCCATTAGCAAGATTCAAGAAAAGTGAGAGGGAGAGAGAGAGAGAGAGAATGAGCTTGTTGTTTCAGTCATCTATTTCTTCCATATTTTAGACGGTTTTATTGATTTCAGTTTATGGGTCTGACATGAGATAACGCGTTCTGAGGGTACGTGCGTGTGTTGTATGAAAGAAACCGCAAGGGTGGTTCTTTGAAGATGGCTGGAAGCTGTGTAGGATAAAGATAATTAAGGATTATTTTAAGACTTGAAACCAAGGTTGTCAATATCGTTCCGGTCGCCGTTCTAGTTTTTCTATTGGAACGGAACGTTTCGGTTTCGGCTTCGGAGCATTTCGGCGTGCCGTTTCGGGGTTGTACTGTTCATATATAATTAATTATATATATATATGAAAAAAATTAAAATATTAATTTAACAAGTATAATTTAAATTCAAGATAAATTAACTTTAAATTATACAATACAAACACAAAGTCAAACAAACATAATCTCAAAATTAGAAACATCTCTAAAATTCCAAAATATTATGATAGTAAAATGTTCTAAAATAAAAGAAATATTATGATTTTGAGCCGGAACGGTACCAAGGTGTTCCGGCCGGAATTTAGCTGGAATTTCCGGAATGGGCCGGAATTAAAACCGAGATGAAAACGACACCGTTTCGTCTTGATTTTTTTAATAGCACGGAATATTTCGGTCTTTCCAGCCGGAACGGAACGGAATTAACAAGCCTGCTTGAAACCCTCGTTCGTCATTCTACAAGACTTCTTCTAACTTGTGTTTTTTGGGCCCCACAAGATTGACCAAACCAATTAAGAAACATTTTTTATGGGTGCCTTTTTTATATAAAAAAAAAACTGTCGCTAAATAGATATGGGTTATGGAAAATGGCAATGGAGAATGTTGACCTGATTTTCAATGAAGCTGTTCATTTCCCTCTCAACAAGTCTTCCTAAGTCTGTGGTTTTGTTTGACTTCTGTGTTCATTATGATTTAAGAATAATCAAACTATTTTTTTGGCAATTTCTATTTATTATTTGAATACTGGGTTATGATCAAAATATTTTCAAATACTACAATTCGATTTAAAAAAAAAAAAAAAGTTACAATGCCTTGATCTTGGATTAATTTTTTAAAATATAAATATCATTTCGCATTTTCATAGCGAAAACAAATTCAATTGTTGATAGTTAAGTTTGTTTGCTCTCTTAGGATTCAATCTCACGTCAAGAAAAGTAGAAATTTTTGTGAGTTTTGGAGTATGTACATGGATTTTTTTGCTTTTACCATAAGAAAGAATAGACTTGGTCTTGATGTACTAAAACTAGTTTGAGGCTACTTCTAGTCATAAAGTCAAAAAAAAAAAAGCAGAATCAGAAGCAGCAAAGCTAAATTCAATTTTGAAAATTCGGTAAAGGGAACAAATTTCACAATTACTTAAAAAGTCAAAACTCTAATTAATGAATAAGTTAGTTTTATTATTATCCTTTATCATTTTTTAAAAGAATTTCTAAAAATAAGAATACAATTATAAAGGATAAAAATAGAATACCAAATCATTGACAAAATAATTATTATATATATTTTTATTTTTCTTAAGAGTTTTCTTTTCACTGCTAGAAATAACTGTTTTACCGACGTAAATTTTTGTCGGTAATTCTTTTTCAAACAAATACACAGACGGGAACCGTCCAACGATAAACCACTCATCGGTGATTCCATTGGCATTGAATTTATCGAAGGAAACACCAACTGTAAATATACCAATGGAAAAACCAAAATGTAATTTCATCGATATATTCCATCGGTACGGTCGTCGAAATATATCATTGGTGATTTCATTGTTAACATTCCGCTGGTGATTCCATCGGTATAATTTTGTCATTGTGATCATCAGTTATAGTGGCATTTTGAGTAATTACCGTCCAATTCTCTGAAAAATATTGACGAAATGTTTTGTCGGTATAGTCATTCGTAATAATGCTATTTTGAGTAATTTTTATTCTACTCTCTGGCAAATACCGATTGAATGTTCCATTTGTAATTTTGTCACTATTGTTTTTTTTAAAGAATATATTAAAAAGTAATTTCAATAATGTAAAAAATAAAATAAAAATAAAAATATATTTTGAATTAGATTAAATTAATTTAAAATGAAGATTAAAAAATTTATTACAAATTAATAAATTTTTAACATTCAAAATTAATATACAATAAATCGAAAACAGATGTGGCATTGGAAGAGGAGAAAGACAGTGGTTGGGACTACGGGACGTAAGAGGAAGAGAGTATGGATCACCCCAATGCGATTGCATCTGCATAACCATTTGATGCAGTACAATCATCTCATCATGAAGTCTTGTCATCTCATCAAGAAGTTTGACTGTCTCATCATGTACTTTCTATTCTCGGTTAAAGTCATCTGGAATTCCAAAGTTTGTGTGAATGGAACCAATTTGAATGACGTTCCAACGATCGAACACTACATGCAATCACAAATTCTCAGTCATAGTATTTTAAAGTCTGTATACTAGATTTCTATTGTCTTCAACCACACATCTGGATCAATATTTGGATTGGTAGAAGGATTGTTCCTGTATTTCTCCTTCAACTGGCTATTATATGTTTTCTATAAGTAATATTTATTGAAATAATAACTTATGAAAAATAAATTGAAGAATATAAACATACCATTAATTAACGAGTGTGACTATCCACAAATTGCAGTTGCACTCTTTGTTAGCAGACTTTACTCCGCACATGTGTCTCAACAAAAACTTCATTGGTAATGGATCACATCTAAGACTCGTAGCCTGCAAGAAAAAAAAAACGTTGTCTGCAACAAATTACAAATATTAAGAAAAAAATTATAAACAAAAAAATAATGTAATTAATAAAAAAAATACCAAATGTTTCAAATGTGAAACAAACAGTAGGGAGTGGTTAGAATATATGTGCGGTAACGAAACCTAAAAAACATCAGTTCAAGTTTTGTGAACCAGATTATAAATGTCATATGAAATGCTTGATTTAGTGAAAAATAAAATAACCTATTTTTTATATAAAGACATGGTTCCTTTTATTTTGCATGCAAAAATTCATCTCAAAATAGTTTTAACTAAACATATGTTTCTTAAGACTACAACTAAAAATGCTATTCTTAAACCTATTTTTTTTTTTAAATCATGACAACAAATGTTATCATGATAGCAAATACACATTAAATCCATGTCTTTAAGTGTTTCCATGGTGTTGATTTTTGCATTATGCCTTGTGTATCTTTTATCTGAAGATAATTACAAGGTAAATAGTTATTTGATTCATGTTTTGTTGTGAGAAAGATATTTTTTTCTCTACAAAAACAATTTATACATGCATCTTTTTTTACATGTTTTTATACGTAAAGTTTTTTAAAAGTGTAAATAAAAAGTCTATACATATATGTAATCAAATAAATCTAGAACTATGTGTGTTAATAAATTTTAAAAAAAAATATCATTAACGATAAATAAAGATGAAAATAGAAAATTAAGATATAGATAGATAGATAGATAGATCAAGATATTTAACCTTGCAATACATGTTTTTGATGAAGTTGTGTTTAATGATTTTGTTTATCAAAATTAATTTTTTATTTAATTAAATAAAAATAGAAACATACATGAAGTTGATTGAATAAAAAAATATTACATAAAGTTACACATATTAAAAATATTATCCAATAATAAGTATTTTATATTTATACAAAACATAAAAAGAAAAAATTATAGATGGATAAAATAACCTCTTCAAAAACTAAATGTATACAAAATAACTAAGAAATAGCAATTATTTAAAATAGGCTAAATTAAAAGAAAGAGAGAGAGAGAGAGAGAAATGGTATTAGTTTAAATATAAATTTAAGACTTATTTTGAAGAAAAAAAACATATCAAAAGGCATAAATAAATAAAAAGAATTAAAAAAACTAGGTATTGTTAGGCTTGATGCGTTTTGTATGGCCTCGCGCTCTTGGGCCTTTTCTTTATGGTGTAATAGACGACATTTTGTTTGATTTCACCCAAATTTCAACAACTATGATGGTTAAAAAATCAGGATTGATAGTTTTTTTAATCCAATTTCAATCTATTTTTTTTTATCTAAAACACATAAAAATATTATAGACACGTTAACAAATTCATCCATGGCCAAAGAAAAAAAATCATCCAGAAGCTCGAAATCAACCCGAATCTAAAAATATTCCAAAGCTCATTGTTTTTTGAAGCACTTTCAAGGTTAAAAAGATCATTCAATCTGAACTCGCTCATCAATTGCAATCATTTAAAATAAAATTGATTGTTTAATGGCTAAAATTGATGTTAATAACATTTATCTCTCTATATGATGCAAATTCTAGCGGAATTGAATGAAATTTGAGAACCCAAGATCTATCTAATCCAAGTTTGTTGAAAATAGGATGAGTTTATCACAATAAAAGACTTGCTCCAAGACAACAAAACTATAACCCAATCACAACACCTACACTTGAAGACATGCAAAAGTATAAATTTCCAACAAAAATTTGTCAATAGTTGAAAGTTCAATCAAGAACCAATATAGGCAGTCAAGATCGGCTAAAATCAGAATATTATTAGCCAAAAAACACCTTTGAAAATTATTTTCAAGAGTATTTATACTCCAACCAAAAAAGCTTAGTTTCCCTAATAGATCACTTATAAACCCAACTAAATAATAATCAACCCAAGCTAAAATTATCCCAAACTAATTAAAATAAACAAGTTTGAAACTCAAATCCTGATAGAATAAAAAAAGGTTTAATGGCTCATCTAATATAATAAGACAAGTTCAGTTATTTCCGCATTCCTAACAGGAGCAAAGCTTAACTTCAAATGGATGGTTATCTCTCTTCTTAAGGAATTAGAAAGAATGTCATATACCAATGGAAAGTTCTGGAAATATAGTTCACATCCCAACTAGAATCACCTCAAAATTCAACCTATAGCTCCAGTTACAATCAAAACAATAGTGAAAGGTTAAATTGACTGAATCTAGTCTTTTTCTCTCAATTCTTGTGTAATGGTCTTGGTTCCACCAACAAGCCCCTCTTAAACATGAAACAGATTAATCACAGCTTGTTTTTTATTATTTAATATCCTCTTAAAGTTCTTCTTAACCAACATATCTTGAAGAAGTTCATTGAAAATATATTTGGACCTTTTAGTTTTAAGCTTTATAACTGGACCAACTAGAACCTCTAATAGATCTTTTGATGTTTAGATCACATAATTACATTTAAAGTTTGGTGATTCTTCTCTCTCCTCTCAAACCAAAAAACTATAAATGATAGAAATAAGAATTTTGAACCAAAGTTAAATGGAGAGAAATATTAAAAGGCTAGATAGGTAAGATATGTAAGGTTTTAGGACTAGGTAGACTTGTTTTAGTTAGAACTTTAAAGTCATCACTCATTTGTGAAGTCTTTTCCACTTTGATCCCTCATCTCTTAATTTTATTCTTAGTTAACAAAGTTGATTCAATTGTTCTTTTATTTAGTCTAAAAAGGATACAACCACGCTAGAGAACCAATTTTTTTAATAAAAAAAAAATGGTAAACGACTCTGCAATGAAACGTGAGAGTAAACTATGCAGGTGCATAGTACATTGAATAGGCAGAGGAGGCAGGCCCGGGCTTCTCGAGTCTACCTAGAAAACTAGTTTGGTTTCTTTTCTGATTAAGCATCACTCTTTCAATTCAGTCCTTGAAGGATTAGAATTCTAATTTCATTCAATAAAAGCAGTCTTTGCATTTGATGACAACTCTCAAACATAATCCCAAAACAGACGTTATTATCAGAACCATTACAACGAGAAACAACAAAAGATGTATGAATCTCGAATTATTTCAAGGAAAAAGTGAGACCACAACACCAGGTGCGCACAAGTAGCATACAGGGAGACAATAAAACAATAGGAGGATGCCAATAAGATGTGGTTTAAGCCACTTACATGAATACCCACATTGACCGGGATAATTTATGATCCAACAATGCCCTTAAAAATACAGAAACTCCAGAAGAACAAAACCCTCTAGAACCCACAAGAATTTAATAAAAGAATTAATGAAAACTGCAGGGGGGGGAAGGAAGAAAAAGTAGTCTCTTCCCCAGACCCAGAAGTATCTACACCCCCAAATTACAGCTTTCTCACAAAAAATTCTCTTTATCTTGGCCATGACAAGCCACACTGGGCAGTGCATTTTGAAGTCCTGTCTGTGGAATGCCTCCAGGCCTCTGAACTCCAGAATCATTTTTTATATATATGACCAAATACACCTACCTAATCACAATTCAATCCGCACAGTTCCAGGACAGGACCACCTTTGGACACAAACGGGTTTACACGAACCCACAAAAGAGTTAGGATTGAAGCCAGCAGAATTGACCATACCAAAATGATGGTGGGCATGCGATCTTGTTTCCCGAGAAGCCCCTTGAGGAAAGGGTAGAGGTGGAGGATGACCCATAAGGCGAAAAATAGCCTCCCAAACAACGGACCCCATGAATCATACCCATTATTGATGGCGTCTGAGACCCCAACCACGACACCCACTATGTTCATGATCAACAACGTCGTAGGAGGGATCAGCAGTGATGTCCACTTGAATAGGTAAAGCTCTGAGAATTCTCCATCATCTGCTGCTTTTGAAGTCACCGTGAAGCTCGTGCTGACACCTGCCAAAACCTTGAGCAAACCCTGGAAGAGAGCAAAAAGGTGCGAGGAAGCACCTCCAATCACCCAAAATTGCTCATTTCTCCACCAGTCATCTATTCCAACACCACCCCACTGCATCTCGAGGATACCAGTTGCAGCTATAGATATGAAGAGGGCCATGAACACAATACTGGCATAATTACTGATCTGAACAACATGAAAGGCCCGATTTAGATTAAAACGTAGATGATTAGAAGCAGTGAGAACCACAAGAAAAAAAATGTTTTTGTCCACGCTGCACAAATACAACTGCATGAAAAACAAGCTTTTCATATGACAAAAGTTCTTTTAAATTCCCTGCAACCACAAGTTGATGAACCATATGCAATCAGCCTAGTTTAACAGAACAAGTCCTGTAGAAATAAGGGATAATTGATGAACATAATAGAGCCACAACAAATCAAAACAGAAACATGGTTTCAGTCACGTTACTAGAAAACACATGCCTCTGCATTCATTAACAATTTTTTAAATCAACAATCAGATAAGATTTTATTAAAAGTAACTACTTGCTATAAAGAATAACCATGTTCCACTTTTTAACGTGAACATGACAATAAGACAGTGGGTTTTTACCTCAGGAACAATGAATTTCCCAGTGAGAAGGCATATAGCTGGTAGTGTACAGTAAACAATCAAGGGGATGGATGTCCAAGGATACACAACAGAGTTTATGTAGGAAAACCGTTCCAGCCACTTCAATCCACCCCCATAACCATACCAAATTGGACAGTGTTTACTAAAGAAAATCTCAACTGAACCAAGGGCCCACCGAAGAACCTGGTGCAGACGATCCGAGAGGTTAATAGGAGCCGACCCCTTGAATGCTGGCCGCTTGGGTATGCAGTACACAGACCGCCACCCATGGCAGTGCATCTTGAATCCTGTCAGGATATCTTCTGTTACAGAACCATATATCCAGCCAACCTGGTACAGTACAATAATTTTATATATGTGGGTGAGAAAGTACAACTTGCTTGTGGTAGGCTCAAACAGTTTCAGAGTCTCTTGTTTACTTACTTCCTTGCCCCATTCAGTTTTATCTTCATAGCCACAGCTGATAACTTGAATGGCCTCTCTCAACAGTGATGCAGGACTCGCATCTCGAGGAACTCCACCATTCTCCAGAAGAGTGGAAGCTACAAACACTGGAGATTGCCCAAACTTCTTTTCCAACTTCATTTGGGAGGTTTCAGAAGATTTTTCAGGAGTTGACTCTGCAATATCAGCCCACTCTTACCGGTTCAGAGATTTTCTATAAATTAAACACAAAAGAATAATATACAGTAGCAATAGCTTGGTAAAACCTTCAATTCCTTCGATATTTTCAAGAGCATGTATCTGCTTTGATGCATCCCTGTTCTTTGACTTCTTCTTCTCCTTCTTTGGCATTGATTTCTTGTTTTTTCTGGACCCAAAGCATAGACAGCACCATTTTGGCCAGCAATTGCAGGTCTTGCCTGGGAGCCTCTTCTTTACAGGTGCATCATAGCCATAAAGAGCTTGCCTCCGGAAAACACACCCAGTTCCAACATATATTGGTCCTTGTAAGCCATCTAATCCTTTCATATTGATCTGTTTTCAGTTAGGAAGTTAGCTGTCATCATAATCAATAAAATGATCAGTGAAAAAGAAAAGCAGGAAAGAAAAATCCACGTACATCAAAGAATACAACATTCCGATTTGAGTATCTATCATGAAGATCAATGCCATCAAATCGTTGAGGAAACTGCACATAACAGACTTTTTTTCCTGATGTTTGGTCCATCATGAAACACATGGCTTCTCTAAGTGCTCGGCTATTGTTAATATAATGGTCACAATCAACATTCAGAAGATAAGGGGCATTTGACAGAACTGCAGTGACCCGCATCTATCATTGAAGCATAGGAAAAGCTTATTAGTTCTTGGCCACATGTTAACTGTTAGATAAGACACATAACAGGACCGAAAAATAATAATCTACAAACATTATAAATATACAAGCCATCCAACATCCCACGCTTACCAGTGCATTCATGGCCCCAGCCTTTTTATGGTGTTCAAATCCTGGTCTCTTCTCACGAGAAACATAGACCAAACGAGGTAACTCGTTCCCTTCCACATCACGAACACCAGTTTGTCCAAGGAACACCTGCAAAGATAAGAATACTCTTTATATGGCACATGAGTACATCACTAGAATTTACGTGCTAATCATCTACTTAGTGGCTTAAACCCCAAAATTAGTAAGGGGTTCCAGTGCTAATAGACTGACTCGTCACTTGAAAACAGTCTGTGGAGGACACAACTATAGAATTTGTCAAATCAACAAGGCATTTCCGAACCAGTTCGGATGACAGGTTTCATAGAACATGACAGATAGCTGGTAAGAATAGCACCTCAAGGAATCATAAGTGCTGCTTTTGCATATGCATTCAACAAATAACAAACCAAGCAAATAACAAAATAGTAAAAATTAGGATCACCAAGCTAGATATCATGTTTTGCCAAAAGCATATAGTGTACTTATTGAGGACAAATTACTATTTTTTACTTCCAGAACATGCATTACTCTTGCACTAGATGAATCCAGAAACTATCAATACATTTTTGAAAGAATTGCAATATTACCTGAATCATGCCAGGATGGTCTCGTACATTGTTTCCAGGCCATGGAGTTCCATCTTGCATTGTCCAACCATCTTCTGGAACCTTTTGTGCAGTGGCAACCAGCCCATTTATCTTCACTTTGAATTCTTCATATTCTCTCTGTACAAGAACACAGCCAAATACAATCATGAACTAATACTGGGAGGATAATCATCACAAGTCACTGAACTGGATCTCACATCAGTTTTGAGAATATACATCAAATTTGGGGTTATACTCCAGCAAAACTTAGATCGACATGAATCTGAATGATAAGTCACTAACCTTCATGGCACGTCTTTCCCTGACAAATGCTGGATGAACTTTATTTTTCAAATAGTCTATTTTCTGAGAAAAATACCACTCAGGGGCTCGGGGCTCAATATTAAATTTTTTACAGAACGGAACCCATTTCCTAGCAAATTCAGATGTCTCAGAGAGAGCTTCAAATGTGAGCATGGCAGCACCATCATCTGACACATAGCATGCAACTTTCTCCACGGGATAATCAACCGAGAGAATAGAGAGGACAGTGTTCGCCGTGATCAGCGGAGGTTCTTTCATAGGGTCTACTGTACTTACAAACACATCTACACTGGCTAACTCAGATGGTTTCCCTTCTTTTTCATATCTGAAAATCACACACAATGATAAGCTATCATACTTCACACACAGATCAATAGAGAAGAAAGTTAATGCAGGGGAAAGACAATGACCAGAAGCCCACTAATTTCAATTTCAAGAAATCATTACTCGTGGAACTAAATAGGTAAGTCCCATATACCTCAGTGACAGCCGATCAAGGTATGTTTCCCGTTCTATAGGATACCATTTTGGAAACTGGTCTAGAATCCATGATACAGCAAACCATATTTCACATATTACTGATGTCAACCACAAACCATATGCATCATTGACCGGGTGGAGAATTCTATAGTGAAAAAAGAGGCCAAGAACTACAAGACGTAGAATGATTATCATTCTGTACGGGTTTATCTTGCTTGAGGGAATGGGTAACTTCCTTGAAAGTGGCTGCCTGCCCTCATCCATCCTGACAAATACATCATGAAAGTATGTAAATAACCCAAACAAATGAATAGATAAACCAACAAACAACATAAATAGAAGGAAAAGGGACTGATACTGTAGAAATTTTGAATTAGAAAAATTCACATAGTAATGTCTATATTCTACAACTGTATCAATTAACAGATTACTGAGTCCAATCAAGAGCATAGCATATGAAATGTAACATGCAAAAGCTAAATCCCTCTCTGAAAGACAGGTTCAAGACAAAAGAACACATCAGGCTGTGTAAGTAGGACATGTCAGCATTCAATAGAGGAACACAGCCCTTCCCCTTTCACTTGTTTGCTAGGCAAACAGGTTTAGAGATAAAAGAAGTTAAGATTTCAATGAATGAGTTCTCCTTCTCCCCTTTTGATGACCAGAGCCTACATGTGTGGTATAAGCAATCTTGCTGTCTAGCGTCTCATGTGATGTATTTCTTTCCAAGGTGATGATTTGCCAAGGTTGTGTATATTACAGAGTATGAAGTCCAACAGGGCATTTCAGGTGATTAGAGAATCTTTTAAGATATTCTAACACTTTGTTGTTGCATGTTATCTCACCAAAAAATCTGCAGTTGTTAATACATGTATAAAACTGATATAAAAAAAGATTTTGCAGGAGTCGCTCACATGGGCAAATCAGGATCATCAAGCTCATCCCCTTCAAAGTTTCCATTGTCATTTCCTCCATGCTTGACAACCTGAAGTTTGTCATTCTGCCTTTTCTTCCAATCCTCCATTCTATCCTTCCATGCCACACTCCCATACCCATACACTGCAATGTCTTTCTTTGGAACCATTGGTCTCGGTTGAGCTACTACATGGAAACATTAAGTTCAAAAAAATAACTGGAAAAATTGAACAATCAACAGAAGGAAATGCAAGTAGAAAATGGATCATGACTTACAAGGTATAGATGGATCAGGAAAAGAACTTGGATGACATCTATATCCATGACTTGGTGGAACAATAAGTGCATGTCGGTCAGAAGAAATCTCCGTATCCTAAAACAAAAGAAGAGGAAAATAAATTCAATTCATTATTTAACCACTTGTGTATTTGTTTGCTTGCACATAACAATGGCAAACTGAATTACCTCCTCTCCATAAGTTAAAAGAGGAATTTTAGAGCTAAGGGGAGAAGAATCAAGCTCCCCATGTGTGGAGATTCCAGATATATCATGGCCAGTGTTCATGCGTGAAGAGAGCATTGCCTCTGCAACTTGTTCTGGGCTTAAACCATCAAAATTTCCATAATCAAACTCATGTTCCAAATCATCAATATCATCTTCTTCCTCATCACCCTCAACCCTGGGACTACCTGCAGTATAGCTAGCAGTTAAGGACACCAGGAATAGTGCACAAAATCTAGACAAGAACACAGACACACACGAGTGTGAAGGGAAAATCTAACCTTTGAGGCGCTTGTATCTGGTTTTGCATTGAGGGCAAGCTTGGTTTCCCTCTCTTCTCTCATATTCATAGCAGGGCCGGCACACAGGGAAAGCACATTCATTGCAGGCAACAAAGGGCTCTCCATCCACTGTAATCTCAATCTCATCCTCACATATCTGACACACTTGTCCACTCAATTCTTGCACCGACTTAATCTGTACAGACCCAAACACCCCAAAATGAGTTATCTCAACACCTGATCTTGAAACATGATAACTTCAACAAATACAAGAAATGAATGGAAGATTAGGACTTAAGTTGGCTGAATATAGTAACTCTTGTTGATTTATCATCACAATTCATTGATAAATGCGTGGAAGATTAGGACTTAAGTTAGCTGAATATAGTAACTCTTGTTGATTTATCATCACAATTCATTGATACGCTAATGTACTGTCTCCTTTTTCGCATCCTGAATTTCGTCAATTCACCGAGCAAAACACCAAGAAAATGAATTTAAAGTCTTTTTCGGGAGATATAACGTGACAGGTTGAAACGAAACCTGATAATCTAAAGTAAATAGAAATAAGAATCCAAATAAAACATTAACCTTCAATATTATTTTAAAAAACAAATCCTAGAAAGCTATCCAAATACTAAATTGCAAACAAACAAGTACACTTTTCTGTTCCCATACAGCATCAACAAAATTGTCGAATAACCCAAGTCCCCTTCTTTTCTTTTTTCTCATGCCATGAACCTCAGATCAACATAATGAATATGGATCTGGAAGAACTAAAGAATAAACAAATACAAATCTGCCCTGCAACTTTCATTTCCTTACCAGTCTCCAAAAACATGGGAGACTGACTCCAACATTGACATCAAAAACATAATCTAACTCTCCAAATATCAAATTTTATATTAACGGAATGAGAATAAACTTGAGGTGCATTGATTTGTTCTAGCAAATCCCAAAATTCAAGCAAATCCGCAAAAAGCAGACTTGACCCAGCTTTAAGAAAAAACAGAAAGTGAAATCACTAAATATAAGTAAGAGATAAAAAAACAGCCCAGATCAGAAATCAGCAAAAGGAGCAAATGGGTTACTTACTCTTGCATTTTCATCGGCATTTATGAGGACAAATTCGTTCCTGTTGTGAGAACCAGCAATGAGTCGACCCCCGGTGTTCATCTTCTTCTAATCTAGAAAAAAGACCAAAACCCCAACTCAAAACAGAGACAACTCATTCACTCCACACTACCTCTCCCAAGAATAAACACTCGCTGTTTTTTGTTCTCAAAGAAGAAGGAGAAGGTCTGACTGCTTTTTTTATCGCAGGGTTTTATTCTTTGAATGTAAAAGATTGTTTGAGAAGCTAAGTCGCTATGTTCTCTGTATGTTAGCTGGTTTCAATCTGTGGTTTCAATCTGTGGCAGAGAGAGAGAGATGGAGACAGGGGGGGAGAGAGAGAGTGGGGACTGACAGACAGATAAATCAAGAAATGCTGATGATGGTACGACCACTTGTGATGCTAATTTTTTAATTTACAATAATAAAAATATTAATCAATTGAAAAGAAATAAAATAATTAAAATAAAACAAAAAAGTGGGGACCAGATGTGATGGAGGCAATGTCACTTGCCGCCCCGACCTACTGTCTCTCTCTTTTTTTTATATTAGTATTTAGCAGTGTCCTAGTTTGTATTTTTCTTTTGGTGGAGGACAATAGCAGAAATATTATATAATTGCAGGACTGAATCTGTATTGCTGTATTTTGTGGAGAACAACAAAAAAATGTATTCTTCTTTTTTACAGAAAATGAAAATGAGGATGCAGACAGCCTTTTCCTTTTAGGTATATTAATTTTTATTTCAAGAGAGAGAGAAAAAGAGTAGGGTTTAAGAAATTACTTTTAAGTGTTCGATTTTACGGTCGAGTTATGTATTAAAAAAGTTAATTATTTTAATATATTTAAGTAAAAATTAAATTTAAAAAATAAAAAATATATTTGTTTGAAATGGATATAAATAGTAAAATTACCTAAAAAACTGTTTCTCACTGCATACTCGGTAAAAAGGCATGTTAAAGATGTTTCTGATAAATTGAGGTACAACTTCTTTTACGCTATTGCATTTTAAAATTATTCTAAAAAATAATTAAAAATTTTTATTTTTATTTAAAATTAAAAAAATTAGTATTTTTAAATTATTTTTATATACTATATCAAAAATAATTTTTAAAAAAAATATTATTTTAATATATTTCTAAACAAAAATAATATTTTTAAAAACAACTTTAACTCAAATCATAATAAAAATAAAAAGTAACTTAATTGACAGGTCCCACTAATAAAAGCACTTCTGCGATTTGTAACCTGCCATATAGATACCTGTACTTCACCTAAAAGTGTAAGAAACTACAAAAACAAACGGGTTGTAATATCTTTATTTATTTTGCCGCATAAACATTGTTTTTAAAAAATATATATATATATTTTAATATTTTTAAATTATCTTAATATCGTGCCTTATCATACATCCTTTAAGGCTATATCAGGATTGTTTTTAAAAAAAATAGTTTTTCAGTATTAAATTATTTCTTATATATATATATATATATATTACAAAACAAATAAACCGCGTGCCATTTTCACTGTAGCACCAGACTCAGGCGACTGTGGACTCGAGCAGTGCACGCCCGGTTTTGGCCCTCGGGTGCGCGGCGAAGAGGGGCTGGCAGGCGGGGCTATTCTCGGCTTTTCCATTCGATTTTCTTTTTTTTTTTTTTAAATATTAAATTGTGAACAGTGTATTGACGATTTCGTCCCCGGTAATAGGACAAAATAAGGCATCGGGCTGAGGGGCACCGGCGTAATTGCGCGCGGCCGGACCGGCCCGGTCCGGTCCAGTCCGCCGCAACTTTTTCTTTTTTTATTATTTTCTGAAATGGCTAAATACGGTTTTAGCCCCTAATAAGACAAAAACCATGAATTGGGTGCAGGGGTGGAACGGTAATTGGCCCTATTTTTCGAATTCTTTATTCGGCGTCTGTCAGGGCGTGTGGCGCACGCGCCAGGCGGTTTGCCGCCTCACGCCCTGTTCACGTGGCGCATGCGGACTCCTACGGTGGCAGGAAATTGTCTACCGGCGGCCAGAACTATGCGCCGCCGCGTGTTCTTCCTCCCGCGGGGGTGCGTGTAGCCACCAGATGTCCGTGGACGCGGCGGAGGCCGGTTGAAGCCGGCGGCCACGTTTCTCTCTCTCCTGCACGTCAATGTGCAGGAGAGTCCCCCATATATTTGGACTTTGCACTTCGGTCCCTCGACTTTGAATTTCGTTTTTGGTCCTCATTTCTGTTATATAAGTTTTGATTTTGTTCGATTGGGTCCTCCGATTTGAATTGATTGAATGTCAAAGTTTCACTTCGGTCCTCCCACTTTCAATTTCCGGATTGGCTGTATGTCAGTCAATCAATTCGGTCCAAAAGTTCCGATTTTTGCAATTTTGCCCTCTGATTTCAATTGAGAATAAATGTAATTTGCATGTCAGCCCTTTGACTTTTAATTTTTTAATTTCAGCCCTTTATATTTGATTTTCATTTAAGTCCTTATACTTTTATTTTTTTATATTTATACAATAATCCCTACTTTTGTCCATGTTTATATAAAAGTGTATTTAACACAATAATAATAATAATGATAATAATAATAATAATAATAATAATAATAATAATAGTAATAGTAATAGTAATAATAATAATAGTGATAGTGATAGTAATAGTAATACTAATAGTAATAATAATAATAATAGTAATAGTAATAGTAATAATAATAATAATAATAATAATAATGACTTACTTATTTTTTGTTCTTACTCTTCTGTGTTTTTTTTCTTCCTCCCGATAATTTGATAATATTTTTTTTTCCGGTTATAGCAATAATAATTGTTTTTGTTTTTTTTATCTTTTGTTAAAATTTCTTGCATGTTTTTAGTCTTTCATTGTTTTTTTCCTTTCATTATTAACATAATAATAATAATATCAATAATAATAATAATAATAATTAAATTGTTTTGCGTGCTTGCTCTTTCTTTAATGTTCTTTTTCCCTCCGGATAATTTCATAATTTTTTTTTTGACAGTAATAGCAATAATAGTTTTTTTTTTTAATCTTTTGTTAAAGTTTATAAGATGTTTTTAGGCTTTCATTTATTTTTGTTTCTTTCATTATTAACATAATAATAATAATTATAATAATAATAATAATAATAGTGATTATTATTAATATTATAATAATAGTGATTATGTATTCTATTATTATAATAATAGTGATTATTTATTCTTTCAGAATAATAATAATAGTAATAATAATAATAATTTTTTAATTGGTTTTTCTTGCTTGCTGTTTTGTTCATGCTTTTTATTTTTTTCCCTCGGTATAATTTAATAATTTTTGTTGTTTTTATTCTAGCGGCAATAATAATTTTAAATGTTAAGACTCCGATGTTGCTATTTCCCTATTTTTACTCTGTCTATTAATTGATTTTTTGAATTTTATTATCTGCACAATAATGATTTCAGTCATTTATTTTTTTTCTTATTCAAATATGTTGCTCTTTTTTTTAATGTTAATGCGCGCCCTTTTGTGATTGTTTATGACGCAATACCTATATTCTAAAAAATATAATCTATGCTTACGTGACAAACTTAACTCAAAATTTGAAACATTTTATCTTTTAATCTATAATTTTTATTTACTTATATCATATAAATTTATCGTTGTATATTTAATTATGTTAAATTATATACAAAAAAATATCCGCGGCAATGCGCGGGCAATTATCTAGTATATATTAATTGACGTTAAGAATATAATTTTTTTTTCAATATTACCGGAAATCCAGTAGCCTGGGACTTTTTTTTTATTAGATCCCTTGAGATGTTTGTTTGTCCAAATCCAGCTATCATCGATGTTTGTTTGTTTGTACACTCGGGATTATTTTTGAAATTGTTTTTCTTTATAAATATATTAAAATGATATTTTTTTTAAAAAAGTTTTTTTGATATGAGAACATGAAAATAATCTAAAAATACAAAAAAATAATTTAAAATAAAAAAAATCAATATTTTTCAAAAATATTTTTAAAACTAGGCTTTTATCTATTGACTTAAACCCGAGAAGATGGATTATGAGATCATAAAAGAATTAACAGAGAGCTCTGAAAATTGGAGTCTCGGTGTTAATGAAGGAGAGAACAAAAAATCATCTGAAATAAATACAAGCAAAAGCGAAGCTTAAATTATTTTTACTATAAGCTACGACATCTATGAGGATTTCTTAAAAAAAATTGAGGGGGGAAATAAATAAACAAAACTTATCTCACTGTGAAAGGTAAAATTTGAACTCCTTGGAACTATAGATAATATTATAAGATTTAAACTATAAGGATGGTAGTGTAATAAAGATGAATCTCTAGGTACTAAATAATAGTTTGCCTTTCTTTATTTTATTTTATCACGAGAAAACCAGTACAATTAATGCTGTGGCTCTTGAGTCTTGAGTCTCTTTTTTTTTACTTTTCCATGTACGGATTGTTTTGACTTTCACTGTTCATCAACATTGACTTTCTTGTGTTGGGTAACGTGATGGCTTTGGTTGATGATTCCAGTAAGTTTAAGGGTAGTCTGGTATCTTTGAGATGTCTGTATTCTGCTAGCCTGTAGCTTTTGCTTTAAATTATTTTTCACATAAAACAATATTAAAATAAAATGATATGATATGATATGTAATTTTTTAACTATATAAAAAATTATTTTTAAAAATATAATTAACCACATTGCGACACAAATAAATCATAGGTGGTACCCTTGTGATGTTCTTTTTTATTTTATGCAACACGTTTATAAGTATTCAATCTATTTTTTATTATTATTTTAAAAATATGTATATATATTAAATTTTTACTAAGCAAATTTTAAAAATAAATTTAAAATATTATTTTAATACATTTAAAATAAAAAAAATATTTTAAAATTTTCACATATTCACATCTCTTTATAGGATTTAATAACATTGTGTAAATGACTATTTAGAGTATAGTTAAGATTGTTTTTCAAAGTATTTTTTATTTAGAAATTAATTAAAATAATATTTTATTTAAAAAAAATTATTTTGACATTAGAATATTAAAATAATCAAGAAACACTAAAAAATTTTAATTTAAAACAAAAAATAAAAATAAAAGAATTTTTTTTTTTCAAAAACACCTTTAAAATGCATTGCCAGAGACAAGTGAAGGATAGATCAATATTGAGGCGAGGTGGGGCCATGTTAGGAATGTGGTTGAGGTTGATTTTCAAAATATTTTTATTGAGAAATGAAATATTTTTTAATTTTTAAAAATTATTTTTGACATCAGTATATCAAAATCATTTGAAAATATATAAAAAATTAATTTAAAATAAAAAATAAAAATAAAAAAATATTTTAAAAAAAAATTATTTTTGAAACACAATATTAAACAAACATAAAATAGTTATTATTGTAAATGTTATTTTTTATATATATATCAACTAGTCCAAGGATATATTTGTTGGTAGGATAAAAAAATATAATATGATTGTGATATGTTTGAAATTATTAAGTCAACTAAGATAGAGATATTATTTAACTAACACATAAGGAAGACTTTAATAATTAATATGTATACATGAAACGAGCCAATATACAAGAGGAATCTATATGCATAGCATATATAATAAGCTTACAAGTCATATTAATAACCCTAAAAACACATTCATTGACAATTTTATTATTCTAAAAATGGGTGGACAGCCGACATTTTTTTCACCAACAATTCAGACTGATTTATAAGCTTCATTTATAGCAAAAACAATAATTAAAAAAGCACATTACCATCACAATAAACGGCGTGGGAAAACAACTGTAGCGCCCCTCACAGTGCACTGTGGACTCGAGCAGTGCACTGGCGCTTTTGGCCCTCAGGCGCGCGGCGTGAGGGGGCTGGGGAGCGGGGCCAATTCCGGTTTTTCCTATTTTTTTTTTTTAAATATTCGGATGGGAACAGTGTCAAGACGATTTAGTCCCTGGTAATAGGACAAAATAACGGCTCCGGGCGAGGGGCACCGGCGTCATTGCGCGCGGCCGGACCGGCCCGGTCCGGTCCGGTCCGCCGCAACTTCCGATTTATTTATTATTTTCGGAAATGGCTAAAGACGGTTTTAGCCCCTAATAAGACAAAAACCATGAATTGGGTTCAGGGGTGGAACGGTAATTGGCCCTATTTTTCGAATTCTTTATTCGGTGTCTGTGGGGGCGTGTGGCGCACGCGCCAGACGGTTTTTCGCCTCACGCCCTGTTTAGGCGGCGCGTGTGTTGTTCTCAGGTGGTCGGAAATTGTCTACCGGTGGCCAGAACGATGCGCCGCCGCGTTGTCTTCCTCCCGCGGGGGTGCGTGTAGCCACCAGATGTCCGTGGACGCGGCGGAGGCCGGTTGAAGCCTCCGGCGACGTTCCCCTCTCTCCTGCACGTGCATGTGCAGGAGAGTCCCCCATGTTTTTATGTTTTTCACTTCGGTCCCTCGGGTTTTAATTTCGTTTTTAGTCCTGATTTCTGTTATATAAGTTTTGATTTAGTTCGATTGGGTCCTCCGATTTTAATTAATTGAATGTCAAAGTTTCACTTCGGTCCTGCTACTTTCAATTTCCGGATTGGCTGTATATAGCTCAATTAATTCGGTACAAAAGTTCTGATTTCTGCAATTTCGTCCTCTGATTTCAAATGAGAATAAATGTAGTTTGCATTTCAGCCCTTTGACTTTTAATTTTGTGATTTAAGCCCTTGATATTTGATTTTCATTTCAGTCCTTATACTTTGATTTTTTTAATTTCTAGAATAATCCCAACTTTTGTCCATGTATATATAAGTTTATTTAACACAATAATAATAATAATAATAATAATAATAATAATAATAATAATAGTAATAATAATAATAATGCTAATAATAATAATAATAACAATAATAATAATAATAATAATAACAATAATAATAATAATAATAATAATAACAATAATAATGATAATTTAAATCATGCTTTTTATTTTTTTCCCTCGGTATAATTTAATAATTTTTTTTTATTCTAGCAGCAATAATAATTTTAGATATTAAGACTCCGATGTTGCTATTGTGATAATATTTTAAATTAATATTGCTTCCTTCTCCCTTTTTTTTTTTTTTTTGCTCTTTCTATTAATTGATTTTTATAATTTTATTATCTGCACAATAATGATTTCAGTAATTTGTTTTTTTTCGTATTCAAATATTTTGCTCTTTTTTCTGATGTTGGTGCGCGCTCTTTTGTGATCGTTTATGACGCAATATCTATATTCTAAAAAATATAATATATGCTTACGTGACACACTCAACTCAAAATTTTAAACATGTTATCTTTTAATCTATAATTTTTTTTTACTTATATCATATAAATTTATCGTTGTAGATTTAATTATGTTAAATTATATACAAAAAAATACCCGCGGCAACGCGCGGGCAATTATCTAGTGTGGGATATATTCTACAAGACTACATGTATTAAAATCATTATTTAAAAAAATAAAAATATCGAAAAATAAATTTCATCTATACTTATTAATATTATGTGCTCTCTTGTCCCGCCGAAGGACTTCAAGGACATGGTAGGTATCTGGCACTGCATTTAAAAAATTCTTTTCAAAACTTTCAAAATAATTATTTTTATAATTTATTTTAAATTAAAAATATATATATGTTTTTAAGATATTTTTAGATTCTTATATCAAAAATGAATTTTAAAAATAAAAAATAATTTTTAAAAATTAAAAAAAATATATTATTTTAATATATTTTTAAATAAAAAAACTTTCAAAAACAATATTAATCATTCTCACAAACAGATATTTGAGTGAAAATTACTTTAAGGATATTTAGGGGTGTGTTTTAAAAAAGTTTTAAGAGAATTATTTATTATTTTAAATTAACTTTTTTATGTTTTAAAATTATTTTAATATATTTTTAAATGAAAAAAAATATTTTAAAAAATAACTTATAAACAAACTATTTTTTTAGCGGCAGCAACTTTTTCACAATCTTTAGAGCTTGCTTCAAAAAAATAAAATAACCATGAATTAGATCCTACAATTTCCCTAAACCAATTAATTAAATCCCATGGTTTAAAATATGTAATTCTCATATTCTTAAATTAGGTTATAAAATAATTCTTTCATCAGTTCATATTCTTTTCTTGGTTTGTTTTTCTTTATTTCTTTGAAAAATAGAAAAAAAAAATGCAGACATAATGAAAGTGGGTGGGCAATATATTTGGAACTTCAAACATGACAGCTATCTTTTGTTATTTCTTATATGACAAATCTTGTTGACTCAATACGGGGAGTTGGAACTTCAATCATGAGAGATGTATTTACTATATATATATATATACTAGCCAATGCTCCCGCGCCTCGTCGCGGGAGGCAACATATTTTTTTCAACACAAAAAATATTAATTATGTGTATTTTTTTTATTAGAATATAAATTTAGTTAAAATAATAAATTTATATACAATTCTTGTTGAGTGCAAGTTTTCTATAAAATATATGAATGTTAAATAGATATGAATTTATCTGTTTAGTAGTTTCAAATGAAACAACCAGCATAAATTTATCATCATTATTAAAAAAGAAAAAACATTTATCATCAGCATATGTGAATTCTTGCCAAGTTCACTGTATTAAGATTAGTTTATTTTATAATTCAATTTAAATCAAACAAAAATAAAATATGAATTGTGAAAATACCTATAATAATCAAATAACAAAAATAAGTAGTTAATTTTCTATCAACAAAAAGACAAAAACATAAATTGAAAATCCATCAATACGTTATTGTCATTATCATTGCTATAACAACTAAAATTATTATCAACATTACTGTCAAAACAATTGAAATAATTAATTTGCCCTGAAAAATCACTAACATTTAAGGAAAATCATTAAAAAAAATCAAAAGATTTTTATTGAACAAAAAATAAAAAAAATAATCACTAAAATAATCATTATCATTGCGCAAATTATCATTACTATTGCGCAAACAACAAAATAAAAAAAATGATATAATGTAAAGACCAAATAAAAAAACAGAAACCACAAAAAAACAAATAAAGGAAAAAATAGAGCAATATTAATTTTAAAATGATAATCGACATAAATGAAAATTTCAGCAAAATCATTAAAAAAAATCAAAAGATTTTTATAAAGAAGAAAACAAATAAAAATAATAAAAAAACAATAAAAAAAACAAAACAAAAATAACAAAAAACAAAAAAACTAATAAAGAGAAAAAGGGAGCAATATTAATTTTAAAAGGATTACAAACATAAATTAAAATTCCAAGATTTAACCGATTAAAAATAAAACCCAAATAAAAGAAGACAAAAATTAAAAATTAAAACTAAAAGCATAAATGCATAAACACTAATAAAAAATAAACATTGTCAAAAAAAATTTAAAGAAAAAAAAAGAAATGAATTAATATCAAATGAAAAATTAAAAGAATAAGGACTTGAATGAAAAAATAAAATATATAATTAATTCCAATTAAAGGATAAAATTGAAACAAATAAAACCTTTGGGACCAAAATAAATAAAGGAGTAATAATGATAATTGCTGTGTAATTGAATAAAAAAATTGAAAGAAGGAGGATTGCAATGAAAAGTTGTATATATGACCAATTTCAATAGGAGGACGAAATCAAAAGAAATCCAAACCTCTGTACTGAAAAAATTGACTGGACGAAAAAGAAATAAAAAATCAAAAGAATAAGGACTGAAATAAAACATTACTGATATAATTAGTTTTAATTGAATGGTACAATTGAAAACAATCAAACTTTGAATTAAAGAAATCAGTAATAAAAGAGAAATCAAAACTGCAGGTACTAAAGTAACCTTACTACATACATCAGGGACCTGTCAGGAAGTTCGGCGGCTGAGAGAGAGAAAAACGGCAGTCGAAACAAACCCGTCCTCCACTGCTTACCTGAACTTTTATGACTGGAACGCGCCGCGCCAGTGGACAGAGGACATTCCGACGCACCTCTATACATGGCGGAAGTGAATTTTTGGTCGCCGGAATGATCCGCACGCGCCGCCTCAATGGAGCGTTGGCGTGAAACACAACGGACGCGTATGGATGACGCACCCGCCTTCCCCTGAAAAAATATAATTAAATAATGGCTAATGACACATGCACCCCTCAACCCACTGATATTTACGAAAAAACCGGAGGAGAAAATACGCCCCCGCCCCTGTTTACTGTGCGCAATTTTGTCTTTTTCGAGGGCTTTTTCCGTCTGCTCCTTGTGCAAAAAAGTGGGAAAAACCGAGAGAGCCCCTGGTCACTGTGCACTAATTTGTCTTTTTCGGGGGCTGTTTTCGTCGATTCACTGTGCAAATATTAAGAAAAAACTGGTGAAGCCCCTGGTTCTTGTGCACTATTTTGTCGTTTTCGGGGGTTATTTGCGCCATCACATTATTACAACCCACGGTTAAATTACTCACAATCTACAGTAAACAAAGCTACAGGGAATTGGTCACGCCGTTTATATATTAGTTAATTTGGTAGTGTTAGTTTGTATGAAAAAAAAACAGTTATTGTTTTTTTTTTAAATAGACTAAAAATATACATGTTTAATTAAAATTGCTGTGAAATAAATTTTCGTATACAGAATAAATAAAAAAACAAGTTTTTTTAAAATATAAAATACAAAATTTTGTTTCTTATAAAATTAAACCTAAAATACAATTATATATAAAACATCATATAAAAAATAAAAACATTTAGTGAACTAAACAGCTTTTTGGCACACGTTGTGTGTTGTGTAATTTTCCTTCCAGTTTTTCTGCACCGCTATTATTATTCTTATTGTATTAGATGGTTTGTCGCATATGCCACGTGTGCATAATGTGTCGGTGGACTTAATTTGCATACACAAATGCATGATCATGCCACTAATTTTTATGGTGGACTTTAGAGAAGAAGACTTCGCTTTCACATAACATGATTTCGTTGCTTTATATTTTATTTTCTTTTTAAAACTTTTGAAAAGGTCCAACTACGTGTAGGATGGTGATTAGATGCATAATTATCCGAAGCTTAACCATCAATGATTTATTAGCCATAACACGTGTTCTCATGCTTGTACACTTTTCATTAATGAACCATTCAGCGCTTCTTCTGCCTTTTCAATCATATATTTTTAATATTTTTCATTTCTTTCTTTAATCAAAGAGATGTTTGTGGTTGTGTTTTAAAAATATTTATTTTTTTATTTTAAATTTATTTTTGTTCAAATATTTTTATATTATTTTGATGTATTTAAAATATATTATTTTGATTGAAAAAAATATTTAGGATAGAGCATGTTTGTTAAATTATCTATAGTACATATCATAATTTTTTCTTTAATTTAGTCTTTTTTTTCTAGTTTTATATATAATGAACTTTATTATAATAATGACACGTGTTTTTTATTCAATCCCTTGTTTTTGAGTTTTATGGATAGAAAACTATTATATTCTAATATTTTTTAACTAACTCTAATTTTCTACAAAAATATATAAAAATTAATATGTTTATAAATGATTTTATATTATTAATTTCTGCGGGCTTATAATGGGTTTAGAAATATAATTGGACGATATTTATAAAATAAATAAAATTTATTTCCACTACAATTTATTTTATCCAGCTAGCTTGCACCCTATATATTAATTTTTGGTATTTGAATTTTATTTTAGACCATGTGGGTCTAATTTCTGTGTTAGAATTCAAAGAAGACTTCGCTTTCACAAACCATGACTTTTGTTGATTTTACAATTTTCATGATTACATCATGAAAAAAGCTACGTAAGGGATAGAATACTCTCTCCCTCTCCCTCTCCCTTTCTTTTCCCCCCTCACTTTTCAAAACTCCAACCATAAAATAAGACATAATTATTTTACTACCAGATAGTGACTAGACGCAAGTGAACAATATCACTTCTTTTTAAAAAAAAACTTTGAATTTTTTTTTATTTTAATTTTTTTTTTAAAATTTTTACATTATTTTAAGATATTGATATTATAAATATTTTTTTTTTAAAAAAATATTATTTTAATGTATTTCTGAAAAAAAACACTTAAAAAATCAATTTCAATCAGACTTCCTAACTAACGGACCCAATTATCCATGATCTATCCATAAATGATTTGTTAAGTTAAGCAAGTGTTTTAATCTATGTGTTTTACTTTTATTTCTTTTTACAAAATAATTATAAATAATCTCTATGATTATTTAAAAGCAATATAGTTTTAAAACTTTTAAATTACAGGCTGTAATATATCTCTCTAGTTTTGTCTTATCAGTCGATAATTTAAATAAGTTCCCTCTAGTTACTAATATTATTCTACAACTATGACTATAAGAGTACATTGACTTGAGAAAATTAATAAGTACTATTCATTTTTGTAATGAGCCGGTGATTATGAACTGTTAAATAGTTTCACGTAAGAAAAAATAACTTTTCATAATTTAGCTAGTTGTTCTATGATTATGTTAGTCATGATAATATATATATATATATATATATATATATATTATTTTAGAGAAGATAAAAATATGAATTAAATTGTAAAGAAACTATTTTTGAATGATATTTACACTTGTTGCATGGTTTAGACCATCTGTCTATGCTATTTTATTTTAATTAAAAATCCTTGCTAAAATCTATTAAATTACCATGATGCGTCTCTTTACTAGATTTTATATTTTTATAGCGAGACTCATATATGATAAAATTAGAAAATGATGAGAAAAAATACAAATAATCAAAATAATATGTTGTTCTTTTTAATATTCAATTACTTTTAAATTTTTTACTTAATATTAGCATCGAGCCGCATCTTATTGATTTAAAGTTTATTTGAAAATATGGTTTAGATAACCTTTTAAATATGTTTTATTTAAAAATATATAAATAATATTTTTTTATTTTTAAAAAGTTATATGGACAATAGCACATCAACATAACTTAAAAACATTAAAAAATAAAAAATAATTTTCTCTTAAATATTTTTAAGACACGGTTCTAAACAACAGTTACTTTATATTATTATTCATCGTCACCGCAATATCCAATTAACACAACGGATAATGAAAAAAAGAAAAAAGAAAGGTGTAACATGTGGTTAGTGAATGATTTATACCAAAGAAGATCGCAATCATGATCCCTTGATTTCTCAAATCGAAGCATGCCACGTGTCAATGCATGTGATGGTGGGGATGAGGAACCTCCTTTCATGCTCAGCGTGGACCCAAGCGGGGCTGAGTTTGATTTGATTTGGTGTTGTTTTCGGGTCGCAATGGTTCTGCAGACAGCTGGCGATAGTGAGTGCTCGGTCGAAAAGTGACCTGTGAACCCAGAACAAATAAAGGAGAGAACCTCAAAATTTTTGTCGGTCGTCATGTACGGTAGTTTTTGCCCCGTCAAAAATTTTGAAAATGATTTTTATTATAAAATATATTAAAATTATTTTTTTATTTTTTAAAAATTATTTTTTGATATCAACATTTTAAAAACACTCAAAAATTTAAAAATATTTTAAAAACAATCACAACCAAAATAAAAATTAAAATTGAGCTCAAAAGACACAAATTTTTAAAGAAAAGATGTCTTAAGCAAAGTGAGTTTAGGACTTAAACTTGCCCACACACGTGTCGGCTTGACTCGGGCTTCAGACTTGTCCCGAGCTTGGATTTATTATAAAATAATATGTTGAGCTATAAAAAAATATGTTTTTCCAACTAAAACTTGGAATTGGGTTTTGTCAATAAAGAAAATTGTTTCTTCTAATACACTGGTTTGTCCATGTACATGTGTGATAAATATGGTGTCATAACTAGTTTTTAAAAAAGATAAAGAATATGCAAAAAGTTTAAAGATAAAAGGGATATAACCTGATTTAGAGTCTTGCTCTAATACAAACTAATATGAATCCCAAGAATATAGAAACTCATAGTCAAATTGATGTTAACCTATACCAAATCACCAAAACTATATGTAACTGGACCTCCACCTAACACATATAAAGATATACAAACAAGAATTACAAAAGACTCCATGAAAATAATTTATTTATTTCACAAGTCAAAGTAGTTCAATGAAGAACTAAAAACTATGAGCAAAACCTCACATGTATAATAATAGTTGTCGAAATCAAAGTTAGTTTCCACAAGAGAAAAATATAAATATAAGCTAATAACCCTACTTATAATAAACAAAATGTCCTAAATAATGTTGAAAAATAATAATAAAAGGTCTAAATAGAACAAGAAAAAAAATCCTAAATCAACTAGAAAATCAATACAACTCCTATATGATAGCTTCTAAACCTTATTGAAAGACCTTCCTAATGTCCTATTTACCTAAAATGTTTATCAAATATAAAACAAGACTTCTAGAA
Organism: Salix brachista; assembly: GCA_009078335.1. NCBI lineage: Eukaryota > Viridiplantae > Streptophyta > Magnoliopsida > Malpighiales > Salicaceae > Salix > Salix brachista. The sequence continues at coordinate 7,873,871 of CM018578.1, read as the reverse complement.
TCTTTTGTTAAAATTCTAGCCCGATCTTATTATCACATTAAAAATTATGTATTAGAAAAGAACAAGCCTTTAACTGTCAAAAATAATTAGCTCATAAGAAGATGAATTAGACCCTTCTTGCACATAGATTAAATTGAATAACATCTAATTATAACCTGTTAAAGATGTAGCATTCATAAAATTTACATTAGCCCAAATACTTTAAATATGCTTATTGAATGTATTTTTGAGCTTCTTCGCCCTTGATCTTATAGACACATCGAGAACCTCTAATTCTTCATTTTGTGAAGCTTGAATCACACCATATAAATTTTTTTCTTTTCACTATTATATTATCACCTTCATCTTTTATCATTTAATTCTCAATATTTCAGTTTTTTAAGAAACAAGTTCACAGCAAATCAAAGATTAATATCATAATGTTGCAATTAAATAAAGTAAAGACTTAAGAAATAATAAAGACTACAAACTATCAATAGAAATCTATGAATATGAAAAAAAAAAGTATTAATATGAATCGATGCAAAATATAAATGATATTGAGACATAAAATAATAGACTAAGAAACTAAGATTTAAATGACTCAAAATTACAATAACACCTTCAATTTATGTTTTTACATATGGTGGCCAAAACCAAAAAAAAAAGACAAAGATGTGAAAACTATTTTTTTCTCGAGAAACCAAGTAAACCTTAAATATCCCAAATCAAATTTATATCCAAGAAACCTTAAGAATCAAGATTCGTTTTCCATATTTAAAGAAAATGGATAAACTATTTGTTTTTTTTTTAAGAGAATTGTGGAAAACCTTTAAAAATTATTTTCTTGTGATTTTATTTGTTCTTATTGTTTTTATAAGACTTGTTTTAATCAAGATCATAATTTTTTCTTAATTTGATGCTGCAAGTAATTTTAGAAAAGACAAAGAACTCAATAATAATGGAGTATGTGAAAACTTCGAGATGAAAGAGATATAAGTTGATTTAGAGTCTTGCTTTAACACCAACCACTACAAATCTTGTTGATATAAAGATCCAAAAACTTACATTCAAATGAACCCTTTCTAGAAAAAAACTAAGATTAATTTTGGAATTGAGTCTGATATAGTGATAACTTGTACTGAGATACCAAGACTATAAGTAACCAAAAACCCTTATCCAATGTCTATAAAGAGACACAAACGAGAAGTATGAATGATGCCCAGAAGATTGATTACTTTTTAATAAGTCAAGAAGTTTTTTTTTAAGATTCAAAACAAGATAAATTTCTCACAACACATACAAATACTACAAGAATAATTGATAACCTAAGAAAATTATATATTACAATGCTATTTATACTTGTCATAACCTAAAGTGACCTATTTTCCTTACTTTTTCCAAAACAAATCCAAAAAACAACAAAAAATAATATATCTTTGATGTATTGACAATGTTTTTGACATTTTCAATGTCTTTGCAAAACAATTAAAAATTGTAGTTTTTTTTTATGCGTTTAGTTTTAACATGCTCATGTTAAAATCATTGATATTTTTTCATATTGAGTTAGCGTTGATGTTATTTTTTAAAAAAATTATCAAAATACAAACAAAATATAAAATCAAAAATAAAATATTTAGAAAAAGAGACCAAATATGCAAACAAAAAAGGGATCAAATTGTTATTTGGTTGCTTGGAGGCCTGATAATTGAAAGGAAAATGATAAACTTGTTTTGCCTATAAATAGATATGGTACAACACACACACAAAAGGATAAGCATGGGGGATAATTAAAAAAAAAAGAAAAAGAAAAAAGAATTAGATAGAAACACAAAAAATGTCATATATGCCACCTCCTCTCTTCAAAAATCACCAAAAACAAAAGGAAAGAAAAGCCAAAATTATTTTGGCATTTTAAGTCCGTTTAAGAGTGTGATTGATGTTATTTTGTAAAGTTTTTTTTCATTTAAAAATACATCAAAATACTATATATATATACAATATTGTTCTAATTCAACATTCATTTGTATAGCTCTAGCTTTTATAGGTATTTTTTTTCTTCTGAAAAAGTATCTTTATATGGAAGATCAACATTTTTTTTTCTAGAAGAAATGGGTAAGTCTGAACAATTTTTTCGTTCAATCTTACCTTGAAAATCTGGAATTTTCTTTTGTAAAAAGGAATCTTGCAGTTGTTTGTTAATACGACAAAATAAAACATGGTTTTGTAAATCATACAAATGGAATTGCTTGCCATGAATCAATGCATTAATTTTATATGTATTTATGGAGCATGCTTTGATCAAATTTAAATTCCTAATCTTAGATTGTTTTAAGAATGGGAAACTAAGATTGTTCTTAGATTGTTCAAATTTAAATTGCTCTGATACCAAGAAGGGCAAGAGAGTAACATAAGAATGAACAGATAATAATGAGAATGAATAATGATTTGGAATACAGGAAAATCAATAATATGTGGCGTTGTTACACCTAAGAATGGTCTTGAAGATCGAGTCAGAGGTTTCTAGCCGATATACTAAAGTTTTGCAGAAATGGATTTCTGATGCGAAATGAACAAAGCAAGACCAACAATGTCAAGATCCTTGATCATTCACAGAGCATACTTAGTTTGAACAAAGTATAAAGAAATACAAATATGAAAAGATTAAAGGTTAAAGAAATTAAACCTTGAACTTTGTATTACAATGGAGATTTGTAGGAGATAAGTGTTTACATGATAAATGTAAGTGTTTACAGGGATAATGTTTTGAATACAGAGAAAATAGATATGTAATTTTCTTCTGTAGAGATTGCTTGACAAGTTGTTTTAGCTCTTATCTTGGTTCTAAGCTTCTGAGTGCTTCGAAGAGGAATCAAGTCTTCTTATAAAGATGGAGGAAGACATGAGAGCCTTGAACTGTGAACCAAAAGTTATTTGTCCGTTTGTATGATTTGACTCGGAGTGGGAGACACCTTTGTAGTGGTAGGGACCATTTTTTGTCTAAAGGAATCTTCACACCGAAAGTAGATTTGTTTGTTTGTATAAGTGGGCGACAACTTTTGTAGTGGTGGGGGCCATATTTTTGTCTTCTTATGCCGACAGATTTTAAAGGATCATTTATTGCCTTTGATGGATGGCAAGATGCAAAAGCAGCCATCTTCATTATTGTCTCCAAGAGAGATGGCCGCTGAAGATAAAGATCTAGAGGAACTGGATTTGGACAAGACTGGCTGTGTGTTTTGGTTTTGTATGATTCCTTGCAAAATTAGAAGGTATTATGTTTTAGATTTTGAAGAGGCAAGGAGGCTGCTGTCTGGGCCTTTTAGGCTAGGAATTTGGATTGTTGGTTTTGTTGGACAGTAGGGATGATTTTGTTTGTTTTGAACCATTCTTCCACAACAATTTTGATACTTTTGTTTTTTTTCCTGGAAAGAATCCAACCATTTTATTTTAAATTTTTAGACCAAAACTGGTGATCCGTTTTGTAGTTTGTAGTCATAATACCATGAGCATACCTATGGAACAAAGAACTTTGTATAGAAAAGAAGAAGTGGGGAAAACTTCATTTCCATAGGAGATGGTAGATAAAGGTTTTTGAAATGAAGGAAACCATTTTCAACCATATGACCGTGGAGGAAATCAGGAAGACAACCATAATAATCCCACCACTGGAGGAACTATAATGGAAGGTTTGTGGATACCATGGATGAATGAAAATAAAATAATCAAGAGTGAATATGGTTGAAATTTTGTAAAAGAAAGGCATTGAACCATGCTTGCTGGTAATCCCAATAAGTATAAGTGCCATAAGAAGGGTGTGTCATTGTGTCTTGTTTGGAAAAAGGGATTGATCTTTCAAGAGGATGTCCCCATTTTGAAGGATGGATGATTTTGTATTGACATGGGTGGAGTAGGCAGGTTTAGTATGAGATGAATGAATGTTGAAGTGTTTGAATTTAGTAGAACCTGTGGCTTCAAGAATGGAGGCATAATAGTCTTGAGATTTGCTTAAATCCCATGGTTTGAAATGCCATTTGAAGGAAATTTTTTTGTAACAGCAATGGAAGGGTCTTCATGATAGAATCCATCTTCTATGGTTAAAATATTTTGGAAATGCGTCTTAAAAATATATTTTGATTTTCAAAGACTGCAATAAATTTGAGAAGAATTTTGAAAGGTAAGCAGGGTTTTTTGAAAGGAAGAACCTGCTTGGGTTTTTGTAATGGGTTTCAAAATACTACTTGTTTGTGACTAGGAGTCACTGGAGGCCTGTGCCTGTTGGTAGGGGTGAGCAAAAAAATCGGCCAACCAATTAAACCGAGAAAATTGAAAAAAATAAACAAAAAAACCGAACCGATAAAAAAACCCGATTATAAAACTTTGAAAAATATCCAGTTTGGTTCGGTATTGATTTTGTAAAGCAAAGACTGAATACACCGAACCAAACCGGTTCGGTTAAAAAATATCCTATAAGCCGCTGCTCCACTATAAATATAAACTTTCACATTTCTTTCCTAATTTCAAACCCTAGTCGCCGCCCCTGGCTTCTCTCCCTCCCTCTTCAAAACAAACCCTAGTAGCAGCCCCCCCTCTCGACCTTCTCTCTCCCCCTCTTCAATACAAACCCTAGCAGCCCCTACCCCCCTTTCGGCTTCTCTCCCTCCCTCTTCAAAACAACCCAACCCCTTTACAATAGTGCAACTAACCCACACAAGGCAACAACCACCCTCTCCCTCCCTTTGCAATTGCATCTGGCATCTGCAACCAGTAGACAATTTCTCTGTAATTTGCATCATCATCTCGACACGTTTGTGTGTAAAGTTTACTGTTTTGTTGTGTGTTTTTACTTCAAGTGTTTTTGTTCTTGGGTTTTTGGTAAGTTGTTGTAAAGTTTGCATCTTTATATGTTTTGATTTCTCTATTGTATTGGGTTTTTTGGGTTCTTGCTTAATCATAATTTCAGGCAACAACAATCACCAATTGTTAACTAAAATCAATTGTTAATGTTCATATCTTTTGCGTTCGGGAATGTTAGATCTTTGTTGTCTTAATTCGATAAATGTTTATTAACAAAACTTAATAAACACTATTAATTTAATACATTAATATTTGTATCAACGACAAAAAATTAAGAAAATCAATTTTTATTAATATTAAGTGAAAGCCCATCAGAAAGCCCTGGCCCAAAAAATAATTTTGGTTTTTTCAATTTTTTAATCATAAAAACTGAACTAAACCAAACTAAAAATGGTCGTTTTTTAATACGTCCGGTCCGGTTTCGGTTTTTTTTAAAAGAAATTACAATTTTCGGTGTGGTTACTTTTTTTTGATGAAAACCGAACCGAAAATGCTCACCCCTACCTGTTGGGAGACCTTTTGCATTGCTAGAAGTAATTCTGTTGATTTGGACATGGTTTTAATCCACTAGTGGACTGAATTTTCTGTTTGTACTTGTTTTGAATAAGTTTTTTGTTCTTCTTCTTCTTCCTTTATGAGCATGTCATACCAAGATTTTGTATTTTTGATGGTGGTAGACATCAATTTTGTATTCGACTGTGGATTCTATGGTTTGGAAGGTTTTGTAGGCTGGGTTTGGGGAGCTTTCCTCTTGTCCTTTGATTTTGCTTTAGGAGGTATCAGGACTTGTTTTGGAGAAATTCTCGGTTTAGAAAATTCGGGATGAAATTTGAATCTCCTTTAATGTATTTAATGTCAAAATAAAAAATGCTTAAAATAGCATGTCTTTTGGCAAAAATCTATTTTAAAGCAACATTTTGAACAATTTTTGTAAATTCTTTTGCTAACTTGCAATCAACACGAAGAATGAATTTTTGATTTAAAAGATCACTTTGAAATTTTGTAATGCAAAGAACAATCGAAAGAATTTTTTTTTGACAGCAGAGTAATTCTTTTGATAATTATTCTAGTGTGCAGATGTATACTAGAGGATTTGGTCTTTGTTGTTTTGGACTTTCTTAAGAATTCCCTCGTAACCTAAGTCTGAGGCATCAATTTCAACAATCTTAGGAGCTAAAGGATCAAATAAATGTAGAAGGGGGATGGTTTGTATTTGTCGTTTGATTTCTTTGACTATGGTTGTATACTGGTCAGACCAAGGAACTAAAGTCTTCCTTAATCTATCATGTAAAGGTTTTGCAATACGACTGATGTTTGGATAGAAATCTAGATCATAATTGAGTCTACCTAAAAACCTTTGCAATTGAGTTTTATCAATAATCTTATTAGGAAACTTGTTTGTAAAATCTAAGGATCTCTCAATGGGTGTCATGGTACCTTGGCATATATAATGTCCTAGGAAGCGAACACAAGTTTGGAGTAGAGAAATCTTTGATTTGAAAATGACTAAACATTTTGTTTAGCTGTATGCAAAAATGTATTTAAATGTTTGAAATGTTGATTTATGGAATGAGAGAATATGAGGACATCATCAATGTACAATATGCAAAATGTAGAGTATGCATTAATTATGTCATTCATGATGCATTGGAATTTAGATGGTGCATTTTTCAAGCCAAAATACATGACATTCCATTCGTACTGGCCGAAAGGAACTGTAAATATGGTTTTGTAACGATCCTTAGGATCAATTTGTATTTGCCAAAATCCTGATTTCATGTCAAATTTTGAAAATATTAATGCAGAATGCAATTTTTGTAATAAATCCTTTTTGTTTGGAATTGGATATGTGATACATTTTAATGCAGAGTTGAGGGGTTTGCAATTTATCACTAGTTGAGGTGTGCTTCTCTCAATTTTAGAGTTCTTTTGACATAGAAGGCGACACATGACCATGGTGATTGGGATTTTTTGGATTAGACCCTTAGACTTGAGATCGTGGATCTCTTCCCGACAATGCTGTTCTAACTCAGCATTCATATGTATAGGTCTAGCTTTTGTAGGTATTTGTTTTTTTGAAAATGCATCTTCATATGGAAGATCAACAATATGTTTTCTTTTCCAGAAGGGAATGGGTAAGTCTGAACAGATTTCTTGTTCAATCTTACCTTGAAAATCTGTAAAAATTTTTTGTAAAAAAGAACTTGCAGCTGTTTTGATAATACGACATAATGAAACATGGTTTTGTAAATCATGCAAATGGAATTGCTTACCATGAATCAATGCATTAATTTGATATGTATGTATGGAGCATGCTTTCATCAAATTTAAATTCCTAATCTTAGATTGTTCTAAGAATGGAAAACTAAGTTTGATGCCATTAATTCTAGATGTAATGCAAACATGACGTACTTTATATGGTGAAAGCATAATGAAACATGGTTGTGTAAATCATGCAAATGGAATTGCTTACCATGAATCAATGCATTAATTTGATATGTATGTATGGAGCATGCTTTCATCAAATTTAAATTCCTAATCTTAGATTGTTCTAAGAATGGAAAACTAAGTTTGATGCCATTAATTCTAGATGTAATGCAAACATGACGTACTTTATATGGTGTAAGCATATCAATGAATGAAGTACCTACAATGATGGTATGATTTATGTCTTTTGTAACAACAAAAAATGTAGTAATGGAAATGGCACTATTAAAAATAAAAGCTTGAGTTTTGCATGCAATATGTAGCAGATAATTTTTCAGATGTGTTTTGTAAAAATCATTTTGGAACTATGTCTTCTTTAATGCAATTTAATTCTGCACCTATATCAAATAAGGCAATAGTGTCGAGTTTGAAATCATCTGAAAAAACTAGAGTGATTCTGATCAAATATTTTTTTGAAGAAATTTGTGTTAGCACATTTAAGAATTCATCATCAATATACTTAGTGTTTGTATGTGGTAATGCATAAGACTTAAGAGTTTGGTCTTCTATTTGGACCTAGTGTCAGACTGATTCTCGAGGTTTGACAGAAGTTGTTGTAGTATGGCAGAGTTTTTCTACTAGGCTTGTTTGAGGGTTTGTAACTCAATTTTAAGGGTCTTAATCTCATAATGTAGTTCTGGGATTGTAATTGAGGTTTTGATTTTCTTCTTGTTGAGGATTTTTGTAAGGTCATAGATGTTGATACTGGTTGAAGGTAACACAATATGGTTTAGAGGGTTGGTTGGAGGTTGGTTTGGTTTGTTGAAATCTTTCAACAATCTTTCCAAGTAGACCTTTTGTAATTAGGGATCATCAAGTCTTTTAATGGCCTCTAGAATGTACTTTTGGTCTTGGGACAAGACATTGAGTTTTTTAGAATTTGTAGAAGTATTAAAGGTAGCACTAAAAGTTGCTCTCTCATCTAGTTCAAATTCTTCTACAGAAGTGCCCAAGGAAGAAGAATCCATGTTTGTTGCTTTAATGTACAAGTTTTGTATGAGATTAATGGTGTCTTCATTAATCTGAAGTACATGGAGCTTGGTGTTGATTTTGCAGAACTTGGACGTGTGTCATTTTTGGTTGTATTTGTAATAGGTGATGTTTTTAAGGTCAAAGTGTTTGGGCTTTGTTTGAAAAGGTTTTGAGTGTTTGGAATGGAACTGTTTTCGGTATTTGTGGGATGATCATTTATACGATGGTTTATGGCTTGGGTTGTGTTTGGGTTTTGAACAATTTCCATCACAGGAGGGTTTTTTTAGTGGAATGTCAAACTGGTGACAAAAACTACCTAGCTCTTGCTTGGTACATTTCATTTTCCACTTCAAATGCTTTTGGAGTTTGAGATCTTGGTAGATCTTAAGACCTTCTTTTTGGGTGAAGCTCATAAGTTCACCGTATGTAAGCTGGTCATATAGAATGGTTTGGGATGTGAATGTATCTTTGATTTTGTTATAGACTTTTTCTCCTAAGAGAATGGGTAAGCCTGCCAAGAATTTTTCTTTCCAAAAAAGATGGTTTGAATTTTCCCTAAGCATGAGTCGAGTAAGGAAAGTGTTTTTGTACTATTGATAGTCACTAAGCTTTTTGCACCGAAGGTCAGAAAGAAGCTCAATATTTTTATCTTTCAAATGGGATGGATCTCCAATGAAATGTAAGGAGATTGTAAGGATAAGGATTGATACTGCATCTTGGATGGTATTTCCAGATGAATCAAGGATAGGTGTTTGATCTTCATATGTTTGGAAGGAATTTAGAATATGAAGATGGTCTGCTTTGGTGAGACGGTAATCCCACCATCCTTTTAACTAGTCGGAGAAACCAACAATAAGGAGTTTAACAATAGCTCTGTCTGGAGTTCCTGTTTGGGTTTTGTAGGCATTAACTGTTATTATCATTTGTTGTAAAGTATTCAAGATGTTATACTCAAACATTCCATCTATATTCCATTCATAGAGGGATGCTGCATTATATTTGTGTTGGTTGAGGATGTTTGGCTCATTAGATATGGCGATATCTAGAGCAATGGTTGTTTTGGGTGTTTGCCATGAAAGTCTGTTGATTTCAGGCTGTTGGTTTGGAAAAGAATCTCCGACTGAAGATTGCTCTAGGCTATTTTGTAAGGTATTCACAATGTTTGTGGATGCTTGTGGTGTGTCTGGACAGTTAAGGATGAACTATCTAGATTTTATAGCTGTGTTTTGATGGCTTTGGGAAAATCAGTTTGATTCTTTTGGATTTGTATTTGGCTTGTCTTCGTAACCTGGCAAGGTTTGAAGATAAGGTTTTCAGTTTTAGTTCAACTGAAGTTTTGGTGGTGGTGGTGGTGGTGGTGGTGCCAGCTTGTGCTAGTACTAGCTCGTTGTAGTTGTTTTTCCATACAGGTAAGTTGTTTACCCAATGTACCAAGGTTGGTATTTGTAAAGTTGTTTTTTTGGTTGATGATGTGTTTGGTGTTTGAACGAGAATCATCACTAGGTAATTTGTAGGGTGTTGCATTGACTGTTTTGTTAGTATGGGTTATTTAGATATTTCTCAGTGGTGGATGTTCAGACTTAACTGTTTGTCCACTGGTGAGGTTTCATGTAAGGGTTTTGGACCTTGATGTAACTAGACATGCCTGTTTGATGGATGCAAATGGATATGCAATATGGTGTACAAATGCATAATGTAATTCGAACCAATCAAAGAATAACATATTTGATTCATGTAATGTACTCATAAAATTGTTTTTGTATTTCACTTTTTTGTGTGTGAAAGTTTTGGAAAAAACAAATTCTTTTCTCAAAATTATGGGGACCATAAAAATCTGATTTGAAAAAGGTTTTGTAAAGAACAAAATATTTTTCTAAAGTCATAACATTTAGCTCGTTTTGGATGTTTTCTTTTACTGAGGAGAATGTTGGAGATGTTAGGGGTGATTGTTCTTCAGGGTTGGTATATACTGGTTATGGAATATTTGTAGTGTAATCTGCTTGTTGGAAACTAGCAGAAGGTATATCTGATATGGAGTGTCTAGGTGGGTTTGTATGGTATGGAGTGTTTATGACAAAAGGTATTCTGGATACTCTTCCAAGATTTATTGTACTAAAAGAATAAGACTCTTCTGGAAACCTAGAGCTTGTAGAATATCGATGGAAAGACAATTTGACTTTACCATTTGCATACTGGTTACATCTTTGATTTGTACATTTAGTTGTGGTGGTTTTGGTATTTCTAGTGGTGTTGTTCCTTTAAGGATCCAGTCATCTGAAAGGGATATGTCTTTCCACTAGATGGCATTGGGAACAATTGTGTTAGATCTGGACATATCTGTTTGGAGAAGGAGTGTTTCTCTTTTGTGGAATTGGTGTTTGTTTTTGGTGGCAAAAGTTGAGAACATAGCTTTGTAGTGAATCTTGAATATAGGAGCCATAAGAATGGAGTCTTCAAGCATGTTGTAGTTATGGGTTTTGATTTGTAGTAGCATGCTTTGTAGGATGTTCTTGTCTTAGAGGGATATTGTAAGGTTTGGATAGCAGTCAAAGGATACTAGACCACTCATAGACTAGACTCGATGGAACTCAGGAGCGAGTCTTGGAAGTTTTGAAATCTAGCATTCTGTAAGACAACTAGAATAGAGGTGTTTAAACCTTCTTTTGTAAGTGGTTTGATACCGACTTGGACTAAGCCGATATGGATGTATTTGTAGTTTCTAGCTAAGTGCTTTTGTAAGGATTTTTAGGAGAGGAGTTTTATGGTTTCAAATAGTTTTGTAAGCTGAATATCTCTTTCTTCAATTTTGATTGTAAAATCAATTTTGAAAATGTCATTGATTTTGCATAAATTTGAGTTTGTGAAATCTTTGGAATTTTCTAGTCATCTATATTCTTTGTAAAATCCTCAATTGTTATTTCCTCACTTTGTACTATCCTCCTACTCTCAGAGGTCTCAGATGTAGAAGAAGATGAAATAGAAATAGATCTAAAGAAATTGGAATCCATAGTTTGAAAAGATAAACTAGATCCTAGGCCGCAGGTTATAAGGAATTTACTGCCCTGTCGCTATATGTCGCTAAGCAGGACTTACACCTTTCAATATCGTTCACCTATGAACTAATGGTCTTTTCTCTCTCTAAGGTTTCTTCAATCTTTGATCACTATTTCTACCCAGATCCCAATAGGCTTTGATACCAAGAAGGGCGAGAGTAAGAATTGACATCAAATCATTAACTCTAACTACATCCAAACTAAAAACTACTAGATCTTCATTCTCCCAGCCATGGTAACAACTGCAAGAGTAAGAATATAACATCATGATTACTTCTTCTCCAACAATAATTCTATTTTGATGAAATTAATAAAAATAAGGTTCATGTCTCTTTTGGACATGCTATGCAAATTACAACCTCTCTGCCATTACGCCACTCTCATTGGAAATGCTATTGAAATCATGTTTAACATGAAAAGCCGAATTCTTGTATGAAAACAAAGAAAAATAAAGTTAAACTCATTAAAAATATTATTTTTTTCCTAAACGAGGAGGCAATAGGAGAGAAAACAAAGAATAAATTACTAAGAAATTTTAACTTACATTCCTTCTTTTGAAATTATATTGTGGACACTTCAGATTAAAAAGATCTTAAGGTGCTCAATGCCATGGTACTTTCGATCATTTTCATCAAGAAATTAACAATAAAAAATATATAGATAATATAATCTACAAAGCCAATGCATAATTGTTGAATTAGATAAATACTTTACATTCTAACGATAACAAGCATGAAGCTTTTAAAGAGAGGCAAGGTTGTCTATCTAATTTGAAAAAAGCTTTTGTCCATTTTCTCTATATGCAATTATGTAAAGGAATTTAGTGTTGAGTTTCCCATAACATATATATGCAATGGAAATGATTAATCTAAAAGTTTTGAGAGTTTTAAGGATTTTGCTAGGCATATTTAAAGTTGTTTGGAGTTTGAATAAAGATTTTCTTAATATTGAATTTTATTTTTGGCTTTGAATATTTTCTACAAGTCATCCAAATATCTGACCTCTAATGATAGCTACACGGATCATTAATGATAAATCTCATAATCCTTTTTAAAAAAGAGGGATTACTATACCTTAAAGTGTTAGATTTTCTCTTTTATGTTATGGGTGTTACATATTGTACTTTTCTTATCATTCTCTTAAGAAATAAGAGGCATAATATTCTATTTATAAGAAAACCTAAGAAATCCTATAAATAACAAAATATCATTTTTTCTCTTAATTAATATCACTATAATATTTTAGGATAATTTTATAAATTTATTCAATGAGGTCCTTATTTGTTTTTTGTAAGTCTAGATTGTAATGTACTGTATTAATTATATTTTAGTCATCAATTTTTAAAATTTATTTACAGTCAAGTAACACTTGATTAATCATCTCATTTTAATTTATGACCAAAAGTCATTAGTGTTTTGAATTAACTTTTTAATGACTAGTTTCTTAGTGTAATTAATATCAATTTACCATGAGTGTTTCGATTTAAACATTAGAATATATCTATTTTGTTAAATTATTTAGTTCTCAATATTATAGTCATTGATTATTTAAATAAGATTTTGAAATTCTTTCCAAAACTCGTTTCATCTTGGCCAAAGATTCCATAATCAATACTATTTGAGAACATATAATTTTTTTTAATTTACACAGGAGATGAAATCATGTCTTGATTACTCAAATATCTTTGATGTAGTTTATGTTACACCCAATATTATCCTGTTTGTTACTCTAGATAAGAACAATATGTGGTCAAGATCAAAACATAACACTCTTATATAAAATAACTTAGTTATATCAAATTTAATGATAATTTATACAATTATCATGAGTCTTTATATAAACATAAATGATCTCTCTATATAAAACTATCTTGTGGGCCAATTCAATATACATGTCATTTGACAAACACCTTTACATTAATTTTAGGTATCCCTGCTTTCTTTCATAAATAAAAAAATATAATATATATTGGTCTCAACAACTCTAATTAATGTTAATAGAACATTGACCAGGAATACTTAGTAACAATGCTATGATGCATAAAAATCCTATAATTATAAGAATTTTATAATTTTATTTATAAAATATTTGTCGCATGAACGTTATATTTACTCTAAATTCATTAATTAAACAGTAGACTTATTAATGAAACATAAATAAATATTATAATAAATAAAACTATTAATAATAATAAATATATTTTACATGAATAAAATTAATGTTACATGCATCTAATTAATCGAATATCAAGAAGGTGTTGAAATTTAGAGCAGCAAACTCTTCAGCTTATCTCCTGCATAGTTTTTCAAGATATCCAACATTCAAATTTAGAGCTCCTTAAGAAAAAGCCTATGAGAAATCATCTATTGGCAATGATTTCAATCGGGTGCGGCAACATGAGTAATCCTCAGGAAATTAAATCAAGCTCCAGTTCCCAACAATTTTTTTTTTATAATTGAGATGTCAGGTCAGTTTGTGTACACAATAATAAATATCTTGCAAGTCTAATAAACAGATAAAGTATCGCAGGGATAACATGCATGCACAAATTTTTTTTAACCCAAACATAGAGAAAGGGAAAAAGTCCCTCCTAGGCCAGGAGCTTAGTGCAGTTCCCAACAAATTCTAATTCCGCGAAAGAATGCAATCCCTGTATACTATCAGGAGCACTGATGATCTTGGGACATGATACAACGCTTAATCTTTGAAGCAAAGAGAATTCTCAAAATTCATCGTCAAGAATTCTTAGTTAAGAATAAGAAAACGGTTGGTATAGCAGCGGGGCCCCTTACCTAGCCGAAACTGGAACTCATCATGGATATGGTAGTCCTGCGACAAGATATGATTCGCTTGGTGTTTTCCATTTGTAATTTCACGCCAACTAATATCTTTGAGCCAAGTCAGACTGTTACTGCAACTTGTAAAATGCTGGTAGAATAATTACTTGGAATACTGAATGAGTACCTGTCACCATCTTTATGTATCTTGGCAAACGGCTCGGGGCTCCATTGAATCATCCGACAGATGCCAAGAACCATGTCCCGCATCCATGGAGTAGAATGTCACGTTCTTCAGGCGTTGATTGAACATTTGTCCACGTTTTCATGCGCGAAGAAGCATCTAAATCATCTTCAGCATCATAAGCCACACGTCTTGAAGCTTCTCCAACCATAGCTTCATCGACTAGTCTGTCACTTTCCTTTTCTCAGCATTTTGGAGCACAGCTTTGATAATTGTCATTGACCCTTTCATGTCTTGCAGCTGTCCTTTCAATCCCCGTGCTCCTCTGATCCCTTCAGTAGCAAGGGAACCCGCCCTTGCAAATGTCTCCTCCAAGGCGAACGTAAGAAGAAACTCAGCTGCCACTATTCTTTTCTGTGGACAGAGAGAAAAAAACAACAACCTTGTTTATCTTGAAAAAAACAAGAGGGATGTGCTTTGAGATTTTTGGAATGATGATTGAATGAGTTGTGATCAGCTGCAAAACAACATCAACAGGAAAGCAGAGATGATACCTTGTAGGGGATTGGTTGATGACAGATTGGTTAAAGATTGATACTAATAGAACCTTCCAAGGCACTTTTAGAACACATCCGATAAATAAAAAGCATGGATGCTGGTTGCTTCTGATGAAGTCATCGTTCGTTGATTGGATGTCCATTTCTTTTAGAGTGTGTTTGATATTGCTTTTGCTTTTATGATTGAGGTTTTAAAAACATAATTTCATGAAAATCACTTTAGATGCGATTCAAAATAATTTTTAATATGTTTGGTTAAAACTGTGGTTAAATTTGACGTTAATGAAAAACAGTTTCAAGTGTTTGGTTACCGAACGTTTGATTACCAAGCTTTTCATATTGTTTTTAACTTGTGAAATTACTTTATAGTGTGTGTGTGTGTATATATATATATATTGTTTTTTAAATATTTAATAACCATAATATTAAAATATAATTAATAATTCAAGTAAATTAGACACTTGTTCTTATTCTCCCTTCAAACTACTTATAATTTTATCACGAACTAAATCCGGCCTTTGCGATCCCGGAACATATACTATGTAAATATTATTTATATTTTAATTAATTTTCAGATTATTTTAATATTAAACATATATTTGTTTATATTAATAAACATATATTATGTCAATATTATTTATAATTTAATTAAATTTTAAATTATTTTAATATTAAAAATATACTTGGTTAAACCCCCCAACACCCCCTCTCTAATAGCTGCTTTTCTTGCACCGGAGAAGGAGAGCAAATTTTATGTGGGACTCATGCTTTGTATCCTGCTTTTTACACTAACCAAACACTAGATTAAGGTGATTTTTTGCAACCGGAGGTTGTACCACAATCCCAAACACCCTCTTAATCAGTTTTGATAATTTCATTTTGTTTCGGCCAAAACAACTGATACAAACATTTTGTACCAGTTAAAAAAACGAGATAAACCAACGCAGTTTTTACTTCAATTAAAATTTCAGTCTGTTTCAGAAATTCTGCCTCGATTTTGATCGGAACGTTCCGGTTTCGATCTGCTCGTTCTGTTTTGGCCAAATAGTATTTAAAATAATAAAGAAATTTATAATATCAATCATATCTCTTAATCCGACCATTAAATTAAGATAAAATTTTACAAGGAGTCTCAAGATATATTTATATATATTACATTAAAACTTTAGAGCAATCAAATAATATATAAACTTGTTAGATTAATGATGACTTTCTCATAATATTATACATGTTCATAATTTTATTTAGAAAAATTATTATATTGTATCATTTTTAGATTAAATTACACAATTCTAAATAATTTTATTTTTAGAATTGAATTGATTTTTTTTTTGAATTAATATATTTAATTATACACACACATAAACAATACAACCCCGAAACAGCATACCAAAATACTCTGAAACCGAAACATTACATTCCAATTGAAAAAATAAAATACCAAGAATTAAGAACCTTGCCTTCCATAGGAGCAAAATGTTCGAACAATTTCTTAAGAGAATTTGTAGCAAATTCAACAGTGTCCTAGTCGGGTCCGTAACTAGAGCATCCATTTCAAGACTTTTTGTGTTTTTTTTCCCTCGGGACTCCAAGGATGGGAATGATTGATTGATTTGCAGAATCAATGAACACACCATAGATATAGAAACTAACATTGCAAGTCCTTCTCCACAACTTGGACAACACGCTCAAGATACCCTGATCCGGTTGTAAATCGAACTTGCTCGATCCATTGATTAACCAGTCTTTAACTTTAAGATGGTGACAAAATCAGAATAGAGAGAAACTACGTTTGCGTAAGTTTAACAGAAGCCTTCCAGATACTTTTTGAAACTCATTTTCAACAGTGTACAAAGTTACTGTATGTTACTACAAATGACTGCACTCCAAGCAATTAACGATGCTCAAGTCTTTTTTTGTATGATACATACATTCATGTTACCTAAATAGAAAGAAAACCAAAAATCTAAAATGTAAATCAACAAATAATTGCCAGAAAGTTGACAGTCCAATCATATGATCCAGTGGTAAATTTCACAACAGTTGGGATCCATAATGATCTGCAAGAATGAGACTAGAGGTCTTAATTTCGTGAACCTTAAACCATTCAAAAAATTAAAAGAAAAACAGAATTACTGTATGACAGCAAAGTACTCACCAAAGAAGAAAATTGTGGTGCATGATCCTCGTGAATGTTGTTAAGAACTTTACCATTACTACCGTATAAACCATCAAACTCTTGCTACCAAGGAATTCAAGTCCCACACCTTTTGTAGAAATATCCTGCAATTAATGATTCAAAAAAAAAAAAAAAAAAATTCAAGCGCAAAACATAGCATGAGTGATTATACATGTTTTAGAAAAAAAGGGAAGGTAGTGTAGCAGCCGTGTTACTTACCTAGCCAAAATTAACGGAACTCATCACGTATGTCGTGCTCATTATCTTCATCACTGAAAATAGCACTGTAAAATACGTATGGGTTCTCAATCATCTCTGTCAATGATAACCGTCCATCTTTGTCCGAATCTGCCTGCAATAGATCTCATACAATGTTCAACAACAGAGCTTCCACGTGCAAGAGATCAACTTAATTGTTACGTTACTATTGAAGAAATACAAAGGAAACACTGCTAGCAAGCACACATCCATGCATCAAGACATAAAAGCTATTTGCAGTCAAGAAAATACCTGTGACAAGATGTAATCAACTTGTTGTTTTGCATAGTAACGCTCTGATGGATGAAGTTTTCCAATTATATGTAGCAGCTCTACATCTGACAAAAATCTATGAAGAGCACACAGCCAACTCAAAGTATTATTAATGTAGCTTCTAAACCATTTGTGGATGTATTATTACTAGTTAAGGAATACTGACAAAAAAACACACAGAAAAGACACCAGATAAATACCCGTCGCCATCTTTGTCCAGCTCATCGAACAACTTCTTAGCAGGGGCCTCCACTGAATCTTCTGACAGATATGATGAATTATGACCTTCTTCACCATAATTTCTCACCAAGTCAAATAGCCCGTGGAAAAACTCTTGAAAGTTAACCTTCCCATCTTTGTCGGAATCTCTTTCCCTAAAAGAAGGAAGAAAGAATGAAGAACAACAAGACTAACAAGAGCAACTATAAGTAAGAGTACTAGGTGAATTTTGATTTGGAATGCATTTAAATCATTAAAATAGGAGCCTAGAAACCAAGGAGAAAGCATTATATTCTGCAGGCTTATATTATAGTATTTATATTCCTGACATTGCTCCCCATTCTTCTCTGCAAGGACCACAAGTTCTAAATCCAAAATCATCATGATAGACTAGAGCGTCTTATATGGAACCTTTTATGTGCTTATGTTAGTATCACGTCCAAATGAAATGGAGGTATTTCTCCAGCTTTTCCTTCTAAAAGTTTCCACAAATTTTGAACTTCAAAAGCTTGTGACAAATTACCTCCCATATGAACATCTGAAAAAAGTCCATCAAATGTCTTTAAAACACAAACCCTTAGATTATATGAGATCATGTACAATATAATTCTGGCTAATTGGTAAAACTGACTCTCTGTATATAGTTTAAATCAGAGCACTGATTGACGGAATCAACATTAACTTCTAATTCTATGTTTTCCTCTAAGTTCAAACACAGAACAATAGCCTAATTGGTAAAATGACCTGCTGGAACTCCAGGTAAAATCTAACTTAACCCATGGCCTTTTGTTTTTCTGATTTTGGTAACTCGATCTATCAGGTCAAAGCAATTAACTGAAACTGGGTAATTTTTTTTGTTTTTCTAGTAGTGGGCGAAGCCTAATGGACCATAACAGAGTCAGGGATTCAAAAAAAAATCACTAAAAAAAGCATTTTTTTCTAGCTATGATACTGCAATGAGGAAAAAAGCAGCAGGTAGAATCTGTCACCTTAATCTCTCACACAAAAGCCAAATCCAAATGCCAAATCAAAGAATAAACAGGTTACTAGAAGAGGCAAGGTACATATTTCTTAGAGAGGCAAATTGATGTAATGATCTCAGTCACCTTACTTCCTCCTTGCACAACCATTGAAGTAGCTTTGGGTTTTTGCTGTCAGCAGGATGTTGAAAGCTGAAAGATAATATAGAAGAATTGGAAAGGCACACACCAATCAGAACAAAGTAACAAGTTTCTCTTTTTCCAAAATTGAACTTGGTAATCAAAGTAGAAGCTCACTCATTGAACTCAGTTATATTCAGAAGACCATCTCCGTCTGCATCTGATGCATTGAAATGCTCTTCTTTCCACCAACCCATGTCATTGCCAAAAGAACTTTCATCTAAAAATCACATAAAACAAGGTTACGATGGCTTATGGTTCAGCAATCAGCTACTTTCAGTTGCACTAAAAATTTCAAAAACAACAGGAAACTGACACAGGTCCTCCATGAAAGAATTCAGGGGAAAGGGGGAGCTTAGTAATGGTAAAGTACACATATTAGCACATGATTCAAAAGTAATCTTAGGTGTCTGAGAAAATGTCTATTTTTCTATCAGTTTCTAGAAAAGTCCTTAAATCCCCTAATACCACAACGTTAGTGGTTTCTTAGATAATTCACCTGGATTGTTGGATACTGATATACATTCTTAGAGGCTAAATCATCACCTATGCGTCATGCAATGTCTTATTCCAGTAAATGGGTAGCATGTCAACTCTTACTGTTAAAAAGATGATTTTACACAATACTCTTTTTAAAGCAAATCCTCCTGAAGCACTTCTGGACAGAACGGGAATAAACTTCAATTATATAGCTCAAAAACATATGAGAACGCTCATACAAACATCTATACATAAAAGAATGTGCTGCAAGTAAGTAGTAAGGACATTTACCTGAATCATGTACCCAACTAGGTGGCTTATACTCAGCGAATGAAATGAACCCATCATGATTTTTATCATGAACATCCATCTCCCTTTTAGTCCTGTGCATAGCTTCCTTCTCAGATTGTTTCAAACTCCACTCAATCAATTCATGTTCACTCACATAACCATCAACTGGTTCCACATCAATCTTTGGAAATAACACCAGCAACCTATCCATCACATAAAAGAAATTCAATCTTCACCACATAAGATGATAAAAAATAATTTCTCTATCATATAAAAACACACAAAAATCTAATATTCAACTCATAAATGCAAAATTCTAGACACCATTATCTTTATTACCTGCTAAGGACAGCATAAGCACCATAAAAATCCAAACTTGTTCACAAAAACACCACAAAAAACCCAGTCTTCAATTACCTATTAGTAACATTAAATTTCTCTTTATCATTCAAATAATCTTCAGCATCCATAAAATCTACCCGCTCAGGCTGTGACTCGTGACCAGGAGCAGCCGAGTCATGAACAAGTTCAGGACGTGAAGTTTCCAGGCGCCGTCTCTCCCATTCCTTGTCTTCACGTTTGCGTTCAATGTCAGCAACGAGAGGATCAAAAGACACCGGTTCATGGTGGTGGCGGCGGGGGTCAAACGCGAATTTATTCCGGATCTTGATGCGGCGGTTGCGAGGGTTTGGTGGTGTATCTGGAGTATGAGTAACTAGTAATAGAAAAAGTAGAGCTATAGTTATGTAAATGATGATTGAGGTCTTGCCCATTGTAAGAGAGATCTGAATTCACAGAGGGTTTTAGAGATATCACACACACACACACACACACACACGTCTGTGTGTGTGTTTTAGAGAGAGAGGGAGAGGTTTGACGATTTGGAGGTGGACAGTTGAAAGAGAGAAGGAAAGCACAGAGACAAAAGCAGTAGTGTCTCTCACGTTGTGTAGTTTGAAGCTGAGAACAACTCTGAATCTTTCTCTTTCTCTTTCTCGTGGAAACACTACAATTCATCTGATTGTAATCCCTTAACAACTTCATGATGAAAATTCATCTTTAACAGGTGGTAGGCTGCAGCAAGATGATATCTAGAGAGTTGGCTAGAGGGTGTTTGAAAATCTCGTTCTCACAAATTATTAATCTTGGTGTGCATAATTGGTCACATCTCATCTCATCAGATGCGCCTGAGTTTTTTGATGCAAGACTAATCTAAGCATGGATGTGCCAATTAGTCATTAGAGATTGCCATGTGATAGTAACATCAAGAGAAAAAAACACACTAGGGATAATATAAAATTAGGGTGGACAAATTAGACAACCTGCACACAAATTAAAACAATTCGCAAAGTAACTTTTGAGCAAAAAGTTTAGATGAAATAATACATTTCACCTTGTTCGTATTTTAAATACACAATATTTATTAAATGCTATTATTTTAAAACATGATAACTATTTTATTGTGTTTAAGATAACGATACTTAATAAATATCGTTCTTATGAAAACAGTTTGTTATAGTTAGTAAAATCAATCAATCGATTATGAAAATAGCAATGAAAATCTCAAAAGTACCATAATAGAGAGGGTTTTATGAGATTTTTTTGATATTTAAAGATCTGATAGTTCACATAGCAACACAATTGCTATTTTAGGGAAAACAATTGATATTTAAAGATCTGATAATCTATTTGGAGAAGATATTTATTTAATTATGACAAACTCACATCTAATTGCTTATAACCATATGTTATCATAAGCTCGATTACATCATTGACATTGGAAAACAAATCACAGTTACTATGTGAATAATAACCTTTTGAGATTTTAATTGGATTCTATTTTTTAGTCTACAAGTTAAGATTATAATTTTTTGAGATTTTAATTGGAGTTTCACCTTGTTGCGTTTTAAAAGTGCAACAATATAAAAGTATTATACTTCACCAAATCTTTCTCAAATAGCACATTGCTCTAGCAATCTTTTTTAAAATTTGTGTCAATCTCTCTTTAAAAATTATCGTCAAATATATCAATAGATGGTGATTTGTCATAATTTATAGTTTAGTAACATCTCTCTCTCTCTCTCTCTCTCTATCTATCTCTCTCTCTCTTTAAGACACATTTCACTTCTCACCTCGTTAAACATTAACTTTCCCAACTTTTGCATGCATAAAGCTCATAACTTATCCATATTATACAATAATAAAAATTCTTATCCAGTAGTCTTTAGATGTGCCTCTTAAGGGTTGGATGTTTCATGAACCCCAAACACACCTCCAAAAAGTAACAATGATAATAATATTGATACGGGACAACAACTACTTTTTTGCACCAACAATGACTCTCGTCCATGTGAGTGAAACATCTTTTTCATTTTATTTTTTTATCTAAAAGGCTTTTGCTCGTGCCTTTTCCACCTATTATATATGGATGAAACTATGGTTGCATATACTAGGAGTTAAGGTCTGTAAATCACGAGTGTTTTTCTTAAAAACCTATGTTGTAAAAATGTTAAACAAGAGTTATATATATTACCTTTTTTGAAATATGACATGTAAAGTGGATTTTTATTTTATTTTATTTTAAGAAGGTCTGATTGTGTTGTGAATCTTGGGTTTGTTGGCTAAAATGGATGTAGTTTAGTCATGCATAATATAAGAATTATATTTTATTTATTTTTCTCTATGTTAATTTTATACTTTATTGACCTTGAATGTGTTGTTTCATGCATAAAAATCAGAAATAAGTTGATGAGTTTTCATCATGTTAGCACCATTTTAGAAATTTGATAAAAATGATCTAAATTAATGAATCTTTTATATTTAGAGATCAACATCAATTTTTATATATAAAAAATCCAAATTGAAAGGTCTTTTCTTTCTAGGAATAAACATCAAATTTCTTGTAAAATATCAAATCAACAAATATAATATTTTAGGGATTAACATCAAAACATTTTATAAAAAAAGCCAAAATGATAAGTAAATTGTTTTTAAGGATCAATTCCAAAAATATTTCATAAAAAGGAAAATCAATGAGTGAAGAAACATAAAATGTTTCATAAAAGAAAATCCAAATCAATAGTTTAATACTATTAGGGATGAACATCAAACTTTCATATAAAAAGTCCAAATCAAGTAGTCTTCCATTTTTAGGTATGAACGTTCAATTTCTTAAGACAATAGCTTAATCAACGAGTCTTTTATTGTTAGAGACAAAAACCTAGTTGATAAGTTTCCTTTTCTTAGGGATTGATATAAAATATTTTTCACAAAAATAATTAAATCATGAATGATCCCAGAAAATAATTAGGATAATGGTATGCAAACAAACAAATTTATGATAAGCAATTGTTTTTGGAAACATACATTTGTTAAACAAGAGTTCTATCTTTGCTTTTGTTGAAGTATGATACATGAATATGAGAAACTTTTGTTTTGAGAGGGTTTGATTGTGCTTTGAATCCTGGGTTTGTTAGCTAAAAAGGATCGATCTTGATCATGCATGATGTTGCTACCCAATTTTTGACTCTTTAGTTTTCTGAAAAAATAAAAAAATAGATCTTGGTTCAAGGGCAAAATTGAACAAATTGAGAGTTTAATGGTCGATTGAGGGTTAAATCGCGAAAATCAGGAACCAAGGACCAGAATAAGGACATCGCGCAAAACTAAGGTTGAGATTGAATTTTTGATGAGATAATTGCATAAAATCAAGTTTAAATCCAATTGGGTGCAATTAAAGAATTTTTAAAGGACCAAATCATATTTTTTTTCCTTCCTAATTTTTTTTTGAAATCTGCATTTTTAAAAAAGAAACATGCACTGTTCCGGCGTGCATTTGCATTGAATTTTCAGGCGCATTGATCACAACAGATCAACTCAAATTTTCTTCCTATATCAATGTTGATTTTCTTCCCGATTCATCTCCATCAATCAGCAAAACAGATCAAAATTCTTCCTATATCAATCGTGATTTTCTTCCCAAATTATCTCCATCAAAATCGACGTCCTGATTCTCCTCCCTGTCTTCCTGATTCTCCTCTGATTGCTATCAATTCGCTGCATTAAACGTTGGGTCTTCTCTGCTATAAGTAGCAATGCACGGTGAAGAGATAGGGGAGAAAAAAAGAGCAAGAGGGCTGAGGAGACAAGAAATTTACGTGAAAATTTTCGAATATCTTTCCATCGTATCTGCTCTCTTTCGCTCTCCCTCTGTTTCGTTTTGCTCTGCTCTCTCTCTAAAAAAAAAAAACACAGACCCCCTGTTTTCTTTCTCACTCTCGGTCCAACCGTTCTGGCCACCAGCCTCGGTCATCCCATAACTTCGCCGCCACCATCTTCCCCTCAACCACCGCGGCTCAGTCATCTTCTCCGGGGAGCAACAGAAGCTCAGGTGAAGGCGACGAAGAACAGCCCCGTCGCAGCCACACAGACCGTTACCTTCCGACGCCGTTTTCGGCCACCTCAGGCCACCATTTCCTACACCACCACGACCAGAACAACCACCTCGACGTCCTCTACACAACGGTAATATCAGTTACTCCATTCTTCATACTCGAAAAATCTTCCTTTTACTATTCATCATCACTGCAATTGCATGCGGCGAGTGAATTAATTCACTCCCCCGCATGGGCTTGTCGGGCCGAGCCTGGTGTCCGGCCTGGCCCCTGAAGATGGGCTTCTAGCCCATTTGGCCGAGAGCCCAGTCAAATCTCGAGATTAGTGGGCCTATAGCCCGACCCGAGAATTATGGGATCGAAAGCCCAGTAGAAGATAAGTTGGGCTCAGCCCAACCCTGTGGTGGTGCCAGCCCAGCAAGTGGGCTGCCAGCCCATCTCAGCAAGTGGGCTGGCAGCCTGGCCCGTCAGGGCAGGGCAGCCAGCCCACCCATAATAAAAAATAATAATAAAATATAAAAAAATACAAAATTTGCAAAAAAATATCTTTATCAAAAAAGATAAAAAATGTGTTGTTTTCTTGCATACGGCCAATACACTAGCATATTTTAAAAAATCTTTTTGTTTCAAAAAAATATATTACCTTGGAATTTTAAGGAGAAAAATGTATTTTTGCATAAATTTCACAAAGAAAAATCATTTCTTGCATTTTTGGATTTTACAACATGTTTGTAAAATCTAAAGGGTATTGACCAATATTCCAAAAATATAAAAACCTTTTTTTTTTGGTGATTCGTATTATTCACTGTTGGTATTTTGATAAATAAATACTAAAGGGTTAATATCCAAAATATTCGGTGGGAATGATATGCTATTATTCACGTCGGTGTTTGGATAAATAAATCCTAAAGGGGTTAATATCCAAAATATTCGGCGGGAATGATATGCTATTATTCACTGTCGGTGTTTGGATAATTAAATCAAAAGGGGTAAATATCCAAAATATTCGGCGGGGATAATGCATTATCATCATTTAACCAATACATTTTCAAAAAAATCAAAATCATAACAAATCATAGGCAAACAAAACACCAAGCAGCTTACCTTAGGTAGGGCGTACTAGGGGTGCTAAAACCTTCCCTTTACGCAACCAGTCCCTTACCCTAGAATCTCTGAAAGACCAGTTTAGGTTTCCTAGTAACCATAATACTAGGTGGCGACTCCCTTTTTCACGAAAATAAAGATAATCCCCCCGACACACGATATTCCCCCGCACACAGGGAAGAGTCGTCACGACGCCGCACTCATTTTTTGGGGTGCGACACATGATAAGAGAGTTTGATTATGCTTTGAATCCTTGGTTTATTGGCTAATGAGAACCGAATTTGATCATGCATGATAAGAGGGTTTTTGTTTATCCTTTTGTCCATGTGGATAAAGCCTACAATAAACAAGTAATTTAAGGTTCTTGTTTTTATCTCATCTCTCTTTCTATGTTTGTGTGTGTGTGTGTGTGTTAATCTCATGCTTTATTAAACTTGAATAGGTTTTTTCATGCATATTAAAAATAAGAAATAAGTTCAAGAGTTTTGGTCATATTGACAATATTTAGAAATGTGATGCTAATGGCCAAAAATCAATGAATCTCTTATTTTTAGAGATCAACTTCAATTGTTTATTGCTTAAAAGATGTCAAATTGACGAGTCTCCTATTTATAAGGAAAAACATTGAATTTTGTTTGTAACGAAAGACAAATCAAAAAGAATTTTTTTAAGGATAGATGCCAATTTCTTTTTATATATATATATAAAAGGCCAAATCAATTAGTCTTCTATTTTTATAGATAAACAACAAAATTTTCATAAAATATCAAATAGTTGAATTTCCTATTTTTAGGTATCAATGTATAATTTTTATTATTATAAAGACCAAAAAGTGAGTGTAACATTCTAAAAATTAAATTCCATCTTTAATAATTTGATAATAGCATAAACATGTATAAAAGGTATTTTCTTTTATAGAAACCATACTCAATTCATAGCATTTCCATTATCACTTGTGATACAAATTTTATTTTTCAAAATCTTTATATCATGAGAAGCATCGGGGACATGATTGATTGCCGGTGGAGTACACACAATTAGAGGAAAAGGTATGTATCACTTTATTTTTTTTAAATATTATAATTTGTTTTCTTCCAATTTATTTACTTGATAAGTTATACACCAAAACAAGATTTTAAAAGTATATGAAATAAGAAATAAATGATGTAAGGTGATAGAGTTATGTTTGGAAAATGAATCAAGAATATGTTGTTATTATTATTGCATAAAACCATTGTTATGTTGCTTTCATTGTTGAATGAAAGCCAATGTCTGATGTTGCCATTGATGAATGACAACCATTAATATATTGTTCTTATCATTAAATAAAAGCCAGTGTTTGTAGTTCCCATGTTGAATGAAAGCTAATGTCATATTGCTTTTATTATTGAATGAAAACCAATGTTTGTAGCTTCCATAGTTGGGTGGAACCTAATGTTGTTGCTTTCATAGTTGAATGAAAAACAATAATATGTAATTTCTATTATTAAATGAAAACCAACAAGATGAGATGTTTATGAATAGTAAATATAAAAGTCAGGGTCACAATGAGGTTGTGACTATTAAGAAATGAATATTATGGATAAAAAGAAGAATTATTAGTATGGAAAATTACCAAAAATTATTTAAATATTATGATGAACTTACAAATTTAATTATTAAATTGTTTATTATTTTATTGTTGTAGTATGTAGGACCATCGCACATTGCAAGACAAGGTTAATATAATCATTAACGAGAATTTTTGTTATATAAGGTGTAATACATACACCATATTTAGATCCTATTTACCTGTAACATATAGTTTGAACTATTGTATCAGGGATGTCAGAGACTATGAATGCGGATAATGAAGAGAGTATTTATACCTTAGTCCATTAGGTTAAGAGTATAAAAGATCATACTTGTGTGCCATATATGTGGATGAGGATGAAGAGGTTAAAGGACAATAACTTTGTAAGGTAGAGAAGTCATTTGTTTAAATTTCATTTCCTAGGAGATTAGGGTAAACTATATGACACAATTACTTTTAAATAATGCCCAGACCTAGGGGACTATTGTTAGGACTCAAAAGATTAAAGATGAGTTAAGATAAACAATTTTTTTAATAGAGTTTGAGATGATATATTATTCTAAATATCATCACAACAAAAAAAGAGCATAAGTTCTTGGGATTGATATGGGAGAGTTGACAGTAGGATAGTATGAGATATGATTTTAAGAGCCTTTTGTCTTTGCTTTGACTATAATTCTGACTATTTAGTACATGATAGATAAGTTTAAATATGGGTGTTGCGATGTCGTGGTCGCACAAATTAAATACCCTAGCTTAAAACAAATCAAACAAGGTAGTATAGAGCAAGCAAGGGGTCGATCCCACGAGGACGATTTAGTTCAGATTTTCGTGCTATATGTTATGCAATTGGGGGGGGGGGGGTCAGAAGTTGTCTAGGCTAGGCTAAAGCAAACTAAGCAAAAATTATATAAAACTGAAATTTATTAATAAAGCAAACCTTGGTCGCAAATCAACAACCACCTACAGGAAATCAGAACTGATCATGGAAACGACACATCAATTTATATTCTGAATATTTATCTCTTCTTAAAATTGTTGCGTTAACGGATCTGCCGTATAACTTACCCTAACCATCAAACAACCACAGTGTCCGCACTAGTAATTTGATTCAATGACAGCATTAAAATCTAGATAAATTGATCAATTAAGAAACATAATTGTCCGCAATATATGTTTAGTTCGATTGAATGTTCTCCTTAAGATTAATAACATAGATCCGCTACAATTATTAACTCAGTTGCTTCATAAGTTCATATACCACAACTCCGGTTTTGATATCAAACTTAGCAATCAATTGTCTATAATAATAACTTCGAGTCCGCTCTTAACAATTAAATAAACAATCATAGGAAAATAATCATAGGAGAACAAACATATTCATCATATAAACTGAAAAATTGAGGTAAAAATAGATCTCACAGTTCTTGAAATCTGAAGGTTTCTGTGTCCTTGCAACCAAGCAAAAGAGTCTAGCCTTGCATGTTTATTGAACAACTAAATAAAAAGATGGAAGAAAACATGATTTAGGGTTTGGAGGAGGAAGATTTGTGTTTTCTTTGGTGCTAGCCGCCACTTGCTTGCTCCTCTCCTCCTTTATATATGCTTAGAAACCCTAGTGTCTATTTTACAAAATAGTCCTTCCTTAAGTTGGCAGAATTTATTTGTCCCTTATAAAATTCATATCTCCTTCATATCACATATTTTTGATCTTAAATTTGGAGCGTTTATAGGTATTTGAGTCCTTAATCCACTAAAATTAAGTTTGCATCAATCAGACTTCTGTAGCTTGAGATATTGAAGTTGGAATGGACAAAGGTCGATATCGGCAGATTGCAAGATTTGACTTTGAAGGCTGCGATTTCCATGATCTTCCTTATTTTATTTCTTTTCCTTAGCTTTCCATAAATTTATGGATGTTAGCTTTTGAATGTCACTGAAATCACTTCATTTCGATCTCTAGAGCTTCCACTTTGCACAAAACATCAACTGAAGGTCAAATCTCTTAATCAGCTCCAATTACCTCTTTTTTGCATCTTTCATCCAAAAATGCCTTCAAAACATAAAACAAAGAATATCAAGGCATTTTATACACAAAACATATGCAAAACACTAGGTAAATATAGATGAAACTATCAAATAATATGGTCGCATCAATGGGCTCAAACAAGAGTTGTAGAGAGGCTTAATAACTCTTCCTTTAAGGAGAAACCCTCTATCGTGAGACAAAATCAAATAGAATTAGGGAAGAGAAATGAGTTATATCTTTTGTAGGTAAGTCAACTCTTCTTAAGAGAAGGAAAAGATGAGCATCAATGGGGCCAATCATTTATAAGAGGATTTTTTAAAGAAAGATAATATGAGAGATTTCCACAAGTAAATAGGGGAGGATTTACTCCTGGTACAGGAAAGACTGAAGTAGTAAAAGAGGGAAATTCATAAAAGATTGTTACTTAAGAGCCTAAATCTTTCAATGTTATGATACATGTGGATGAATCTATCTAAAAAATTATAGGGTGACTTATAGAAAGTGTTTTATCCTTAGAAATGAGGGACACCACTATAGACTATGTTCATATCTAGACAATGAATGTCATTTATAGAGAGTTTGGGCAATTTCAAGAAAAACTTCCTAAAAAAGACTCAAACACTAGGTCAAAAGTAGTCTAATATAGTAGATATGTTTAGGAAAGAACATATAAAACCTACTTAGTCAATATTTGGTACCAGTAGTGGCCAAGACCAAATATAGGTTAAAAAAACTTAGGATAAAATGTAATATATAAGACAAATTGCTACCAAACTTTCACCTTATATGGTGGAAAATATGATTACCTTTAAAGTTTAGAAGAGTTATGTATTACTTGAACCAAGAGCTTGACATTATTTTATGTCATATTAATTTGTAAATAAACTACACATATAAAATTGGTTAGAGGATTAGTTATTTATACACATTTAGGGAAGGAAGTAGAATTTGATGATGTTTATGAACATTGTAATGTAGGAATAGAGAGTTATGATTTAGTATCATTAAAGTTACTTGGTTTTGATGTAATTATATGAATGATATGGTTAAACATGTATCATGCTAAGATGGACTGTTATGCTAAGGTAATCATTCTTAAAATGCTAAATGAAGAGGACATGAATTTTGAAGAGGAAGAGAAATTTAGTATTTAATAGATCGATGATGTCTGCTAAAAAAATGATGAGGACAGGGCGTAAGACATTCATAACTTACATTAAGGATATACAAAAGAAGAAAAATAAGTTAAAAGATATATCGATTGCAAATGTATTTTCTATGAAGTTTGTAGAATTACCCCTTATATGAAAAATAAAAGTGTTTAAACAAGTGTTGCCAAACATTACACATGTTTCTCAAGCTTTATATAGGATGAATATTGTGGAATTAACATATTAAAGGTGTAATTACATGATTTTTTAGAAGAAAAAAGTTTCATTCAACCAAGTAGTTGATCTTAGAAAACCCTTGTCTTGTTTATAAAGAAAAATGATGGTGCCCTTTGATTTTATTTGATTCACTTAAAAAAACACTATATTCCCTTCATGCTAAGGTCAAAGCGTACAACCAGAGTCTATATCAACTATTTTCACATCGCCAAGGTAATATAGGTCTTCCTTCCCCTGAGTTAGTTACTCTAGTAGTGGAAATACAACATTTTCCTTTTATTGCTGAATATTTCCCCTATCCTGTTTGTTTAAGATATATTTGCGATCGGGTATCATCTATTTAGGATAAATAAGACATATAAAAATGACAACTATTAGAAATCATTTTGGGCATTATGAGCTCCTGGTGATACCATTTGAGTTAACTATTGCTCTAATAATATTTTTTTTTGGATGACGTGGGAACCACATGACCCGGAAAGCGTACTTTGTGGGCCCAGGGCATGTGTAAACCCCCGGCTGTCCCAGGCTCTTACAGGGGACTTGCGTCTGTGAGGTGGCCGCATCTCGAACCCTGCTCTTGCAATTGCAATTGCAGGGTCGAAGCCGCTGGTCCACCACCCGTGGGGACTGCTCTAATAATATTGATAGACCTAATAAGTAAGTTTTACAAGCTTTATTTGGATGGCTTTATGGTGGTGTTTATTGATGATATCTTAATATACTTTTATTCTGAGTCAAATCATGAGCAACATTTGAGGACTGTATTGGAGACTTTAAGAGGAAATCAATTATATGTAAAACTGAGAAAATGTAAGCTTTGGTTGAATGAGGTGATATTTTAAGGATATGTGATATCAAAAAAGGGTATATATATGGATCATAATAAGGTAAAGACAATGTTAAAGTGGGAAAGTCCTACGAATATGATTAAAATTTATAGATTACTTGGGTTAAATGGATATTATAAGAGGTTTATAAAAACATTTTTTTGCCTTAGCCTTTTTATTGATTTAGTTAGCTAGGAAAGAGGTCAAGTTTGAATAATCAAAGGATTGCAAAGAAAGTGTTCAATAATTGAAGAAGAGATTAACGTTGAATCCAATGTTGACACTTTTAGAGAGATATGAAAGGTTTATGGTTTCTAATGATTCTTTCATTAAAGGTTTGTGTTATGTACGTATATAACATGGTAAGGGAGTTGCTTGTTTTTCTAGACAATTAAAAACACATAAAGTAAATTATCTAGTGCATGATCTAAAGTTATTATTTGCAGTGTTTGCTTTGAGAATATAAAAGGTATTACTTATGTTGCTACCCAATTTTTGACCCACTTATTTTTATGTTTTGGAAAGAAAAATAATAAATAAATAAATAAAAACATCAAAAAAGACAAAAATCCAAAAAAATCTTGTTACAGGGGCAAAATTGAACAAATTGAGAATTTAACAATCAATGCAGGGAGAAATCACACAAATTGGAAATCAAGGACCAAATTGAAAAGACGCGCAAGCTGAAGGCTGGTTTTGAATTTTGCCTATCAAAAACTCTATAAATAGAGTGGACCATCACAAAGAAAAAGGATAAAAAAAAATATACCCCCACTCACTTCCCATTTTTCACCTTCCAGCATCCCTTTTCGCCTTTATTTTCCTCTCGGCAACCCTTTTGCCTTCAGCCATGACGTGCCCATTCCTAAGCACCATGTTGCACCATGCCACCAGCCCATGCTCCACCATGCTGCACATTACCTCTACACTCTATAAATAGCAGGAGGTTCATTGTTAAAAGGAAGGGGGGGAGAGAAAAAGACAACCAAAAAACCCTAAGCAAAAGACACACCCTAACCCTAAAATCCTCTTTCTTCCAAGGGCTGCAGCCGTCACGCCCTTCAGGGCTGCTGCAGCCCCACCCTCTCATTTTCAGTCCCCATTTTTTCCCCTTCACTCCCTCTCCGGCCAGCAGCCCCACGACCTCTCCTTTCACGCCCTCCCGGCGGCCAGCACATGCATTCCAACCCATTTTCTCTCTTCTTTTCACCTGCTCACAAGCCTCCAGCAACCAGCCATACTCGCACCACAGCAGTAGTCCACGATTTCCCTTCCTCTTCTTTTCCAAGCCATCCACGGTACCCCCACAACCTTCCTTAGCTGCCGCCCTTCTCCCCTGCCTCCAGCCACGGCAGACCCTCTCTCCTGTCAGATTTTAGCTCTGGCCATATGGAAGAGGAAGAATGGACTGGAAGAGAGCAGATCCGAGATGAAGAAGAACCGATCGCTGAGGAAAGAGCCAAGATTTAAAGGACCGAATTGACTGATTTTCCTTGTGTTTGTGTGGTTTTCGGTTTGTTTTGCAAGTCATCGAGACACCCTCGCCGAAGGAAAGAGGAAAGTCGAAGGACAGCCTGAGAAGAAGAAGACCCGATCTGTTGGTTTTAGGAAGAAGCCGAGAACAGATCCAAAAAATTGAAATTGATTTTGTGTTGTGTTGTGCTGCCTTTGTGCGTTTGTTTGTGTTTTCTTTGTTTTTGCAGGTCACCGGAAGGCCATCTCTAGCAAGAGGAAGAAGGGAAGGAGTAGATTTGTCCCCCCCGTAATCACTGTTCACCGGTGGCGCGTGGTTCCACGCTTCGCCAGTGACGGCAACGCGTGGACAGAAGCGCCACCAAGGCCATTGCCTCTGCCACTGCCACTGTTCCTGAGTTGCTTTTTGTATTTTTCTTTTTTGTTTATGTGTTTTATTTGAATTTATTGTATTTGAATTATTATTTGTGGAATGTAATGAGAAAAAGTGAAAAAAGATAATGTGTGTGTGAGTTGTATTTTACTTGTGAAATGTGATGAAAAAGAAAAACGGCAACGCGTGGACAGAAGCGCCACCAAGGCCATTGCCTCTGCCACTGCCACTGTTCCTGAGTTGCTTTTTGTATTTTTCTTTTTTGTTTATGTGTTTTATTTGAATTTATTGTATTTGAATTATTATTTGTGGAATGTAATGAGAAAAAGTGAAAAAAGATAATGTGTGTGTGAGTTGTATTTTACTTGTGAAATGTGATGAAAAAGAAAATGTGTGTGTGTTGTGTTGTGTTTTATTTATTTAATTTTTATGTTGTTTTGTTAAAAAATAACATAACATGAAATATAAAAAAATGTGTTTTCTTTATTAACGGCCAAAATGTTTTTTTTTCAAAAATTTATTTTAGATTTAATAATAAGTTTATTAAATCTTTTAAATTGGCCTAATATTAAATAAATCGCGAAATTAATCCATGAGAATTAGTGGTTAAATTCAGGTAGTAATCGCCGGATTTACTCGTAGGCTAACATTTACAAATTTGTGAATAACCACCAAAATTGTCAGGATTATTCTGAGCGGTGTTCGATTTTTATGAATCGTTCAATCGTGAAATTAATTCATGGGGATTAATGGTTAATTTCGGTTGGTAAATGAAGAAACTACGAGTAGGCTAGCATTTGCATATATGGAAATAATCAATAAAACTCACAAGATATATTTGAGCGGTGACCGATTCTCTTTACAAATCGGAACACTTATACACATAAATATGACCCGTTGAAATATTCAAAATCACATCAAGGTAGACGATGCAGCTTACCTCAGGTAAGACGTACTAGGGGTGCTAATACCTTCCCTGTATGCAACCAGTCCCCTACCCTTGAATCTCTGACCAGACCAGTGCAACCGGGTGTTCCTAGCGACCCTCAACAGCCAGATGGTGACTCCTTCTCAACTCCACTGCGAGAGTCAGGATCCCTCCCGGGACGCCACGCGGCGACGTGCGATAGAATGGCGACTCCACTAGGGATGGTATTTTTTCTAAAAAAATATTGGACTAAGTTTTGAATATTTTGATGTGATTTTTTTGTTTTAATGTGTTTGAATTTTATGTGTGTTTATTTTTCAGTTAAGTTTTTTGTATTTTTATTGTATATGTATATATGTCCATGCATTGTTAATCTTTTGAGTTATATCATGGTGGTTTGCATCTTTTAAGTTAAGTGGGGGACTAGCAGCTTACCTATGACTTGAGTCAAGGTTGAAGTTTGTGTAAACCCCAACTCTTCGCTGAGTGCTTAGACTGGTAGTGATTGGTATACGTACCATTCCATTATCCGCTAATCCCCTATATTACTTTCACGAAGGTGATCACTGGGACAACGAGGGACCCTGATTAGAGACAAAAGTAGCAAAAACTCTTCGCTGAGTGCTTAGACTGATAGTGATTGGTATACGTACCATCCCATTATCTGCTAAGCCCTCATATTGCCTTCACGAAGTTGATCACTGGGACAGCAAGAGACCCTGTTTAGAGACCAAAGTAGCAAACTCACCATTTGTTGTGCAAAGATTAGAACCAATCATTAGGGTGTATGCTCCCTTCATTCTGTTTTGCATTAAGGCAAACCCTTCTCGAACCATCTTGAATTAAAGACTTTTGGGTGACACAGTTGCCATCATTTAAAATTTTCATTGTAGGGTTTAAGCAAAAATCAAATTTTTGTTTATCATACAATTGTTACGAGCGTGTGTCACTCCTTGAAAGGCGAGTCTGTAAAAAAAAAAACATGCATATAGTTTTTGTTTATCATGTAATTATTACGAGCGTGTGTCACTCCTTGAAAGACGAGTCTGTAAAAAAAATGCATATGCATTTCAACATGCATTTTCACAAGTTTTTGTTTACCATGCAATTGTTACGATCACGCGTCCTTCCTCGAAGGTCGAGTCCATAAAAAAAAAAAAACAAGAAACATGCATATACATTTAAACATGCATTCTCACAGTTTTTGTTTAGCATGCAATTGTTACGACCACGTGTCACTCCTTAAAGGGCGAGTTTGTTCAAAAAAAAAAAACTATAAAACCAAAAAAACAAGCATATGCATTTCAACATGCATTCCCATAGTTTTGAAATAGGGGTCCCTCAAATTGCCATCCTCTGAAGGGTCAAGAGTCATTGGACATTTGACATTGCTGAGAAGAACTGACCCCGATACAGAACCATCATTCATGTTTCTTCTGCAAGCCAACAATAGACTTCTCTGCTCTCTAGTGAAATCAGGTGGGACATATGCCCAGATATTATCTGCAAAGTGTTAATGCAATCATTAATAGAGATTGTGGAAAATTCAGGTTTTCTATTGAGGGAGTGCGAGTAGTTCTTTTTCAGAAAGCAAGCATCATTCAAAGAAGTTGTCAGCCTGTTTAGGTATCAATTGATTTCTCTCCTGATCATGTGGAGTTATTGCGGCACCGTCAAATCAGGAAGTTTTATGCCGCACGCACAGAAGACCATGTTATTTTGCGCACAATTTTGTCTGTAAAGCGAAGACAATATCTTGAGTGAGAGGACATAATATGATACTGTTGAATTTGTTCCAGTATCTGAGAGGTCAAAGCATGTGCACTGCAAGATTACATTGTTTGAAGAAGTGAATTATCCGCAAAAAGAGTCTTTTCGTCGTATGATGATTTTTTTATGATTTGCGCACTTTGGTGTTTTGACAACAGTGCTTCCAAGCTTAATTCACTTTTTATGCCCAATGAGGAGCGCGGTGAAGCGCAAAAAAAAAAAAAAAACATTGCCCTCTTTATACGACATAACCTGGACGGCGAAGACAAATAGTTGCGAGAATTTCAGAAATCAAGCATGAATGTTAATTGACAAGAGACAAGCCAAGTTTTGTGGAGGTTGTTATCATTGGCAGTGTTAGCAAAAAATCATCGCGAGCATCAGCATGATCAATGAGCAGCGACAAGACATAAATGATTGTTTGAAAAATCTGAGAAAGGTGTCGCATCGTCAATAATTTTCTTATGGAATCTCATCGGCCATCATTTTGTTCTAGGGTTAAATCATCATTTCATTAAAGCAGGTGTTTTCTTTGTCTTTTTGTTGTTTTGAAATCAAGAGATGTTTAACATGCTTATCTTTGACAAAATATTTTGATCAAACTCCAACATGCAAAATTTAAAGTACCATTTTTGAAAATTAAAAGTATTTTGATTGCAGAATTGACCAAAACTTTTGACATGATGACCAATATCAGATGACCAAACAATTTTTTTGAGCCCATACACAGAGTTTTTGAACCACATCATAGAACCAATCTTTATTAGTATGCATATTAACATGTAATGGATTCGGTAGTTATGGACCCGCGAATCATGACTCTTGCACGTCCAAATCATTACATTGGACGAGGTCAAAATTTATCAGTTAAAACCAACTTTGCTTGAAATGACAAAAGGCAATCTTTGTTTATTTCCTTCACTATTCTTGAAATATATATCCCTTGTTAATCCCAATTTGAGCCTGATATTATATTTCTTTGAAAACACCCTACATGGATCACACCCTCATACTAGGGGCAAATACACTGGGGGCAAACGAGATATTTGTAGTTTGAGGATACAGTGACAACATTAGAATCAACAAAAAAGGGATGTTTAAGAACGAAAACCCAACATTGGAGAACAAGCAAATTGAGGTAGGACATGATAAAAAACCAAGAGTTGATGCTAAGGACAAGTTCAAAAAAAAAAACAAAGAAAGAAATTTGAAAAAAAAAAGAAAAAAAAAAGAATATTGAACTATATCATGTCCGTCGGTATTTGTGGTCGAACCTCATGTGAAAAAAATGTTATTGAGATTATTGAGTCTTCAAGATAAATTATCCATCAAATGAAGATCTTGCAGAATTGTTTTGGTAGACTCTATTGAATGCGACAATAGTTGGGGTAATATTAGATGACAAATAATGTTTTGAGTTTTAGTATTTTCCTCTAAGTTTGAAATTGTCAATGAAAGGAATGACATGGTTGTGGAGATTCTTAGAGCATTGGTGGATTGATAAAAAATCACGTTAAGATAATTAACGTATTTTGATGTGGTATCTTCTACAAAGATAACAAGAGAAAATGAGTTAACAACTAGATGATGGTGATCCTAGGTCTTTGAAACCCTTAAACACCTTTTTGAGCCTATGAATATCCCTTTCTTTTATATCCATGAACCATAGCCTCATTACATGCTTGTAAAAATCCTTCTTGATCAAGCAAGCAATTTTAACTGATAAGTGGCGCTCTCAAAATTTGTTAGAGTTTTTCCATAAGGGTTATAATTTCATGAAAAAGTTGCAAGTTGTTATGCATATTGATAAAGTAAGTACTGAAAAATGAGACAAATTTTTCAACTGAACCTCGGGTCTTTACTCGACACTCTAATTGTTTGAAAACCACAAATTATCACTTCATCATGTAACATCAAATGACATACCCCAAAATCAGAGATTAAAAAAAAACCCCATAAAAAACGATTTCAATCTCACAAGGGGTCAATTTCTGTTTGCAAAAAAATACAAGATAATTACAGGTCTGCATGTATTGAATATCGTGTATTGGATATTTGACCAAACGAATTTGATTTTCAACAAATGACATCTCTTTGATTTTATTTCAATGATTAGACTTTGGATGCACATGATCTTTGAAATTGGTGACTTAATTCCAGAACAAGAAAGATTCAGAGAAAATATTGACCGAATTTGCAGAATCTTTGACATTGACAATTCTCGGTTATCATCAGAAAGCTCAGCAATCAGAGGCCACAGTCTGGATTTTGATATGAATACAAACAATTTCACATCAGCTTGGGGGCAAAGAAACACAGGTAAACAATGATTCAGTGAAATTCATTAATGAGCACCAGCAGATTCAACTCAGGGCATCATTGCTTAGTAGAGTATGATGGTTTAACAAGCTCCAACAATAGTTGAGACTAGCTTCGCAGTTGAAGGGCATCTTCAGATTCTGAAATATCGGCTGACTCGCGGATTTGGTTGTCTCCAAAAAGATGTCGCATAAGTGCATCTTGATAAATGTTGAAGGGTATGCGAGATGCCAAGTTTGACTGAGAAATAATTTGTTTTGAAGACCGTTGACTCAAGGTTCATTTTACTGCATGAAAATGGGAGACAAAAAGAACCTCGTCTATGACAATATTATAATTCTTTGCATGGACCAAGAAGAATTTTTTTTCAGAAGAAATTGAGTCTACGACGGAGAGTTTCAAATTGCATGATTGAGCAATTGCATCAATTCACGGCGCGATTCATCGCATGAATGTGGGTGACGGTATCAT
Source organism: Salix brachista (assembly GCA_009078335.1). Taxonomy (NCBI): domain Eukaryota; kingdom Viridiplantae; phylum Streptophyta; class Magnoliopsida; order Malpighiales; family Salicaceae; genus Salix; species Salix brachista. The sequence goes on along the minus strand of CM018578.1, from coordinate 7,835,493 downwards.
TACATCTCTTCTCTCGAGCTGAGAGAAATTTATTGATGATAACATGGAGCATGCGACGATGAGTTTTGGATGCATTTCTGGACGACTTGACAATTCCATGAAGATTGATGATGACATATGCTGGAAGAAACACCATTCAATAGATGAAAACTCCATGACGGATCGACAACCAAAGAAGAGGTCAGCATTAGCAAGCCTTGCAATGATTGTTAGCAGAACACCCTGCAAACCAAAGAGCGGTATTGAGAGAATCCAAGAAAGTTGATGACTGGTTACACTCTTTCACAATGAATCAAGCGACACTACACTTGGGGGCAAGGTCAGATTTGATAAACAATGAAAGTAGAGATCATCACAGATAGCCGGAATAAGTAGTGCGTTTAAGTTCGGTGGGTGGATGATAACAAAGCTCTGAAGATTAGGCAAAGGCATCCTATGACAATGGAGCATCAGAACAAGAGGGACCTATATTTCTCAGGTAAGTACATGCATCATCATGCATTGCATCCCCATCTTCACCAATTACATCCGGGTAGGTCACCCGTTATAATGAGACCTTCACCTTCATCTTTCACCTGGTCGGTCACCCGTTATAATGAGACCCCATCTTCCATCCGGGTAGGTCACCCAGAACAATGAGACCCTTCTAACTTGGGTAGGTCACCCAGAACAATGAGACCCCTTCTAACATGGGTAGGTCATCCAGAATAATGAGACCCCTGCTAACAATTCTAACTTGGGTAGGTCACCCAGAACAATGAGACCCTTCTAACTTGGGTAGGTCACCCAGAAGAATGAGACCCCTTCTAACATGGGTAGGTCACCCAGAATAATGAGACCCTTACTAACAATTCTAACTTGGGTAGGTCACCTAGAACAATGAGACCCTTCTAACTTGGGTAGGTCACCTAGAACAATGAGACCCCTTCTAGCCCGGGTAGGTCACCCAGAAAAATGAGACCCTTCTAACCACTAACCTGGGTAGGTCACCCAGAAAAATGAGACCCTTTCTAACTGCTAACTCGGGTAGGTCACCCAGAAAAATGAGACCCTTCTAACTATTCTAACCCGGGTAGGTCACCCAGAACAATGAGACCCTTTCTAACTGCTAACCCGGGTAGGTCACCCAGAACAATGAGACCATCTCACCATTCTATTTTTTCTTTACAACGCTTACTATTTAAATCTTTTGCAAGACTTTAGTCGTAAGCATTGTAAAGAAGGGGCATCTGTTGCTACCCAATTTTTGATCCACTTATTTTTATGTTTCAGAAAGAAAAATAAAAAATATAAAAAAAAACATCAAAAAAGACAAAAATCCAAAAAAATCTTGTTATAGGGGAAAAATTGAACAAATTGAGAATTTAACAATCAATGCAGGGAGAAATCACACAAATTGGAAATCAAGGACCAAATTGAAAAGACGCGCAAGCTGAAGGCTGGTTTTGAATTTTGCCTATCAAAAACTCTATAAATAGAGTGGACCATCACAAAGAAAAGAACAAAAAAAAATATACCCCCACTCACTTCCCATTTTTCACTTTCCAGCATCCCTTTTCTCCTTTATTTTCCTCTCGGCAGCCCTTTTGCCTTCAGCCATGTCGTGCCCATTCCTAAGCACCATGTTGCACCATGCCACCAGCCCATGCTCCACCATGCTGCACATTACCTCTACACTCTATAAATAGCAGGAGGTTCATTGTTAAAAGGAAGGGGGGGGGGGAGAAGGGGGGGGGGGGAGAAAAAGACAACCAAAAAACCCTAAGCAAAAGACACACCCTAACCCTAAAAATCCTCTTTCTTCCAAGGGCTGCAGCCATCACGCCCTTCAGGGCTGCTGCAGCCCCACCCTCTCATTTTCAGTCTCCATTTTTTTCCCTTCACTCCCTCTCCGGCTAGCAGCCCCACGACCTCTCCTTTCACGCCCTCCCGGCGGCCAGCACAGGCATTCCAACCCATTTTCTCTCTTCTCTTCACCTGCTCACAAGTCTCCAGCAACCAGCCATACTCGCACCACAGCAGCAGTCCACGATTTCCCTTCCTCTTCCTTTCCAAGCCATCCACGGTACCCCCACAACCTTCCTTAGCTGCCGCCCTTCTCCCCTGCCTCTAGCCTTGGCAGACCCTCTCTCCTGTCAGATTTTAGCTCTGGCCATATGGAAGAGGAAGAATGGACTGGAAGAGAGCAGATCCGAGATGAAGAAGAACCGATCGCTGAGGAAAGAGCAAAGATTTGAAGGACCAAACTAACTGATTTTCCTTGTGTTTGTGTGGTTTTTAGTTTGTTTTGCAGGTCATTGAGACACCCTCGCCGACGAGAAGAAGAGGAAAGTCGAAGGACAGCCTGAGAAGAAGAAGACCGAATCTGTTGATTTTGGGAAGAAGCCGAGAACAACTCCAAAAAATTGAAATTGATTTTGTGTTGTGTTGTGTTGTGCTGCCTTTGTGCGTTTGTTTGTGTTTTCTTTGTTTTTTACAGGTCACCGGAAGGCCATCTCTGGCAAGAGGAAGAAGAGAAGGAGTAGATTTGTCCCCCCCGTAATCACTGTTCACCGGTGGCGCGTGGTTCCACGCTCCGCCAGTGACGGCAACGCGTGGACAGAAGCGCCACCAAGGCCACTGCACTGCTTCTGCCACTGTTCCTGAGTTGCTTTTTGTATTTTTCTTTTTTGTTTATGTGTTTTATTTGAATTTATTGTATTTTAATTATTATTTGTGGAATGTAATGAGAAAAAGTGAAAAAAGATAATGTGTGTGTGAGTTGTATTTTACTTGTGAAATGTGATGAAAAAGAAAATGTGTGTGTGTTGTGTTGTGTTTTATTTATTTAATTTTTATGTTGTTTTGTTAAAAAATAACATAACATGAAATATAAAAAAATGTGTTTTCTTTATTAACGGCCAAAATGTTTTTTTTTCAAAAATTTATTTTAGATTTAATAATAAGTTTATTAAATCTTTTAAATTGGCCTAATATTAAATAAATCGCGAAATTAATCCATGAGAATTAGTGGTTAAATTCAGGTAGTAATCGCCGGATTTACTCGTAGGCTAACATTTACAAATTCGGGAATAACCACCAAAATTGTCAGGATTATTCTGAGCGGTGTTCGATTTTTATGAATCGTTCAATCGTGAAATTAATTCATGGGGATTAAGGGTTAATTTCGGTTGGTAAATGAAGAAACTACGAGTAGGCTAGCATTTGCATATATGGAAATAATCAATAAAACTCACAAGATATATTTGAGCGGTGACCGATTCTCTTTACAAATCGGAACACTTATACACATAAATATGACCCGTTGAAATATTCAAAATCACATCAAGGTAGACGATGCAGCTTACCTCAGGTAAGGCGTACTAGGGGTGCTAATACCTTCCCTGTACGCAACCAGTCCCCTACCCTTGAATCTCTGACCAGACCAGTGCAACCGGGTGTTCCTAGCGACCCTCAATAGCCAGGTGGCGACTCCTTCTCAACTCCACTGCGAGAGTCAGGATCCCTCTCGGGACGCCGCGCGGCGACGTGCGACAACTTATATGAAACTCAAGTATATATTTTCACAAACCATAAGAGTTTTAAGGTACTTGATATCAAAGAAGGTATTAAACATGAGACAAGAGAGGTGGGTGGCTTTCATAAAAGCCTACGAGTGTATTATCGCTTATTATTGTATGAAAGCAAATATGGTAATTGATGCCTTTAGTAAAAAGAATAAGGTTGTAATTGATGGTTTATTAGTTAGAGATAAAGAATAGCTTCTAAAGAATTATGGCTTAAGTATAATACATGATGAGTAAAGCTTCTAAAGAATTATAGCTTAAGTATAATACATGATGAGTAAAGGAGTTTCACCAGTTGATTTTTTTGAGATTGTTTGATAGGACTGTTGCGACGATGATTTGTCACGCTTCACGCCCCGCCATCCCCTGTTGAGGAGACAACGGCGCACGGTAAAAAAGGGTGCGTTTTATAGTCGTAAAAATTACAACTATAAATATCATGAGTCACCACCTAGAATTAAGGTCACTAGGAACCTATTGGTTTGCGAGAGTCTAGGTAAGGGGACTTGTTATGTAAGGGGAAGACATATCACCCTAGTGCACCCTACCTAAGATAAGCTGCTTTATTGTTTGATTGTTTTTCCGAAGTCATTTTTATTGGTTTTTTTCTAAGGTTCAACGTAGATCTCTCTTCGTGAGAGAGTCTCTACCTCATTGAAAGTTAAAAGCCTAACCTTTCTAGCGTTTGGAAATTTCCACAGCATAAAAAAATGTTTTTCCTAAGTCATTTTTATTGGTCTTTTTCTAAGGTTCAACGTAGATCTCTCTTCGTGAGAGAGTCTCTACCTCATTAGAAGTTAAAAACCTAAGCTTTCTACTATTTGGAAATTTCCACACTGCATAATTTTTTTTATTCGCGGGTGTACTTTACAATGTAATTTTACACTCTAATAGATAAACAAAATAATTATTATTTTTTGATATTTTGGTCTAATTCCTATGGATAACCATAAACTAGTTACGATATCCAATTTTGTTTCAAAATATGAGAAAAATGCAACATATTGTTTTTACAAAAATATGATGGGAAAAACCTTGAAATCCGGCCGTATGCACGAAAACAACACATTTTTATATATTTTAAAATTTTGTATTTTCATATTTTTATATATTTTTTGCTATTTTTAAAAGAAAATAAAGACAATAATAAAATAATGCTATGGGCTAGCTGTCCAGCCCTGATGGGCCAACAAGCCTGTCATTTGGTGGGCTAGATTGTCCAGCCCTGATGGGCAGAGAGGCCCATCATTTGGGGCTGGGCGTCCAGACTAGTGGGCCGATCGGCCCACCCACTTTGGTGGAAGGACTAGGAATAGAACCGGCCAGCCGACCCACTGTTCCTTACGTGAACAGTGGGCAACGGGGGAGTGAATTAATTCACTCCCCAGCACGAAGTCGATGAACAAATTCCCTATCCTTAATGGTGATATAGACTTCGATTATAATGATGTTCAAGGGAGTGAAAAAACTCTAAGGATATGATAATTGGTCATGGAATGAAATTTTTTGATTGTTTCTTGAGGTTGGGTTTTGAATAGGTCTATTAGGTTGTCTATCCTTATTAAAACAAAAAGATAAGTGTCGTAACATATTTTCCTTTTTCACCCATATATGATTCTCCATTACTTTACATTGAACAAAATTTTATTAAGTAGGGCATAAGAGTCTTTCTGTATTCACATTTATGGATTCATCATCTGATTGACTAGCTCTAAAGAGCTCATTTGAACTCCGCTTGTAGAGTATACTCGTATTAAAACATGACACCAATTTAGCATAGAGATCTCTAAACCCTTCAATAAAGCTTGATTTCAAGTTGTTAGTGTTGAACACTAAGTGTTCTGGTCTAACTCAAAGCTAAAATATTGGAAGCGTGACAGTGAAGCTAAAGCTTTACAACAAGAAAAACGTGGAATTGCAACTCTGTCTCTTTCATTAGGATAAGTTCAACTTAAATAGGAATACAAATAACAGATAAGTAGAAAAATATGCAGCATCTAACCCATGACTAACTGTCACCTAGTCAGCTGGGATTTTCCTAAAGAATAGGTAAACAATTGACTGGTTCCTGACAAATAGGAACTTATTAGAATACAGAGTAAAACAAATAAAAACAATGAACATTTAACACCCTCCCTTAAACTGATTGCTGCAAAGAAACAGTTTAAGATGATACTACTATGGAGATTTCATCATAGCAGTTTTATTAAACAAACAAACATAGCTGCTGTCATCAATTTCCTTGCTCAAGAACCTGAAATGAACACATTCCAAGTAAATTACGCAGCTTTTCAAATGCATCCAACTTTAGTGCCTTTGTCATTATGTCTGCAATTTGATCTTCACTTCGGCAGTAAACCAACTCGATGATTCCTTCATTTGAAAGATCACGAAGGAAATGATATCGCACATCTATGTGCTTGCTTCTCCCGTGAAGGACTGGATTTTTAGAAAGCTTGATTGCTGAGCTGCTGTCACAGTGAATTATTGTAGGATCATGTTGCTGAAAATGCAGATCATCAAGAATTCTTCTCAGCCATATTGCTTGACATGCTGATGTTGCTGCGGCTATGAACTCTGCTTCGGTTGTAGATAGAGTGACCACCTGCTGTTTTCTTGAAGACCAAGACACAGCACCTGAATTCATCATGAACACGCTTCCTGAAGTGCTCCTCCTGTCGTCTAAATCACCTGCGTAGTTGCTGTCAGCATAGCCAATGAGTCTTGAAGCTTCTCCTTTCTTATAGTGTATACCGAAATCAGTTGTTCCCTGTAAATAACGAAACACTCTCTTCGCAGCTTGGGAATGCAAAATTGTTGGTGATTCCATGTACCTGCTAAGAAGACTCACTGCACACATAACATCCGGCCTAGTAGCTGTTAAGTACATTAAGCTCCCCACCATTTGTTTGTAATAGGTGCTGTCGATTCTTTGTCCATCAAGATCCTTATGTAGCTTCAGTCCTGGTTCAATTGGATTCTTGACTGGATTGCAATCTTGATAATGAAATCTTTCCAAGATCTCTTTTGCATATTTCTTTTGTGTAATGAAGATTCCGTTTGTTGATTGCATAACTTCAATTCCAAGGAAATAACGCATCATACCCAAATCAGTCATCTCGAATTCAGCTTTCATGGAGTCCTTGAATTCTTGAAGCAAAATCGCATCATTCCCAGTGTAAATAAGGTCATCCACGTATAAACACACAAACAAGAATTTACCTCCATCTGCAGTTTTAACAAATAAAGTGTGTTCATGTGGGCATTTTCTGAAACCTGCCTTAGTGAAGAACGCATCTATACGACTGTACCAAGCTCTAGGAGCTTGTTTCAGTCCGTATAAGGCTTTGTTCAGCTTGTAAACTTGCTCCTCATATCCTTGCTTCACGTATCCAGAGGGCTGATCAACATAAACTTGTTCTTCCAAGTCCCCATTCAAGAAAGCAGACTTTACGTCCATCTGCAAAATAGGCCAAGTGTGCTGTGCTGCCAATGAAATTACAAGACGAATGGTGTCATGTCTGACTACTGGGGCAAATACCTCATCATAATCGATGCCATGCTGCTGTTTGTAGCCCTTTACCACTAGACGAGCCTTGTGCTTGTCAATCTCCCCATTCTCATTTAACTTGGTCTTATAGACCCACTTGACGCCAATGGTTTTCTGTCCTCTTGGAAGATCCACAAGTTTCCAGGTGTTGTTTTTGTTAATGGCATGAATCTCTGTGTCCATGGCTCTTCTCCATTTCTCCTCTTTTACTGCATCTTCAAATTTTATAGGATCAGAACCTGCAAATAAAGCAAATTGGGCAAAGGTATCTTCATCAGAAAATTCGTTTCCATTGACATAGTCATTCATCCATGCAGGGGCTGTTCTTTGCCGTTGAGGTATGTTGGATGTCCCTTCACCGTGTGGAACAATGGTTCCTTCATTTGCAATAGGAGTTTGCAGCTGCTCTTCTGTTTGAATTTCACATTCAGGTGGCTGAATGTGAGATTCAATTCTGCGATCACCAATAAAATCACCTTCTCCTCCGTAGCTCGCATCTTCATATAGATCAGAATCTTGAAACAGGTTTGCATCTGTTTTCTTCCAATCCCATGTGTTTTCTTCATCGAATTGGACATCACGGCTGATGACTATGGTTTTAGTGATTGGATTAAAAAGCTTGTAAGCTTTTGATTCCTCACTAACTCCAAGAAATACACACTTCACTGCCTTGTCATCCAGCTTTGTTCGTTTGGCATCTGGAACATGTGCATATGCTATGCAACCAAAGATTCTGAAGTGATCAACTGTAGGCTTAGATCCACACCAGGCTTCTGTTGGTGTAATGTTCTTTACAGCAAACGTAGGGCAACGATTCAATATATGAACACTCCATTTAACTGCTTCAGGCCAGAAATTCTTTGGCATTTTTCCCTTCAATAACATACTACGAACCATGTTCATAATTGTACGATTTCTTCGTTCCGCCACCCCATTCTGTTGTGGTGAATATGCTGCTGTAAGTTGCCTTTTTATTCCATGCATTTCACAGAAATTCACAAATTCATGTGAAGTAAATTCACCACCACGATCTGTTCTAAGGATTTTAATGGGATTACCACATTCCTTTTCAACATGAGATTTAAATTTCTTGAACACAGTAAAAGCTTCAGACTTATCATGCAAGAAGTAAACCCATGTCTTTCGACTGCAATCATCTATAAAGGAGATAAAATACCTCTTGTTGCCATTTGAGGTTGGATTAATTGGTCCACAGATGTCCGAGTGAACCAAATGAAGTGTTTCTTCAGCTCGCCAGGCTTTTCCTTTTGGAAAGGAATCTCGAGGTTGTTTCCCCACAACACATTCTTCACATAATTCAGTAGGACAAGTGATTTTTGGAAGCCCAGTCACCATATTTTTTTTTTGCAATGTCTTCAAGCCATCGAAATTTAGATGCCCATAACGAAAATGCCATAACCAAGTTGAGTCATGCATTTTCGTTGTAAAACAGGCTTGAATTTGATCCTTCATGTATAATGGAAACATTCGATTGCTTGTCATTCTTGCTTCAGCAATTACTCCCTTCTCTGGATGATGTATTTTGCAACAACCTGCTGCAATGATTATTGTATATCCCTTCTCTTGCAATTGTCCCATGCTAATCAAATTACTCTTCAATTCTGGAATGTAGAAGACACTGGATATTGTCTGCACTGTGTTGTCTTTTGCATGAAATCTCACATTTCCCTTTCCCATGACAGTAATGAACATGCCATTTCCAAGCTTTACTGTGTCTTTGTAATTTTCATCCAAACAAGAAAATAATTCCTTGTTTCCACACATGTGGTTGCTGCACCCTGAATCCAAATACCATTTGTCTGATTTGGATTCTTCTTCTTCAAGAAATGCCATTAAAAGCATTTCTTCTTCGGTTTCAGCTTCTACAAGATTCACCTTCTCTTCCTTATCTGTGCACTCATACTGATAATGCCCATACCTGTGACAATTATAGCATTGAACTCGTGATTTGTCAAATGGTTTTTGATCAAAACCACGACCTCTTCCACCACGTCCCGTACCTCCTCTGCCCCAGCTGCGACCTCTTCCATATCCCCGTGAAGGTGCTCCACCATTCATTGATACTTTCAGAACCTGTTCCTCAGGAATAATGCTCACCATCCGTTGCTCATGCAGCAGCAATGAGCTTTGTAGCTCATCAATCGAGAGTTCTTCAATGTTGTGTGATTCTTCAATGGAGCAGACTACATAGTTGAATTTTGCAGACATTGATCGAAGAATTTTCTCAATTATCGTTACATCCTCCATTTTATCACCATGGATTCGCATCCTATTTGCAATTGCAAGGGTGCGTGAAAAATAACCATCGACTGACTCCCCAGTATTCATGTGGAGAATTTCAAACTCTTTGCGAAGAGTTTGAAGCTGCGCCCTCTTCACTCTTGTTGACCCTTGATACTTCTTCTTCATTGAGTCCCAAATCTGCTTGGATGTGTTCTTGTGGAGAATGGTCTCTAAAATCCCCCGATCAATTGCTTGGAACAAGTAATTTTTTGCTTTAAGATCCTTCAGTTTCTGATCTTCAATAATTTTGGTTTGCGCGTCTGTCAGCACACTTCCAACTGTTGGTTCATTGATTCCTTGTTCCACAAGACTCCAATACTCCTTGGACTTCAAGAAATTTTCCATTAGCATACTCCAATGGTCATAATGACCATCAAAGCGTGGGATTGCAGGTTGCACGTAATTATTTTCTGATGCCATGTTCTCTGCTGCAGCAAGAGGCACAAAAGATTCACAAACTCACTGTCTCTCTTTTCCCAGTGTTTCCCAGTGTTTCTCTCAATCTCACGATCTCTCGTTTCTCTCAATCTCACGTAATTATTCTTCCCTGTGTTTCCCTTAACTTTCTGATTTGTCACACTCTCACAGAACCTGGCTCTGATACCACTTGTTGAACACTAAGTGTTCTGGTCTAACTCAAAGCTAAAATATTGGAAGCGTGACAGTGAAGCTAAAGCTTTACAACAAGAAAAACGTGGAATTGCAACTCTGTCTCTTTCATTAGGATAAGTTCAACTTAAATAGGAATACAAATAACAGATAAGTAGAAAAATATGCAGCATCTAACCCATGACTAACTGTCACCTAGTCAGCTGGGATTTTCCTAAAGAATAGGTAAACAATTGACTGGTTCCTGACAAATAGGAACTTATTAGAATACAGAGTAAAACAAATAAAAACAATGAACATTTAACAGTTAGACCAAACATACATAAACCTTGTAAAGGTTGTAAGGAGTAACTTGCACTTCGTGTCACTATCTTGAATCACCAATCCTAAGCTACTACACATTTTATATGTTTTTTTTTTTTTAAGATTGGCAAGACCATCATAGTTATCTAAACTTATTTTTATAGAGATACCCATCAAGTATTGTATGCATTAAATTTTAGTAATTGTTGAATTGTGATAAAAAAATAAAATAAAAAAAGCAGTTATTGAAGATTACAAGGTTATTTAATTGTCATCCGAATATTTTTTCTTGTCCAATTCCAAGAAATTACAAAAATGGTTGATAAAAAGGTTTGTACTTGGTTCAATCGAATCGAGAAATCCATATAAAAAAACAAATTGCAGTTCTTTGCTGTGATGATTAGAATAGACGATGGATAATATAAATAAAAAGATTCATTAATGGCATCAGGAAATAAACAAAGCAATTTCTTCGTCTGGAAAAAAAAAAAATCAATTCAAGCAAAGACAAAATCCACATGCTGCAACAACCGACTGAACATGTGTTCTGATGAGCTTGAGTTATTTGACTTTTTTACGTGGCAAATAATTATTGGTGCACAAAAAGACAACGGCAACTTGCTCAATGTATCTGGACTTCTTAATTCAAAAAAGAAACGTAACGCATCAATTTATTAGTGTCTTATATATGTTTTTTTTTAAATATTTTTATTTAAAAATATATTAAAATAATTTATTTTTATCAATAAAATATTAAAATATCTTTTTTTTTTCTTACAAAAAAATTGCCACTAAGAAAGCTTTGAAGAGGAGTAAAAAGAATACCCTATAAACTATGAGTCAACTACGTGTCAATTTTAAACATCATAAGGATATATGTAAATTATTGTATTCCAAATTAAGCTATTTATATTTGTAAATTTCCAAATAATTTGATGCTATTGATTCAAAATCTTTATATTTTTGAAAAAAATAGTAAGGATATGTGCTAAATTCAAAAAAACAATTTAGTGCTTGTTTGATAGTATAGTTGAGATTATTTATAAAAGAGTTTTTTTGTTTAAAAATACATCAAAATAATATTTTTTATTTTTTAAAAATTAATCTTAATTTATTTTTTTTAAAATACTTTTGAGACGCAATGCCAAATATCTAGCATGAAATCAACCACATCAAATGATGTTAACAATGAACATGTTGGAATAAAAAAAAAGATGGGAAACACTTTGAAGTTTACAATTTGATATAATATGACTAATTTTAAACAATAAGATAACATATATGTGGATTGCAAAGATGGGAAACACTTTGAACTCTACATTTGGCATCTGAATTTGTTAAAATTGTTAAGGATGATGTCATGTTTTGTTTTTTCTATTTTTTAGCCTCTATAGTTTCTATTTTTGACATACCAATGCATCATCTTACGAAGTGACACAGTCTGACTCTAGAAGATAATTCAAAATTTAAATTGAAAAACATATATTATGCAATAATTTATATAGTTATGTCATCTTGTCCATATTTGTTAAAGAATGAATTCCCACTCATCCAATTGGGAGGAGAGGATTTATTGATTAATGATTAGGGGAAGAATCCTTACAAAAAAATAAAATAAAATATATCTAATACATATACATATAAAATAGCAAATTCCTTCATCCAAAAAACAAAATTGGAATCTCAATATATTCATTAACAAAATTATCCTAAAACATTATTGACAATCTGAGAACACCAGATGATATAAACACTGACTTGTGACTGTTTTGCTGTTTAGCAGCAGCACTCATCACAAACTCAAAAGAAAGCCAGCACCAACCAATTTCAAGATTGAACCTTTACTGGATTTTTTCACTAATACCGGTGTAGAAGAAAACACAAAGGTAATCATTCACATGTCTCGATGATTATTTAAATTTGAATACAATAACTGTCCCCCCCCCCCCCCCCTGCAAAACTGTTCATGGTTATCTTCATATGCTGACAGTTAATCTTCGGATTTGTCCATTTTGGATAAAAAGAAAAGATGAAGAGGGGGAAAAAAAGTGAAGAAGAAGAGAGCCATTTTTGTTTTTGCTATATTTTGTCAGATATTAAAGGGGGTATTGAGGATTCCAGTGTGTGTCAACTTGGGGGAGCCTTTTTCAATCCAAGCTGTTTTTTTTTTTTTTTTGTGTAAGCAAGTTGCTGTTATTGAAGATGGGACCACTTGACCCGTTCTGCTCATGGATGGACCCTTCCTAACATGATTTTTTTTCTCAGGGGAACCCATCCACATCATTCATAATTTCTTTGGTTGCCCTTTGTAAATTTCTTTCCTTTTTCAGGCTATTTTCTTGAGTCATTTTTTTTTTTTGCTTTCATGGGTTTTTTCTTATGGTTTATCCGATTTCCGGATACTCCCAATTTTTGTGCTTACCAGCTCTTAATTCTGTTTTATTGGACATGTGGGTTCTGCCAAAAAAGCATAGTAGATGTTGCAAAGTTATCAGCTTTTGTTAGTTTCTAAGGGAAGTTCAAGAATCCACAGTGATATAGAGAAGGAGGTGGGGGAGAAGTACGATTTTGCAGTGCAAAGGTTAGTTTTTTTTCTTCTTTCGCCCCCTTTAATCCCCCCTCATCGTTTATTGTTTCTCACACTTAATTAGCACCAGTTTTGAAAGTAAAGTTTTGAGCGTTAGTTGCAATGTCAAAATCTTATGAAACTGAGTTGTAGGTAGTCTTTCATTTTATGGTGTTTTGAACAGTTACTGAGTTTGGAGTGTGAGAAAAGAAGGAATCTGCAGTTAGGTTTTTTTCCTTTAAGCCATGAAACCAAGAGTTGGAAAAAAGAAATCCTTGATTACTGGTTGTTTTACTTTAATGAAAGTTTGTCTTTCCCCAGGTGGGTAATTGATTCCTGGCTTATCACTTGAAGGTTTTACTGTTTTTGGTGCTTCATTGACAAACATGATAGCAAAGAAAGTCCAAGAGGAGTGATTATGCTGAGGGTTCTGAATTTAGGAAAAAAAAAGACTTTTTTTATTTTATTACATATATATTGTTTTTTATATAGATTGATTTGAGTATCTCCTCACTATCGAGACCCAAATGGGATGTAATGGCTTTTTTCCTACTTCAAAACTTTCTGCTGTATTTGTTTGCCCTTCTTCATTTGGTTTGAAAGTTTCTACTATGGATCCAAATCATACTATTTAGTTTCTTTGGAAAAAAAAAACAGAGAGTTAGGAGGTTGAAGCCAATATAGACTGTAAAATTTGAGGATAAAAATAGCAGTGCTATGGAATGATAAATTCTCCGTGGGCCTTTGCAGTTAAAACTGTTGTTGTCAAGTGGGGCACACAGTTTACTTTTTGTTGGAATTAGAAATGGCCTTGTGAATTCTCTTATTATTCACTGTAGGCTTCTGGGTTATTCTTCTTTGTTTGGTTTCTTCATTGTCTCTTTCATATCTCACTGTCTAGTACCCTAATTACCATTTACCCTTAAATTCACGGTGGCATAATTTCTGAATATTTTTATTTGCTGCTATTTATTGTATCTTTTTGAATTAGTGATTTTTCAGATATTTCTCGTGGTCTAACCAAACTTTGATGCCCTTTCATTTATCAGCAGGTCAGTAATTCACAAGAGTCCAAGTTTTTGAATTGCAGAGCAAATCACCATTGAACTCTTCACATACTCCACTGGGCCTGTGTGGTTTTTATTGGAGGTGAACTCCGCTTCAGCTTTCTTGGCCTTTTCCAGTGTTTATCTTTTTTTCTCCTCTTTCTTTCCTCAGTAGCTTTACATATCCTGCTTTCCATAATTATAGTCTACTGTCAATCTGGTTGTTAGTGATACCATATACAGAAATAATTTAGATCCAACCTTCAAGAAAAATCCATGGTTTTGGTGACTGGCTTATAGGCTGGCCTAGATTCTGGAGCTATTTTGTATATATCTTTTCCTCATCTCGCGAGTGATATCAGCTTTTGATAATTCAGAGAAGGTTAGATGTCTGTAGATGAAGGAGGCAGTGGGTCTCTGTGGACTAGAGAACAAGATAAGGCATTCGAGAATGCCCTTGCTACTTATCCTGAAGATTCTTCAGATCGGTGGGAGAAAATTGCAGCTGATGTACCTGGTAAAACTCTAGAAGAGATTAAACATCACTATGAGCTTCTGGTTGAGGATATTAGCCAGATTGAAGCTGGCTGTGTGCCTTTACCATGTTATAGTTCTTCTCCAGAAGGTTCAACAGGCCATGCTGGTGATGAAGGAACTGGAAAGAAGGGTGGTCACTTAGGACATCACAATAGCGAGTCCAATCATGGTAGTAAAGCTTCAAGGTCAGATCAGGAGCGCCGTAAGGGGATTGCTTGGACTGAGGATGAGCACAGGTAAATTATCATTTTATTTATCCTCAAATCAAGGTATCCTGGCAGTTATTGTTGATAGAGTTGTTTCAAGCTTTGATTTTCTTTTGACTTTGCTCAAATTATTTCACTACGCATTTTCTGCTGAACATACCCTAGGGCCTGGTAATCAGTGATCAAATCTGTAGGTTTTGGAAATCTTGAGACGATAGAAAGTGAGTGAATAAGAGGTGATTTCAAAACCATGAGAGAAGTATTTGTTACACTTGCTACCAAAATCTTTCACCATTGTGCTAGTTTGGGATCTGAACTGGATTTCCAAGACTTTTAGGATGTACTATCCCCTTTCATTCTCTTTTATGCTAGTGTATTCCTGATTGAATTGTGTTCAGCCTCATATTTTTCTTTGGATTATTTGTTTCAAAACAGCTAGTACATAGTTTTTTACCCACAACAGTTGTAGATGCTGGTCTAGGGATTGGGAGGATGAAATGTCCTCAATGTTGTGGGAGGATGAAATGATGTGATTCTTAATCTAAAGCTAAAGATTCAATAAAAGTAATTGAATTGAATTGCTAGAAACCGTGTTATGTAGACTCAGTTGTCAGAGAATAGCTAAGATGACAGGACAGATTTTCTAGAAAGTTGTTCCAGTAGACAAGCACCGTAATGTTCAAGCATGTGAATGGAAGCTTGAAATTGATGTATAAAGTAGAATCTTTTCTTGGTGCATCATTGCTTGGAATAGGGTTCTGGTTTGCTTCTATGTATTCTCTTCCATTGCAATAATAGTAATATTGAAGAAGAGTGGAAGAAAGATTTATTTTGTTTGGTTGATTGAGCTACTCTGTTGACCAAGATGATGACAGAATTTCACTTTAAATTTGGAGATTTAGAATGCTCTCTCTCTTACATAGCCTAGCCGTAATACAACTATTTCTCTTCAAACAATATGTTTTTCTATCTAAAACAGAAAAGTACAATATTAATGTCTCAAGTTTCTTCCTTGCTTACAGTTCAAAGCCTTGGAGTTGGATGAACATTAAACTTGTATCTCATTTGCTTAGGCAACCCTCTCCTCTGATTTGGCTCCACCTTAGAGTTGGATAAATTCTCAAACCATTAATCAAGGGGAGACTATTCAAATGAGATATGAACGTGTTCAATATTTCAAGAAGATTTAATACTTGTAAACTTGTTTGGAAGCACTAAATTACATCCCAGAATGCGTCATTAACATCTTTTATATTCCTTTATGCATTCTGGATGTTTTATTTGTTTGAACCCTATGACCTTTAGGCTTTAGCGATGAGGTTGGAAATTCTAAAGATTTGTAAAAATTAGTTTGGTTTCTAAAGATTTGTAAAAATTAGTCTGGTTTCTGCCATTGCTTCCAGATGGCACTAGATGCATTTGGGTAAATTTATTTTATTCTTCCATGGGGGAAATCAGAAAAAATCCTGTACATTTCGTCGCAAATTAATGGAGCTTGGTTGTCATAGCCATTTCACTTCTTTTCTTCTATCTCTCGGAAAGATCACCACTGAGATATTTTTTATCAAGTAGCGAAGACTGTTACCAAGATGATAGGGGATGGCCAAAGCAATGGTCTCGTGGCTAGTAGTGGCACTATTTGTACGTGTTTTGGCCGTGTTTGATTTGTTCAGGTGGGGTCGTTACAGGGATTTTTTGCATTTGGTCCCTGTGTTAGGTCAAAATGGACCTGAATTGCTGGCTCTGTGGTGTTTTGAAGCTGTTATATTAAGCTCTAGCTTCTGTTACAGGATTTTTTGGTTTCTTCATCCTTTGTCTTGTCAGTTTCTCTCAAATTGCCACTCAAAAGCCTAGATCTATGGATTATTGCAACCGTTCCTTGTTGAAAGTCTTTCCTCTGTGAATAATGAGACTAGTAGAGCTTAAATTTTGTTGCCTCTTTGTTACAGAATAAGGGAGTCTTGTAACAACAAATGGAAAGATTGATTGAAGAATACCGTTGCATAAATTTGCACACATTTAGAAGTCAAAGCCCAGTAAGATGATTCCATAGAAGGTTTTAGTGGGATTGCTTTCTTTCTTTCTTTCTTTCTTTCTTTCCACCACCTCTCTTCCAGAGGCCTTTGAAGCGAAGCTAATTTCAATTGCTCATTTTCCTTTTGATTATGGCCTCTTTATGACTGTTATTAAAGGTTTGGAAAAAAAATCTAACAACGTAATTCGAACCCCACCACCTCCCTCAACACAGACAGACATGACAAAAGGCATACTCTCTCACCCTGTATGTTTGCAGTGGAATTTTCCTGCTTGATGCTACACATAATTAGTGGAAGGTGTGAGTTTGTATTATGAACTTTTGCTAAGAGGCTATGATTGTATGTTTTTTTGATTTGTAAAATGTTTAATGTCTTATTGAAGGATGTGCTGTGTTTTCCTCAGTTCTCTTCTGTGGCGATGTGCATACTCTTTCAATTAACACTCTTAGCAAGAACCTATTAGCATGGCATATTAGAATTCTGCTGGTGGTATTGACTTCTGTAACCTTCTGACAAACAGATTATTTCTCCTTGGTTTGGACAAATATGGGAAGGGTGATTGGCGAAGTATATCAAGAAACTTTGTGGTGACAAGAACACCTACACAAGTAGCAAGCCATGCCCAAAAATACTTTATTCGTCTTAACTCAATGAACAAAGATAGGAGGCGCTCCAGCATTCATGATATCACCAGTGTTGGCAATGGAGACATTGCAACACCTCAAGGACCGATAACTGGTCAAACAAATGGTTCTGCCGTGGCAGGGTCCTCAGGCAAAGCGGCTGAACAACCTCCCCCGCACCCAGCTGGTCCCCCAGGAGTTGGTATATATGGTCCTCCAACTATAGGCCAGCCTATAGGAGGCCCTCTCGTTTCAGCAGTTGGCACCCCGGTGAATCTTTCAGCATCAGCGCACATGGCTTATGGTGTTAGAGCCTCGGTGACAGGAGCAATGGTTCCTGGTGCACCGATGAACATGGGTCCTATGACTTATCCAATGCCGCCTACAACCACTCATCGGTAAACATACGTGGGCGGCTTCAAATGTACAAAAGATTTTCGCATGTTTTCATGTTGGGTTACTGAGTTATCCTGAATAAGGTTCTGCGCTTCTGCTTATTTGCAGGCGAAAGTTGTCTAATGTCATTTTGTTTATTCTGGTGACACTCTCAAATAAGCCTTAGGGAGAGAAGACTATAGACATCTGTATAGGCAGCAGCTGTGGAAAATATGGCAGCATTTCTGGGGGTAGGACAGCATTTTATAAATCTTTTGTAGTTTTTACATTACAAACTTAGACTTGTAGAAGTAGTCAATTGATGTATTTTTTATTTTCTTTTATGGCCGAAGTTGTAAAGAACCCATATGAGACACCATAATGCTGTACCTTGCAATTAATTTCTTTTTAATTTTAATTGCTTATTTGGTTCAGTGTAATCAAATCTTTGCTTCAGTAGCCAGTGTTACTATGGCACATGGGCATAGCCATGTATTTTGTTAATGTGTGTATTCCTAGGAAAACACAAATGATCTGAAGTCAGAATGGCTCTGTTTCTCGTACATTTTAGAAAACTTTTTTCTTTTTCACAATCATTTTCTTTAATTTTTCAAGAGGTTGAAACGATAGGGGATGAAATTAACAGTTAAATAAATACAATTGAAAGAGGAAAAATCAGCTAATAAGTCTAAGAAAAGGAGAGGAAAAAAAGAAAAGAAATAGAAGAAAAAATATTTGCCAAAGCCTGGAATGGAAGCCTCTGCCGAGACACTTCTATAAACACAAAAAAGATTGTTTTTTAAGGATAGAGGAAACCCTATATGCTAAACTATTGTGATGGATCCTCCTACATGTTGGTGTGTGTCTTATACGTCTCATTTTTTTTTATCCTCTATGTTCAATTTAGTCCCTAATTATAACAACTCTTTAATCGAGTCTTCAACTTCACCCCACCTTATCCCAATATCACCTCTTTCAATTTGGTCAATGATCATCTAATAACTCTTCAATCTATACCCTAATTTCATTTGACCCAAGCTCAATAAAGGCCTAATCGGGAAAAGAATAAGGTCTATAGAAAGAAAGAGACAATTGAGCAATCAAGTTAGTATATTGTCGTTATGTCCTTGAATCAAGTTGCGGATTTTGTGGTTAACCTGAGTTAATTAAGGGTAATTCAATATATTGTCTTTTTAATATTAAAAAATATAATTTTGATCTTTTTTAAATTGATCCATGTTTTTTTCAATCATCAAAAGTGCTTTTGGCCTCACCAATTGATTGGGTTATGTCATGTTAACTTTGACATAGTTTAATTTAAAGTTTAGGCAAGAAGAGCAATTGGGTTAGGAGGTTTTAACGTTTACCTTATGGGGTTTAGTTTAAATACCTTAGACTATACTTCACAATGTAATTTTATATTTTCAAATATTAAAGTCTACAACTAATCCTAAAACTCCATATAAAAAATTAATTATTTTAGGATTTTAACCATAATAGATAATCATAAATTGATTATAATATCCCTTTTATATTTTAAAACATAAGAAAAGGTGATTTATCCTTTTTTATATAGAAAATATGCAAGAAAAACCTTTAGGATTTGACCGAATGCATAAATACAAAAAATATTTTTGTATTTTTTGAATTGTGGGAGTTTTTAATTTGTTTTTTATATTTCAAAGAAAATCAAGTATTTTTTAATATCAGGTCCATATCTTACAATGTAATTTTATAGCCCAATATTAAGTGATATTCTTGAAGTAAAAAGCAGTTTTATAGTTTTTGAAATAAGGTTTTTTGGAATTGTGGAGAAAAAAATAGATTATTTTTAATATAAGGTTCGTATCGTACAATGTAAGTATACAACCCAATATTAAAAAAAAATACTGAAAAAATATGCGAAGGACTCACAAATATTTTTTAAACAATCCTCGAATTTTGTATTTTTTTTAAATTTTTTTTAAGGGTCTGTTTGGTTAGACACACATATAAAAAAAAATTAAAACTAAATCCCTTAAGTAGATAAACTTACATTTAAATACTTGAATGACTATTTTCCTAAAATAGAGAAATAACCTTGCATGAAATCTTTAATATTTAACTTAGAGAAGCTAAATTGCTTAAATAAAAACTTGGATGTCGATTTTAATCTTTGAGTTTGCATCAAATAGACTTCTTTAACTCAAGATATGCATGTCGTAATAGCCGAAGGTCAACACTGTCAAAATGCAAGATTTGACTTTGAAGACTGAGATTGCCATGATTTTTCTTTATTTATTTTTCTTGCCATATATTTCTAGAAAAATATGGATGTTAACTTTTTAATGTCACTAGAAACACTTCATTCTGACATTTATAGCTCAAGCTCTGCACAAAACATTGACTACAATTACCTCTAATGTACTCCTTTTTGAATCTTCATCCAAAAATACCTTTCAAACATATAACAAAGAATATCAAGATATTTTATATATAAAACATACACAAAACACTAGGTAATATGAATAAAATTATCAAATGAATAATATTTTTTCACCTATTGAATTTATTCAATTGCTTTCGTATTTACTTCTATTATTTTCTTACTAAAACTTTTTTGGTTATAATAAACAAAGTTATAAGCACAACCAGGTATGATATGAGATCAAATATATTAATATACTTGTCTCTTAATTTTGTTTTTCTAGTTTAGTCTTTATTTACCTTTAATAACTTTTTTTTTTAATTATCGCACACAATATTCTCTATTGCATTTAATGCATGCACAAGTTTTTAAATTTATAAGTAGTATTTTTCCTGTCAAAAACACATTAAAAAATCTACATGTTATTGTTTTTACAGGAAAAAAGGGGGTCATATGGGTAGTTCTGTATTCCTGGGGCCATTACACATGGAGGAATACAAGTATTTCGGGTGAGTCCAACTTAATTAATTTAGGAAGCATTGAAAGTATATACCACATAGCCTTGTTGAGTAAAATTATTCCTGGGGCCATTTAAATGTTTATGCTGTCAAGCTACCGTGGATCGGATAAAGAAAGGACTTGTTACCCCTGTCAAGGACCAAGGACAGTGTGTTGAGTTCCTATCCTAGTGACAGTGATATTGAGATATTGCCAGGAGATGCTTTCTACCATATCTTTCTTGAGTGTTGTATCAGAATAATGGCTGTTTTCGGCAGTGGCAGCCATGGAAGGAGTCAATCAGATAACAGCTGGTAAATTGATCACCCATTAACAGCAAGAGGTTGCGACACTAAGAGTGAGGATCAAGGTTGCAGTGGTGGTTTGGTGGATGATTACTTCAAATTCATTGGTAAGACTGACATATAAGATGGGATCTTTAAGATGTTTTGGTATAAATATAAATATTATAAATAAGAATCAACCAATAAAATAATATTTATCGCTTGATGTTAGGTCTTTACCGAGTCTTGTTTACTCAGTCTTGTTTTTGTTGAATAAACTCCTAACTTCAGGATTAGTTGAGTCTATTAGCAGCTCATGTTTAGCTAAACATGAGCTATATTTCAGCTGTTCTATTAAGTACTGTAAGGCTATATATATATATATATAGTCAAGTTTGTTCTTTAAGATTGATTAATCCAGAATATCATTAAGCTTTACTGTTTACTTCACTAGATCTTCCCAACAATACCATATAACATTGACAAAAGACATGGGTGCCTCTACATATCTTTTTTATGAATAGAGAGTCTCACCCTAGACACCAAGAGAGAATTCTTCAAAGAGATATAAAGTTCTCTTAAAAGAAAGCTCTTTAATGATGTTCTCTTAAAACTTCTCAAATCTCTTTTATCTACTCTTGAAGTTTACAAGTAATGAAACACTATTAGATGAACCTCAATTACCTTATAAGAGTTCTTCAACAATGTTTTAAAAACAAACAAAAGGTATTATTTAAACCATTAAGTCACCCCTCTTGCTCTACCATGCGCCCTTAAATTCAACCTCTTGTACAATACAAACTTGATAGGGAACGAAGCTATATTGAACAAAGCAGAAACACCACATAAGAGTTCTTCAACAAATTCTTGAAGAAAAATCACATTTACTCAAAACATAAGAGTTCTTCAACAAATTCTTAAAGAAAAATCACATTTACTCACAACATCAAATCATAAAATCTTGCTCTACAATATGCGCCTAAATTCATGTTCTTGCAAACTACAAATCTTTGCTTGGTTTCACAAATCAATTAAGCCATCATAAATTAAATTCAAAGCAAGAATCAAATGATGTTTTATTCTTTTAATAAGAATATTGTTTAATCATATATTTTAATAAAATAAAAAATTTATATAAATGTGCTTGCTTAGTTTTAAATGCTCAAAACATCGTAAGCAATTTTGGCAACCGCCCGCCTTCGAAAAAGCAAGGTAAACCCTCCAAGTTTTCACACAAAACCATTAACTCAGCAACCACGTTCACGTAATAAGCGAAACAATACAGAGTGAATTAATTCACTCTACACTGTTCACTTGATTTCCTTTTTTTGCTTCTTTTTTAGTAGGGCTGGGACCGGCCCAAACTGACATTTGGGTTGAACTCGGCCTAACCTAGAAAAAAAATCCAAAAAATATATTAATTTTAAAATTTTATGATTTCATTGTATATTTTTTCACCAATTTTTGGTTTGTAGATCTACATTGAAGTATACGAACTTGATATAAAAAAATCTGATTTTTCTCTGAAATTTTGCAAAAAAATCTTATATGAAAAATATAAAAACTATATGTTTTCTTTTCATGCGTACGGAAAATTCCTAAATGTTTCTAAGCATATTTTTCACAAAAAAACAACAAAAAATTTGCATCTTTTTCCATGTTTTAAAATGAAAATGGGATATCGTAACCAATTTATGATTATCCGTTAGAGTTAGGCTAAAATATCAAAAATCTTCAATTTTTTTTTTTAATTTTTTAGTTGTAAACTTGGGCTGTAAAATTAAATTGTAAAGTACATACTTAGAAATTAAAAAGATAATAAATGCAGTGATAAAATTTGGAACTTAGAACGGTTAGATTTTCGATCCAATGAGGTAGAGACTTCTTCACAAACAAAGATCTATTTCTAAGCTTAGAAAAGACCAACAAATAAAAATCTGACCTACAAAAACAATCAAACAACAATACACCTAAGTTTGAACTTTAAGGCTTGGTAAGATCCATTTCTACGCAAATTCTAGCATAGTTTCCACGAGTAACAAATGAGGTCGTCCTCTCATTATCATCCTGATTGGAGAACTTGGCAAGGAAAAACGCGTTCCCCAAGCTCACCAGCCTTAAATCACCCTATATCATATCCTCCATAGCATCTGGAGTCTTTTCAATAAACATGTATCCTTCCCATAATTTTGATAATTAAGGATTGACGCCAAGGGTCCCTGATTCTTCGTTTTTTTGTTGCTGCAGTCAGCTTTGTGAAAGAGGACGTTTTTTTAGTTAAATACTTCCACAGTCAAAGTGATTGATGAAGCTGGTGTGGATATGATATGGCAGTTGCCTTTCGTCAAACGTGAAAGGCATACATATAAAGGTTACACTAAAAAGTGTGTCTAGAATTTGCCCCCTGGTAGCTCTTTAATAGCTAGAACTTCACAATCATGTGTTAAAAGTTGAAGTATGCCTGCTGATATTGTGCTTGAAATGCATTATCCACTCACTAACACCTCAGCGTTCAAGAGAAAAGGTTGGTAAGAAGAAAGGATCACAAAAAGAAGGCATGTCTTTTTAGTTATGATAAAAAAGAGAGGGATGGCATCAGAAAGCTAAATTGCCAGCTCAAAAAGCTTTACTGACACACCCGCACGCAGTCAGCAATCAGCATATTGAAGGAAAGAATCCATATGGTGATTGTCGGGATTTGTGACCAAGAAATGTCCCAACTAATCAGGAAAACTTTCTTCATTTCCCTTCTCCCATCTTGAAAAAGATTCAAGATTTTCCAAATATTCCCAGGGAAAATACTGTGACAGAATGATCCCAATCCCAATTTATTGAAGAAAATGCCTGGATCCATCAGCTAGCATGTTTGAAGTCAATGCCTTGGTCCTCAAAGAGCGTAACATGATGGCAAAAAATTTGTAATTTATACAGTAGATCTCGAGTTCGAGTCGGGGCGTGTATTCTTTGTAAAAATCTGGGATAGTCAAAGTCTTCCTAGCTCTCCTAGACCTATAAAATACACTTTTCAATAATAGAATTTCCTCACATCTAAACAAAAATATTTCAAGTCAATGACCAACCCCTCAAAAATGAATTTCAGAAAATTTAAAATTTGACAGTCAAAATAAATATTTTTATTGTTAATCGATAGAAAATCAAAATTAGGACCCTATGATATCTTTTCTTAAAGCAATCGAACATGCCATCATTTCTCTTGTCGATGAGTCATACAACAATAAAATTGAAAGGGTCACCACCTATGGATACCTCTTTATATACACTTGCAGAATGCTAGCTTGGATCAACCTGAGCATCCTCTACATCTCTCACAGCAAAATACACTAGTCTGCAGAAGTTTGCAGCTGCACCCGAAAAGACAGCTCGAGTCATTAGAAGTTATCAAATCTTCCCTGCGCATAAATTATGAAGACTTCACAGAAAGAAGTTATTGGAATTCCAATCAGAACAGCATCATATGCAGTTGAGAAGATGCCGAGACTGTTACTTGAAAATGCTGAGCATCACTATATTCCAACTCCTGCAAATAAAGCTCTCGCTTGCAAGCAAAGTATAATTCTTTTCCTCCTTTCCTCTCTTTCTCGACCATAAATGACACAACAAGGTTGTTTTTCTAATCAGCTAGTCTTATTTGCAGATAAAATTGATTCGATGCTTAAAAGGATGAACAAGCTTGGGAAAAAAGCTGACAAATTTGCGCATGGAATCCGGGAGCATAGTAAGTCATTCAAATCTTGGTTTGCTAGTGAGAAACATCAAATTTCTTCTCAATCAACGCTTGATGCTAAATTTGTCTTATTTTTTGTAACTGCAGTGAGGTTGGGGACCAGGATCACTGAAACTCTAGCAGGGAAGCTGAGCTTGGGGGCTAGGATCCTTCAAGTGGGAGGGGTGAAGAAAGTTTTTAGGCAGTTATTTAGTGTTTGTGAAGGAGAAAGATTGTTGAAAGTTTGTCAATGTTATTTGTCAACCACAGCTGGTCCTATCGCAGGCCTCCTCTTTATCTCTACTGAAAAGGTTGCCTTCTGCAGTGAGAGATCCATTAAGCTTTCTTCTCCAGATGGAAAATTGGTCAGAGTTCATTATAAGGTAGCAGATAAAATAACATGATGTCTCTCTCTCCTTCCTCTCCCAATCAGCATCTCTGGTCTCTAAATAAAATCAATTTATGCAGGTAGTTATCCCATTAAGAAAGATAGAGACAGCCAACCAGAGTGAGAATGTGAAGAAGCCATCAGAGAAGTACATAGAAATAGTTACTGTGGATGGTTTTGATTTCTGGTTTATGGGTTTCTTCAGCTACCAGAAAGCCTTCAGGTCTCTTCAGCAGGCAATAACTCAAACTCAGATGAATACTTGTCATTCAACTCTGATGTAAACAAAAGTTTTTCCCTCTTTTCTTTCATCAAATGTAAATTAATGGCGTGAAGAGGGGTCAACGTCACCAGTTGATCAAATTACTATAAATATGAGAATTAATAGTTAATGATTTTTCCAACTTTCTGGGCTGTAAGCATTACATGGTCAATGGCCAAATCACAACACGTCAACCACGCTAGTCCTCGTATGGTAATAATTAGTCACACTTGATGATCTCTGATGTGTAATAAGCACCATCAGCTTAGCCCTGCAACTCTGTGCATCAGTTGATACTTGATCGGCGCAAACTCTTTTTTTTGTTTTTTTGTGGATTCACTGGCAGAGCATTGCATGGAAGGAAGATCCTTCACCAAACAATAAGTTTAGAGACATCTTCAGTGAAATGATCCTGTTATATGAGGTTGAAATTGAATTCCGGTTACAGCTTTTGGCAGCTGGGTTACTTAGGTGAAGCAGCTTGATAAGGAAGAAACTCTAAAGTAAAATCGACCTGGGCTGCCGAGAGATGCCTGATATCCAAAATAAATAGCTTTATATTTATTAAAATCGACCTGGGCTGCCGAAACCAATCTGATAGCTTCCATAGTAAACCCGATGTTGTGCCATTCCACGCAATAATATCACCCAGATCAGAGTTGGTGGCTATTCGAATAGCTTGAATTCCATTCTTGAAATCTTCTGGCAATTCAGAAGCGAAGATAGAAACATTCCATGGACCTTGGCACTACAACCGATTCACCTCTAATCAGTGTCCAGAATGTTCATTGCTGGAACTAGGCCTGCAACTTGACCCTCCTCCAACCAGAGGTCATACCAAAAAGAAAGCTCACCCTTCCTGATTCTATAAATAAACCCCTCCTTCAAGTACACCTAAGGCTTTTCTTATCTATCACCAAGCATACGAACAAGATCCCATCCGACTGACCATATGAAAAGGATACCTCCTTTTAAATATTTGTGGCTAAGAATCAGCACCCATAATTTTCCCGGGCTGTTGGTGACGTGCCAGACTAGTTTCCACAGCAAAGCTATATTAGAAAGTCTTGCCTCTCTCATACCAAGCCTCCCCCCTCTACGAGGCCAAGTCATTGAATCCCATTTCACTAGGTGCAACCCTTGACCTGATTCCCTAGTCTTCCAGATAAATGCACGAGCTGCCTGTCAATACCATCACTAATAGATTGAGGAATCCAACAACACTGCATGGAAAACAGGAATCATAGCAATCATAGACTTGGTAAGAATACTACGTCCTGCTCTATTCAGGAGTTTGCCCTTCCATTCTGCTAGTCGTTTGTAAACTTTCTCCATGATAAAAGTAAAGTCTAAATTCTTAGCTATCCCTTAAATCAAAGGAAATCCAAGATATCTGCCCCAACCATTAGCAACCCTTATAGAGGAGATTTGAGCAAATTTATCTTTCTTCCGTCTACTAACCCGCTTTGAACACATTATTCTGGACTTATCATAATTCACTATCAGCCTCGAAGCTTTTCAGAACACATCCACAACAGATTGCATTAACCTCACTTGAGAATTCTTTGCCTTGACAAAAAAAAAAATGTCATCGGCAAATAATATGTGAGAAATCCTAGGGGCCCCTTTCGAAACATGAATCGGCTTCCAAGATTTATCTTGCACTTTCATAACAATTAAACAAGCAAGTTTTTTCCATAAAGAAAACAAAAAGGTAGGGAGACATAGGATCTCCTTGCTGCAGGCCTCGAGTAGGGGTAAAGCCTGGCAGCCTCGAACCATTCCACAGCATAGTAATATTCGAAGCTTGAACACAAAACATGACCAACAGAGTCTGATAAAGGAAGCTATCAGGCGAATATCTCTGAAATCATGTTGGCAAATATCCTGTTTCCATATTTTGTCATATCTCCTAATATCATGCTTAGCTGTAAACGTGTAATTAGTTGTAAATTAAGGCATGCATTTAGCTAACCAAGTTTGGAAGTTGCACGAAAATGGTGTTTCTCCATGTATTTATGTACTTGTTCTCTGAATCAATAGATCATACTAGAAAATCCAAATTCATTCTTTTCAGAAGCCCCACTCCACTCTATTGTATGTTTTCTCAAGATCTATCTTATCAGCTAACAATCTTTACTTACTCTTCGAATAATGCATATGGTGAACCACTGCTTCAAATTGATGGAGCTGTCCTGTTTGGGATAAGCACTATTATGGTCATCGCTATCCTAGGTAAAAACTACCATGATGAAAAGCATCCCTCACCACCCTCCAAACATCATCACCAATCAAGTGCCAATGAGTTTCAGAAAACACTAGTAGGAAACCATCTATACTTGGCGACTTGAATGAGTCCATACTTTAAGATCCTTGTAAACTTCCCTTTTCGTCACCTCCTTAGTGAGATCCTATTTAACTTCCATCGAAATTTTAGGAAAACTATCTATTCCCAAGTCTTGAGGAACCCAATCAGCACTGGAAGAAAACAGTCTTATAATATTCTAGCGCCTCCTTCTGAAGAAGCTTATCGTCAGTACACCACTCCCCGCTGTCTAGAAAAAGGCCATGAATGTGATTCCTCTTCTTCCGAACTACCCTTAAAGCATGAAAATGCCTGGTATTCCGATCCCCATGCTTGACTCAATTTTCTCGAGACTTTTCGTACCAAAGCAGTTCTTCTTGATGAAGCACATCATTATATTCTCTCTGCAAATTCCGTTCAAAGGAGGCTACGCATCATAAAGGTCGACACTATCTAGGCAATTCCGAACACCAAACAACAGCTGCTCTAAACGTATTGTCCTCCAAAAAATATTTCCAAAGGGAGTTTTGTTGAAACTAATAGAATCGTCCCTAACTACTTCTAAGCCCCTCGAGACATTATGATCACTTCTAACCCAAGCATCCTCAACCACCGAGTGATAACCTTCATGAGAAGTTCAAGCAACTTCGAACCTGTAAGGTCTGTCACGGACTACTAAAGGTTACCTCCCACACCTCAGAAGAATGGGATTGTAGTCAGAGTGAAGGCGCAAAATATGTTCACAATTACTAAGAGCTTGTTCCGCCTTCCCAGTGTTGGCAGGAAAATCCTCTAAAATCGGAGGATTCATATTATTTCGCACTATATTCCTTCCTTTTGAACTACCAGTAGCCGTCCTTAAACTAGGAATCGTAAAATCCTCCTTCCTTAGACCCGCTATACTCTCTGTCATAGGGTCAAATGTTTGGTCCAAAATCAGCCCCCATGCGGCAGCCCAGCTCCCTGCTAGACTTAGCCTTTCCTCATCTTCACTCATGCTTGCCTACAAGTAAGTGTTTATCACATCCAAGAGGTTTTTTACACTCTCACAAGTTATAAGAAAGCGGAACACACAAGTAGAAAGGAATGTAAAGTCAGTGCACAACATATACAATAAAACTCTCAACCTTTATGAATCTCGTAAACAAAGAAATTACACCATATACAAATATGTTTATTCTGCACAAAGATTGTGTGCTACACAACCAAGACTTTCTAGCCTATTTATAAACGAACATAAGTGAGTTAGAAGGCAGAAACATCATCCCTATTTTCTAGGACATAGTGGGGCACTTTCTCCCCTATGTTCTCCATGCACTTAGTGACTTCTGTTTCAGCAACTGTTAGACAGTTTCTCCCTCATATTCCCATGATCTTAGTGGTTTGTAGAGCAATCCCAGCGATGCCCAATATCCAGCTACCTGTCCCCCATGATATAGAACCATAATTGTCACAACTAACCCACAATTTGCATGTCTAACTGCCAACACCCAACTGCAAGTTTTGGATGTGTTTGCTGCCACCTTGGAATATTCTATTGAAAAATGAAGGGTCAAAGGTCAACTGATTCCAAGTCTGCAGAATTGAAGACTGAAGCAGAGAAGACAGAGCACCATCAAGATTTCCTTTATTATGTTTTTATCACGTTTTAATTTAAGTGTTTGTGTTTAATTTAATTAAGATCAAAGTATATTGATCATATCATGTTACTTTATTTTCATAGTTAAGAAGATTTTATTTCCTGTTTAAATAGAAGAGATTGTAATAGACTAGAATTACCATTCTTGTATTTTTTATCTTCTTCTATAAATAAAATCCAAGGGATGGCAGTAACCTAACTAATTCTGCCCTTTGTTCTGTATATGTTACAGTAATTAATT
This sequence comes from Salix brachista, assembly GCA_009078335.1. Taxonomy (NCBI): domain Eukaryota; kingdom Viridiplantae; phylum Streptophyta; class Magnoliopsida; order Malpighiales; family Salicaceae; genus Salix; species Salix brachista. The sequence continues at coordinate 7,806,024 of CM018578.1, read as the reverse complement.
GTGCTTCAATCTTTAAATCTTTTCTGGGAAGTTTCTGGGCAAAGTTCTCGGTTCTTAGCACTGATCTGCACAATGCTTGTTTTTCACGTCAGGGATGAAATTTCTGAGTGTGATTTGAACAGTAACTGTTCTTCACTAAATTTTATTTACAACATATTCATTATCCAAGCCTCATGTTCATGCCAAGTCATAACCCATTACTTGCATGAACCAATGTGTACTGCTGAATTCACTAGCACTGTCTTTGCTATCGAATTCAACTAACACTATCTTCGCTCCCGAATTTTGTTGCTGACTAACACTGCCTCATGGGTTGCCACTACCCACTAAGTCTTTGACACATCATTTCTCATCAGCACATATCTAACTTGTTCAACATTGTTACACTCCCTGTTGGTTATCGAGTTTGGCCTAGTTCGACCATGAGGGATGAAATTGGTCCATATATCTAAAGAAGTTACTAAAAGGTAACCGCTAAGGTAATTTCTTCTCTACTTATATAAATAGGACATAACCCCTATGAAAAGGTATGATTTTCATAATTGAAAGAACAAAGTTCTCTCTCTTTCCTTCTATCTCAATTCTTTATATTAACTTGGCAAGATCTACAAAGACATTCGTATTGTGGAATATCACTTTGATTGTAGTAATTGAAGTGACACTGAAGTGATTGATATAGGAATAAGAAAACAAAATCTCACAAGTTTTTCTTATCGAATCAACACTCCCACACACATAAGTAGCTTTCGGCATATTAAATTCTCCCTCCTTGACTAATGAATTAAAAAACCCAGGGTCTGAGTTAGTCCAGCCCCACATGTCTCATTCCTATCTAGCAGATGCTCTTCTCAGCCCTTGTTTCCTGTTATATGCAACTACCAGCCGCTCACCATGCACCTCATCCTTTTCCAAAACCATAGTTGAATTCTTGGCTGAAATCACGGGGATTAGCTTGAACACTCTGCACACTAGGGTTGTTGTCTATTACCACCACACCTTCATTGGCAAGGCTATTATCTGAAGAGTCATTTTTTTCCAATCATCTCAACAGTACAATTCCCTCCCCAAATGACCAAAGCAACCACACTTCCCACAAATGATATCCAAACCTTCATACTCAATTTTATACCTTGGATCCCGAATCCATACTTCCCCACCACAGGCTGGTTTAAATCAATTTCAATGCATTTCTTTGCAAATTTCCCTCATTCAACGTTCACCGTATTCATATCAACCCTAACTGGAGCTCCCAGTGTCGTGGCTAAAGCCAGCAAGAAACTTACATAATAATACACCACAATGAGGTCTGGGATATGTGCCCACACATAAATGCAATCAATTCTAGCTCCTCCTAAGTTGTTTGACATGTACAGAAGAACTAGTTAAGAGTGCGCTTGTCAACTCATCAAAGACCTAATTAAGTTGTCCATTGAATCCTCAAGTTATATATCAACAACTGAAAACTCTGGTAAGCAATCATTTTGAAATATGTAAGGCTATTGACTTGATAAGAAACATACATGAAGAGATATAATGCCTTTAGGCCTTAACTGTGGATCATTAAGTTTAATTCACATATCAAGAAGAGTTGTTATTTCACTGTGTAGAATGAGGATTACAGGTAAATATATATAGTAAAGGATCAACAACTCTCATCCTATAATCATGTTATTTTGCCTATCATTTGCCTATAATATTGTTGCTATAATTTCTACATAATGGTAACATGATTTGTTCCTATAATCTATCTTTTCTACTATCATATAGATATTAAGGAAGGCAAGTCAACGAGCACCAGTTCAAGAAAGAATCACGCAGAAAAGGAAAGAATAATATTTCAACATTCCCACTCAAGTTGGTGTATGTATATCACACATGCCTAACTTGTCCAAGAACTTCAAGAATACTAGTTTTGAAACTGTTTTGGTTAGGATATCGGCCAATTGATCATTAATATGAATTTTTGGTAACTCCACGATTTTCCCATCCAACTTTCTTTGATGAAGAATCTGTCTACCTCCACATGTTTAGTACAATCATGATGAACTGGATTATGCGCAATATCACATGCTGCTTTGTTGTTGCAATATACTCGAATTGGTTGCTCAATATGATAGCCCAAATCATTTAAGAGTAGTCTTAGCCATAATGCTTCATAGATTTCAAGAGACATACCTCTGAATTCAGCTTTTGCACTAAAGCATGTGACTGCATTTTGTTTTTTGCTTCTCCATCTAACAAGATTGCCACCTTCAAAGGTAAAATACCCTAAAGTAGATTGTTTGTCATCTATTGATCCAGTCAGCATCAGTATATGTATCTATATTTCAACAATTCGCATAACTGCACTCATATGTTACTCTCTAGGATTATGCTTAAATTGACTAATAATACTCAGTGCATATGCAAGATATGGCCTCATGTGTGCTAAGTACATTAGTTTTCCTACAAGTCCTTGGTACCTACTTTTGTCAACCAGTATCTGATTAGACTCAATGTATAATTTCAACCCTTCTTCCACTAGTGTATTATCTGGTTGACATGCTGACATACCAGTTTCTTATAGTAGATATAAGGTATATTTCCTTTGTGAAAGAAATATATCTTTTCTAGATCTAGACACCTCGATTCCAAAGAAATATTTCAAGGGACCAAGATCCTTCATTTCAAATTCTCTGGACAAGTAATTTTGTAAATACTTCCTCTCCTTAGGATCATTTCCTGTTACCACCATCTCATCTACATATACAATTAGTGTTGTGATCTTATCCTACTTTCTCTTCATAAATAAAGTGTGATCTGAATTACTTTGATGGTAGCTAAAATCTATCATAAATTTTGTAAATCGTCTAAAACATGCTCTTAGAGACTGTTTCAATCCATACAATGAATTCTTTAATCTACACACCTTTTTTCTATGTATTTCTGGTATTATGCATCTTGATAGGAGATCCATATAGACTTTCTTGGACAATCACCATGTAGAAGGCATTATTCATATCAAACTATTGTGGTGGCCAATCTAAATTTGCGGCTAGAGATAGTAAGACCCGGACTGTGTTGATTTTTGTTACCGATGCAACTGTGTCTGTATAATCAATCCCATAAGTTTGGGTATACCCCTTTTCCACCAGGCTTGCTTTAAATCTCTCAATTGTACCAATTACTTTATACTTTATAATTAAGATCCACCGACTCCAACTCGTCATTTTCCAGGTAGACAATCCACTAGTTCCCATGTTTTATTTTTTGACAATGATTCTATTTCTTCATTCATGGTTGCTTTCCATCTTAGAACGGTTAAGGCTTCTTGCACATTGTTAGGAATAAATACAGTAGATAATTGATTTACAAATGATATATTTGATTCAATCAACCGATAGTTACACATAATAACTCATGGGGTATTTGACTCGACTTGAAAGGTAGGTTTATATACAAGTTTAGGAATACCTCTAGTTGGCATTGTGGTAGTGTTTTAACTAGCTCAATCATAGGATCAACCTCGATATATGATTGGTTTGGTATATCACTTTCATCCTCTTCTTGGTGGATCACCTAAGGTTGGAAGTCATCATCATTAGTCTCCATGACACCAATATCTTGATTACCACTTTGTGAGCCATTATCACCATTAGTATCTCTATATAGATCCACATTTGTATCCACCATGCTTGTTTCTTGATTATTAGGCATAACATTTGTAGACATATGGACTTCGTAGTCTAGAGTCTGAAGTTCATCCTAGTGTTCCCCTTGAAATTCAGACCTAGAAAAATACATTGAGTGTTCTGATACCAATTGACGCAGCATAAAATCATAAAGGAATACGAACAACATCAATATTCTATAAATCAAAGATAACGAGAGTAACTCTCAGTCAAACTCAATGTTTATTCAATAAAATGATAGATAAGTCGGCCGGAGGCTTTACAATGGTACTTAAAGCAAAACCCTAGCCTAACTCATGACGGAAAAGGAAACAACACTAAACAATAAATTTACCATAAATGGAAAATTTGAGATAAATGCAGAATATGAAAGGCCTATAAACCCTGAGCAAGCAACAATTGATGAAAGTCAATTCAGACTCACGAATCAAGAGTTATGGCTAAAATGAGACTTTCCTAAAATAGCAAAAATGACAATTTCAGGGCCTAAACGATGGAATTTGGCCAAAAACCGGTGGACATTAGGGGCTATGCCACTGTCTTCTTCCGCAAACGGCAAAACACTTCGACTGGGTGAGTTTCATGATAATCCGACGTCGGCGCCCAGGTTGTCGAAATTCAGTTGCCTTTGAATTTCGGGTGCTCCCTCTTGAGCATGTATGCTTCCGCTACTTGTTCTACATCAAAAAATACATATAGTGTGAAAAACATTTTTTGATTTGGAGGATGATAACAACGATACTCTTTCTGATGAGTAGCATATCCCATAAAAACACACCTCAATGCTCGAGGTTGTAACTTGTTGCGTTGATGTTTATGTAAATGGATAAATGCCACACACCCAAATACACGAGGAAGTAAATTTGGGGTTGTTGGAGAAACAACACTTTCTGCAAGGACTTCAAATGTTGTCTTGAAAGTAATAGTGCTAGAGGGAACCCAATTGATCAAATAGGTTGTGGATGTGAGTGTGTCTCCCCAATAAGACAATGGCATATGGGCTTCTATTAATAAAGCATGAACCACTTCTAACAAGTGACAATTTTTTCTTTCAACTACCCCATTCTATTGGGGTGTGTCAGGACACATGGTTTGGTGGATGATTCCATGGTTTTTCAGGTACTGTTGCAGCTCACAACCCATGTATTTTCCCCCATTATCACTTTGAAGGACCTCAACCTATGCATTATACTAAGTACTCATCATTTTATGAAATTTTTGAAATAACATATTTACATCACCTTTGGATTTCATCAAGCACACCCAAGTCATCCTTGTACATTCATCAATAAAGGTAACAAACCACCGAGATCCATTTAATATAGAAACTTTGAATGGACCCCAATTATCAGAATGGATTACCATAAAGGGAACTAAACTTTTATTTGAGCTTAATGAAAATGAAGCACAATGGCATATTGCAAGTTCACAAATATCACACTTAACACTTGAAATATCATACTTTACAAATGAGTCAGGAAATAATTTTTTTAAGTAACCAAACGAGATATGCCCCAATCTTCGATGCTATAACCAAATGTCTGATTTCTTCTTCTCTCCCTTTGAACCATCTGCTGCCAAGGCTTGACATAAGTTATTCGAACTCTTAGAAGTCAAGTTGAGATAATATAACATCCCTCATTTAATACCAAAACCAATCATATGCCTTGTTCGGATGTCCTTAAACACACAAGAGTTATGCCAAAAAATGACAATACAAAAGAAGACAATGATTATTGAGAGACTGACTAAATTATAGTTTAAAAATGGAACAATTAACACAAAATCTAGGGCTCAAATTATTTGTGAGACATTGTTCCTTCCCTCTTACCGGATTTGAACTGCCATTGGCAATGGAAACAAATTGTTTTGAGGATGGTTTGATTAATGATAATTGACTAGAATCAAATGTCATATGGTCAGATGCTCCAGAATCAATTATCCATACACTATTAGAAACAGGTGCAGAAGTGTTGAAACACTTACCACTATCATACAAAGTTTCCTGTTGTTCACGCAAAGTATTACTTTCTCCATGTGTTTCAATGATTACGGCAACAGAGGTTGACATCTTGGAGTTCTTTTTTCATGGATCACGGTTATGATCCCACCACTCTGGATATCCCACTAGTTCAAAGCATTTGTTTTTTGTGTGACCATTTTGATCACAGTGTTTGGATTTGTATGTAGTCTTATCAACCCCATTCTTCTAAAAATTATACCTCTGCTCGTGTTTTCCAAATCGATTGTGAGCCACCATTGCTGCAATTTCAAAGTGTTATGTTTCTCCATTCATCATTGTATGTCGAATGGATTCACGACAGATTGATGCATAACTTTCTTATAAGTTAGGAACCAGTTCATTTCTTAGGATTTCACCATGGATTTGTTCGAAGTCATCATCCAATCCAACAATAAATATATGCACCCTCTATCGCTGGACAAGCTTTTTATAAGATTCAACATCTTTCTCACTCTCCATAATCACTTTATCATGATGATCTAATTCACCAGAGATTTTAGTCAATTCCCCATAATAGACAGACAATGTTCTGCCTTTTTGTTTGGAAAAAAATGCCTTTTAGTTTAAAGCAAAGACTTGTAACTCATCTATTCCATCATAGAATAGAGAGAGCTTTCCAAATATCCCGAGCAGTAGGTAAATACAGATATCTCTTTATTATTTTTGGGGACATAGACATCAAGAGCCATCTCTTGACTTATTGATTATCTGCATACCATTTTTCATATCCTTCTTCTTCATCTGTAGGTGTTTGTGTACCACGGATGAATGATAGTTTTTCCTTCTCAACAATATGCATTTCAATTATTTGAGACCACATGTCATTGTTTGTCTTATTGAGTAGAATTCTTGCATTAAAAGAGGGTCCTTCAGATTGAATGATAATTGGATTGTGTTTGTTACTAGAGGTTTCAAGGTCTGGTCTATTCATGGATGTGTTTGAAAGAAAAGAAGAAAAGAAGAACCTTTTAGGCAGGATCTAATACCAAGTTTAATTCACATAACAAGAAGAGTTGTTCTTTCACCGTGTATGATGGTTATTGGGCTTGGCCTGGTCTGCCCATTGAGGGATGAACCTAGTCCTTATATCTAGAGAAGTTACTTTAAGGTAACCACTAAGGTAATTGCATCTCTACTTATATAAATAGGGACATAACCTGGACATAACCCCTATGAAAAGGGATGGTTTTTCATTATCGAAAGAACATTGTTCTCTCTCTTTCTTTCCGTCTCAATTCTTTGCATAAACTTAACAAGATATACAAAGATGTTTGTATTGTGGAATATCACTTTGATTCTAGTAATTGAAGTGGCCTTAAAGTGATTGCTTTGGGAACAAGGAAACAGAATATCACAAGTTTTCCTTATCGAATCTACATTGGTATCAGAGTCTAGATCATAAATTTTTATAATTAAATGATCCATTCATGAAAAAAACTTTCATGTAATAAATGCATGCATATACATGCATATTATTTGAATACTATTGGTTATGAATTTAAAAATTCATTTCAAGGAATTATTATTGTGCTTGTTCAATTACTGCAAATAATCTTAGAAATATACATGATGTTGTAATTGTGTAATGCAAGAGCAAAAACAGTAATTAACATCTTTAATTCTTGTGTGATGTAAATTAATTAATTGTTAAAAGCCAAATGTCAAATGTGCAGTAAATATACCATTTATATGCCAAATGAATTGGTATTGAATTAATTATGTTTGGAAATTTGGGAGAACGAAATGTGGCCTACAACAATTTGGGAGAATGAAATGTGGCCTACATTTACATGCAAATGGTAAAAGCCTAATGACAGTTGGTAGTTAAGCCAAATTGCATTTACATGCCGAATGTGGCTTGCCTTCTCCATTTGGCCAATAATTGCCAAATGGCAGTTAATGTTATTCAACTGCCAAATAGCAATTCATTAAAAAAAAATGAAATGCAATTAATATAAATTGTTTAAATTATGATGTTAGCTTATTCATTATTAAACTAAATTGCTTACTTTTATTGGTAATTTTTCCAACAATGATGCTACATGCCTTAATTACATTTTGATTATAATATTTATGTGTTTCTGGAATATTTTGTTATATTGGATAGGCACCAACAAATTGATCATTTATTGAGTTATGTGATTAATCTTGTTCACAAAATTCGAGAGCTCATTGATTATATGTATCATTAGAGGAGTAGATTGGTCATGAGTGTTGTTTACGAATTCTACATGGAACATCAAATGTTGATCGTTCTCAATTCTCTACCTGAGAAATGGATGTCAGTGCAACAATCATTAGAATATAGGTTGAAATCATTAGATTTCAATAATCTCACTAATGAAATGCTGCTTGAGAGGGAACATCAGTATACCAAAAAGGGTATACGACGCATTGGAAAAAGCACAAGTCATTTGGATGTTGTTGCTTAATTTATTCCATGGTTTGAGCAAACTAAACTTGAAGAAGATGACTTTGATGAAATAGATGATGTAATTGGACCCCACTTATGTTCCTATAATATAAGATAATTATAAGAAATTTATTGTTGTTAATATTGTATTTTTTTTATTTTTTTAAGGACAATTGGCTATTTATTTTGAACTACATAAATTATGTAATTTAAGTTTTCATTACATTATATGCATATATTTGATGATATTATATTAACAATGACTTAATATTAATTCATTGATAATATCTGCAACCTGATCAGTGGGGGTTGTTAGTTGAAATCAATAACTATAATGTTGCACTCATTTAAATTTTCAATAATAATTAGACCATACAAATGGGAATGGATTAAGTGTTTAATATTTTTTTGTTTCTATAGTATGTGTTCAATTATTATTTGTTTAATTTAGAATGGAGTGACAATATATGTCATTAAAATTGTACTATACACTAATATTTGTTATTGGTGTCAATAATGCTTAATATGGATGCATCTAAGAGTATTATTGCTTATTTGAACCATGGAGACAAACTAAATGAAAAGAATTACGATGTTTGGCATCGTAAGATTGAATATCTCTTGGAAAAGCAAGAAATGCTATAAACAATCACACAACCAATGGCTGAACCTGAGCAAGGAAACATTGCTCAGCATAGGCTTGATATGGAAGCATATCAAACCTATAAACGCAAGGATCGTGTAGCTCATATTTTGATGTTGAGCAGCATACGAAATGATATAATGTTGTATTTTGAAAGGTATCATTCAACTCAATTTGTTTGGGATGCAGTAAAGATTCAGTATCGGGGAACCTCTACTACTAGACTTCATCAGTTAACCCTAAAATTTGATGGTTACAAGAAGCGCCAAAATCAGACAATGAAGCAGCATCTTACAATCATGTCTAACATGATCAGTGAATTACGGGGTGCTAGGCATGGATGACTGATGAATAACAAGTCCAAGCAGTTATCCGCTCTTTGCTAAGCAATTGAGAACACATGCGTGTTAACCTTACCCACAATGACAACATCAAAACATTTGATGATGTTGCACGTCATGTTGAGCTTGAAAAAGATCAACTTCAAGCAAAGAAGCCTATAAATGAGGCTTTTATGTCTAAGACAAAAATATGTGGAACATATGGCTCCAAGTATAAGAAGGCTAAGGCTAAGGGCCCCAAATATGGCAAGAGAGGAAAAGAAGCAAGTAATATTGGACATAAACACAAGCGTGGAAAACATGGCGGAAAGAAAGACAAGAAAATGAATTGTTTCAATTGTGGTAACCCGGTCGTTTTGGTCGTGATTTCACTTAGTCAAAGGTATTGTTTAACCACAATCATCCCTCTAACTTGTATGTTAGTAGTTATTTAATGCTTGTTGAATCTGTTCTTTTTTGGACTGTAGATTCAGAGCAACCGACCACATAGCAAGAGATAAAACTGTCTTTGTGGAATTTCGTCGAATTCCAAAGGGAAGTAGATACATATACATGGGGAATAATGCTTCCATTGCAGTGCTTGGGATCAGTACCTGCAAAATGGATTTGCGGTGCGGTCGCACACTTTATCTTCATGATGTACCTTACGCTCTAGAAGATCGATGGAATGTTGTATTTGTTCTTGCTTTACTCTAATTGGGATTTAATATTGTATTTGTTGGTTGTTGTGTAAAAATATATCTGGATAATATTTTCTATGGTTCTGGCTTTGTATTAAATGGTTTTATGGTGTTAGACACCGTTAATCTATATATTAATAATGATGCTTCAATTTATGTTGGTCAAAATTCCAGCACTATTAAAGATAGTAATATCATAACATGGCATGCTAGATTAGGACACATTGGACAAGATTGATTACATAGATTAGCACGAGCTAGTCTTTTAGGATCACATTCCAAATAGGAATTACCCGTTTGTGAGCATTGCCTTGCTGGAAAAGCAACTAGATTACCATTTGACAAATATAAAAGAGCTAATAGTCCATTACAGCTTATTCATTCGTACATTTATGGACCAATGAATGTGAGGGCAAGACATAGAGAAAATTATTTCATCACATTTATAGATGATTTCACATGATTTGATCATGTTTATTTGATCTCACATAAGTTTGAAGCATTGGATTGCTTCATTCGATACAAAGATGGTGGAGAATAAACTAAGCACTAAGATCAAAACTTTAAGAACATATCGAGGACATGAATATTTGTCTGAACAGTTCAAAAGTTTTTGTGATGAAAAAGGTATATCTAGACAGCTAACTATTCCTTATACTCCACAACAAAATGGTGTGGCAGAAAGGAGGAGTAAAACCCTATTTGATAAATATAAATACATAATAATAGTCCATAATAATATGCGATAAGAGATGGATGAGGGATGGAGAAGCAATCATCCTTCTGAACAACAACTTCCACAAGTCGAACCGTGAAGTTACTATATTCTATTGCCTAAAGATAATATTTTACCGTCTTCAAGTATAAAGTTGGATGATGGTTTTCACAAACAAGTTCATAACTTCTGTGGCCACAACTTTTAGGATCGGTGTTTAATCAAAAAGGGTAGCTAATATTATGGATGTTGCCACAAGAAGAAGGAGAGCAGTAATTGTTGATCTTTCTAGCACTGCAGCTATGGTGGATGGTTATGATCTGTAGAAAAAAGAAGGGTTGCATATGCACCAAAGAGGTGCCTTAATGTTCCAATGAACATCCGGACACCAATGGTTTTCTTACACTTAATTTGGACATGAGTTTTATAGCATATGTTTTAGTAAATTACATGAAGAGCTCCTACCAAATTAAGAAGGGGTGGCAGCTTTATGGCTTCCGGTTAGGAAAGTGAAGCTAGTCGACATCATTGAGCTTCTTATTTTATCTTTTCCTTTTCTTTTTCTCGGCGTGATTTGACTTTCTATATTTTTCAACTAATCCAAAGTATAAAGATGGCATCTTGATCTGAATTATTGCCGGTTCATTTAAATTACTTTTTGCCATCAAATTTGAACATTGATTAAAGTTGTTGCCTTTGCCCACATGCATGAGGTACTATATGCTGTAAAATATATAAGCCACTTGTAGATTAAGTGGATGTTTGTTTTTGTGGTGCAACCGGAGGTTGCAAAAAAGCTTCCTAATCTAGTGTTTGGTTAAATGTAAAAAGCAGAAATATAGCATGGGTCCCATGGAATAAATTGCATAGAACTCCAGTGTAAGAGCTGCTTTTCAATTTTTTCTTTTTGATCTAATGCTCGAGAAAGGGAGACAGGGAGGGGAGGCTCTAGGGGGGCTGCTGGGGGGTGTTTACATAATATATGGTTTATTAATATAAAAAATAAATTTTTAATAATAAAATAATCTAAAAATCCAAAAACTTAATTAAAATATAAATAAATATATCACATAATGATCACAATATAACTTTTGCCTCGCAATCCTAATTTTGCTTCAAATGATATTTTACCATATGTTGTTCCGGGATCGTAGAGGTCTTCACATATGGATTTAGTTCGTGATGAAATTACAAGTAGTTTGATGGGAGAATAAAAACAAGTATTTAATTTACTTGAATTATTAATTACATTTTAAATTATGGTTATTAAATATTTAAAAATCAATATATATATATATATGTATATATATGTATATATATATATATGTATACTTTAAAGTAATTTCACATGTTAATAGCAATATGAAAAGCTTGATAACCAAACACATGAAACTGCTTTTCATTAATCTTGAACTCAACCACAGTTTTAACCAAACACTTCAAAAATTATTTTGAATTGCAGCTAAAAGTGCTTTTCATGAAGTTGTTTTTTTTTAAATCTCAACCACAAAAACAAGAGCAATACCAAACACACCCTAAATATCTTTTGTTGGATAGCTATCAAAATATTGTCAGCATTGAATTCGGTAATCAGTAGGTATCACAGGAGGCCAACTTGTGGGGTGGTCCTTATATGACGTGCATATATAGCTTAAATTCTTTATTGATTTGCGAGTCAACTCACAGCCGTAATTTCTAAATGGAATTATAGTTTATCATTTATTGATATAAAAATATTTTTTTTAGAAATCAATAACAAAATTTGAAATTCAAATCTCATACTGAATAGATTCCTCCCAACTTCTTAATCTCCAAGTAAGAATACCTCACCCAACTTCTCTTTGAACTCATTCGATCTATAATTTTAGTATTAACATGATAACTAACTTGAGAGTTATTGTAATTTACCTTTGTAAATTCAGAATCCCAAATATGGGTTTCCTATAAGATTAGTAGTAAAGGAGAAAAAATCAATATGGAAAGTCTTATAGATGCTAAGCAAGTGGCAATCATGAGCAAGAAAGAGAAGAAGTAATCATAACTTAATTATTTCCTAGATAAAGGTGTTTTTATCCCATTAAATTGTTTTTAATTATCAAAACCAATTTCCTATATGATGCTTTAAAATGGTCTTTCTGCACATATTGTATATCATTAATGAAGCAATTCCAGAGCTCTAAACTAACTCACCCCCTCTTTTTGAATAGTATATCCATGTACCACTTGGAAAATACTTGGTTATCAGTCCAAAGCCTACATTGCAAAGAAAAGAGAAGGCCATGTTAGTGTTAGGATGCATGCAGTTTAGACTTCATGTTTGAGTGAAGAAAATGAGAAGTTCTTACTAAGATAACTACGTATATAATTAGTCAAGTAATCTGCAAGAAGAACAAATAATTGTTAAAGAAACTAGTTGGTGATCATCTCAATAGTAATACTTATTGGCAAGCAGAGACGAGCTATGTCACCTATTGCCACTCTGATAGGAGCACCATTGAGGTCTGCATTCATTTAAAAGAAGAAATAATAAAATTACTTGAGTTTTCAAGGTTTCCATTGCCAATGCAAATATACAAAAAAAGATTCGAAGGAAATGAAGATTTCAAGTTATGTTTAATAGATATGAAGGAAATAGCAGGAGCTTCAAAACACTTACAATATACTGTTAAGATTAATAACTACCTCTAGTAGTTTGAAAAATAAAATAAAAAATAGTTCAAAGCCACTAAGAGCCAACAACGACAAGAAAATATATATGATCAATGGGAAAATATTTATGCCAATTAACTTATAAACCCAGAAAAAGATAAAGTTGTAAGCAATGTCACAACAAAACAATGATCATGGATTTGCATAAAACACCTTTCATCAAATATAAAATAGAGAAATTTGTGTTGTTATGGAATCTATATTCAAATTAATTTAGGTAAGCTGAGAGAGATAGAGAGAGAGAGAGAGAGAGAATAACAATCTGTATGAATCACAATATGTGCTATCATAGTTGTAGTACTGGATCTCATTGACAGAATCACAACAAGCTGAGTACCATGAAAGTGTTGGGATTGTGAAGATTTATAGAAGATTAAAGAATTGAGAAGAAGAAACAGAGGATTATTAAGCTGAAAGAGACAAGAAGAGAGAGAAGAGAGAAATGAGAGGGAGAATACAAATTTGAATTTTGGTACTGTAGTCAATATTATTTTGCATACCATCTGTGTCTCAACAGTCTCTATTTATAGACATTACAAATACCATAATATACCATTAATTCATACTCTATCATACACATACATTTATACTCTAACAGAAAGCTCGGTACCTATAGGAAATATTGGTCATGTTTTCTGGAAAAATAGATCCAGAGGCAGAATAGATCAAATTTATATGGCATAAGTCCAATACCTGTAGCAAGTCAGCAGCAACCATTATATAAGAGTAACCTTCCCCATTGCGGGAGCTGAACGTAGAATTATATGTAGTATAATTGACGTTTTCGCAAGAAGATGCATCCACTATATAATCCGGAGGACTCAGTAAGGATTTTTGCAAGTTATAAAAGTTAATCTAAAAGTCATGAAGTTGGTGTGAAGGTTATTGAACCCAAAATTATATGGAAGATAGTTCCTGCAGCTGATATAATTATCATATGGGATAAAAGATCAATGAGGGATGGAGAACCAATCATCCTTCTTGTCGCGATGACATTTTTTTCACGCTTCGCGCCCCGTGATCCCCTTGAAGGGGGCAACGACACGCGGTGAACAGGGGGTGATTTTATAGTCGTAAAGTTACAATAATAATTCTTAGGAGTCGTCACCTAGTATTAAGGTCACTAGGAAACCTATTGGTCTGCAAGAGTTTGGGTAAGGTGACTTGTTGTGCAAGGGGAAGATGCATTACCCCTAGTGCACCCTACCTAACACAAGCTACATTGTTGTTTGATTGTTTTTCTAAGTCAATTTTATTCGTTGGTCTTTTCTAAGTTTCAACGTAGATCTCTCTTCATGAGAGAATCTCTACCTCATTACGAGTTGAAAGATTAACCAAAAGAATTTTTCATTGCATTTTGAAAACCCCGTTTTTAACTATCTGCGAGAAAAATAGCTTCAAGTGTGGGCAAACTGGAAACACAAAAGAATGGAAAATTGCCCTCCCAAGCATTAAATCCAAAAGAGAATGTTAATGCAATCATGCTGCGAAGTGGGAAAGAACTTGGAGAAAACAAGTCAAAACAAGTTGAGATGGAGGAAGAAGAAGAGATAGAAACTAAATTGAGTAGCAAGAAGAAACCTACTCTTTCTTCACAAAATGAGACAACGACGACCACTCCAAAGGTAACTCCTCACTCAATGAATTCCAATTTTAAAACAATTCCACCCTTTTCCTGTGAGTTCTTCTAGGTCTAAGAAAGAAGACAAAGAAAAAGAGATCTTAGAGGTTTTCAAGAAAGTGGAACTCAACATTCCTTTGATTGATGCTGTTGCTACCCAATTTTTGACCCACTTATTTTTATGTTTCGGAAAGAAAAATAAAAAAATAAAAAATATTAAAAAAAAGACAAAAATCCAAAAATATTGATACAGGGGCAAAATTGAATAAATTGAGAATTTAATAGTCAATGCAGGGTCAAATCGCACAAATTGGAAATCAAGGACCAATTTGAAAGAGGTGCGCAAGCTGAGGGCTGGTTTTGGAATTTTGGCTAGAAAAAACTCTATAAATAGGAAGGTACCAGCCACAAGTAAAAGGACCAAAAAAAAAATATACATTCAAAAACCCTAGACTAGAAAAAACCCTAGCATCTTTTTCTCCCAAGAGGGGGCTGCAGCCGTCACGCCTTTTAGGGCTGCTGCAACCCCACCCTCTCATTTTCAGTTCCGATCTTTTCCCTTTCCTCTTCATCTCCCTGCCGGCGACCATGGCCATTTCTCTACAGCCATCGACCTTCTAGCCCTTTTCCCTCAGCCCCATAACAGACCCACTCTCTTCCTCGTCAACCACCATTTCACCTCTTTCTCCAGCCATGACAGTACCCTGGACATGGCTGCAGCCCTCCCCCCATTTTCCCATTTTTTCTCATCTTTCCCTCTCTGCCTCCTCCCTTTTCTTCCCCCGTTATTTCCCCCACTCTCTTCATTTTCCCTTTCCCATTTCTCCACAAGCTGCAGCCCATTTCCACAATCTTCCTCAGCCACGGTTTTACTCTCTCCCCCAACCAGCCACTTTAGCCATTACAGCCCTGGCCACACCATCTTCTCTTCCTTTCCCCATGACAGCCTCTCTTCTATCCACATGAGGCAGAGGGAGAGCAAATCGAAAAGGAATAGAATGGGAAAAGAACACGCCGAGAAGGATAGATCTAAAATTTGCAGAAGAGAATAATTTGATTTTGTGCGTTTTGTGTCTAGATTTTGTTTTGTTTGCAGGTCTTCGGAACACTCTCGCCGGCGAGGAAGAGAAGAAGAAGAGGAGAGTCGAAGGACAGCCTGAGAAGAAGAAGACCAGATCTGTGATTTTGGGAAGAAGCCGAGAACAGATCTAAAGATGATGAAATTGATTTTGTGTTGTTTGTGTTGCGTTTGTGTTTCTTTGGCTGTGTTTGCAGGTCTCCATGAGCGCCACCACCGGCAAGAGAAAGAGGGGAGGAAGCCGATCTGCCTCCCTACCCCACTGCACCTTCACCGGCGGCAGTGCGTGGAACCACGTGCCGCCAGTGCCGGTGGCGCGTGAGCAGACGCGCCACTAGTACCCCTGCCGCTGCCGCCACTATTCCAGCACTGTTCCTGAGTTCCCTTTTGTAATTTTCTTTATGTTTATGTGTTTTTTTTTATTTTGTTGTATTTTTTATTATTATTTATGGAAGGTAATGAGAAAAATGAAAAAAGATAATGTGTGGTGAGTTGTAGTTTATTTGTAAAAATATAATGAAAAAGAAAGAAAAAAGAGAATGTGTGTGTGTGTTGTGTTTGTGTTTACTCAAGTTTATGTTGTTTTGTTAAGAAAAAAGGAATATAAAATGAAATAAAATAATGTGTTTTCTTTGCATATGATCAATACACTAGCATATTTTAAAAATTATTTTTCTTTCAAAAAAAAAAATTATCTTGGAGTTTGAAGAGAATGTGTTTTAGCATGGATTTTGCAAAGAAAAATCATTTATTGCGTGTTGAGATTCTACAACATGTTTGTAAAGATCCAAAGGGTATTGGCCAATATTTAAAAAATATAAAAATCTTATTTGGAGGAATTTATTATTCACTGTCGGTATTCGGATAAATAAATCCTAAGGGGTCAATATCCAAAATATTCGGCGGGGATAATATGCTATTATTCACTGTCGGTGTTTGGATAAATAAATCCTAAGGGGTCAATATCCAAAATATTCGGCGGGGATAGTATGCTATTATTCACTGTCGGTGTTTGGATAAATAAATTCTAAGGGGTCAATATCCAAAATATTCGGTGGGGATGATAATAATCAATAAAATTTATAGGATTATTCTGAGCGGTGACCGATTCCTTTTTCAATCGAAACATTTTTTTATGTGAATAAATACAACTCATTGAAGCATTCAAAATCACATCAAAATAGACAATGCAGCTTACCTCAGGTAAGGCGTACTAAGGGTGCTAATACCTTCCCTTTACGCAACCAGTCCCCTACCTTTGAATCTTTGACCAGACCAGTGCAACCGGGTGTTCCTAGCGACCCTCAACAGCCAGGTGGCGACTCTTTATCAACTCCATTGCGAGAGCCAGGATCCCTCTCGGGATGCCGTGCGGCGACATGCGACAGATGCTATCAAGCAAATTCCCAAGTATACTAAATTTTTGAAGGAGTTGTGCACTACCAAAAGAGCTTTTAAACTAAAAGGTCATGAAATGGTAACTATGGGAGAAGTCGTATCAGCTGTTGTTCAAAAGAATATGCCTTCGAAGCAGAAAGACCCAGGTGCGTTTACTATCTCATGTGTTATTGGCAATGCTAGTTTTAAAAGGGCTCTATGTGATTTAGGTGCATCCATTAGTGTTATGCCTAAACATGTTTATGATTCTCTTAGTTTAAAGCCTTTGAATAAAGCCAACATTGTAATACAACTTGCGGATCATAGTTTTGTTTACCCACTTGGTGTGATAGAAGATGTCCTAGTCAAGATTGATAGCTTGCTAATTCCATTTGACTTTTATATTCTTGATATGGAGCATAATTCTTGTGATTCCAGTACTCCTATATTGTTTGGAAGACCGTTCTTAAGAACTGCCAATACAAAGATTGATTGTGGTAAGGATACTTTGTCTATGGAGGTCGGAGATGAAAAGATTGAATTTAATTTTCATGATGCAATGAAATATCCTTATAACAATGTTTATTCTATCACATGTTGTGACAAAGTTGATAAGTGTGTGCAACAGGTTTGTGATTTTGATTGTGTGGATGGATTAAGCGTAGCTTTGAGCTGTGACTATTATTTTACCCAATTGGAGGAGATGGAGAGGCACACATGTGTTCCAAACTGTGCACGAAGCAGCACTGCCTTTGCAAGCTTTGCAAACGATTCCCCATGGTAATGTCTTTGTTGATTTAGTACTTTCACATAAAAAACTTTTGCCATTTATTTTATAGGCCCCCGAGTTAGAATTGAAACCTTTGCCTGATAATTTGAAGTATGTATTCATTGGCGACAACAATACACTTCCTGTTATCATAGCAAAAGGTTTAACAAGTGTGCAAGAGGAAAAACTTGTGAAGTTGTTGTGTGATCACATAACGGCCATTGGATGAACTTTAGTCGACATCAAGGGCATTAGTCCCTCAATGTGTATGCATCATATATTATTGGATGATGATACGAAACCAATAAAGGAAATGCAAAGGAGGTTGAACCCACCCATGATGGAGGTCGTGAAAGCTGAAATTTTGAAACTATTAGATGCAGGAGTCATTTACCCCATTATAGACAGTAAATGGGTGGCGCCAATCCATGTGGTGTCCAAAAAGACTGGAATCACATTGGTGAAAAACAGAGATGATGAATTCATTCCTACTCGCATCTCGAGTGGATGGATAATGTGTGTTTATTATAGAAAGCTTAATCTTTCTACGCGTAAAGATCATTTCCCGTTACCATTCATGGACCAAATGCTTGAACGTGTGGCAGGTAAGTCTTTTTATTGCTTTCTTGATAGATATAGTAGATACAATCAGATTGTTATTAATCCTGAGGATCAAGAAAAAACTACGTTTACATGTCCATTTGGTACATATGCATATAGAAGAATGCCCTTTGGTCTCTGTAATGCACCTACAACTTTTCAAAGATGCATGATGAGTATTTTTTTCTGACTATGTTGAAAGAATAATTGAGGTTTTCATGGATGATTTCACGGTGTATGGTGATTCTTTTGATAGACGTCTAGAAAACTTATCTTTGATCTTGAAAAAGTGCATTGAAACTAACCTTGTCTTGAACTATGAAAAGTGTTATTTTATGGTAGATCAAGGAATAGTTCTTGGGCATGTTATGTCTTCACGTGGATTGGAGGTTGATAAAGCTAAAATAGATGTTATTTCATCATTACCTTACCCCTCATGCTTGAGGGAAGTTTGTTCTTTTCTTGGCCATGCAGGTTTCTATCGGCGCTTTATCAAAGACTTCTCGAAGATTACAGCACCCTTGTGCAAACTATTATCCAAAGAAGTGGATTTTATGTTTGATAAAGCATGTAAAGATGCCCATGATGAGCTTAAAAGGTGTGTCACATCTGCCCCTATCATCCAACCACCAAAATGGGATGAACCTTTTGAGATAATGTGTGATGCGAGTGACTATGCGGCAGGGGCTATTCTTGGGCAAAGAATTGGTAAGAATTTGCATGTTATATAGCCTATGCTTCTCGCATGTTAGATGGAGCACAATGCAATTACCATACAACTAAAAAGGAACTTTTTGCAGTAGGGTTTGCTCTAGAGAAATTCAGGTCATATTTACTTGGCACAAAAGTAGTCGTTTTCACTGACCATGCAGCTCTGAGGTATCTTTTGAAGAAAAAGGAGTCCAAACCAAGATTAATTAGGTGGATCTTGCTTTTACAAGAATTTGATCTTGAAATCAAAGACAAAAAAGGTGCTGAAAACCATTTGGCTGATCACTTAAGCCGACTAAGAACCAAGGATATACAAGTTGAAACAATACGAGAGACATTTCTTGATGAGCAGTTATATATGTTACATTCCTCCACAAGACCATGGTATGCTGATTTGGTGAACTATTTAGTCACCAAAGAATTCCCTCCAGGTTTGTCTACATCTCAAAAAAATAAGCTACGAGTTGATGCTAAATATTATTTCTGGGATACTCCTCATCTGTGGAAATTTTGTGTGGATCAAGTAGTTAGGAGATGTGTATCACAAGATGAATTTCATTCCATTCTCACCTTTTATCATTCTCATTCTATGGTGGACATTTTGGAGCAAAAAGAACGGCCCATAAGGTACTTGAAAGTGGTTTTTATTGGCCTTCTATTTTTAAGGATGCATTTTATTTTTGCAAATCATGTGAAAACTGTCAAAAAACAGGTAATATCACTCATAAGAATCAAATGCCTTTAACAAATATTCTTGTAAGTGAGATTTTTGATGTTTGGGGTATTGATTTTATGGGTCCATTTCCTTCTTCTTTTGGCGCTCTTTATATCCTTGCAGTTGATTATGTGTCCAAATGGATTGAGGCAAAAGCCACACGAACTAATGATGCTAAAGTTGTTGTAGATTTTGTCAGGACTCACATATTTGACAGGTTTGGAATCCCTAAAGTTATCATTAGTGATTGTGGCACGCATTTTTGCAATCGTTAAATGGAAGCATTGTTACGCAAATATCATGTGACTCATCAGACTTCTACGGCATACCATCCTCAAACGAATGGCCAAGCTGCGATTTCAAATTGAGAAATCAAGTCCATTTTGGAGAAGACAGTGCAACCCAACCGGCGAGACTGGAGTCTGCGACTTGGTGATGCACTTTGGGCTTACCAAACGGCTTATAAATCACCAATACGAATGTCACCTTTTAGGATGATTTATGGGAAAGCATGTCATCTACCAGTGGAACTTGAACATAAAGCTTTTTGGGCCATAAAAAAATGTAACATGGATTATGATGCTGCTGGGATTGCAAGAAAGTTGCAATTGCAAGAGTTGGAAGAGATTCGAAATGACGCTTATGAGAATGCAAGGATTTACAAAGATAAGACTAAGAGTATTCATGACCAAATGATTACAAGAAAAGAGTTTCATGTTGGAGACAAAGTCCTTCTCTATCATTCGCGTTTGAAACTTTTTCCTGGTAAGTTGCGTTCTCGTTGGATTGGGCCCTTTGTTGTTTTTAATGTTTTTCCTTATGGTGCAGTTGAAATTACAAGTTTAGAAACAAATAACGTACTCAAGGTCAATGGGCATCGCTTGAAACCTTTCTATGAAAGTTGGACGACAGAAATCACTGCTTCTGTGGAGTTAGCTGAACCGATCTATGAAGAATGAGCATACCTCATGTCTAGCCAATGACACAAAACAAAAGCGCTTCCTGGGAGGCAACCCAGCACAAAAAAAATCAGATTTGCTTTCCTTTTCCCATATCTTTTATTTTTTTTTTGCAAATTTGTTTTGTCATTCTCTTATATCCCTTTTCTTTCATTTTCAACATTGAGGACAATGTTGTGTTTTAAGTGTGGGGGTATTGGGAAAATGTTAGTTTTCTTATTTTGTTTTTCTTTATTCTTCCAAAAGAAAAAAGAAAAAAAAATCTATGATTGATCTTTATGAACTCCCATTGGTTTATGAGAATATGAGTATTATGTGTGAGAATTAAGTGAGATAGATGAGTATACAAATTGAATGAATGAGTGTGCATGCAAGTTTTAATTTTTAATTGGTTTAGAGATTGACTCTGGAAATATATCATGTTGACTTTATAGTGTTATACCAATGCAAGCTTTTGAGCCTTCAACATTATATTCTTTGATTGTACTTTCTTTTAATGGTAGGTATCTCTAGAACTTACTTCATATCTTGTTGAGATTACATTCGCATTACATAGATGCATGAAGATGATAAAGGCATTAGGAATTTTAACCACTTGAGCCAAAAAGCCAACCTAAAGCATATTATCTTTAGTGAGCCCTTTTTGAGCTTGTTTATCTTTTCTTTGCTTTATCCATGTATAAGCCTTAAACTTTTTATATGTTTTCCTCTTTTCCCCTGGCCAAGGATTAGTAGAGCATATACTTGTGATATCTCATGGAATTATGGTTGCAAATGATGTGAAAAGAAAGAAGAAGTGATGTTTGATGAAAAGATGGGCAAAGTTGCCAAAAGTGAAGAACAAAGAAGAAAAGAAGAAAAGAAAAAAGAAAAAGAAAAAAAGAAGAAAAAAGAATAGAAACGGGCTTGAAATCGAAAGTAGCTAAGCATTGGTGCTTAAAGATTGAAAATTGATGTGCTTAAATGGAATATCTTGTTAGAAATATCATTTTTCAGAATGCTCTACTTTCTTTGGTTTGAACCATTTCTTTTACTCTCTTTTACCTCATCTTAACCTTAGCCCAATTACAACTGGAAAATAAGACCTTTTGATTCATGCATTGTTTGTAATATTTTAGTAATGAAGATGAGATTGAAGAGCAAGCTTATGGTAGAACATATTCATTGATTGAATTTAAGAGATTTAAACACATAAGCTCTAAACACATGAGTGTTGGAGTGTATATCAATGAGAGGACCTATCACTTTGGCATGGCATAGATTTCTTTTAAATCCCGAAGAGTAATAGAGTTTTGAAGTTTGCATGTAAACAAATTCATGAAGATTTATGTTCTTTATCCTTCTCGATTGTATTCTTATTTATAATGCTTGAATTCTTGGATATTAATGGGAGATTAAGAGATTGGTCATGCTTGAATTCTTGGATATTAATGGGAGATTAAGAGATTGGTCATGCTTATTTTTTTTTACCTATCCTTTCTCGAGGACGAGCAAGAGCTAAGTGTGGGGGTATTAGATGCGACCATATTATTTGATAGTTTCATCCATATTTACCTTGTGTTTTGCATATGTTTTGTGTATAAAATGCCTTGATATTCTTTGTTTTATGTTTTGAAGGCATTTTTGGATGAAAGATGCAAGAAGGAGGTAATTGGAGCTGATTGACAGATTTGACCTTCAGTCGGTGTTTTGTGCAGAGTGGAAGCTCTAGAGATCAAAATGAAGTGATTCTAGTGACATTCAAAAGCTAACATCTATAAATTTATGGAAATCTAAGGAAAAAGAAATAAAATAAGGAATATCATGGAAATCGCAGCCTTCAAAGTCAAATCTTGCAATCTGCTGATATCGACCTTTGTCCATTCCAACTTCAATATCTCAAGCTAAAGAAGTCCGATTGATGCAAACTCAATTTTAGTGGATTCAGGACTCAAAGCCCTATAAACACTCCAAATGGAAACTCAAAACGATGTGATATGAAGGAGATATGAATTTTACAAGGGACAACTAAATTCTGCCAACTTAAGGAAGGACTATTTTGTAAAATAGACACTAGGGTTTCTAAGCATATATAAAGGAGGAGAGGAGCAAGGAAGTGGCGGCCAGCACCAAAGAAAACACAAATCTTCCTCCTCCAAACCCTAAATCATGTTTTCTTCCATCTTTTTATTTAGTTGTTCAATAAACATGCAAGGCTAGACTCTTTTGCTTGGTTGCAAGGACACGGAAACCTTCAGATTTCAAGAACTATGAGATCTATTTTTACCTCAATTTTTCAGTTTATATGATGAATATATTTATTCTCCTATGCTTATTTTCCTATGATTGTTTATTTAATTGCTAAGAGCATACTCGAAGTTATTATTATAGACAATCGATTGCTAAGTTTGATATCAAAACCTGAGTTGTGGTATATGAACTTATGAAGCAACTAAGTTAACAATTGTAGCGGATCTATGTTATTAATCTTAGGGAGAACATTCAATCAAACTAAACATATATTGCGGACAATTATGTTTCTTAATTGATCAATTTATCTATATTTTAATGCTGCTATTGAATCAAATTACTAGTACGGACACTGTGGTCCGTTAACGAACCAATTTTAAGAAGAGATAAATATTTAGAATATAAATTGATGTGTCATTTCCATGATCAGTTCTGATTTCTGTAGGTGGATGTTGATTTGTGACCAAGGTTTGCTTTATTGATAAATTTCAGTTTTATATAATTTTCGCTTAGTTTTCTTTAGCCTAGCCTAGACAACTTCCACCCCCCCCCCCCCCCCCCAATTGCGTAACATATAGCACGAAAATCTGAACTTAATTGTCCTCGTGGGATCGACCCCTTGCTTGCTCTATACTATCTTGTTTGATTTGTTTTAAGCTAGGGTAATTAATTTGTGCGACCACGACATCGCATCAGTAGTTTACAATGTAAATTTACACCGCGATAGCTAAAACAAAATCATTGTTAAATTATTTTGATATTTTGGCCAAATTCCAACAAATAATTGTAAACAGGTTACGGTATCCAATTTTTCTTTCAAAACATGTGAAAGATGCAAAATACAATTTTTTTTTATGAAAACATGATTGGAAAAACATTAGAATTCAGTCGTATGCATGAAAATAACATTTTATTTTTATTTTTTATATTATATTTTAAAAAAAAAATCGGATTGGACCTGACCAAGTAAATGGGCTAGGAGGCCCAACTCTACTAGACTTAGGTCGGGTATGGCCCAACCAGTAGGGCTGGGCTGAGAGCAATCTGGACCAACAAAAAAAAGAAACTAAAACTTATCCACGTGAACAGTGTAGAGTGAATTAATTCACTCTTGCACTGTTCATGTGTTACGTGAACAATAACAAGGTGGTTGACCAACGGTAACGAGAGGCTTATCTGCTACTGCCGTCAGGTAGAGGAGGCCGATGTGGTTCTTTTTGTGGTGGTGGCGTCGAAAATGGTGGCCTAAAGGAGCACCGGAAATGGTTGGTTTGTGCTGGAGCTTGTTGCCACTGTGTCGCTGATGTTGGAGAAAAAAAGTTGAGCTTACCGGGGAGTGTTAGAGTGGGGGAGGAGCCGCTGATGCCAAGGAAACAGTCATCGGTGCTCGCCGGAGCTGCTGCTAGAGGAGAGAGAGAGAGCTACCAGCTAAGAGAGAGAGAAGGAGTTGCCACTGCGATGGCTCTTCCGGAGCCGAGGGAGATGCCGGTGTGGTTCTGCCAGTGTTGAGGAAGAGGACGAGGGGCTGTTACGGGCGGATGATTTTGTGTCTGTTTTTCAGTGTGTCTGTATTGTTTTTCTACCAAATTTTACATTCGCCCCCTGTGTCTGTGTAAAAACTTCCCCCCTGGCATTCCTTTTCTTTTTTTTCTTCTCCCCTTTTTATTTGTGCATGCTATTTATAGGTGAAGGAGGCAACCCTTCAGTTGCCCATTGCGTGCAGCGATGGGTTGCCTCGTGCGGCAGCGTGCATGCACTGTTCAATCATCTAAACAGTGTAGTCACGTCTACAGGATTTGAGATATTTGGGAGAAGGTGAAAATCTGATTTGGTCCTTTAATTTGTAATTGTTCTAATTGCACTCTCAATTGGATTTAAACTTGTAATTTTGTTCAAATGTATACCTGTCAGAATTTCAATAGCAACCTTAGCTTTGCACGTCTTTTTTTATTTTGGTCCTTGGTCTCCAATTTATTCGATTTGACCCTCCATTAACCATTAAACTCTCAATTGTCTTCAATTTGACCCCTGACTTCGCACAATTGGCTTGGAAAAATTTAATTTGGTTGCCGAAAATTCCAATCTTCTCAATTGAACCTGAATTAAGCTCAAGAAGTTGATTTTACATCGATTAAGCCCTTAATAAATTTAATTTGACCAATTTAAAGTATAATTAAGTCTTTGCACTTAATTAAATCCTTCAATTGGACCCTAGATTAATTCCCAAACATAATTACACTTTAAATTGGTCGACAATTAAATCATATCGACACATAAAAATATAATTATGCCTTTCAACTTAATTTTCACATAGATTTATCCAATAATAAATTATTTTACCTTGAATCTGCATTTTCCTTCATTTTTTGGGACAAAAGATATACAGCTGGATTCTTGAAAATATCCAAAATTTCCACAATGATTTTGTTACCAACACCAGCCCCTTTTATTTTATTTTTGTTATTTTTTGATAGATTTTGAGGAATAACCCAGAAATTGGGTTATGACACTTCTGAACAGCAACTTCCACAAGTCAAACCGTGAAGTTACTGTATTTAATTGCCTGGACATAATATTTTACCGTCTTCAGCTATAAAGTTGGGCGATGGTTTTCTCAAACAAGTTCATAATTTTTATGGCCACAACTTTTGGGATCAGTGTTTAATCGAAAAGGGTAGATGATATTATGGATGTTGCAACAAGAAGAAGGAAGAGCAGTAATTGTTGTTCTTTCTAGCACTGCAGCTATGGTGGATGGCTATGATTTGTAGAAAAAGAAGGGCTGCATATGCACCAAAGAGGTGCCTTAATGTTCCACTAAACATCAGGACACCACTGGTTTTCTTACACTTAATTTGTACATGAGTTTTATAGCATATGTTTTAGTGAATTACATTAAGAGCTCCTACCAAATTAGGAAGTGGCGGCAGCTTTATGGCTTCAGTTAGGAAAGTCAAGCTCGTCAACATCATTGAGCTTCTTGTTTTATCTTTTCTTTTCTTTTTCTTTTTTTGGCATGATTTGACTTTCTGTAGTTTTCAACTAATCCAAAGTAATAAAGATGGCATCTTGATCTGAATTATTGTCGGTTCAATTAAATTACTTTTTGCCATCAAATTTGAACATTGATTAAAGTCGTTGCCAAGGCTATCAAAACCACGATTTTGACACAACATGAAATTGGTATTTAAACTCGGATCATAAAATCATATGTAAAATATTTTCATACAAAAATCGTAAATTCACAACTAAAATTATTTTGGTAGAAAAATAGTAAAATCATAAGTAACATATTTCTGAATATAGTACAACAAAGTTATAGTCATAAAACTTCATTAATTAAGATTGATACATGATTTAAAAAATATCATCTTATGGCAGTGGGAACGATCAAGATTTATACCAGTACAAAACCATTACGTAGTGTGGTATATAAGGAATCTTTGTTTGTCATCAACCTGTGAATAGATGAGATGATACATGTGTTTAATATTGCAATATATTATATTTTTTAAGAAAAAATTAAAATAGTTTTTTTAATATCATTTTATATTTTATTTTATACATAAAAACTACTAAAAATATAATTTGATATTTAAAAAAAACAAACAACAAAAACAAACATACTCAGGGCTGAACGGGCGTTACCAATTTTTAATTTTTTTTCTTTTTAAATAAATAAACAATACCATTTTTCCTTAAATGACAAAAATATTTGGATATTTATAAAATAAAGGGGAGAGGTATTTGGAGGCTTGAACACCACATAAATGGTCTCCCATCCAAAAGATCTGTTTTTTTTTAAAAAAAATAGGATGTATAAAGTCTATTGACAGTAGATTAGACAAGCATTAAGCAAGCTTCACTTCCAAAGGAGAAAGAAAAACATGAATTTAAAACAAAACCAAAATAACAATGGCAACAACAGCTTGCACTTCGACATCATCCTCATGCTAACGTGTGTCGCCTCCACAGTTCATCCACAAGACCTAACCCCTTCTCTCCTTTATTTTAAGCCCAAAACTCTCTCTCTCTCTACCCATTGGTTTCAGAGAGCAAATCGAGAAAAGGGGTTAACTTTTATGCCCAGACAGAGGCAAAGTCTAGACCTTGTAGAGTGGTTGTGGCTGCTGCTTTGGCTGCAGAGGTGGGCAGGGAGGTTGAAGAGACGGAGGGGGAGGAGGAGGTGGTGTTGTAACTGATGCAGAGGTGGGCGAGGAAAAGTCTAGACCTTGATAACCTAAGATCGTAAACTCGATACAAGTTTTATGAGTCAACGAGTTTGATTGATTTTACCAAGTCAAAACCAATTTTAAAAAAACAAATGATTTTTCTATTTAATTTTATCATACGATTTTACGAGTCAAACAAGATTTTAACAACCTTGGTCGTTGTCTTTGTCCACATGCATGAGGTACGATATGCTGTAAAATATATAAACCACTTATAGATTAAATATTTATGATATGCTATAAAATATATTAAATATTTATTTTCAGCATTGAATTCAGTAATCAGTAGGTATCACAGTAGGCCAACTCGTGGGTGGTCCCTATACGACATGCATATATAGCTTAGATTCTTTATTGATTTGCGAGTCAACTCACAACCGTAATTTCTAATGGAATTATAGTTTATCATATATTGATATAAAATATTTTTTGTCTTGCATATGTTCCATATCTAACATACCTTTCCAAATTTCTTATAAAAATAAAATGAAAAGAAATGAAACAATGTCATCATAGAACAAACATTAAGTAGTTTAACAAGATTCATATTTGATTGCTAGTTTGATACATGACTAGAATATATTGGATGCTTTGTATGCTAGTTAATTGCAAGTTTTAACAAACATCCATATGATTTCAACTATCATCAAAGTTTCAGATAGTTAAGGAATGCAAAATTAACATATTATTTAAATCAACAAACAGACGACAGCAGCTATATCAACGACCAAATTGATATGAAGAATCGATGGTACAATTGTTCGATGGATCTCTTAAACTAGCTGGATCATTCATATTGACCCTGTCATCATTTGATGTCTGTTGTGGAACAAAAAAAGGCTTAGGAGGTATTTGTAGAGATTCAATATCTGCTACAAGCATCTGTACAACTTTGTGCATTGAGGGACGATCACTAGGCTTCAATTGTATGCACCATAATGCCACTATAGTCATTTTTTTTGTTGTTATCTTTTCCAGCTCCGTAGCTTCATCTTCTAGTATATCCTTTCCTTCACTAACTTGGTCATAAATCCATGAAGGGAAGTACATTTGGCTTGAATGATTTGCCAATGCATTCATGTTTTTTCTTCTCCCAACCATTTCCATTAACAACATCCCAAAACTATAGACATCAGCTTTGTAAGAGACGCCTCCAATGCTTTTGTAAAATAATTCAGGAGCCATATATCCTATTGTTCCTCTAGCCATAGTGAGAGGTACAGTGCTATTATTAGCTGGATACAATTTCGCAAGTCCAAAATCTGAAACTTTTGGAGTGAAGTTTTCATCGAGAAGAATGTTGTGAGGCTTGATGTCAAAATGCAAAATCTGCATTTCACAACCTTGATGTAGATATTCAATACCACGGGCCACCCCAAGAGAAATTTCATATAGTTTATGGTTGCTTAGCGGGATGCTACCTTGCCTGGAAAAAATATACTTTTCAAGAGATCCATTAGGCATGAACTCATATACAAGGGCTTGCTTTGAGCCCTCAACAGTAAAGCCTATAAGTTGCACCACATTGCAATGGTGAATTCTTCCAATGGTGGCAACTTCATTGATAAAATCTTGCCCTTTAGTTTTTTCTTGGCGCAATAGTTTTACTGCCGCAAAACGGCCACTACGAAGCTTTCCTTTGTACACCGAGCCATAACCTCCCTCACCTAACTTGTCACTGAATCCGTTGGTTATCTTCTTAATCTCCGAGTAAGAATACCTTACAAGCATGATATTAGGATCATCACTTTGCAAGAATTCTTCTATGTTATCATACATTGACAAATGCCTTCTTCTCCATATATAGACCAATAAGGTTATGAGACATGGAAGCCCACAAAGGAATAATAATGTATGAAATATCACTGCATAAAGATATTATAAGAACATTAATCAATTATGGAAATATATTATTTGTTATTAGATTTCCATGTATTTGTTTTTCATTGTATAAATGAAATTATGATTCTTAGTTCAAAAGCATAAAATTTCTTCAAATTTTAAATTCTTATCACCAAATAAAATTTAAATGAGATTTCATTGATTTTAGGGAAAATGAAAAACAAAAAAACAATATGTAGTTTTTCTGCCTATATTGTTTTTGATTTTTGTCATTTTATTGATTTGTTAGTTTATTCATTACCATGTAATCTATTCTTGTTTATTTGTTAGAACAGTCATAAATATGAGTCATTAATACCTTTATTCGGGATATTTTTAATGTTTTTATACAGTCCATTTACTCTAGGTATTTTAAATAAGATCCCTCTATTGTGATTTGATCAATTTTCCATTAGATGTGAAAGAAGATAGAATTTTATGTACAATTGTTTTTTTAAAAAAGAATAATTAAAAAATGTATAAAATAAAAAAATGTGAAATATTAGAAAAATCCCAAAATTTGAAAATTCAAATAAAATTGAAAAAAAAAGATTGAAAACTGAAATTGATAAATTAATCTCCATGAAAAGAAACACCATGGAGTACTGTAAATATTAGTTTTCATAGTAGAGAAAAATAAAAAAATAAGAATTATGTTATGTCATTGATATTTTTTACTTTTTACTTTTTAATAAATTTTTAAACACCATTTTTTTTTCTATAAGCATTTCAATTTTCTTTTTCAGTTTTTCACATGACATAAAGTTTTTAATAATTTTTTTAATATTTCTTGTATCCTTGATAAGTTTTGAGCTTGAAGTTCTATGTTTTTCATGTTTGTCCATATTTAAAAGAAAAGTTGCTAGAATAAAAAAGAAGAGACCTCATTAAAAAATTATCAAGAGTAGATATTTTATGTTTTTAATATAAATGGGTTACTTTAAGAAAATATCAAGAGTGAAGAAATGAAATATCTTTTAAAAATGAATTCATGTTAGTTTTTATGTGCCTCTATGATACAAACAATAAAGTTTATAATAAATAAATAAATAAAAACACTCTGGATATTTTATATTATTAAAAGATATTCATTCAATTGCATTATAAGTCATTGTTTATAATTAAGAGAAAATAAGGATATTAATACATATTTAATCTGAGGCTAAAACAATATAAATTTGATCGATTTGCAAGAAAATAAGTAAATAGAATTGAATTGAAAAATTAAGATTTGAAATTATAGAAATAAGCAAAAGGTAATGAATGAAACCATCGAAGAACTAGAGCTTGGAGATAATATTGCACTTAAGTAATGGTTTTGGGTCTTAATACATAAATTTAATGCTTTATAGTTCGTCCAAGAAACCAAAGGAGAATACTTACCGATAAAAACAAGTAGCACAAGTAGGGTAATGAGCAAGACTATGAGAATGCTTAGAAAATCTGAATATATAGTCGTTGTGTTAGTATAACCTTCATTTCCTGCCAAATAAATACATGAAGAGAATGAAAACAAATATCAATATTACGTAAGAGCAATGCTCTTGACAGTTGCCCTGGGCACTCTCTTCCTCTATAATAAGCCTTAAGTTTCAAGAAATTCATCAACTTGTTTTACTTGTTAATTATTTATAATGTGGAGAGAGAAACAAAGATTGAGATTTTAACCTCCTAAAATTCACATCCATTTTCGTGGGAGGAAGATTGTAAGTGAGTCTACTACAACATGCATGCATGAACTAATCCTTACCTTTATAAAATTTGAGTTGCAGTTGTGGTTTTCCTACATTAACAGAAGAGGAGTGAAGTAAATATGTGAAATATTGTAGGATACATGCATACATATGTATGTGTGTGTGTGTGTGTGTGGATTAAGTGAAAAAACTAGCATGAACCACACGTAGGATACTAAGATATATAGGCTTTGTTCTCATATAGGTTCACCAAAAAATACTCACCGGAGCTATCATATTGTATCCAGTAGCCATCTATATTCAACAAAAAAAAAGGTATTGTCAGTGTCTAAAATTGTGATGAATAAAGAACAAGCTATGGTATAAAAAAAATTAAAGGAAAAGGGTAAGGTTATGTATCAAATCCAAGACATACATATATTAATTCTTTTTGCAAAATAGAACAATGATAAATAAGACATGTTCAAAAATAGTCATCACCTGGTAAATACCTCCTTAGCCGCCATATTGCTACATTTCAAGGAAAAGAAAACTTTGTGTCAATGTTCAGAATATTATTATAAGATTACTAATTCGTGAAATTAACTTAAGGAAAGAGCATGCATTTTTTTTTTTATATTCAAATAATGTAATTTTTTTTGTTCTTTTGCATTTGGATTATGAAGTGCGTAGACATATCTAATTTCTTTCTCATTTGACATACTTATTGAAATGGTTAGAGTGGATACATATACTCACTTCATACACAACCTAGCTAGTACCATCTTACATGTAATTTCTCAAGTTATAGATAGAAAGATTATGTAATATTCTTGAATTGTGAAGTTTCTAATTAAGAATCTCTCTCTCCAATCCACACCTTTAATGTCTTACATCTTATTTAGGTTTCATGTTTGACGCCGAGTAATGGAAGAAAAAAAAAGGAAACACAAGTGAACACTAAAAGATAACACAACTCACCACCCAATGGAGATCCACCATAAGGATACAGAGTTAAACAAGAAAAAATCCTTCTTCTCAAAAGCCAAAGGCTAAACTTTATTCAAATTCTGAAAAACTTGCTCCCCAATTGCCTTGGTTACATAGGTATTTATAGGACTCAAATTTAGACTTCCTAGACTAGACATTAATGACCCACATACTCATTCAATGTATCTCATGGTACAGTGTACCTCTAAATACATGAACATGTTAAATACTCTAGATACATGAATGTCCCTTCACATACATACATGAACAAGAATTATTTAGACTACTCTAGATTCTAGCTAGATTCAAATGTATGATCTAAATTCATATTCCAACACACAAGTTTTAAGAAAAGATAAAAACTAAATTAATTGGCTCTCTTCTGTTCTTGGAATGCTCCTTTATCACTGTTTAACATTTTATGTAACTAGAAGAAGTGTTCTTACCAAAGTTAACGAGTATATCATTAGCCAGAAAATCTGCAAGAAAAACAAACAGTTGTTAAAGAGACCAGGTGGCCTTCATGGTACTGTTTACCAGGGCTTATAGAATACTTATGCATGATACTAGTAGAGTAAGAAAGTTGAGGAATTGTAATGAGATGGAGAAGGTATTTATATAGAATAAAACACCATCAAGCCATACATGGAGAAAGGAAACAAAATATATATGTTGTTTCTAACATTTGCAATGGTCATGAATTATTATTCTTATTTCTACATTTCAAACAAAAGAAAGGATCAAATAAGAAAATAAAAAGTTTACAGAGATATTTCATTGAAAGCAGTTTGATCACAATTATTTAAAATTATCCAGTTCCATCCAATGGGTGGACCTGGAGAAAAAATTAACGATTCGAAGGAGTTGCTTACCTATTACAGCTCTGATGGGAGAACCGTTTCCTGTGTTCATTTAAAAAAAAAACAAAGAAAGAGTCAAATGAATGAAATCCTTTAAAGAGATTATTAATTGGCATTCGTGCAGAAAACTTAAAGCTATGTTATGAGTAACACAATTATTGAACCCAGCTCTACCTGTAAATTCCATATCCAATGGACGCTATCCTAACTAGAATTGATTTTTTTATATATAAATAAATTATTTAAATTGAATTAACTTATGTAACCTGTAATTTAAATAATTTTGATGTATACAGATTGATTGCAAAGATATGATTGAAATAGCAAGAGGTTAAAGATATGCCTAGCATTGTAGTAGTTTTCTATTTTTAAATGGCTTTTTCCTTAATTAATGCTTATTTAAGTGGGGTTTTTTTTTATATAATTCTGTTCATATCAGAAAATAAAAAATATGATCTTGATATATTTTCAATTTAAAAACACATTTAACCGTATTATGAAATATATACTAAGATACAAACTGAAATTAATCATATATTTTTTCAGCTGGTTTCATATGTTATGCAATGAGATAGAATATATATTTTTTATAATTAGCTATTGTGTTATTTTTAAATAATATTTTATTGTTACACTTTTGATATCTGAAATCGTTAATTAGTGTTGTAATTATAAATTGAAACTAGTGTTATACGAGTCATCTCCTTAGGAACAGAGGTATAGGTAGGGTCTCCTAGATCGATGAATAGGGTTTTGTAAGAATAGTGAGCTCTTGAAGGTGATTGTCCCACTTGGGATTGTTGAATACTTCTACTGAAAGAGAAGTTTTGCTTGACTTAAATGTAATGGAGAGATTTGTTGGATGTCTATGCGAGTGGTAACCATCCCATATATATATATATATATATATATAAAGATGAGCAAGTGAAGTGCTTAATTATATATAAATACAGTTAATTAAACAAATACCAAAAGGACAATACATTTTATACCAACCAAACATTTACTTCTTATGCATTCAGATGAGGTGATTTGAGGGGGAGACACACACAGAGAGAGAGAGAGAGAGTACTAACGTTTAGCACCACAGTAGTAGTCGTCGCGTATGGTGGCGTTATCAAGGTTGAGGTGGTTCTCTTTGGCATAATCACAAGCAGCATGCTGCCATGAAAGCACAAAGCCATATGCCAAAACATCATGGACTTCTATCAAAGACATATTGGTAATATTTTTTCGCGAAGTTGAAGGTGCTACATAATACAAATCTATACGGCATAAGTCCGGTACTTCAGCAAATTTTACTTCACCAAGCATCACATAGGAATAACCTTCCATACGGCGGAAGCTGGGAGAATAATTACTGTCATTTTTGCAGGAAGAAGTATTGACGAAAAGAAAAGGAGGACTCTGTATTGGATTTGGGCAGCTAATAAAAGTAAATGAAAAGGAGGCAGTGGCAAAAGCAAACGGATAATAGTGACCGTCGTCCTTGGCAGAAATCAAATGACGAGGGATGGAGAGGCAATCACCCTTTTGAACATCAGCATCCACAAATCGAATTGTGAATGCAGGGTAATAATCGATTGCCTGAACATAATATTTTACCCTCTCCAAGTATAAAGTTGTGCGGTTGTTTTCACAACCAAGTTCATATTTTTTGCGGCCACATCTTCTGTGATCGGTTTGTAATCGAAAAGGGTAGCTAATATTAGTGATATTACCACAAGAAGAGGGAGCACAGATATTTGTAGCACTGCAACTATGGTGGCCGGCTAGGATGACTAGAAAAAGAAGGGCTGAGTACGCACCAAAAAGCTGCTCTAACATTCCACTCAACATAGAGAGATAACTTCGTCTTCCAGGGAAATGAAATAATGGGTTGTTCTTGAGAACAATACTCTTTTTAAAAAAACATCTGACTACTGGGTCCTGGGGCGGCGGCGGCTTGGGTTTGTTAGGAAAGAGATGAAAGTGGGGGTGGGGGTGGGCGGCTTGGGTTTGTAAATAAGGAAAGAGAGGAAAGTTTTTATTTATAGTAAATTTGTTAACCGAACCGGTTTGGTTTTCTTACTCATCGCTACTGGATCTATCCTCATTCAATACGAATTATTGCCGAAGCATTAGGAAATCACGTGAAGAGATTCCCGCCATAGAAAGGGGAAGCCAGTTTTATGGCCGACTAGCATTAAGTCTTAGTCTACAAACACCAGCTAATTGAGTCCACCGGCATTCAATACGACAGGAATCGAAGGAAATTACATGAGTGGGTTCCCACAAAAGAAGGAAGCTTCGATGACTTTGCAAACCGGAGCTGATAAAGAAATTGAAATAAAGCCATTTTCTAAATACTTGCAGACAACCCCAAAGAAAGTCTTCATTTTGGATATTCTGTGATTTTGAGGTAGAAAAAAACATGATTTGCAGCAAACCAATAAGAGAAAAGATGAGGTAAAATGTTAATGGTTCTAGATTTTATTTATGATGCTATATATTTGAGTGAGATAATCAGTTTACAGAAATTTTAATTATTTAATTTTTTATATATTTATTTTATTACAGATAAGACGTTTAAAATAATGCGAACAATTATTTTAAAGGTTTTTTCTCTTAAAAATATTTATATATATTTATATTTGTTTAATATTAATGCCTTAAAATATATATATATATATATATATATATATATATATATATATATATATGAAATGAACTAAGTTTTTTTTTTATCTCAATTTAACTTAATCTCAGTGTTCTGAAATTCTTTTAATATAATAATATGAAGAATAAATCTTAAAAAATAAAAAAATAATAATTTCATTTTTAAAAATAAAAATCACTTTAAACTAAAAATATATCAAGTCACACATAGATAAAATAAATGTAAAAAAACACAGATAACAAATCACTAACAACAGAAGATTCACTATGCTTGCATAAGAGGGAGTTCCACTCTTATTTCACACTACTAAAGCATAACTTACTCTGTTTTTTAATGTAAGCTGCATTTAATAAAAGGATAAATTACAATAAAAATTGAAAGTCAAAACTAAGAGTATAGATACATAAATACAAACATTTAATTAAGAACTATCTTAGAAGAACCGAAAAAATAAAAGGATCGAAACTAAACTAAAAAATAAAAGAATAAGAACCGAAATATAAAACAAAAAATTATATATATTAAAACGAAGCAAAAAAACATTTAAAAAAAGTTGTCGTTTTCGAATTTTCCAAGTCAATAGCAGGCCAATAAGAGAAAAGATGGGGGTAGAAAAGTTGGAAAGGTGGCAGCACGCCAACCTCACGAGCCCGGCAACAAGTAGAGTACAGTATCTAGAGAAACGAGTATAGTATGTTAGTTTATAACAATTTAATAGGATAATTACATTATTAATATCCTCCATGCTTGCACCTTGGAATTCCAACATATTCAGTGATAATTATGTGAAAGATAAATGCGTTGATTGGAAATCTAGCTTTTACAAAGAAGAATATTTTCATATGAGAATTATAAATCTTGCTGCATAAGATGATCT
This sequence comes from Salix brachista, assembly GCA_009078335.1. Taxonomy (NCBI): domain Eukaryota; kingdom Viridiplantae; phylum Streptophyta; class Magnoliopsida; order Malpighiales; family Salicaceae; genus Salix; species Salix brachista. Next base: position 7,769,598 of record CM018578.1, on the reverse strand, counting down.
GGGTGATGAAGATGATCTGATAAAGCGAGCTTGAGAGCCAGACGCCATCTATGTAAGAGGCTAAGGTGTCGAGATTGAATCTAGATGTTAGTATTTGGCAGAAATCTATTTATGTGATGTTAGTACTTCAATAAAAAGATTCGGGAAGTGAAAAGTGGGGTTAATAATGATTTTTAAAATATATTTTAGAAATATTTTTTAAAATATATTTTAGAAATGATTTTAAAAGTAGACTTACCGCACTACCAAACAAACTTTGTGCAAGTTGAAAGACTTGCTCACCATCCACGCACTTCCAAAAGACTCTTTCACTATTAAAAGACTCTTTCACAGATGTAAAAGATGGCCAATAGGAGCCATGTACTGGTAGCTCCATTCCCGGGTGCAGGCCACATATATCCCATTCTGCAATTCTCAAGGCGTAGAAAATATGGCATTATAGGCAGGAAAGTCGGATCTTCTGAGCACAAGTGTCAAAATGAGAAAATATCATCATTGTTGACTTGTTTATATGCTGGTAGGCAATCCTATCAAGATCAAGACATTGTGAATTGTAAATGATTAAAACTTGAAACTCTCAGTAGTGAAGGTAGCAGCAGACTTATGAATATTTTGAACTTGTTGTGTTTTTATGTTATGCAAATTAAGGGTCCATATCTCCACAAATATTTTGTTGTTCTTGTGTTTCAACACTTCAGGTGGTGGATACAATGTCAAAAGCTTGTCCATTATTGACAATTGGACCAATAATCCGGTCAATATACTTGGACGAGCGTGTTGAAGATGAGGATGACTAGGATATATATTAGTCTCTGTGAAATAGACACATCTCTTTCTATCAACTGGCACAGCACAAAGCCCACTGGATCAGTTGTATATGTGTCCTTTGGTAGCTGTGCTACTGTAAGCAACGAGCAAATGGAAAAGATTGCATGGGCTTAAAGAGGAGCAATTTTCACTTCTTGTGGGTGGTGGGGGATTCTGACAAAGGGAAGATCCCAGAAGGGTTCGTGGAAGAAGCGGAGAATAAGGGGTTGCTAGTGAATTGGAGTCCTCAAGTGAAAGTGCTAGCAAACAGGGCCGTGGGATGTTTTTTCACACATTGCGGTTGGAACTCGACAATGGAGGCATTGAGCTTGGGTGTGCCAATGGTGACAATGTCAGGATGGAGTGATCAACAAACGAGTTCTATGTTTAATTGTTTTAATTTGATTGTGAATTATTTGATTTGTTTGCAGGTTGATATTCTCGAGAGAGAGATGAAAAAGCTTTCGAGAGCTGGAGAGAAGAAGATTGCAGAGTGGGAGTTTCAATTGTATTTCAGTATTGCTTACATTGGGTTTGACAGATTGCCCATTTATATAGTTTAGGCAACACGCATTTCGCATGCTAGTGATTAGTTGTCTCTTCTTCTTTTTCTTTAGTAACAGAACTTCAGCCTTATCTCTGCAATTTATATAGCTGAGTGAGTAGATTAGTGTTCAACATTCTAAACTTGTTGAAGATGCTTGGAAGGTGGGAATCAGAGCTAAGGTTGATGAGCATGGAATTGTGAAAAGAGAAGAGATTGTCATCTGCATAAAAGAAGTGATGGAGGGAGATAGAGGTAGAGAAATGAAAATGAATTCCAAGAAATGGAAAGAGCTCTAGCTACCGAGGCTACAAGCGAGAGTGGAACTTCTGATACTAACATTAATGAGCTAGTAGCTGTGTTGAGAAACACCAAATGATTTGAATCAAGTCACCTTATGCATAATGCATTTGTTTGTGTTTTTTTTTCTAAAAAATTAGAGTTGGATAAAAAAATAAAAATGAAACTCGTTAACAAGTTACATAACTGATGAGGTGATAGATAATCATGAAATTAAGACATTAGTCTACCTTTTATAAACACCTTTTGAACAACAATATTTATAATGTTTAATTTAGAAAAGAATATAATTAAAATTGTTTTTAATTGGTTGTTGTGGTTTTCACTACAGCGATGAAGAAAGTGATGCCTCATCAAGTTATGTCTAACCAAGGTTGTCAAACTCGCTTCTTTGACACGACACGGAAATGTCATATAAACTTGGATCGTAAAATCGAATCGTAAAATCATAAGTAAAATATTTCCGCACAAAAATCATAAAATCGTAAATAAAATATTTTCAAACACAATACAATACAATTATGGCCATAAGACTTCATTAGTTAAGGTTCATAAATGATAGAAAATAACTTAAAAATACAATACAAAACAATTTATCTTCCAAGTTTCATGACAAATATGTAAGGGTAGATAAATGAGATTGGTTATTAATGAAAGCGAACGGAGTCAAGTTCTTGACAAACCAGACTTGGCACTTCATGATCCATTGAACAACTTCATTTGAATCCAAAGCATCAAGATTTCCTAGAAGATCTAAAGTGGTCAATCCCCAATACGCTCCATTCATTCTTAAATGCTCCAACACCACCGATTAGAAACTATCCTTTCTCTATGCCCACAATGGAACATAACCAAAAGATTCAAACTTTAGTAACTTAATTACACTCTTCAGACAGCCAACAAAATTTTTTTAAAAAAAAAAGTGCTTATAGTAAGAAACAAACCTTTTCAACTGATAAAATGTATTTACCATGTTTATCAACCACCAACTCTCCCATCTGTCATGATCATACAATTGGTAAAGTAGAAACTAAGAAAATTTAAATTTTGAGAACAACCCACAAGTTTATTCAGCAAAAAAAAAAGGATGAGAAGTGATGTAAGCTAAGAAAAAGAGAATTACCGGTGGAAATCTTGTTGGTGAATCAGAAGGAGGGACAAGGGAGGAAGATGGGGACTAGGGAAGGCGAGAGATCAAAATTGAAAAATATAAATATGAAATAAAAAATGAAACAAACTCATCCAGTAGACATCCATAGCTCATAACCCACATTTTGCATCTTCCCAAAGGCATCTAAAGCTTCCTCACAAAACCCATCCTGAGAGTTAAGAGACGAGAGGAGTCGAGACTGAGAAGAGAAGTCAGTTAGATGATTTGGGGAAAAATAATTAACATGCACAGTGGATTATATGGGATCATAAAATCGGACGAATCCGGTTCGATATTATGATTCTACCTTATTTTACCGAGTTTGGACCGATTTTAATGGGTTTTGATTTTTTAACCCAATTTAACCAGTTTTATAGTTTTAACTCGTAAAATCATATGATTTTACGAGTTGAACTGCAAGTTGGATAACTTTTTTTTGGATTCGATGAAACCCCACCCCCCAAAAAGCACACTTTGTGGGCTCAAGTGAGTGAGTAAAATCTCGTCTGTCCTAAGCTCTTACAAGAGGTGCACGTCCTAACTCGAACTCGAGACCTGCTGTGCAGATCTCAAACCCTTTGTCATCACGCTACGCCTCTTGGGGACTGCGAGTTTGATAACATTGTGTTTAACATTAAATTTTGATAATCTTAGTCATGAAAGTTGAGTTCAGATATATATATATAGACACACACACACACACACAGATAATGGATCTATCTTGGATTCAATCAAACTATATAAAAGAAGCAGAAGAAGATATAGTTTTAGTTGAGAGTGAATCAAGTCTTAACTCAAATTTTGGAGTTATGCTTTTGAATTAGATGTCTATCTCATAAATCATATGCCTACTATTGTTCTCAATAGTTGTACACCTTTTGAACGTTTGTTTAAATCTTCCCCTGATTACAATTTTCTTTGTACTTTTGGGTGTTTTTGTTTTCCTTTGCTTTGTTTGTATAACCGTCATAAACTAGATTTTCACTCTTCTCATGTGTGTTTCTTGGCTATAGCTCTTCTCATTTGGGTTATTGTTGTTTTGATTTATCATCATCTCGTATGTATATTGCACGACATGTTAAATTTCATGAAAATACATTTCCCTTTTAATGTTCTAAACAAACAACAACCTTGCCTTCTTCAACTTTACAAACAACACTCCTTTATGTGTTATATATATATATATATATACATAGATGTAGGGTTGTACATGATACCTACCATGTGGTATACTACACATGATCATAAGACTTCAAAATGCTTAGTGCGAGCATGGAAAATAGGATTTACAGACAAGTAGGTAGCACCCAAATTATCGCACCAAAGTATAGTCATAGGATATGAAAAAAAATGAAGATCGGATAGTAGGGCCCGGATCCATAAAATCTCAGCAGTACCATCAGCAAGCGCCTTATATTCTGCTCCAGTCGATGAATGAGCCACTATGCATTGTTTTCCAGACTTCCAAGAAATATGTGTGTTACCAAGATATACCAAGTAGCCACTAGTAGATTTTCTATCATCAAGGCTACCACCCAATCAGCATCTATGAAACCATATAAGGAAAAAAAGGACCCCCGAGTTATGTGTAGACCATACGTTGTCATACCGTGGAGGTACCGAACAATTCGTTTAACAAGAGACCAATGGCCATCGGTAGGTGAGTGCGTAAACTTACATACTTTATTAACAGCATAACAAATATCTGGATGAGTAAAAGTGAGATACTACAAAGCACCAACAATCGGTCGGTAACAAGTAGGATCAGAATACAAAGCATCTAAGGTCAACAATAGCTTAGAGGAGGATGAAGCAGGCGTGTCGACAACTTTACATGAGGACATACCAGCTCGTTGAATAATATCAAAAGTATATTTATATTGTGAGAGCATCAGTCCCTTGGCAGTTTGGGTGACTTCAATCCCTAAGATATAATACACAGAGCCTAAATCCCAGATTTTGAATTCAGAATTCAGTAAAGTAACCAGGTGGTGAATGAACGTGGAATTGTTCCCAATAAGCAAGAGGTCATCCACATAGACAAGCAACTAAATGAGATCATGACCATCATAGTAAATAAACAGAGAGGTGTCAGTAGTAGAGACACGAAAACAAAGAGAGATGAGATAATCATTGAGTCTGGTATACCATGCCCGGGGAGCCTGTTTTAACCCATAGATAGATTTATATAGGTGACAAACATGAGAGGATAGAGTAGGATGATAAAAACCCGGTGGTTGTTCCATATACACCTCTTCTTGAAGAATCTCATTCAAGAAAGCATTGTGAATGTCAAGTTGATGAATAAACCACCCATGGTTCACAGCAATAGTAAGTACTAACCTCACAGTGGCAAGTTTAACTACCGGACTAAAAGTCTTGAGATAGTCTATTCCTTCTTGTTAAGTGAACCCTTGGGCAACAAGACGGGCTTTATACCTATCAATACTACCATCTACTCGCCACTTGATTTTATAGACCCAGCGACTGCTAATAACATTCATAAAAGAACAATAAGGAACTAAAGTCCATATACCATTTGATTACAAAGCCTTGATCTCTTCTTGCATAGTTTGTTGTCATGCCGAATGTTGAGAGGCTTATTTGAACGTGAGAGGTTCACGGTCAAGAGAAGCAACACACACGACAGCAGTGGACTGAGTAGAACATAAGGTGGCAGTTAACTGAGACACACTAAGATTCACATGTTTGGGATGGCGAGGACGAAGTGTCATGTGGTGGCTGCGAGAGGAGGCAACTGGTAGTGTGGATGAACTATAGGAAACCTGCTAAAGATTAAAGTTTGATAAATTAGCCACCAGACACAAAACAGAGGAAGGGCCCGAGGTGTGATGGCCAAGAGGCTGAAAGGGAGCCATAATAGGAGAGGAGTCCGTTGACACATGAATCACTGTACCTAAAGAAATAGAGACCATACTTGGAGAGTGATCAGTAGCAGAGTAAAGTGGTGATAAAATAGAGGGACTTTTACTCATGGGACAAGGGGAATAAGGGGAGGCAATAACCCTGTTATCATGGGCTAGAGAAGGCGATAGTGATGGGGTAGATGGAGAAGGCAAGGATGTAGGAAAACCAGTTAATGTTGGGAGTGCTATTTGTAAAGTTGAAGAAGGCAAGGTCGTCGTCTATTTAGAACATGCAAAGGGAAATGTATTTTCATGAAATTTAACATGTTGTGCAATATACATACGAGATGATGATAAATCAAAACAACGATAACCCAAATGAGAAGAGTTGTAGCCAAGAAACACACATGGGGAAGAGCGAAAATCTAGTTTATGATTTCTTGCTTAATGATAGTGCAATACTATGGAGGAGCAAGAAATAATCTTGTATAGCCTTATCTACCATGGAGGTTGAGTATGTAGTTTGTTCCACAGCAACACAAAATGTTGTTTGGTTAAAAAAATTTGTATCATTTGAAAATTGTCAAATCAACATCAGATCTAGTGATACTTTATTGTGATAATATTGTTGCAATAGTTGTGGCCAAAGATCCAAAATACCATTGCAAGACCAAACACATCAATATGAGATATCACTATATTAGAGAAGCGATTAATGACCATGATGTGATCCTAAAACACATTTCTACAAAATCTATGGTTACAAATCCACTCACAAAACCAATAACAAGGTATGCATTTATTAGACATGTGAAATCCCTTGGTCTGTGTAGAATATAATTAAGTAATGAATAAATGCCATTTGAATATCATATTATTCATTATTTGTTTATGGATATATTGAGTATAGTATAGTATAATTTGTTAAAGTATGTCAATAGACTTAGATTGGCTCACTGACATGAGGAATCGCTTGTAGCGTGCGTAGAGATGAGACTAATTGAGTTTTAAAGCTCAAAAAACGACTTGGGCGTAGTGGGAGCAATTTTAACTCAAAATAATTATTAAAAAGTCACCTTGGTTGGAACCAAGATGAGGTTCTTAAATAAAAGAATCAACATGAATGAATTTCCACCATTCATATATCTATTATGATTGAAGTCGAGTATGAAATTATTCATTTCTCAATTATGATAATGAGAAAATGAGATTTTTTTTATTTTAAGTCTTTGTTTTTGGCAACAAGACTAATACTCATATAGTGTATTTCCTCTAACAAAGAGAGCAACAACATACACTCTGTCTTTAGAAAAGGAAAAGAGTGCGCTCCACTATAACATGTATTTCATACTACATGTGCTGATGACCATTACAGGAGTAAAGGATGGATCTCTTCTTCTTTATTATGTTGTACTGGAGATCATTTCTAAGATCTCAAAATCTTACCCTTTGTGACTTTTGATTATATCATGAGGTGATGAATAAATTATCGCTATTTTAGGAGTATATCCCATGTTCATGGAATGATTCGACTTGAAGGAATACTCTTAGGAAAGCGAGTTAATTCAAATCTAAGTGATGTGAGAGCGAAAGAAAAAGTAATTTTAGTTCAACACTTGGTATTTGTATTCACCGGTCGGGATTATATCATTTGAATAAATTTAATATGATTTAGAATACACGTAATTGTTATGATGGATTAAGTACAAAATTTTTGAGGGATTAAATTATATTCATTCATGTGTAACTAAAAATGCTTGGGGTATATTAGTACACTCTAAGGAATAATTAATTATAAATTAGATGTCTCTTATATAGCCTATATTAGGTTTATATAGATTGGAGCTCCTTTCTCTATATGCTTCATGTCGCATGGTCCATTCGTCAAGTATGAAATTTATGTGCAAGTTTGAAATATAATGTAACCTTCATGGGCGAGTGAGAGATGTTGGTTATAGGGTTTGGCCTGGTCCGCCTATGAAGGGATGAACCTAGTCCATAAATCTAGAGAAGTTACGTTAAGGTAACTGCTAAGGTTACCGCTTCTCAATTTATATAAATAGGGACAAAACCCCTATGAAAAGGGACAGTTTTTCATTATTGAAATAACATTGTTCTCTCTCTTTCTTTCAATTTCAATTCTCTGCATAAACTTGACAAGATCTACAAAGATGTTTGTACTTTGAAATATCACTCTGATTCTAGTAATTGAAGCGGCTCTAAAGTAATTGATCCATAAATAAGAAACGGAATATAATAAATAAGTTTTCCTTATCAAATCTACAGTGTAGAATGAGGATTATAGGTAAATATATATAGTAAAGCATCAACAATTCTAATCCTATAATCACGTTATTCTGCCTATCATTTGCCTATAATATTGTTGCTATAATTTCTACATAATGATAACATGATTTGTTCCTATAATCTATCTTTTCTACTATATATATAGATATTAAGGAAGGCAAGTCAAAGAGTACCAGTTGAGGAAAGAATCACATAGAAAAGGAAAGAATAATATTTGAACACATTACACGACAAGTCCTCCTAAGATGACATTCCAGCAGGATTAAGCAACTTTGCTGAAGTGGTTTCTGAAGCCATTAATTAGTCCTAGTCCCACCAAGTGCCTATCTCTATAGCATGCAAAGCAATGAAAAAACAAGTAAATTTTGAGGTTAAATTGGTTTGGTGGTGTTGAAAGAGTACTTTAGGAATCACGACCCTAACACGTGAGCCAAAGGACAAAATGGTTCCAATTTTTTATTTGGTCAATCCATGATCAAGAGCAAACCATGACACTAATGCGATCCAACCATCAAAGGATCAATTAGAGGTTCTATTTGGTCCAGTTTCTAGGTTTAGGGCTAAGAAGCTTTCGATGGACTTCTTCAAGATACATGGGCTAAGGTGGACTTCAAGAGGTTTTTTAATAATAAAGAGAAATCCTTGATTAATCTCATTCATGTTCAAGAAGGGCTTGTTGGTGGAACCAAGACCATTACACAAGGATTGGGAGAAGAAGACTAGATTCAGACAGTTTGATCTTTGGTTACTCTTTTAGTCATAACTGAATCTACAGATCTAATTTTGATGTGATTATAATTGTTATGGAAACTAGACTTCCATACCTTTCCAACGGTATATGGCACGCCTTCTAATTCATTAAGACGAGAGAGAACCATCCGTTTTAAGTTGGGTCTTGCTGTTGCTTGACAAAATACGGAAACAACGAACTTATCTTATTTAATTAGTTGGGCTATCAAATTTTAATTATTTTGAGAGGAGACAATTTGTTTGGGTTTTTAGACTTGTTTATTTGTTTATTTTAATTAGTTTGGACTAGTTTTAGCTTGGGTTGATTATTATTTAATTTGGGCTTATGTGAGACCCATTAGGGAAACTAAGGTTTTGGCTTGGTAATATAAATACTCTTTAGGAATAATGTTAGGAAACTTTTTGAACAATATTTTCTAGCATTGTAGCCGTCTTTGGTTGCTTCATCTTGGTTCTTGATTGAACTTTCAACTCTTCAAAGAATTGACCATTTTTTGTTGTGAATTTATACTTCTTTTGCTCGTCTTCAGGTGTAGACGTTATAATTGAATTAGTTTATAGTCTTGTTGCCTTGGAGCAAGTCTTCCATTATAATAAGCTAATTCAAATCTTAACAAACTTGGGTTAAATTAATCTTGGAGTCATGAATACCATTAAATTCCGCTAGGCGCTAGGATTCGCATCAGACACCTTTCCATTTTTCAAATGGCAGGCATAAACACTACTGGCATTGTAATCTCTGACAAACTCAAACTTGAGGACCCACACGTTCCATCTTGACTGCAAATTGCTATAAATCTGCAAACTACCACAGCTCCTAAAAGATCCAAGAAAGTGGAAGTAGGCATTCCAGGAAATAAATCAGATGGAATCATGCATAAGCAGCTAGGCAACACCCATGATACACACATCGTTGCCTCAAAAATCATTATGTTGACCAACATTATTTGATTTTCCTAGTACAAGAGATATTTTAAGGTATGACCATGTCTGTTATCAACTATTAATTTAAACTAAACAAACCAACTGATTCATGTCCTAGATTTAGATCATGGCAAACTTGTTTAAACTTCCAAACCCTCAACCTTCAGTTCATCTTAAAAGTAAAGGAAAAACATAAGAGAAGAAAAAAGATTCCGTGGAAATTCCTATACAACACGCCGATCTTCATGGTTGCAGTCAATTCAAAAGCTAAGTGATCTCCAATATGAAGCATCAGGGTACAAAGGATTGTGGGATCGACAAATTCAGAATCTTATAATCATATCAGAATCCATAATTCTGGAGAAACAGTAAACATCTTACAACAGCCAGAAGAAGGAAAAGGGTAAACAAGTGGATAAGGACACACAAACAATCGAAGAAACAGTGTGCATGCATGATATACATAATCATTACGATGATGGTCGTATGAAAGGTCTTCATTCTTGTATCCTAACTACAACGTAGGAGAGCATTCATTATATAGGAGTTATCCCGGAATGAAATATCCACAGAATTCCAAATTGTTGAAATTGGGGATCTCATAGTAGAACATCTGGCTCATTTAGACTTCCTGTGTAATTCACTCTACAGCAATCAGGGAACTGCAATCCAGCCTCATCACAACCTGACTTGGTAATGTACGGGCAGGACCTTACATCAAGGTATTCCAAAGAGTTGCATTTATCCAAAAGCATGCCTATCCCAGTCACTGTGATCTTTTGACAGTTACTGATCTTCAAAACCTTCAGCCTCATTTCAGTTCCCATAGTCCCTAGCCCATGAAAGGCGGCGTCTGTAACCTCCTCACAGCACCTAATATCAAGAGCCTCCAGGTTTCTGCACTCAGCAAGGACACGGCTTAATGAAGAGTTTGAGATATTTAAACACCAGTCCATACGCAAGTTCTTCAAACTGCTTCCACAGGAAGTGGCCAAGGATTTTATAGACTCGTCAGAGATGTCTCGGCAACCACCAATGATAAGGGTTTCCAGATTCTTGCAAAACCTGGCCAACGATAAAATAGACCCATCCCCAACTCTAAAGCAATCCAACAACTTTAGTGTCTTCAGGGAAGATGAACATGCCTCTGAAACATTGGAAATCCCAATGTCCCCCACATTACTGCATTTATTGATATCTAAGAAGTGGATCCACCGACATCCACTTACAAGATCTGCAAGTCCACAGTCAGTTACCCTGGTGCAGCCTTGCAGGCCCAACTCTTGTAGATTTGGACAGTTCTTAGAAAGAGCTTTTAGTACTTTATCGGTAACAAATTTGCATCCATCAAGATGCAGAACCTGCAGATCTTGACAGCCCTCAGCAACAGCTGACAATCCCTTGTCCGTTAGCTTTTTGCAATATGATACATTCAAGGACTGTAGAGATGAAAGACCACCTCCAATTGACATCATCCCCTTATCTGAAATACCTGTATCACAATGATTAAACAGCTTAGCCCTTATGCAGAATGAGCATGCATGGCTAGAAAGAGACTATTTTGAGATACTTATTTGCAAGATAATCCAAGGCTAAATGGTACGCTTAACGCTGCAAGTAGTATTACAGCATACTGAAGATGCAGCAAAGAGCAGAATAGCACCATATGAGTGACTGGCACCAAATGGGAACTTTTATATTCCGAGTACTAGTCAGTGCCTCACTAGATTTCACAAATAAAACATTACAAAAACTCAGCAAACATAAAATTAACTGAGTTTTCAGCTTTCCATACTGTAAACTCAATCTCTAATTGTTACATCCATCACATGAAAACCAAAACAATGCAGACCTATCAAGAGAAAAGGTAAAGTCAACAGTGTTCCCAATTTGGCAAAATTTTGTCTTTATCTCACGGTTTTGGGCAGTAAACCCATCATGGGAATCTAAATCATCAATGCAATGTGCATGTTAAGCATCTTCAAACAATCTAAAGTATTTTCAATCAGATCACCATGTTAAGAGGTACACAAAAAGAATAACTTCAAAGTCTCTCACAGTATGATATTTTCCATCAAACAAAATAATATATGACCACCTAAACCCTCTAATTATATTGCCAAAATAACCAAAACAACTGACTTTACACTCACTGTTCTGTAGTTCAACAAAGTAGTACAAAACCCTCTTTGCACCATAACCAGATTTTCATACATAAGAACCCACAAAAGCACCATAGTTTCTCCACGACTCCATGGCATCGAAATAAACAAAACCTTTTTATATCCAATAGCAAAAGAAAAAAGAAGGGTAAATTGTTTTTACCTTTACAATGCTGCAAATTAAGGACTGTTAAGCATCTAAGACCATCAGCAATAACAGCAATATCAGAATCAGTAACACCAGGAAAAAAAGACCTTGAAATAGACTGAGACATGTCCAATTCAATCAATCTAGAAAACCTAGCAGCCATCTTTTGAAGCATGTGAGGTCCAGCTCTAGCAGCAAGTTTCTTCCTTTCTGTACTCTGCAACAATAGCCATCTCTTGCAAACCAAACCAAATATATCCCTGTCCTTATCATTCTCTAGCTTTGACAATATTGACCTCAGCTCGTCATCTGTTAATGCGTCATTTATGCAAATTGAAGGCATTGAAGGTGCGTTTTTTTGGAGGTGGGATTATGGAGCCTTGATTAAAAGAGAGATCGTGATGTTTGTCTGTTTGCTTTTGATAAAAGGGCGATGAGGATGAGTAGAAGGAGGAGAAGGTGGGGAGTTTTTGAAGAGTTCGAAGGTTGAAAGAGTTGCTTTTATTATGAAATATGGAATGGAAGTTGGAAGTAGAGATAACAAGGCTAGTTGAGTTGTCTTCTAGTTGGGTCAGTTTGTTGCTGGGGTACGACTTACGTGAGTGTGATGTGATCGAAGGAACTAAGCTATGTATTTTTATATATTTTAAAAATATTTAAGAACAAAAATTAGAAAATTTTACTTTTTATTTTAAATTAATATTTTTTAAATGTATTTATATAGGTTGATATCAATAATAATTTTTTAAAAAAAAAACTTATTTTAATATGTTATTCAATTAAAAAAAAACATTTAAAAAACAACTATTATCATACTCTTCAAGAGATTATAATTTTTTTATAATTTTTTAGTTTATATAGAAAATTAATAAAATATTAAAGGAGAAATTTTTGGTTTCTTACAAGAGTTTTTATTTTTAATTTTTCTGAACAATGAGAATTAGTATTCTTGTGTTATCAGTAAATCGTTTAACTAACTAGAATAATTAGTAGTTGCATATATATATATATAATTAAATTAATTAAATAATAAAATTGAAATAAAAATAAATTTAAAAAAAAAATGTTCAAGGTTTTTATATGATAACAAAAAATAAATAAATGAGAAAGCAATAACCCCATATAAAAGCAAAATGAAAAAGAAATGAAGCTCAATTTCTATCACACAAAATATTGAAGGACAATTAATGAAAAAAGATAATTCAAACAAGATAAAAAAAACCAACTCAAACACACTTGAGTTAAAACGAAAAATCTACGACATGGTTATAATATTGAGGTAACCTCATCAAAAATAAATTGATTAAAACTATAAAGCTCAATTATAAAAAAAAAAAAAACATATATATAAATGTGTGAGATAACCCTAATTATAATTTCATATACTTATTTCAATATTTGAATAATCATAAATTATTAAAATTTATTTGTTATGGATCACACATTATTTTGCAAATTATTTGGTGTCTATACTCCACCTAGTATCCAATTATTAAAAAACAATACATATGTTAGTTTCATTGTGTTGTGCATTATTCAATGCATGACAATACCATGGATTTTAACAATGTTTTTTTTTTTTTTGTCCTTTAGGTTTTTTCCTGTTCTAGTTATCAAGGTTTTTTTTATTTATATACTTCAATATTGTGTTAATTGAGAATTAAGCTTGATGATTTATTTCGATTCTCTTTCTACAAGATGATCATAGTGCCTTATAGATTTTTGTTAACATAAGATTAACTTATGGATGGAGAAGTTACTACTTGCAATCACTTATTTTAAGATTTTAATAATCATAAATTTATTTAAAAAATTATTTGTTATGTATCATACATTATTTTTCAATTATTTGATATTTATACTTCTAGTATCCTGTTAGTAAAAAAACTAACACATGCATTAGTTTAATTGTGTTGGGCCTATTCATTGTGAGGTAATACTGTGGGTTTCAATAGGGTTTTCTGTTTTTTGTCCTTTAAGTTTTTTTTTATTCCAATAACTTTTTCCTTACATGCATTAAGTTTTTCTTTTTTCAATTACATCATTAAACATTGTGTTGATTGTAAATTGATATTCATAATTTGTTTTGATTTGTTTTCTATAAGATGATAATGGTGTCAAAACATTTTTTAATATGCGGTTGATTCTTTATTTTGCAAAAACAAATAAAAAAAATATTTCTTATGAAAGATATAAATACAGTGACAAAATTGATGGTTATTAAAAAATGAAGCCTTTACATTCATAGAGTGACTCATACTTTGATTATATCCACTAATTAGAACTCTTTGATAACATAACTTTTGTATTTTAGTTCATGAAATTGAAACAACAAGCATAATGATTATAGAATAAATTACAAACTTAGTTAATTCTTGTATATAAAGTTATCATCTACTATTCTATGGCTTATACATTATCATATATTGATTTTAGGTTTGAAAAATCTTGAGAGATTGATAAAATTGCAATGCAGTGATTTGAGTTTGAGTTGTTATTGATTGTGTTGTTATTTTTTAATCTTCCTTACAATCCACCTTATATATTCAATTATATAATTTGTACATTAACTATGTGTCAATTGTTGATAACCCCCATCTTTCAAGACCCTTCCCATTACACTTGATTCTAGAGTTAATTTTGTGTGCATGTTTCTTCTTTTATATATGATTGTTTCTTCTTTTATATATGACAATAACCTTTATCTTTTATTTATTTTTAATTAATCGTAGTTATCATATAACTCTGTTTTGTTCTTTTATTTTTTATAGTATAACATAAGATTAAAGTAGTTTTTCCAAAATTAAATAACAAATTTGATTTCATATTATAAGGAGATGCTATGAAAAAACAATTCCTACAAATGCATCAATCTAGCTGCGGATGTGATCTAACAATCTACTCATGAAGAATTTAGTGAAAAAAATATGGTCACCCTTAATAGCAGGGTTGTTAATACTATTCCGTTTCGGCCGCAACATTTCATACTAATAAAAAATGAGATAAAACAGCATAGTTTTTATCTCTATTTTAATTACAGCCTGTTCTGGAAATACCAGCTGAAACATGATGGAATCACGTCGGATGTTCCATTTCAGCTACAAAGAAATTTTTCATTTCCTGCACCGTTTTTTTCCTGCTCGTATGCTGGCCAAAAGTGACATGTCATTAATATATATATATATATATATATATATATATATATATATATATATATATATCTGATTTGCGTGCATGTGTGTGTGTGTGTATAATATTGTTTATGAGATGAATTGAAAATGCGAAAATAAAAACAATAAAAATTATAAAAAAATATTATAAGAAAATAAAATTGTTGTCAACTTATTTTATAAAAAATAAAAATTATATTTATTTTTTTTGCTTTTTAAGTTTTTTCATATATAAAATTAATTAATTAATTATATATGAACAATACAACTCCGAAACGGAACGCTGAAACGTTCCAAAATTAAAACATTTTGTACCAATAAAAAAACAAAATAGCAACCAAAACGGTATTGACAACCTTGCTTAATACTGAAATAAATTTTTTTTTAATAATATCTTATGATATTAGGTAGTGTTTGATATTATGATAGTGATTATTTTTTTAAAATATTTTTATTTGAAAATATATCAAATAATATATATATATATATATATATATTTAAATTTATTTTTTATATTAAAATATTAAATATCTAAAAACACACACAAAATAATTTAAAATTAAAAAACTAACTCTTAAAAAAAACAAAATATCACTACAAAAACAAAGATTAGGTAAGCATGGGCTGGCTGCCTTCAAAACAAACTACCTTAAAACAGTTAACCATTTGCAAAGGCCCATGTAATTAGTTGGGAAGGACCAAACACACTTCATCATCTTGTCTTGAAGACAAAAAGAAAGCACAAAGCCGAAGTTATTCCCTTCACTTCACTTAAAGCCTTGATAATGTTAGCTAGTAGTGGCTCTCGTATTTCACAGCATTTGAGAGATTGTCACTACAATCAGAGAACCCATTTAGGGTTAGGGTTTTGCAACAAAACCATTCACAAAATTTCCTACCTTTCTTTCTCTCTTTTCATGTTGAAACCTCCCTCTTTTGTAACGATATTTGGTGGTGACAATTATAGGCATAATAATTATAATCATTGTAAGCATGGGTCTGTGTCTTTTTCAAGTCTTCAATCAAAATCATCCTCAGGAGAAACTCCCATTCTTTCTGACTGTGTAAGGTTTGTAATTCTGTTCGTTGAAGTTCTCATTTTGTGGGTTCTCATTGCTTTCTAGGAAAGAAGGTGAAAATTCTGTAAAGTTTTGTGCTTTTTGTTTATATGGGTTTTGTTTGTGTTTTAGGACCATGCATGAATTAAAGTTCAACGGAAACTTAATTATACAATTCGTTCAATTTCGATCCTTTTGGTTGCTAAAAAGTTTAATGTATGCTGGGAAATTACTTGCTAAGTGATTGGTTTAGGTAAAAATTACAGAGATTACAGTGAAAATAACTTTTTTTTGTTGTGAATTCTTATGATTGGAATGCTTAATTTAATCAGGTTTAGTTGTTTACTCTCTTATTGGAACCAGATGCTTGATTGATGTAATGTACATATCAATACTGTTTTTTATAATGTTAAAAATTCAGATGAATTAATATTTGTTTTTCATTCAATACATGTGTCTAATACTTCTCATTTTTGTTCAATTAGCTGATGAGTTTTTCTTTGTGCAAAAGCCAGCAAAATGACGATTGTGAGCTTCCCTTTGAAGGATTGGCCAAAATAGCAGGTTTCTTTGCTTGTCCTTTACAAGATTTTCTGTTAGAATTAGATGTTGAATGCATCCAAAAATTTATGTTTAGGGTGCCTTAAGTGCCTGTAGATTATTGATTGCTTCACTATGATTTTTGCAGGAGGAATAGTAGCACTAGGAAAGTTTGACGCTCTTCATATTGGTCATCGAGAACTTGCAATTCGAGCATCAAAGGCTGGAGCTCCAAATCTTCTATCATTTGTGGGAATGGCAGAAGTACTTGGTTGGGAGCCTAGGTAACAGTTTATTCTTTTGTTTGAGTGCACATTTACTTGTGTGTTTGGATATATAGAAACTTTTCCAATCCCTTCAATTTTGTTTCCATTTACCTGATGAGTTCGAGATGCTTGTGCCTTGTGAATTAAGTCAGTTACTTTTTTACTAGAAATTTTATTTTCTTTTTCCAATGCGTTACACTTCCTGACAGTTTGAAGATAGCAATCTTCATCATGGCCGTCTTGTTTGTACTGTAGAACGACTCATGGAGCCAATAACATGTGCTCTGTCCTTCTTGTACTCGGCACTTTCTTAAACTTGTTAGGATATGCTTGGTGTCTTAATTTCACCATCTTTAAATAAGTCTAGGATAATTTGAAGCGAGTTTGAGTAAAACTAAGTCTAAAGCTAAGCTCATAAATAGTTTATGAATTAGTGTCCATTATGCACATGATGTACCATGGTGTTCTGGGGTGATTTTCTTGCCACATGTTGCTTGAAATCAATGTACTAGTGAAGGAGAGAGTGTTAGTAAACTTTACTGACACATGCATAAGGTGCCTTGGTACTGGTGGATTCAAGGGAACTGAGCATATTTGGCAAGCCGGAGGGTTGTTAGGAAAAAAGATGGTTGGTAAATCATTGTGCAGTGGTGACTTGTCTTATTGTGGTTAAGAGAATTATTCTCTTGCAGAATGAAGATCAGCTGCTTACATGTGAAATTGACATATTTGCATAAGTCTGCCAACTATATACATGTCACAATTCTTTCTCGGATGTGTCAACTTTTTGAGAATAAACCTCACCTCTTCTGTCGCAGAAGAAATTCTCAATGGTGGTCGATCAGTTGAAGACACATTGTTTATTATGTTGATTTAAGTGACAATTTTCATCACTGTCCTGGACAGGGCTCCCATAGTTGCCAAATGTGACCGAAGTAGAGTTCTTTCTTCATGGGCCCCATACTGTGGCAATCTGGTCCCAGAAGAGGTCCAAATTGAGTTTTCATGCGTTCGACATCTCACCCCACGACAATTTGTTGAGAAGTTATCCAAGGAGCTAGGAGTAGTTGGAGTTGTGGCTGGTAAACTAAAATTACTCTGCTGACCATCTTTCTTTTTTTCCTGTCACTATGTAAATTCCTGCATTTGATTTTTGTGTAATTGAAGTCTCAAATCTTAACGGCTGACTCTGTCAGGGGAAAACTACAGATTTGGATACAAAGCAGCTGGTGATGCCTCAGAGCTGGTGAGACTGTGTGAGGAGCATGGTATGGGGGCATACATTATAAGTTCTGTCATGGACAAAAATCAAGTTCACAGAAGCATGAACTCAAGTGATCTAAAAGATAAAGGACAGGTCTCATCTACCCGTGTTCGTCAAGCTTTAGCTATAGGGGATATGAAATATGTGTCAGAACTTCTAGGTCGTCATCATCGACTCATGTTGATGTTGAAAGAGCAGGGAGAGCGCACTAAAACAAGCAGTGGATGGAGGGTGTCAGCTCCAAAGTCTTATCTATTGAATCTACCCCCAAAGGATGGTTTCTACGAGAACTGTTCTCTCTTAAGCGGTAATAAGAATCCAGTAGCATGTAGAGTATTCATGGATACAATGCATATTCATTTAGAAACGGACGAGGCAGACCCTCTTGATTACGAGACTTATCAAGAGTTGCGTCTCTTGGGCATTGAATTTGGTGATTCCAGACCTGTTAGAGATTAAGCATACCAGTCCTCACTTTAGTTTTTATTCATTGAAGTAGTTCGTGGATGAGTAGTTTCATCCAATCGGGCAGGGCAAAACAGGAGCCCTTTGTAACTATTCATTAGTTCAGTCGCTTGTATGCTTCACAATTTACATTTATATACATAATTTTAATTCCATTCTTTAGCTAAAAACTGGAATCCTAATCGCTGATTCTAGTACACGACTAGGGTGTGAACGCTGATGACGTGGGTTGTGGCTGTTTGAAATGTTCCCATTACCTTCTTACAAGTTGTTCTCAACTGTGAAAGGCTTTACAAGTAATGGAAGAGCCTCTTAGAACAAAGTGATTTGACCTTAAAAGTTTAAATTACAAGAAAAGAGAAGACTTCCCATGAAGAGGAGAACTTGCTGTGTCACTAAAATTTCAATTCAAGCAGCACAAGTAGAAAGAATAAATTTTGAAAAAAAAGAAAAGAAACTGTGATAGGTAAAGAAGAGTGAATAGAATTTCATGTCATCCGACTACTAGAAACCCTAGAGAGCAACAGGAAGGAAAAAAGATGCCGAAAAAATAATGGGTATTCGTTAGAAGGCAAAAAGAACAATCCTTGTCCTCCTTTCCATCTTTCCATATTCCAATTCATCTTCCATTCAGAATTTTTGGTTGGAATATCCGACTTGGATATTCTATAAACCATTCCCACTTCAAAGCATCTCCAATTCATTCCCACTCCAAAGCATCTCGAATTCATTCTTGGGACTCAATTACTACCTGCCATATTCTATACCACGTTAATCACAATACTAAAGACAGTAGTTAGGAAGGGTATCCAAGAAAAACATATTTAAAGCCACCCCAACAAAGCCGCCACCACCATCCCCACAAATTATAAATCTCTAGAAAAAAAAGAAAAAGAAATCTCTCCCCCTCCTATATTGAAGGGAACTCATTCTCTTCTATCGCTTATAAAGAAAACAAGAAGCAAACTAAATTGTCGTTCATATTGCCTCTCTGAGGTCAGTTTTCTATCTCTATACCATTTCTTTCTTTTATTTTTCTTGTTTTGGTTGATTTTTTTTTGAAAGTTTGGATCTTTATTTAAATTTTAGCAAAACTTGGCAAATCCACCAAAGAAAACTACACGTTTCAGTCACTCTGAGTCTTGACCTGTCATTTTTTGTGGCATCCTCGTGTTCCTTAGCGCCTTTTAGGTCCACCGGTGGTAGGCAATTCATTTTCGAACCCTACCCCTGACACATCACTCTTATTACCCCTCACCCTCCACTTATCCATTTCTTGTAGGGGTAAAAATGTCTTTTACTCATTCCCACTTTGGTCTCCTAGACCACTGGAAGGAATCCATCACTACTTATCATTCACCATCGCTGCAAAATGCCACGAAGTAGTACCTCGTGGCAAGCTCTTATTGGTCTGTCCAAATTTGGAAAGTTCGTTTGGTCCCATCTGGTCATGCTGTTATTAGTGTTTTGCTAATTGGCTTAAGGTGATAATTAACATGTTGAAATTGTGTCTATTCTGTGCTGGCAGGAACGC
The DNA here is from genome assembly GCA_009078335.1 of Salix brachista. Lineage (NCBI taxonomy): Eukaryota > Viridiplantae > Streptophyta > Magnoliopsida > Malpighiales > Salicaceae > Salix > Salix brachista. The sequence continues at coordinate 7,749,342 of CM018578.1, read as the reverse complement.
GTTTTGTATTTGTAAAGAAAACTTCCTGGTTGCTTTCTAACGTTTATCGGGCTGTCAAAAGAGAACAGTTTTTGACAGCCCGGGAACAAAATTCAAAGACCCTTTACAAAGAATAAGGTAAACAACAGCATAGAATATTCCATCTTTGACTGCTTCCATGTTTTTCTCGTGAATTTGATGTGGATATTTATATCTGTGTATGGTTTGTTGGTTTGGTTTTCATTTAATTGTTCTAAATATCGTGCAGGTGGTTGATTATTTAACATTCAATGTTTGGTTATCTGGGTTGTGACCAAAATTGAAATTCAGTTCCTTGACCGAATTCCTGGCCCTGTTTTGCTTAGATCGTTGTGATATAGGTTTGTTCACGAGAGATTTTCTTCTAGTGTATTCAGTATGGGTTCCTTGTCTGGAATCATTCAAAGACCTGTGATAGCAGCGGCTGTGGCAGCTTTAGCTTCTGTTTCTATTGATTTTTCTGATAAACTCCAATCTGTTAGATCATCTGATACTTGTTCTACCTCCGAACAGTCAAGCACTTTATTGTCTAATTCAGTCCAGGATTCAAAATTTTCTTGGGTTTCTCACATTTCAGTTTCTAAGCTTGCAAATTTGTCATTCGTAACTAGGATTCGGGTGCCTGTTCCTAATGTTAGCTTCCCAGTTCTGGATGTGAGCAAAAATTTTGTTCCCAGTGCTTTTGGCTCATCTGTTGCTTCCTCTCCCTTTCTTGTTAATTTGTATCGGTCTGCGAAGTTGGCCAAAGAGCCAAAATCGAGTGCATTTAAAACCACCACTATTACTCCATCCTCTCCTGACTTGTTGTATAGATGGCATTTGCCTGAGCCGAGTACTATTGATGTTTCTGGATCTTCTGATTGTTCATCAGAAAAGTCCAGGACAGTGGTAGTTTTGCTAGGGTGGTTAGGATCAAAGCAGAAACATCTAAACAAATATGCTGAGTGGTATACTTCGAGGGGATTCCATGTCATTACATTTACTTTTCCACTGGCCGAGATTCTTAGTTACCAAGTTGGTGGGAAAACAGAACAGGACATTGAATTGCTTGCGACCCACCTGGCTGATTGGTTGGAAGAGGATGGAAAGAACTTGGTTTTCCACACTTTCAGCAATACTGGATGGTTAACGTAAAGCTCTCTCTCTCTCTCTCTGGATTCTGCACTGAACATTTTGTTTTCTTTGTTCTTCGTGAAACCATTTGGCTTGACATGCTTGGTTTGATACATCTTTTTACAGATATGGAGCTATACTTGAGAAGTTTCAGAAGCAGGATCTTTCTTTAATGGGAAGGATTAGGGGCTGCATTGTGGATTCTGCCCCTGTTGCTGCCCCTGACCCTCAGGTAAATGCTGCTTGCAATTGTCTTTGTTGTTTTTGACAGTAACATGAACATATTATTGGTATCACGGAAGGGGATGAAATTCTTATTTTTATCCTCTCTGCATGTCTTGTGTTATTTTAAGCATGTTTAGCTGTGTTTAATGAAACTGTTGGCTGTGATTATGGTTGCTGTAGCTGGCAAACCTTTAAAAACCTTGAATCGTTTCATTTTACTCGTTAAGTTGAATTAACTGTCATTTTACACTTTACAGCCATGTTACAGATAGTCACACTCTCTGTACCCCCCCCCCCCCCCCCCCCCATCTTTGTTTTGTGGGTAGGAGATGGTGTTTTGATTTGCATCTAATTTATCCGTAGCTTTTTTTATTAGTTATTGAACTATCATTTGGCTGATTATATATTATCAGCAGGGTCTGTGCTTTCCTTCATGTAAACATGTTGTTGGTGATCAAAATTCAAATATATGATAAAAATACAATTCATTTTCACTTTAAATCATTATTTGTGATACTCTTTCTCTTTCTGTAGGTCTGGGCATCAGGTTTCTCTGCAGCTTTTCTGAAAAAGCATAGTGTTGCTACGAAAGTGCATGCAACCTCAAAAGAGTCAGATATGGAGGTATTGGTTGGCAGAAAAACATTCATGGAACCCAAGCCCGCCATAGCTGAATCAGCTTTATTAGCTGTTCTGGAAAAGTTCTTTGATATGATTTTGAACCTTCCTGTGGTGAATAGGTTATACTCTCTTACCAACAAAACAAACATCCAAAACCATATGTTGATAAGTGCTTAGTAATGCTATTCTAATCATTATTACCATTGACTGATTCTCCATGACTGGAAGCTTATATAACCTATCATTATTACATTGCAGGAGGCTCTCGGATGTGCTAAACTTATTATCATCAGGACAACCAAGCTGTCCACAGTTGTATATTTATAGCTCTGCAGATAGAGTCATTCCGGCAGGGTCTGTGGAATCATTTATAGAGAAGCAGCGAAGAGCTGGTCACGAGGTTAGGGCCTGCAACTTTGTGTTCACACCTCATGTTGATCATTTCAGAAATGATCCAAAACTGTACTCTACTCAGCTCAGCCAGTTTTTAGATGACTATGTGCTTACTCATTGCAAGCGTTCTTAGCCGAAACTAAGGTGGCAATTATTGTAGCCTACTTTTTTTCCATGCATCACATTATACATCTCATAGAATTAATTCATTTTCATTCAATAGATGATGTCAAATACAGCCGGAAAAGTAGTTACTTTCATTTTTTCATTTGTACAAGTTCTTTACTAGCATATTGACAACTCAGCATCTTGTTATAGTACATTACTAAGCTCCAACGTTTACAGAGATCAAGTTATCTTATATATGTTGTTTTGGTAGCTAGTCCATCTTCATTTCATTCTGGCAAATAATGTACAAGTTTTAAGAATTTCATTATGCTTGCTTAGGTGTATGTCACTGCAAGTCTTGTTTGTCTGTCTGGTTTAGGATTTTCAATTAGTTGATTGTTATTTATGGAAGAGCAAGTTTGTGGAACAAATTGAAAAAGGTAGAGAATGGTTACCTTGAAGAAATTATGTTAAGACATAAAATCAGATAGTTTTCATGTATAGCAGATACAAACTTGTTATTAGCATCGGAGGCTTCTACGAGTTCTTTCTGAGATATGAAATAAGAAAAGTGAGAGATTACTAGAAGCAAGTGCATGATAGAAATAGCCATCAACAGCAGTAGATGACATGTGTTTAGGTATTGGAACATCTGATCAGGCAGTGGGGTATGAGGCTTGCATGGCTATGCCGCATAGTCCTTCCTTTGCAGATATATCTTTCTGCATTCGAATGTATTCCTCTTCCCCCCACTGTGCACCCCATGAGTTCTTCACGAGCCAATACTTGGATCCATCGCTGACTCCATAACCAACGGCAGCGACGCCATGGTCTAGCTGAGTGTCGCAACTTCCTGCAAAGATTCCACTCGAGTAGAGCTGAAAATCAAACCCACCAGCGTCGATAGAAACAGAAACTGGTTGCCTCGCGACAGCCTTCATCAGTGCAGCTTCACTGTTTGCTGGCACATCTTCAAACCCGGTAATCTTTGCTGCGTGGCTGGCTGCCTTGTTAGCGTTGCAAGGGCCATCTGTTCCCTTGTATGGGTAGTTAGCTTCAGCTGTTAGACCCTTGTTTTGTTCAATGAATTTGAAGGCTTCATCCATCAAACCAACATTGCAGCCCCACACCCTTACTGTCACAATCAAAAACCTCTTGCTCTGAAAGGGAGATCAATCTAACCAGCTGTAAGCTGATTGATTCCTTCCATGGCTGCCACTGCCGAAAATGCCCAGCAACAACCTACGTTTTCATTTGATTCAGCGCGACAAAAAAAAGGAAGCTTTGAATCTATTGCGTGAAGCTTTGAACTCTTCATTTGTAAGATCTGCAAATTGATTGACACCAAGTTTGTAAGATTTGCCAGTTTGACTGTTAAAAGCAGCTATGCGTGCAACGTTTTCCTTGAATATGTTGTCAGGGGTCGCCTTCTCGCTATCATCCTTGTATACACGTCCATACTGAGAGATCCATTGCTCATGCCTCCCATTCCCATCGAGGGTGCATCCAGGAGGGTTCGAGCTATGGATTTAGAAGGCCAAGCTCCCAAAATGAAGACCAACGTTCATTCTAAATTTCCTATGCTTTAATATCACCATATATACCTTCGAGCATGGGTTCTTTGGAGTTCCTAGAGCATGCTGTGCTTTCAAATTTGCTCTCAGTTCATTGAAAGCTGCAGTCTTCTTAACACTCTACGTGACCTTGAATCTTGACCTTAAGAAATCTTGAGCTGATTGCAGTTTACAATGAATAAGTTTTTCCACACTTTATTGAATTGGTTTCTGGAGAATATATACAGACTTGTATGTTCCAGTTTTGGAAACAAATTAAATGCATACAAAAATATGAACGTTGCAGTCAAAAGTTAACGTTACAATATATATCAATATCAGCACAGCTTTGAGTCTTGAATGCCAGAATATCTTGACATGATTTTAGGCTTGTTGTGCTCTGTCTTGACTGTAGGGATCTTTGGAATTATCCTTGTCATCTTCTTGCCTTTTACGCCCCCGCGAGATTGGGCTGCCATCGGAAAGGCCAATCTTGTTACGCAAGAATTCGGTTCTTTGTCTTGACAGCGGTTTGGTGAGCAGGTCAGCCAACTGGTCATGGGTGTGTACATGCATCACCTGAAGTATTCCTTTTTGTACCAAGTCACGCACAAAGTGGAGGTCGATTTGAATGTGTTTCATGCGCGAGTGATGGACCGGATTGAGACTGAGGTGTGTAGCCCCGAGATTGTCACATAGCAGCTGTGGAATGGCAGGGACCTTGAAGGCTAACTCCTTGAGAAGTGTAGACAACCACATAGTTTCAGACGCAGCATTGGCTAAGGCCCGATACTCAGCTTCCGTGGATGAGCGCGCAACTGCTCTTTGTTTCTTGGAGCTCCAAGAGATGGGGTTAGACCCAAGGAAGCTGATGTAGGCTAAGGTGGATGTGCGATCATCGACATTTCCAGCCCAATCAGCATCGGAGTATGTCCGCAGAATGGGAGAGCTAGACCTGCACACATGAAGACCAAGAAAGATAGTTTGTTTAAGATAGCGGAGGAGCCTTTTTGTGGCAATCCAGTGGGTTGTAGTTGGCTTATGCATGAACTGAGCCAATTTGTTGACAGCAAAGGAAATGTCGGGACGCGTCAATGATAGGTATTGAAGGCTGCCAATGATGCGTCGAAAAGCAGTGTTATCCACGGCAGCAGTGCCATCAACTAGCTGAAGAGATTGGGAGGTGGACAGTGGTGTGGAAACATCCTTAGCTTCACTCATGCTTGCAGAAGCTAAGAGGTCCCGGATGTATTTGTGCTGGGAAAGGAGGATGTCAGTCCGAGTTGGAATCACTTCAATGCCTAGAAAGAAATGGAGAGTGCCCATATCTTTGAGAGAGAACTGCACACCCAATTTGTTGATGACAGCAGCCACAAATTTGGGGTCATTACCTGTCAACACAAGATCATCTACATAGACCAAACAATAGCACAAGTGAGAACTATGATTATAAATAAATAATGAGGGATCAGCCACTGAGTTGTGAAAGCCAAGTTGAAGAATAGCAGCCTTGAGGGCTGTATACCAAGCTCGGGGAGCCTGTTTAAGGCCATAAATGGCCTTGTTCAACCTGCAAATGTGATGAGGTTTTGACAGATCTTTGAACCCTGGGGGCTGGGTCATAAATACAGTTTCAGTTAATTTCCCATTGAGGAAGGCATTATTAACATCTAATTGTCTTAATTCCCACCCACTCATAACAGCAATTGACAACACAGTTCTAATGGTGGCTGGTTTTATAACAGGGCTAAACGTTTCTACATAGTCAATGCCGGGTCTTTGATTGTAGCCCTTAGCCACTAACCGAGCCTTAAACCTATCTATGGACCCATCGGCATGACGTTTCACTCGAAAAACCCACTTGCAACCCACGGGTTGACAGTGAGCTGGGGGGGGAACAAGGTCCCAAATCCCGTGTTTCATGAGGGCTGTAATTTCTGATGACATGGCTGCTCTCCAGTGTGGTTGAGAAATTGCTTGACTTACACTTGTTGGCTCAATGGTTGAAGGTAGGAGATGTTTGGACACTGTGTGTATCTGTTTTGGCCGAAATATATTGTTCATTGATCGTGTGGTCATGGTGTGGGTACGGGATTGGTGTATTGGTGGAGGCATAGGTTGAAACGAATTGGGATTTGGTGAGTCTGGGCTTGGTTGGGTTGTCGGAGAAGGGATGAAGGTGGATGGTGGTTGAGCCCGATCAGTGACAACCCTAGATTCTAGAGGGGAATTCGGATTTGGTGAAGTGGGATGTATGGGAGACAAGGAATTGAAAGAATCATGAGATAAAGAACATGAGGGATCGAGATTACCTGAGAGAGCAGCAGCGATGGCAGTGGAACCAGACGGGGGTGACGAAGTTGCTATTGGAACCGGAGCTGATGATGGTGGCACAGGGATCGTGTGGGCACCGTGAAGAGGAGGTGAAGATGGGTCTGGTGATGACGTGGAGTTGGGGTTTGCAGAGAAGACAAGGTGTGAATTAGTGGAAGCCGCTTGTGTTTCATCAAAAACCACGTGGCGAGAGATAATGACTTTATGGGTTTCGGGATCAAGACATTGATAGGCATTTTGAGTGGAAGAGTAGCCAAGAAAAATACAGGCTTTGGATTTAGGCTGCATTTTGTTTGTGTTGTAGGGTCGAGTGAGAGGATAACAGATACAACCAAACTTTTTAAGTTTTAAATAGTTAGGTCGTTGACCGAAGAGAAATTCAAAGGGTGATTTTCCCTTAAGAAGCGGTGTGGGTTGTCTATTAATGAGATAAGAAGCTGTTTGGAAAGTATAGGGCCAGTATTTATAATCAAGTTTAGCATCATGGAGAAGTGTAAGACCGGTTTCAACAAGGTGGCGATGCCTTCGTTCAGATACTCCATTTTGTTGTGGCGTATGTGGCGCCGTAGTATAGTGAGTAATACCATGGAGTGCAAGAAAAGATTTTAAGGCAATGTATTCTCCACCATTGTCAGAATAAAGAGTTTTGATTGTTTTTTGAAACCGATTTTCTACAAATTTTTTGAAATGCGGAAAAATTTGAGAGACACTTGATTTTGTGGGCATGGGATAAAACCAGATATATTTTGTATAATGATCAACAAAAATTAGATAATATCTGGATCCATCAATCCCAATGTAACTGGCAGGTCCCCACACATCAGTGTAAACTAGGTCAAGTGGCGCATGACTTTGGAGACTATTAGTGCGAAAAGGCTGACGGTGAGCTTTATTAATAGAGCAAGAATGACATAGCGAGGAAACAGTTTTATTTGATAAAACAGGAAGGGAAAATTTTTTAATAAGATGGTGAACAATTGTTGAGGAGGGGTGCCCAAGACGTTTATGCCATCCATCAATAGAAGTGCGTTCAAGCACATTAGCAACTTTCGGTGATATCACCATGGATCCCGGAAAGGTATAGATGCCATCGTTACATGCTCCTTTTAGTAATGGCGCCCCCGTGGTCTGATCCTTCACAAGAAAATGAAAAGGGTGAAGCTCAACAAAAACATGATTTTGTTTAGTAAAATGATGAACGGAAATTAAATTTTTTTTTAGATTTGGGACACACAGGGTGTCATGCAATTTAAAAATACGATTAGGAGAACGCAAAGCCAATGAGCCAATGTGTGAAACTTGCAAACCTGAACCATCACCAAGGACGACTTTGTCGGTTCCATCATATTCGAAATGAATAGATAAGTTTGACAAATCTCCCGTGATATTATGTGAGGCGGCTGAATCTAACAACCAATTTTTGTCCATTCCTGTAGAAACATTAGCACAATTTATAGATGCATTTGAAGAATTAAACTGAGAGCATGATTTAGCAGTATGCCCGAAATGATCACAGAGTTGGCATTTGGGCTGGGCACGCCTGTTAAAATTATTGGACCGGCCCGATTGATTGTGGAACCGTCTGTTATCCCGTTGGGCTCCATAAGAAGGCCTGTGTGACCCATGAGGCCCTCTATTACTGTCATTTGGCCCTCGGTTGCTGTCGTTTCTCTTAAACGACCATTGTTGATGTTCTCCCGGTGAGTAAGACTTCGATTTGGAGAAGTTGGCAGAGGCAACTAACTGCTGCGTGGTGGCTTCCAAGCGTCTGAGATACGCTTCATGTCCAACCAGAAGGTCATGGAGCTCCTCGAATACCAGTGATTTTTCACGGGCACGGATTGGAGCTGCAATTTCTCTAAATTCTGACCCTAACCCGTGAAGAACATACAAGGTCAGATCATCATCCGAAATTGGATGGTCAATAATGGCAATTTCATCTGCCAAGGCTTTCACAGTGTGGAGGTATTCTGTGATTGATCTATTTCCACGCTGGATTAAAGTAAGTTCTTCTTTCAACTGCATAGCCCTAGTTCGGGATCGGCTAGCATATAGGGTCTTGAGTTTTGTCCAGGTGTCACGGGACGTCTTTGCTGTTGCAATCAATGGTGTGATTGACGGGGAGGTGGATGCCAGAATGGCACTGAGGATAAGTTTATCCTGTCGAACCCAGTGAGTTTTACATAACTCATCAGCAGCTGTGCCTGCAGAGGGGGGGCACCGTAGAACACCTTCAACATAATCAATTAGGTCATACCCAATGAGAAGTGCTTCAAATTGAGCACGCCACTGGGGAAAGGTGGAGGATGTTAACTTTTCATTGATTTGGGCTGTGATGTTGAATGCAATTAGTTGCTTGTTTGATGCGGAAGAGGGTTGGGTATTGATGTTGAGATGTGGGTTTTGGTCTGAGGAGGATTGGGTGTTGATATTGGGGTTTGGGTTTTGATCTGAGGAAGAAGACATTGTGATGATTTGGATTGATGACTCGTTAGAGATTGTAGGCTCTGATACCATAAGAAATCTTGAGCTGATTGCAGTTTACAATGAATAAGTTTTTCCACACTTTATTGAATTGGTTTCTGGAGAATATATACAGACTTGTATGTTCCAGTTTTGGAAACAAATTAAATGCATACAAAAATATGAACGTTGCAGTCAAAAGTTAACGTTACAATATATATCAATATCAGCACAACTTTGAGTCTTGAATGCCAGAATATCTTGACATGATTTTAGGCTTGTTGTGCTCTGTCTTGACTGTAGGGATCTTTGGAATTATCCTTGTCATCTTCTTGCCTTTTAGACCTTATATCTTTGAAAGTGTTTGAGAGAAGAAAGAAAGTAGAGAGAGAGTTAAACTAACAAATAGATTATTACTGTTTTATTGGAATGAAATGAATAGATCACTTACTGTTCAAGCAATCCTTACAATCATATAGAAACAAAAAGAATGATAACATATTAACAAGCTCCTATAGACCAGGCAACTCTTTACTATTGCAGAAAAATCATGAAGAAAAAAGAACAGAATCTTTCACAGCAACTTGAAGCAAACTTGTGGTGTGTTTTGTATTGTGGTTAAGGTTAAAAATAACAGTTTCATGAAAAACACTTTTAGTTACGGTTCATAACTGAAATTGAAGTGTTTGATTATAACTGTGGTTGAGTTTGAGGTTTAATGAAAAACAATTTCGAGTGTTTGGTCATATTACTGTCAAATTGTAAAATTACTTTGAAGGGCATAAACATACACACACTTATATTATTTTTTAAATATTCATATAAACTAGATTTAATTTAAAACTCTTGGACAAAAAAATCAAACAAGTAGTTTTAATTTTAATTAAAATTTATTAAATCATTAATATCACTTGCATTCTTTTCTATTATTATTGGAGTTGATTTTTTATTCAATTTATCTTGGAGAACTGGTAAGTTATTTGTGGATTGCATTATGTGGGACTCACATAAAATTTTCAGTTTTTTTGCATTAATCAAACACTAAAATACTTTCTTTTTTTTGCAATCTCAGTTCAGGCCACATTATCAAACACCTTCTTCAACACTCCAGTCGTCTCTTGATGATCAACTGGAACCGGATCAGAGGCTGAATTATTATGGTGAAATCCGTCAAACACCATCAGTGTATATATTCCTAGAAATTTGGTACTTTTCCTCTGTTAGTTTGGGAATGGCGGATTGGAATTTTGGAACTTCAACTTTCAATGTCTCATATTAGGTCTCCAAGCGTGAAACCCTAGTGACTTGTTGGCATGCATGCTTGTCTCGACTTACGAGTACCTTCTCCTTATCCGGAAGAATATCCAGAATATGGGAAATTAACATGCTGTCAAAAGAATCTCGAATTTGCTGGCATAATAGAGATCTTGAGTCAAGGGAGTGCTGCTATAATTAACAAAAATTATACAAAAATCATGACTAAATGTATGTTTCAAGTTAAGTTTTTATATAAAAAAAACATGAATCTCAATATCTAAACACATGGACCTTGCCTTTTAAGCCCAAGCATGACTAAATGAATGTTTGAGAGTGTTGTTTACGTTGTTTTTTGAAGTGTTTTTCATTAAAAAATCCATCAAAATGATATTTTTTTTATTTTTTTAAAATTATTTTTGACATCAGCACATCAAAATGATATAAAAACACCAATTTTTTTAATTTAAAGTAAAAACTAAATAAAAATTCAATTTTTTTTTCAAAAATGATTTCCAAACACATTCTCAAACACCCCCTAAGTCATAGACCTAGACTTCATTCACTTCACCCTTTTTTTATTTTTTTATTTTTAATAAAATCCTTTTTAAATTAATAAATACAAGAACTCACCCCATTATATGCTTTTTAAATATGATTAGTATTTATGATAATATTTGGAATAACTTTAAAAATAATTATATAAAGAACCTAATATGCATAGTATATTTAAAAAAAATCAAATGAATATTTAATGAGAGTAAAAAAAAAAAAAATTATGTTATTTTCATGAATTAATTATTCTCTTTTTTAGTTCATGAAAAACCCCAAGATATGATATTTTTTTTGTTTTTTCTTGAAAACTTTTTTTTTAAATCATTACAAGTTTTTCATTTGAAAAGGCATTTTACTAATAAAGAAACATGTTTTTATCAAAATCAAAAGAAATGAATGGTAAGGAGAATATTTTTTTCTTTCTCTTGAGTTTAAATACCCGGAACTCTTAATGAATAATTAATTAATATATAATTAGATTTAAATTGGTTTTGAAAATGGATTTAGAGTGGCAGGAGCACAATGCTAATTGATTTTAAATTTTCTTTACAAAATATACACCTACCGAAGGCTTTCAACAAGTACTTTCACTGAGAGGTTCAAGGATTTTGACATTCTACTCATGTCAGAAATATTCTTATCAGTCTTGTTAATCCTACACTTAAAAAGTAAGGGCAGGTTGGGAGAATTTAACAAGAAACTTGCTAAGATTCCCAACAAGGGAAGGACAAAATTTGTTCAGTGCTTTCTCTATATTTGCTCTTCGTTCCAGGTATGCTCCAGAGAAATGTCAACTCAGGATCAGCTAGCACCAGATATTGTTGGTCTTTATTGGATGTTCAAGGAATGTCAACACTAGATTAGGTGGACCATCGATTACGATTCCCATCCCTCCATTTCTTCCAATTAGCATAAACCTTGCTGAATATAATATAACTCGGGATTGCAAACACTCTCCACCTGATGTAAATGTATACACCAATCTGTTTCTACCAGATCAAAGCGCGTAAAGAGAAGAAAACGAAGAAATCAAAGGCAAAAACCTGTTTGTTTGTTGCACTCATCCATCATCTTTATTCCTATCATGTCTTTATTCCTATCATGTCTTTGAAGTCAGCAAAGAAGATATGGGATTATCTCAAGATCGAAGATGAAAGGATCCAAGGGATGCTAGTGTGGAACTAGTACGTGACTCCGAGTTATAGAAGATGAAAAAGACTGAATCCATCAGAGAGTATTCTGTCAGGTTGCATAACATTGTTAGCCAAGTTAGACTACCCGGCTCGTCTCTGCCAGAATCAAGGATTGTCCAAAAACTTCTTGTAACTATTCCTGAAAAATTTGAGGCCACAATTACATCCTTATAAAACATTAAAGATATGTCAAAAATCACTTTGTTAGATATGATGAATGCATTACAAGCACAAGAGCGAAGAAAGGCTATGAGGTAGGAAGATGATGTCGAAGGGAGCCTTGTTTGTCAAGCATAAAGAAAATGCAAGAAAAATAAGGGGAAAAGCCATCAAGGCTCAAATGGAGAGTTTAAGGCCAACAACAACAGGAACAATACTAGAAACAAAAAAGGATCTTATCCTCCATGCCAGCATTGTAATAGAAAATCTCATCCATATTTTAAATGTTGGAGAAGACCAAACACCAAGTGCAACAAATGCAACCAGACGGGGCGTGAAGGTGTTATATGTAAGAGCAAAAATCAACAACATGGTGAAGAGGCATAAATTGTTGATCAAGAGGAGGAAGACCAACTGGTCGTGGCTACATGTTTCTCCGACATCGAATAAAATGAGAGTTGGCTTATTGAAAGTGGGTTTATTAACTACATGACAATGATCTATTCAGGAAACTAAGGAGCACAAACGCGTCGAAGGTTCGAATTGGAAATGGCGAGTACTTAACTGTGGAAGGAAAGGGAACAATACAAAGTTCATTTATTATGTGTTGTATGTTCTTGAAAATCAATTGTTTAGTGTTGGACAACTAATTGAAAAAGGTTATAAAGTTTTGTTCGAGGATAAAAGTTGCATGATTAAAGATGCAAATAGCCATGATATTTTCAAAGTAAAAATGAAAGGGAAAAGCTTTGCTCTAAATCCAATGAAAGAGGCGCAAACTATTGTCCCAATCAAAGAAAATACCACAGAAGTATGGCAGAGGCTCAGACACTATCATTATGAGGGGTTGTTGCAGATGAAATCTAAGATGATGGTAAATGATTTTCCAGAACTTGATGATCACATTCCCAACTGCAAAGCATGTCAGTCTGGAAAGCAAAGCAGGAAACCATTCCCCAAAGTAACATAGAGAGAACCAAAGAAGCTGCAATTAATTCATACGGACATTGCAGACCCAAAAAGATTGCCTTCTCTAAAAGGCAGTCTATTATGTTGTATTCATTGATGATTTCACTCGTATATGTTGGATTATTTTTTGAAGGTCAAAGGTGGCTCAAGTCTTCTAGAACTTTAACGCCAAAGTTGAAAATAAAAATTGTTTATAGAATTCAAACTCTTAGATAAGACAACGACAAGGAGTACACCTCTAACTCATTCAATTGTTTTTGTGAGTAGGCAAGCATTCAACAACAATTAATTGCTTTATACACTCTATAAAAAAATGGAGTTAGTGAGAGATGGAACAAATTCATTTTGGAGATGACACAATGTATGCTACATGAGAAGAACCTGTTGGAAAATCAAAATTCTGATGAAGAACAGTTACTGTTCAAATCACCCTCAGGAATTTGTCCCTGATGAACAAAAACAAGCACTGTTCAAATCAGTGCAAAGAACCGAGAACTTGCCCAGAAATTTCCCAGAATTTATGCAAGAATTAAAACACAATTCAATGCAATAACAAGTGTATAACAATGGGGCAGAATTACTCAAGGATACTGCCATCCCTTAAACTTTATTTATAGAAAAAGATCAAATTACAAGAATAGAAATTCAAAGCTATTACAATCTTTTTCTACTTAAAACAGGAAATAAATCTGAGAAAATAAAGCAACAAGATATGATCAAATATAATTTGATCTTACTTAACTAAAACACAAACTCTTAAATTAACACATGATAAAAAAACAATAAAGGAAAAAACAAGATGATCTTCACGATTCCAGTTTCTTCATTTCCAGCAGACTTGGGATCAGTTGACTTTTGTTGACTTTGATCCTGCATTTTCAACACTCCCCCTTGATTCCAATCTGCTCATGCCAATCATCTCTCTCAATTCTTCAAACCTTTCTTTGGCTAAGGGTTTTGTAAACAAATCTGCCAATTGTTCCTTTGAGGTGCAATATTTCATCTCAAGTTCACCTTCTTGCTGAAATTGCCGAATGGCATGGAACTTAATCTTCATGTGCTTGGTTCGATCATGAAACACTGAATTCTTAGATATAGCAATGGCTGACATATTGTCACAAAACAATTCAGTAGGTTCAAGTTGATTTAGGCTCAAATCTCCTAATATTTTCCTTAGCCAAACAAGCTGATTTGCAGCTACATAAGCTGCAATATATTCAGCTTCTGCGGTAGAGTGTGCAACCACACTTTGCTTCTTAGAATTCCAGCAAAAAATGCTTCTTCCCATGGAAAAACAATAACCAGAAGTGCTCATCATCTCTTCATCACTTCTAGCCCAATCACTGTCACAAAAGCCTATCAATTTGACAGTTTCTAGCTTATCAAACATCAAGCCATAATCCAGAGTTCCCTTAAGATACCTCAACACTCTTTTGGCAGCAACATAATGTGTTTGGCTTGGATTTTGCATAAACCTTGAAAGGTAGTTCACTGTAAACACAATGTCTGGTCTTGTGGCAGTCAAGTATAGCAAGCTTCCAATCAAGCTTCTATAAATTCGACCATCAGCCTTGTGTTCATCATCATCCTTCATCAACTTCTGTCCAGCCACCATGGGAGTGCTGACAGGTTTGCAATTATCCATTGCAAATTTATTCAGTAACTTCATTGTGAAGTTCCTTTGACACACAAGCACCCTGTTTTTGATTGAGTGATTTCCATCCCCAGAAAATAAGATAGCAAGCCCAGCTCATTCATCTCAAACTTGTTCTTCATTTTCAGCTTGAATTCATCAACCAGCAGCTCATGATTTCCAGTGATCAGTAGATCATCAACATAGACTGATACAATCAATATATCCTTGCCAACCTTTTTCACATACAAAGTAGCTTCATTTAGGCTTTTTTCAAAACCCAAACTCAACAAGAATTCATCTAGGTGGCTATACCAAGCTCTAGGAGCTTGTTTCAAACCATACAAGGCCTTCTTGAGAAGGTAGACCTTGTTGGCAGTGATGTTGACTTCAAAACCTTCAGGTTGCTCAACATATATTTCTTCATCAAGTGTGCCATTTAAGAAGGCTGACTTGACATCCATTTGCCACACATACCATCCAATTTGTGCAGCAATCATAAGCAACAATTTGACAGTATCAAGCCTAGACACAGGAGCAAAAGTGTCATGAAAATCTATATCTGGTTCTTGAGAATACCCCTTGACCACAAGCCTTGCTTTGTGTTTGTTGATGCTGCCATCTGCATTAATTTTGGTTTTGAAGATCCATTTTACCCCAATCACTTTCCTGTCAACTGGTCTGTCCACAAGTGTCCATGTCTCATTCTTCTCAATCATCAACAGCTCCTCCTTCATAGCTGCCATCCATGTGTGTGAATTCATAGCTTCTTGAACATCATAAGGTTCAGCTTCTGCAACATTACACCTGCTATAGACCTCACTTAGAAACCTTGTTCCTCTTACAGATTCATCTTCATCATCAGAAGCAGGTTGGACAATTTCTGGTTGGAATTCATCATCATTAGTCTTCTCGGCTAGTTCATCTTCCCAATTCCAGATTTTGTCTTCATCAACTCTTACATTCCTTGCAATTACAGCTTTGTTAGATTTTAAATCAAACACTTTATAACCACTAGATTTAGTGCTATAACCTAACAAAATCCCCAACTCGGCCTTTTGATCAAGCTTCCCTCTATTCATCTCAGGCAGTAGGTAAAAACAGGGACTTCCAAACACTCTCAAGTGTTCTATGTTGGGTTTGTAACCATGCCACAACTCATAAGGTGTTTTCTCTCCCAACACTTTAGTAACCATTCTATTCAGAAGGTAAGAAGCTGTACTTACAGCTTCTGTCCAAAATTTAAGTGGCATTTTCTTCTCAAACAAAAGGCATCTAGCCATCTCCATCAAAGTTCTATTTCTTCTTTCACACACACCATTTTGTTGGGGTGTGTATGGTATAGTGAGTTGGTGTTTGATCCCTTCTTTTTCTAAAAGTTCATCAAGTTTATGAGAGGTGAATTCACCCCCATTGTCAGACCTTAAGGCCTTCAGCTTGGTCTCAGCTTCTCTCTCGGTTGCAGCCTTAAATTTCACAAATACATCAAACACTTCCCCTTTTGTTTTGAGAAAGTAAACCCAGCAATATCTACTATAGTCATCAATGAAGAGCAAGAAATACTTAGCACCATTTAAAGATTCAGTCCTCATAGGACCACACACATCAGTAAAAACCAGCTGCAACTTACAAGTAGCTCTAAAGGAATTTTCATTAAAAGTTATCCTTGTTTGTTTACCCAATTGACAAGCCTCACAAACTGCCTTTTGCTCTTGGATTTCAGGTAAACCAAAAACCATCTCATGATCTGCCATTTTCTTCAAAGTGGCATAGTTAAAATGTCCTAATCTTTTGTGCCATAGCATTGATTTTGAATTTTCAGTTATGCTCAAATTCACATGCTCATTCTTCACACCAAGATTAAAACTCCTATTATTCATTTCAGCAGCAAACAAAATCACTCCTTTGACATCCCTTATGGTGCACATGTTATCAATGAAGGATAGTGAGTAGCCTTCTTCAAGTAATTGGCCAACACTCACTAAGTTTTGCTTAATTTCAGGCACATAAAGTACTTTATCAAAAGTTCTTTTGCCTGCCATTGTTACAATGTCCACATCTCCTCTTCCTTCAACACTCACATATTGACCATTAGCCACTTTTACTCTAGACTCATAATTCGAATCCAAGGTATTAAACATCTTAATGTCAGCAGTCATATGGTTTGTACAACCACTATCAACAAGCCAGTTTGAAGCATTTACCTCTACTTGGTTGCAGCCTTGTTCAGTCGTGGCCATGAACAAGTGCTCAGCTTCAACTTCAGTTTCCTTTGCAACATAGGCCTGTTTTACAGCTCCAGTTCCCATGTTTGATTTGCAAAACTTCTGAAGGTGTCCATACTGTTTGCACCTCCTGCATTGCGTGTTCTTGAGCCAACACCATGACTCAAGATGATTAGTTTTGTTGCAATACTTACAAGCAGGAAATTGTTCCTTTTTCTCCTTCCCTTTTGTGTTGAAACTGTTGGGATGATTCTGGTTTTGTTGCCAGTATTTGCTTTGTTGAAATTTGCCAACTTCTCTTCTGCTTCCATAGTTTTCCTTAGGAAAATTTTGACTCCGAAATTTTCCTTTGAAACTTGCAACAAAAGCTTCTTCACTTGAGCTTTCATGCCTGAAAGCTTGCCTCTGCTCCACTGCCTGAAGAGCATTGATCAGCTCTTGAAGGCTTAACTGAGTGCAGTCCTTTGAATCCTCAAGAGAACAGATTTAGTTCTCAAATTTTTCAGGCAAACTCACAAGGACTTTTTCTACAACTCTTGATTCTTGAATATCTTCACCCAACAGTCTCATTTGATTGACAAGTTTGGAAATGTTGGATGAAAATTCCTTAATTGATTCAGTCTCCTTCATCTTCAGCCCTTCGAATTGCCTTTTTAGGTGCAATACCTGCATTCTTCTTGACTTCTCATCTCCTTGGAACTCAGCTTTCAGTTTATCCCATGCCTCTTTAGCAGTTTCACAAGCCATAATTCTTGTGAAAATGTCTTCACTCACTGCATTATGGATGCAGGAGAGAGCCTTGAATCTTTTTGCCTTCTCTTCATTGTGATACTTGAGTTGATTCAAGGTGGGATTGTTGTTCAAGGGATTTGGCTCCCTATTGTGCTCAACGACTTCCCACAGGTCAAAAGCTCTTAGGTAAGTTCCCATCTTCACTGCCCATACGCCATAGTTGGTGCCTGTGAAGAGAGGTGCTTTTGAAAAATTTCCAGAATCCATGAGATGAATAAAAACTCTTCTTGTTTCTGCTCAGTTATGCAGAGTACAATGGAGACAAAGAACCTTGTTCGTGATAATGGTAATTGACAGTTTGAAATCAATTATTCATTAACCAATGAAAAACCAGAGAATTTTTGATTAATTCCTTCACACTCGTGTTTCACTCACCTTCCCTTTCAAAGTTGATAACTTTGAAAAATTCTCACAATTCTCTCGTGTTTCTCACAATCCCTTCTAAGATCAGAATCGCTCTGATACCAATTGTTGGAAAATCAAAATTCTGATGAAGAACAGTTACTGTTCAAATCACCCTCAGGAATTTGTCCCTGATGAACAAAAACAAGCACTGTTCAAATCAGTGCAAAGAACCGAGAACTTGCCCAGAAATTTCCCAGAATTTATGCAAGAATTAAAACACAATTCAATGCAATAACAAGTGTATAACAATGGGGCAGAATTACTCAAGGTTACTGTCATCCCTTAAACTTTATTTATAGAAAAAGATCAAATTACAAGAATAGAAATTCAAAGCTATTACAATCTTTTTCTACTTAAAACAGGAAATAAATCTGAGAAAATAAAGCAACAAGATATGATCAAATATAATTTGATCTTACTTAACTAAAACACAAACTCTTAAATTAACACATGATAAAAAAACAATAAAGGAAAAAACAAGATGATCTTCACGGTTCCAGTTTCTTCATTTCCAGCAGACTTGGGATCAGTTGACTTTTGTTGACTTTGATCCTGCATTTTCAACAGAACCTACCAAAAAAGTTCTGGGCAGAAGCAGCAAACACTGCTATTTTGTTTTGCAAAACAGACTTCTAACAAGAGTCATGAAGAATCAAACACCCTTTGAGGCATGGTATGGTTATAAACCATCTTTGAATTTCCTTAAAATATTTGGATGTTTGTGCTTCACTCTTGTTCCACAGATCAAGAGAGATAAACTAGATAAAGAGTAATTTCAGGCATTTTCATTAGCTACAGCTCAGTTGCAAAAACTTATAAGGTTTTTCAGCCATAAATTGAAAAAAATGTTATAAGCAGGGATGTGCACTTTATGGAAGATGAAGAATGGAACTGGGATGATGCAAAAAAGATGGATTCAACCTCAAAAGAGCCAAAAATCATGTTTTTTGCTTAGGAAATAGAGAATCAAAACATAGGAGACTGGAAGAATGTCATGGCGGATGACACTCTTCTCAAAGGCACACAATTACTTTATGATGTTTATCAAAGATGTAACATTGTTGTGTGTGAACCTAAATTTTTTGAAGAAACCAAGATGGATAAAAAATGGATTGTTGCAATTAAGGGGGAGTTGTTCATGATTGAAAGGAACAACACATGGGAATTGGTTGATTGACCTACAAACTAGTCAAGTGGGTGTATAGAACCAAGTTTAATGTTAATGGCTCAATTAATAAGCATCAGGTCATACTTGAGATCAAAGGATATGCTCAAATACTCAGTGTCGATTGCTCAAATACCTTTGCACCAGTAGCTAGACTTGATACTATCAGGCTCTTACTTGTTTTTGCAGCATAAAAGAATTGGAAGGTGCACCAGTTAGATGTCAAGTCAATGTTCTTGAATGGGTTTTTGCAAGAGGAGATTTATATAGAGCAACCAGAAGGCTATGTAAAAAAGGAGAAGAAGACAAAGTCTATCTTTGTAAAAAGGCTCTTTACAGATTGAAGGAAGTTCCAAGAGCAGGGTACAGTAGAATTAATGTACATTTTCCAAACTTAGGATTTGCTAAAAGCTTCTCTTATGTCAATCAAAATGAAGCTAACACTCTTATCATCTCACTATATGTGGATGATCTGCTCGTGATAGGAAATAACACAAGTCTTGTGGATAAGTTTAAGTAAGAGATAATGGATGTTTTTGAGATGACAAATCTCGGTTTGATGACTTTCTTTCTTGGAATGGAAACGGAATGAACATGAAGTCTTTATCTATCAGAAGAAATATGTCAAGGAGATTCTAAAGAAGTTTAAACTTAAAGAATGCAAAGAAATAAGCACTCCTATGAACCAAAAGGAAAATCTTTGTAAGGATGATGGAACAGATAAGATTGATCATCCATATTGTAGAAAACTAATTGGATGTTTGATGTACCTCGCAACAACTCGACCTGATATTTTGAATGTTGTAAGCATTTTGCCTCGGTTTATGCACTATGCAAGCAAGTTGCATCTCAAGGCTATAAAGAGGGTGATTAGATATGTCAGAGGTACATGTAATTTTGGCATTAAATTCACGAGGAGCAAGGAGTTCAAGATGGTTTGTTACCTATACGGTGATGGGGGAGGTTTCATTAATGATTTAAGAAGCACTTTAGGGTACTATTTCTTTTCTTTTTTTTTTTGAATAAATTCAAAGATATATTGAGGAAAAGAAATAATTACAATGGAGGAAAGTCTAAAAAAAAAAAGACCAACCGGGAAAGGAAACAAGCTTCCCTCCCTGAAAAGCCTTCATGGCTAAAGCTCGGCCAGAGGCCCATAAAACAAGGAAATAACTCACACAAAGGCCTCAAAGGCCAAAAAACCTCCAACCTGACCCTTAAGAAAGGCTGGCAGAAAACTAAGCTCCTCTAGAAAACAGACCCGGACAAGCACTGAGGCCTTGACAAGCAAAAAAGAGACCACCCTCAGTCTACTGCTACCCATGGCAGCCCGACTGAAGCTCTACTAGGCTCTCTGAAAATTAGCTCAGCAGGCCTAATCTCAATGGGCATAGTCATCTAGAAGATTCCACGTAGTTTGCACCTGAACTGGCCATTTGAGACGATCCTGGGCGTGGATAAGTTGGGTCCTCACTTGCTGGTAGATATCTGCACTGATAGCCTGGCTAGCCTTATGGTGATCACAGAAAATCCTTCGATTTCGTTCTTGCCACAAGTGATAGACTGTGGACGAGAGAAGAAGAGAGCCAATGTGGTTGTTGATGCCGCCCTTCTTCTTGACCCTGGACATGGCCCACTGAAGCAGATCTGCCCACGGAAGGGATGGCCAGTGCATCTTAGCCTTGTTATTGACAGTTTGCCAAACCTGAGCCGAGAAAAGACACTGGAAGAACAGATGCTCATGGGTCTCGGTAGCTTGGTTACAAAGCTTACAAGACCCATCTTCCATATTGACAGTGTGAACTCTATCCTTTGTACTCAACCTGCCTTGCGAAGCCAACCACAAAATGAAAGAAAGCCTGGGGACATGCAGAGGGTGCCAAAGAATGTATTGCATGTTGGTAGTTGGCCTATGAGCCCGAAGCAGGTCCCAGGCTGAAGCTATAGAGAATCGGCCTGAGCTGGTGTGGTTCCATATTATGCCGTCCTCCTCATTTGGATGCGGCTGGAAAGGAATACTTGACCACAATTGACTCAAAACTTCATCCCCTGCAGGGAAACGCCATTGGTCCCCTACCATTATATCAGCCACCTTTGCACTCCAAGGAAGATTAGTAGACGCGAGGACTCTGTGGGTGTAGACATCAATTGGGCGCTTTCCTGAAGGCAACCAGTAATCATACCACTATTTCACACTTGGTTTTGGTGTTTTTTCATGGAGCTCGAAAAAACAAGAAATTGTAGTTCAATCCACTGCTAAAGCAGATTCCATTGTTGTAACAGTTGTTGTTAATCAAGCTTTGTGGCCAAGGAAGATTTTAATTGATCTTAACTTGGAGCAAAATGAGCGCACAAAGATTCTTGTTGATTACCAAGCTGCTATTGCTATCTCATAATCCTGTATTCATGGCAAAATTAAGCATTTTAAAATTAAGTTATCTTCTTAAGAGAAGTACACAAAGATGGAGCTATTGTTCTTGTTTACTACAAAAAGATCAGGTTGCAGACATTTTCACTAAGTCACAGTCAGTTAGCAAATTCGAATTTCATAGGACAAAACTTGGAGATAGCAGTTTTTAAAGCAAGTTGGAGTGTTAGAAAAATTGTTTAGGACCGCTGATGTGGATTAGTAAACAAAGCTGTTCCTATTTCTTTGTTTTTAGTTATTTCTTTGTTTATCCATGATTGTGATCATGGTGTAATCTTAGTACCATGATTTTAGTGAGTGGTTATTAATCAAGCTTTAAATTGTAATGCTTCAGACGTTAATACGCAATTTAGCCTTCAGCTTCAAAATATATTGCTCTCAATTTCTATTTGTCTTGACTGTAGCAATGCTCTGCTTCTTCTTTCTTTATATTAAAACAACTACAGTATACACCAATCTGTTTC
Source organism: Salix brachista (assembly GCA_009078335.1). Classification (NCBI taxonomy): domain Eukaryota; kingdom Viridiplantae; phylum Streptophyta; class Magnoliopsida; order Malpighiales; family Salicaceae; genus Salix; species Salix brachista. Next base: position 7,727,272 of record CM018578.1, on the reverse strand, counting down.
TACCCTTTGCAAGATTTCTGATCTGAGAGCAGGATAAGGAACTTGTTCTCTTTACCATCCACTCACAGCACAAGTGATTGAACAATTCATTGTCGGCAAAAAGGGTTTCTAGGCTTATAAAAACAAGCCGTTATTTTCAAATCTCATGCATCCATTGATCAGAAATGCTACTGTGGCAGGAAAATTGAGACATTGCGCACTCACTCTCCTCAAGGGCTTCAACCTATGCTAAATGAGGCATGCCTTGCTCCCAGTACATTTAAAAAACCTCAAGGTATGTTGAAATGATACGGGGGAAAGGGTATTTTTCAATGGAAATTCTGGTTACAAGTGAATGATAGATGATGATCAATATTTTAGAGACACACTCTTTAAGGAGTGTGAGCTAGCTCAAAATATTTATAATTTGTAACAATACCTCCACGTTAGAAACAAAACTGAAAATTCTATCCCTGGACACCTTTCAGTAAGACAGCCATAACTTATGGTAGGAATCTCCAAATCATAAACTGTTTGATTAGTTGGAAACTAGACACAAAACTCTGTGAAGTCACATCGTTTGCCAGATATTTTTCGCTGGATCGATGCAGTTGCAAGTGAAATTTCGGGACTGAAATCTGGACCTGTCGCAGGCATTTTCAGCTTTATTGACTCTTTGAACTGAGTTCAGCAGCTTCTTTTAGAGCAATTTAATCCTTAATTCATTAGTGGATTTAGTTATTAGAATTACTAGCAATGTTCCCGCATCAAGAATTACAGTGAAAAACTTGTTGTATTCGATCATTTTATTCAATCCAAGAACTTAACTTGTTGAAAAACTCGACTGGTATAAATTTTTCCACGCATTTTGTCTATGGTCCACATTTACAAGCACCATCGTCGCACTTGTTGGGATGGTGACCAGGACAACATTTGTCACAGTCCGAGTCAGTAAGACATTCAGCAGATAGAATTGCTGCTGGGGCTAAACGTTGTAGATCTTTTACTGCATATCCGTCGGTCCACGTTTGTCTCTTTTTATGTTTGGTTGGTTCGGGATTGAACCTTATGTTTATTTTCCTTTCTCTTTTTCTCTCTGCTCACATTGATTTCCATGCACATCCACTCTTTAAAAGATTATATCATGAGGAATGGAGTCGCAAACATGCCATGCGGGAGTAATTATAAGGAATATTTATCTTTGTTTTATAGGTAACATGGAGTCGCAAACACTGACAATTTAAGTACTATCAGCTTGTAAAATAGAAAATCAGATGAGTCTCGCATAAAACGAAGAATAATAATGGGTGGTTATGGCAGCGCGAGCATGCTTAGCACTTTTTGGAATGCTACCATTTTCTTTTTCCTTATCTTCTTCTCTTCCCTTCTATTTCTATTTCTCTCCTTTATTTTTATCTAAAAACATCATTATATATACATATATTTGAAGGTGCTTAACCAGTTGACAAGAGAAATGGAGGTAAGCCACCTTCCATCCAAGCAGTTGTCTTTGAAATGGAGGTTCTGCATCTATCTCATTCTCTGGATGATCAATGGCAATTCGACTTGAATTTTGCTCGGTATAGTATATGCGATTTCCCTCTATTCATGCACCTTCCGAGTCGATACAGTAATTGGCTGAGAATTGCACCCTAGAAATACAGCATATTCTGGACCCAACTCTTTCACTGCACCTCAACAATTTGCTCCATTATTTATGTCAAGTAGCACTTTCGTTCATCATCACCACCACCATAATAATAATGATCCCAGCAGGGTGGGTAGATGATTTGAGACATCTTTGGAGGGGTTGAGTAAGAATGTTCAAGTTGAAGTGGAAAGAAACGAAGCCAGCCTTGGTGAGAACCAATACATGAACATTTTTTTCTGAAACAAGGGCAATGGTTCTAGTTTGGATAGACTTGACAGGTAAACAGTATATTTGGGAACCACCATTACAGGAGCTCTAATCAGCAATCACAAAGCCTGGAATAATAGGTGGCCAGGTACTGCAGCATCTTGTAGAGGAACCGACTTCGAAGTTGAAGAATCGATGCTGCAAAGACTGAAATTATCTGGGACTATTTCCAGCATAACCAATGTCACAATGAAAGCTTGCAGGTCAAATTACAGTTTGAAGAATACCTGCTCCACTTTACGTAAAAGACGGTGTATCGTGAGGGAGAGATCTAGCTAGGGTTTCAGGAATTTCTTAAAGGAGAGGATACATTTATGAAAGTTTCCTTGTCAACAATATGGGAATAATTGCAATAAAGGGACTGAATTTCCTGATTAATTAAAAAATATTAAATAAGAAACAGACACTGCCAAAGGAAGAAGTATAACTTCTTCAACCTGTGTAATAATAGAAGAATGATGTACATTTTAATTTAGGCTCCAATGAAAACCACTAGGCGCTGCCATCACCATATCGCTTGTATAACAAAACTCATCACACTTTCTCTGCTATATAAATTTTGGATGTTAAATAGCCAGGGGCTAACCACCAAACAAAGCAGTAACTATACCTCGCTATAGAAAGTAATCTAACTAAACCTCGTGCTGTTCCTCCTGCCCCACCACTTCTTTTTCACCCTATCAAGGGCACCTTCTTCAGTTCCGAGCTTGTTCAAAACCACCTTTGTTTCCCGTAGTCTCGATCCATAATCCTTCTTCCAAGCTTCAAACATCTGCTTTAACCGTCGGAGCTCTCGGTCAGGGTTCAAACTTGCATCAACCTGACCAGATTTTACCTCTACCAAGAACTTGGCATCATCGCCAAATACTTGACTCCTCTGCTCAAATTCTTCAGCTAGCCGGCTTATGACACTCAAGCCTGCACTCGTTGGTCTCACACCGTTATTTTCTTGACCCCTATGGTTACTTCCTGTATCCCAGCTAAAGTCTCTCTCGTCGCTTGCATTGACTGATGCATCAGAATTTCTCCCAGAATCATCCACAGCTAGGCTCTTCTTTGCAATGGAGAGGCTGGATTGTAAGGATCTCATCTGTTTCTGCCACACTTCTTCCATGGACTTCATTTTTAACTCATATTCAGACCAGCGGCTGTCATATTGTTGGAGCCTTTGGTGAAGGATGTCATTCTCCTCCTCTTTCTCTCTAAGAGCAGCCTCAGCTTTGAGAACTCGTCGCTGTAATTCAGCAAGATATGATGCCTTCACGAGCACCTCATCTGACTCATTGCCCTGTTGAGAACTTGTAATTGTTAAATATCTCAGCTGTAAGAATACGAGACTCCAATATGAACAGTGTCTTCTTAGGGAAGGAGGGCCAATGAATTACCCTAATGAATAATCACCAAAGATATTTACACTATCAAATACTGTCCCAGTAAACCAATGAAGCTCACAAGTTGGGTTTCATTATGGGGAAGGGCAACACAGTAGTGTCCTTTAAAATTAACCTCGTATGATACTTAAGAGACAGGCTGCAATGATCCATCCTTGGAACTGGATCCTCACCTTTATTATATACGTGTGGATTTTACCAGGAATTCATAAAATTAAGCTCTTAGTGAGGGATAAAGCAGAGTCTTTAGGCAAGCAACCAGACAGACTGGGATATATATCTACATCACTTTAATATAGTATACTCACATCACATATATGGATAGATACAATGATAGATGCATATACATGAGACGAGAAATTGTCAATAATACTACATGGTTAAATGACACCAATCTCATTTGAAACCAGTGTATTCCTCTGTTATAATATTTCTGAAGATTCTTTTTCAAGAGTAAAGGGTTGCAATTGAGATACATACACATAGATATAGCATGTTCAATATAAATAGACAGCAATAAAATACAAAAACAAATCAGGATTCTATCAACTGGGGAACTAATGACAACAAAACTGGAAGCAAGATAAAATTAGCAAACAGGTGTTACTTATAATGGATGTACAGGAAAAAGAAGATTGAATAGGTACCTTAGTTGCCCCAGATTTCAATAATCCTACATCACCTGAAAATCTTCTCACCAACCATCCACGAATAACTGCAGCATAGCACAGACAATTTCATGAATAATGGACAAATCATCTTATTATCTTCTTATTAATAAAAGCAAAGCAGCTAGGTTTAAACATTTTCATACAGAAAATGTAAACAATCTCAAGTATTGACTGAAACCATGTGTAGACCACAAACTCCAGGAACCCAACCCAGAGATTGTTCCTTGTAAACTCTGATCTCAATCATTCAGATGAACAAAGATATATGACTTTACTGCACTAAACTCTCAAGTCCAGGTCAGAACTTATGAATACCTGATTGTATCAAGATTGATGCTTGATGCATGTTTTTGTATTTTTTGCTACAGATTGTGCTTTTGATGTGTCTTTGTATAACAACAGCAGCTCTATGTCTTTGTTGTAAGACCGCATATTCCTTTCTGAATTTCTCTCCACGAACAACTGTACGAAGGAATGAACATAGTCATCATCACAAGCATTCTTAAACATAATTTATGTTTCCTTTTACAAGCATGACAATGGTTTGAAGTAAACAAAGGTTCAAACTAGAAAAGAGAAGGTAATACATGACTGAAGAGCACAAATTCCTCTTCTGAGCTCCCTGAGGTAACTGCGAGTGTGGTGCCCTCTGAAACAGCTTTGAACACGTAAAATACCATGTAGAGTTCGGTTTCTTGTATCTTCAAGCACACCAATCTGCATAAAATGTACGAGATGAGCATAAAGGTTTATAGATTATGTTTGAACGTAGGTTGATAATAATCCATGGTATTCATCCAAGAAAAAAAAAGGTTCTCAAAACCATCTAAAGAAGTCATTTGTATGTATGTTTGTTCATATGCATGTAGGTTGTCACATGTTTTGTGTGCATATGCAGATTATCCATTTCACCTGTCCTGTTCGAAAAAATAATTTTGTGTAGCCAACTTGATACATCTCTGGCATGATATTGAACTGATGAAGAATTGCAACTGAAACACTGAGTGGATCTTGGGAAGAAACATTTTCCAGCAGAAGAAAACCATATCTGATGCAAAAATCGTGTCAGACAATAAGGATCCCAAAAGCAAATTGAGATACTAAACACTATGGAATCATACAATTCTGGAAGCTGTCACATAAGTTGAAAGAGTAATTTTCTTTACCTTCTGGCAAACTTCTGATGTGACATTCTGGTAGGAAATCCAGACCTTGATATACGAACCACTTCTAGAACTCCACAACATTTCAGTTGCTGTAATACAAGTCCTTGCTCATATGTTCCAGGAGAAGGCGAGTTGTTAGGCTTTATACAACGTATGAAATGTGGTGTTGTGTTTTCTAGTCGTTGCAGCAATTGAAACAGTTGGCCCTATACACCAAAATGCTAGGTTAATAGAATTACTGGGACAAGCAGAAGCTAGATTGTTACCTAGCAGTCACTCATCTGTGCTGAACACAATATAAAAGCCTAACCATTCAGATACAAGGGGAAACATGCAAGAGAACATTGATAATCCATTTTTTTTATAATTAACAGCAACATACATCTGATTTACAGGAAACTTTTCAAAGCACTACCATCAATAATACATGTGTTGATTAAGAACAAACTCTTTATCAACTGATCCAAACTAAAAAGAAACAAGTTCCTAACTATGAGGATTGAACAATTCATATTCTTGATCATCACAAATCAATATCTGATAAATAATGGTTTACAAAACCCTTTTCTTGATAGTGGACAGAACCTTGTATCATTAAGCAACGAGAATAAATGAAAAATAATTCATGGCCAATGTAAACCTTAGATCATCCCAGTTTTAGGTTTGGGCATGGATAACAGAGCATAATATACCTTAAATTTTGTTGCAACACTTAGTTTTTGTGAATCTGCTCCACCTGCTTTATATAAGTGACCAACTATAGGTTTCTCAGTTTGTGTAAGCATATTGGAAGCAAATATCTGGGGGAGATGGCATGAACATGAAGAGAGAAGCTGGATAGAGTCCAAGTGTAATAAGTCTCTATTCTTCTCCAGAAATCCAGTTGTATCATAGTTAACCTGAAATTCAACAAAGTGACAGCATTAAATGAGGTAGCCTTTTCATAACCAAAATGTCATGGCACCTACATTGTTAAATCACTTTAATCCTATGGGAAACTAAAAGAATCAGAAGCACAGTCCTCCACAGCTGGTTGGGTCACACTAACAGTAAAAGGGATCTGAACAATAGCATTCTTTCAAACAGTGCCATATCATATTTGTCAGACAATTTTGACCATTATAAGCACTCGAGTCACAACAAAAGGAAAGCACAATGGACTATTTGTTGACTGAAAGGCCAATACCTCGCCTGCATAATGTCTGACACTGAAGGCTTTGCCTCGCTCTCCTCTGAAACAAGAATTAGAGTTCAAATGCTGTTTAAGCTTGTTGGCAAATGTCAAATCTGTGCCATTTGGAAAGGTGGACTCTTCGTCCAGTAACGATAATAACCCCAAAGGTTTCTGCATGAAAGATAAAAGGTTCAAGTTGTATCAATTCAAATTTCAATTACTTCAGAAATTTGAGAGAAGTGAGAGAATTTCTCCATAAAAAATAAAAATAAAAAATTTTTTTAGACTTGGGAGACTTGATCATTAGAACTAATGCAGAAAACAAATTTAAGAAACCATCTTTTACTGTGCTTGATCTGATCATCCACATTTGTTAATTTTAATTTGTCAAACAAAAAGTAGAATGTCACATTGTATCAGGTTTTCTATACCTCTATTACACAAACTATAAAAATAAAAGGAGTAATACACTCGTGATAAGAAGGGAGTCAGCTTATACAGTTTTTCTTGATAATTTCTTAGAACTCTAAAATATAACATGTTTTGTATTCTTTTGCTAACCACGTTAATAAATTATCCCATTTGCACCTCAAGACTCTCAGTTGACTTGTATGAAGACAGGGTATGAAACTTGCATTCAACATTGATGGAGTCCCTATCCTTCTCAAGATATGCAAATATGCATTGGTTAATAATAGAAATAAATATCAGGTTTGAATATAATCCACAAAACATTATGCAGTGAGGAACAGAAACATCAATTCAATTATCATATCAAGGTATATTCAACAGGCTCAAAACAGTAATATTACAATAGAGGTACATGTTTCGATTTCCAACACTACAATTCAAAGAAATAAATAAAAAGCATGAATAAAACATTCTAGCGAGTTACTCTGTACCTTTTCAAAAAGATTGAGACAGTCTTGGTTATCTTCAAACTCAACCTTGGCCCAGTCAATGCCATCTTGTATGTATTCCTGGAAGACAAGAACATCTTGTAAATACATGCAATGCAAATGTTGTAATACATCCTAATTTCTTAGGTTACAGAAGCTCAAAAGCCTAGTACAGTGTTTTTAATATATAGATGTTTAAACCACTACTAATCCATCATAATGATATGCCAGAATTCTTAACCTCTTTTCCCCAAGGAGAGAAGTTCATTTTTTTTTTAACAAATAGGAGAATGCCAGAATTGACTGTTGGATATTGAGGATCAATGAGTGAAATTTTAAGACATCCGTCACCCATTATTGCCTTGAGTTCAACTATTAAACCAGGAGTCTTGTAAGATGTTTTAAGATACTTACCTCCTGCTCCAACTTGAATAAATGACGATTGAAGTGTTGCTGCAATCTCTCATTCGCATAGTTTATGCAGAATTGCTCAAAACTATTTCTCTACAGATACAGTAAATAGCATAGAATGCCATGTATCAGAATTCAACACAAACAGAGAGAATTCACAGCAGGATGATGACTAAACTCACTTCAAATGATTCAAATCCGTAAATGTCAAGAATGCTGATGGATCTGCCGGTTCTCCTTTTACCAACTGCAAGTGATTTGTTGACTTGTTCAACAAGCCAATCAAACAAGCAAGAATATATCGACTTTGCCAGAGCATCTCTTGTATCTATTGCCTGAAATGTACAAGAAAAAAAATTGTTCATAAATGAATGTCCTTAAGTACTCCATGGAAAATTACTAGTAATAGGAGCTCAATTAAAGCCCATTGCATTCATACTACTCGTAATTAAAATTCCACTAGCTATCAAATAGATACCACATCCAGACAGACCACAGGGTAGTCTAATATTACTGTTTTAATGGTGAAAGTTTGAAAAGGATGTTGGTGCTTGTTTAGATCCATCGCTTATGAGAGGCAAGCATATACCTGTTGCCTTGCTATATATGCAAGTGAGTATCCCTTAAATATCTAACTATAGAAAAGGCTAATTTTTTACATTTTCTCACCTGTGATAAGGTTAGCCTTTGTACAATTGTATCATTTCCAACCCTCATCTTGCGAGTAGATAAAGCCAGCTTAAGCTCCCCAAGATTACATCCAATCAATTTTGCAACAGTGGTTAGACCTGAACATGAAAAATAGCAAACCTCAGTGCAACTATTTGATCACATGCTGATGACACCATCTGATGACACCAAAACAAATATTTTCAAGGAAAAAGACAGAGGTTTGATTTGCTTCTAGATACAAGCACAATCACTCTAAGAAGGATCAACAAGATTGAATATAAGATGCTGTTGGAACTAATATATAATAGAACACAACTGAAGTTGTATTTCATCATCCCAAAATAACTAAAACAGAAAAATGAAACAAGCTGAAATAGCATTATTGCAACAACTATCGCATGTTTCATTATTTGGGAGCTCAGCATTTTAGATAGAATTGCCAGCCTACTTTAACTACTGTGCTGAAATATAACCCTTCATGTCTATATTTGTCAAACTATCTGTGACTAGCAACATAAGTTCAGCTGTCATTCATATTCAATGGTCCATGTTGATGCAGGGGACAATCAATCAAAGCAACTCTTCTCTAGATATACTTCTAAACATTATTACTTTTTCCTACAAGGTTTTTTTTTGACAATTCCATCTTTCCTAGCATCTTGATCTCAAGAGGTTAATCACAATATCAGTTTTTCCTCTTTCTCCTAAAATCTTATATGAATCTCCCCGCAGATAGTTCAGTAAAGCCAATGAGTGGCAATCAGTGAGATTTGGATAATAATATTAAGAAAAACAATGGATATGATGAATTTAAATAAGCTAATCATCCAACTTTTGAAAGCATCTTACCTTCATCTACCACAGGTTCAACATGATTTTCATTATCAACAACAGAAAATGAGACATTTCCAAGCCACAGCACTGCAGCAAGCATTGCAAATACACTCTCTTGGTTTTCCTTGCTGACATGAACAATATCCAAAGCTTCCTGAAAAGTTGTAACAGCTATAAGCAAGTTGGCGTGCAAAACCTCTAGTTTCAACATAAAAGCGAAAAAAATTGAAAATTAAAAGCAACTATGCAAGAAAATGAGAAGCCAGAAACAAACCGTAACAACATGGAAGCGCCCAGCATCATCAACCCCAGTAATTGTGTAGCAATTGCTCTGCCTCAAATATTTATATTCACTTGCAATCTTCAAGTTTATTTTGTCTGTGCTCATGAAAGAAACAGCAGAAAGGGGGTAGGGTCATTTGTTATTATTACACAGGAATCAGTATATTTGGATTATTTTTTTAAAAAAAAGAAAGCAACCTGGTGCGCTCTAAAAATATGCATCAAAAATTGAACACATTGAGAAAATATATGGCAGTACATACCTCTTAGTTTTGGTGAAGCCCCAGCACAAAGCTGATAAAATATATGATATGACCTCTCACCCTCCATGCATTGGACCACTCTGGACTGTTTATTTAACACATTAAATTGGCAACTCAATAAAAATGATGCAGGAAATATTCAACAGAAGAATAGAAAATTACCTTTTCAAGTAAAACTGTGCACCAAACAAGAACGAACGTGGATTCATAACTCAGTCAGTAACAAAATTTTCGTAAAAGTGAACAGGAAAATATATCCAATGTCATTGAAGTGCATCAGTAATCTGAGCAATCTTACATGTTTGAATTTTGGCACCCGATATTTTTCCTGTTTCACTAAAGTGGATTTCAATCAGCTTTCCCTGCAACATGTTCAGAACAAGTATTGATAATTCAAATTGAATTCTGGATGACAATGATAACTGTCATCCCTCAATACCAGGTAGGTTAACCTAGAGAGTAAAGAACACTGAGATGTTCAAATAAAGAACATGGAGCTTACAAAGCGACTTGAATTGTCATTCCTCAATGTCTTTGCATTACCAAAGGCTTCTAGAATAGGATTGGTTTTCAATATTTCATATTCTATCCCACTACCACCACCAAGAGCAGCCAAATATTGCATCGCTATCTTTGCTGTCTCTGTTTTTCCTGCTCCACTTTCACCACTGAGGCAACAAACAAATGAAATCGAACTCAGAATGTTAATCAAAACGCTAAAAACTTGTGTTTCTCTGGTCTGTCATGTTATGTGCTATTTAGTGGATGATATGCATCATGTGTACTGTATCATTTTTGAGAAAGTGAAAAACTGGTTAAAGGAACACAAGGTAGGCACGTGCTAGTTCATCAGAGACATACAAGAGAAATCCAAAACCACCCAAAATCTTCTAGATCATCTAAATCCAAAAAACACAAGACAAATGAAAGTGAGAAATACATGACCAAGCAGAGTTCAAAGGAAAGAGAGAAATTCTTCCTCGGTTATACTCCATCTAATAGCATGAGTCACTCAAATATAATAATCACAATGACTTTGCATACCGAAAGCAGATGTGAAGCAATAAGTCCATGAGCAGACCATGAGGCTAGGTTAGTAGAATCTATAACCCATTTTTTCAGTGGAAGGGCTATTTCTAACACACCGAGATGCAAGGAAATTGTCATAGTTAAAGTTCATTTTGTTATCCAAGTAGCTTCACCCTCTAATCATGGCCATTGTTATACACTGCAAATTATTTAGTCTTGTATGTTAACAGTGAATACTATATTATATAATAACAAAAGCAAAACTCTGGTCACCACAAAGATAATGAGATGGTATCTCTCTAGATGTTATTTCCAGATGAACATCCACTAAAACTTAAACATAAACATTGATATAGGTGTGAAACACGCATGGTTTCAACTTATCATATAAACTACCAACAAAATGCCACATTATGAGTTCCAGCTGAAACTGCCTAGAAACAAACAGCAATAGGAACAATAAATTGATAGGCTATTAATTGAAGAAGCACCTTCAAAAAAACAAGCTTAATTACTCAGACATTACTAACCTTATAATGATAGATTGGTTTACTTCATCTGGAGAGAGAGAGGGAAAAAAAAGAATAAGAATTCTACAAAATATGACAAATTTCAAAAAGTCACAAACCACCAGAAACTCAATCTTTCAGAATATATGAAAAATTAAACCACCTCGTATCATTTCCCGGATGGCCGTGTCTGTAATGGCATACACATGTGGGCTCTCCATAGACTTATTCTTATATGCTTCAATGTAATTATTTCCATATAAAGGAACTTCCTTAAAAGGATTGATGGCTACCAGAACTGGCCCTGCTTTTGTCTAATTGCACTCAAAGAATTAGGGGAAATCAGTATTTCATTAGCTGATTCAGAACCAAATATAATACTAACACAGACACTTACATAAATCATATCACGATTGTATCTATACTGAAGATTGTACAACACTGATGGCTCATTTAAGTAACTAAGTTGCATGAGATCATCTACACCATCAAGGATATCAGGATTTGCTGCCACAAGACTTTCAGTTTTCACCTTTAAAACCTATAATTCGAAACACGAGTCAAATTAAAACACCCCTAACTATTTATACCACAAAAACATCTTCAAAAAATTTCACTTACTTTTCCATCAGGGAGAGAAATAGTGGACTCAGTCCCTGAAGTTAATAAAATCTTCCCCAGCTCCCAATTCCCATTAGGAAGTTGAAACCAAGATTGAAGTTTCTGAAATGTTAAACTTTAAAATATGTAACAAGATCGATGAATGGAATGCAATCAATCAACTTAAATCCAGGTAGCTTCATCATAATTTTGTATGAATTTCTACACAAATATGCATCCAAAACTGAAAGAATTTAGCCATAATCAGACCCAAAAACTAATCCCATTCATGCAAGGGTACCTTGTTTGTAGCATAGGAGCTGGTATCAGCCCACCTGCATTCACTGCGAGATGTTGATATCAAAGGCAAAGGCAAAGGCTTAACAACAGTGTCCAAACCTTCATCACCCACAGTAGGCCTTTGTTCAATCAAGATGGCAGTTCGACTATAAGGTGAATCCTCACTGACATCATTGCCAACACTAATCTCAGCTCCCTCAACAAGGTCATTCCCTATATATTCTGGAATACTCAAACAGACTGCATTTCTATTTAATGAATTCACATCCACAGATTTTTCCAATCGTTCAGATGTTGGAGAACCCACAAACCTAAAATCAACCGGCAAAGATTTGATCGACTGGAGAGAAGGCAAGATCTGGGATTTCGGTAACATTTTCTCTGATCCTGACGATTGAGTTCCAACAGATGCCATAAGATGAAGGATCGATTAAAAGGCTAACTTTTTTTAGCTTTTTCACCCTCTAAAAAGGTCTTATCACAAGACCACACTTTAAACTTATTTGGATACAGCTTGATGGAGGGGACCGTAGTTATAGAAACCGGCCCTAGTGCTCCTTCGATACTTAGTCACCACCATTCACAAGCTCAACACCTTAAGAAAATATATTATCTCCTTCAAGTAAACCAAAAAAGAAAAATCAATACAACCCTTCACTGGCAGATACTTCTCGCAGATCCGAAATTAAAAAAAAATGGTTCAATTCTTCTAATTCTTGATCTCACACAGATCTTCAAATTCCTCTCCGTTCTTCAAACTTGAATTACTAGATAACCGCTCTAATTGCTGCAAACATTAAGCAAGGTAACAAAAATTATAATTAAAAATAACAAACTTTTATGCCATCCTTGACCACAAGTTTCACATAAAAGGTTAAAAAAGACAGCACTGCTTGTAAGACTTGGCTTGCTTATGCTTTCAAGCAAGGTAGCAAAAATTATAATAAAAAAAAATCACAACTTGAACATTGAAGTTTGAATTTTTCCCCATTAGAGACCGAAAAACAAAATAATAAGTAAATCAAAGAACCGAACTTTTCTCCATTTTCTTCCACTTAAAAGCAAATAAAAGGTGCTAAATTAAACCGATCTAATATCCAAACTCACATTTTCAATTCATTAACATTGACAGAAAGAACCAGAAATTTCAACTCCAAGCTTAACAATTTGAAAATAAAAAAACAGAAAGAAGCATCTCTTCGCATACCTTGAAAAAGTCTAAACTGGGTCTTGTGAGGAAACAAAAACCCTTCTCAGTACAGCAAAGGAAGTCAAATCTGGAAGAATCGATCTCAAGAAGAAAAATAAGTGAATTGAAACAGTTAAAAATCCTTTTCTGTATAAAAAGAAAACGCCAAGGATATTAACAGCTCAAAAGCAGTAACAGAAACTGCAGGTATAGAGAGAGAGAGAGAGAATCGAGTGCAGTTTGGCCTGCGAGAAAGTGAGAGAAATTCAGTATCAAAAATAGAAATTGAAGTGGGAAAAGGAAGCAAGCAGGCTTGTGGAGAAGAAGCAGCTTTTTCTCTGCTTCACAGATAAAATAAAAATAAAGAAAGGGAAGAAAGAAAGCCAGGCGATGCTCCCCCTTTTTAAAAAAAAAAAAGAAATGAAGTAATTTATCTGGTTTTCTTAATATTTTTTACGTACCAAACGAATTTAAGAGGCATATATTTAACGGCTCAGGTCGGGTTTTTTCAATTACCATTCTACCCTCCGTTTTTCCATTTATTATAAAATAGAATTTTCTTTTTATTTATTATTGTGTTTAAAGATCAGTCAAGCATTTCATAATGTATTTGTATGTTTTTTTCAAGTCTAAGGGTTTTCTTACATTATTGTGTGTATAAGAACTAAATTCTCTTATGACATTTAAAAGTAAATTATTTATATTCACATTAAAAAAAAAAAGAATTTTTAACTCCAAACTCATATTATTATATGATGAACAGTCAGGTGTCTCAAGTTTGATTAGTATATCTTTCAGATAGGATAAAAACAAGGCACCGACTGGAAAAGAATATAAATATATATATATATATATATATATATATATATTACAAAACACATAAACCGTGTTGATAGTTGCACTGTGGACTGTCTCTAATTTCACTGTGAATTGCGACAGTGAACGGGCGAAAATGGCCCTCGGGCGCGCGGCAAAGAGGGGCTGTGAGGCGGGGCCATTTTGGGTTTTTCCTTTTTTTTTTTTTTAATATTCAGTTGTGAACAGTGCATTGACGGTTTCGTCCCCGGTAATAGGACAAAATAAGGCATCCGGGTGAGGGACACACGCGTAATTGCGCGCGGCTGGACCGGCCCGGTCCGGTCCGCCGCAACTTTTTCTTTTTTTATTATTTTCGGAAATGGCTAAAGACGGTTTTAGCCCCTAATAAGACAAAAACACTGAATTGGGTCCAGGGTTAAATCGGTAATTGACCCTATTTTTCCAATTTTTTAATTGGTGTCTCTGGGGGCGTGTGCCGCACGCGCCAGGCGGTTTTTCGCCTCACGCCCTGTTCAGGTGGCGCGTGCGGCCTCCTCCGGTGTCCGGAAATTATCTACCGGAGGCCAGAACGATGCGCCGCCGCGTGATCTTCCTCCTGCGGTGGCGCGTGTAACCACCAAATGTCCGTGGACGCGGCGGAGGCCGGTTAAAGCCGGCGGCCACGTTTCTCTCTCTCCTGCACGTCAATGTGCAGGAGAGTCCCCCATATATTTTGACTTTGCACTTCAGTCCCTCGACTGTTAATTTCGTTTTTAGTCCTCATTTTTGTTATATAAGTTTTAATTTTGTTCGATTGGGTCCTCCGATTTGAATTAATTGAATGTCAAAGTGTCACTTCGATCCTGCTACTTTCAATTTCCGGATTGGCTGTATATAACTCAATCAATTCGGTACAAAAGTTCCGATTGTTGCAATTCTGTCCTCTGATTTCAATTGAGAATAAATGTAATTTGCATTTCAGCCCTTTGACTTTTAATTTTTTAATTTAATCCCTTTATATTTGATTTTCATTTCATCCCTTACACTTTTATTTTTTTATATATAAACTAAAACAGATCGGTTCAATCCTGATATCTTAATTTAAATTGGTAGTCATTTTAAAATTAATACTGCTTCCTTTTTCCCTTTACTTATTGTTTTTTTCTTTTATTTTATTTTTATTTGTTCTCTGGATTGAATGATTTTTATGATTTTACTATTTACACAATAATAATGATAATTTTAGTTATTGGTTTTTTATTACTTTCTTTTATAAATCTTTTGTTTAGGTACAATTGAGTTTGTTTTTTAAAGTGTTTTTGGTCAGAAAAATATTATAATATTTTTATTTTTATTTTTTAAAATTATTTTTTACATTAACAAATCAAAATAATCTACAAACATCATTTTTTTAATTTAAAATTTAAAATAAAAATAAAAAATTCCAATTTTTAATTTTATTATTGTGGGTTTTTCCACAATTTTAATTTTATTTTAGTTTTATTTAAATTGAATTATAAAATGAACTAATCTTAATACAGTGAACTAAATAATTCAGATATTCGAGTTTTCTTGCTTTTTTAATGGTGATGATAAATTTATGTTTTTTTATTTAACTTTATATCGATTTGAAATTCATATATTTTATAGAAAACTTGCACTTGACATGAATTCTGTACAGATTTATTATTTTAGCTAAATTTTTATTATGATAAAAAATACACATAATTAATATTTTTTACATTGAAAAAAAAATTGTGCCGCCCGCGGCGAAGCGCGGGGGCATTGTCTAGTATATATATATATTTGGTTCTATATTTTTAATTTTGTGTAGAGGCAAAGGATTGATGCTGCAACTTTTGGCAGGATATATTTAAATATTTTGGCAATTTTTACAACCCTACAACACCCACGGATATTAATTGGAAAATGAATTCATAAGCATTAAGAAAGTTGGTTGTGACTGATTATTTTCAGTTTGGTTTGATTTATATTAATAAAAACAATTAAATTTTAAAAATAAATAAAAATAAATAAAAATAAAACCGAACTCGGTTTAAACCGATCATTTCAGTTTGATTCTATTTTTTAACTAAAAATCTAAAAATAGTTTCGGGTTTTTTAGACTTTTTTTTTTACTTTAACCAAGTTTTTACTTGTCCTATTTAACTAAAATGAAAGCAAACCAAAAAAAATTGAACTGCGCTAGAAAATTAAAAAAAATTATAGTAGATTTTTTTAATTTGAACCGGTTCAATTTGATAAAAAAAAATTGTCTTTAAATTTAGTTTGTGTTTATGATCATTTGAAAATTAATATTTTTTTATCATTTATTTTATTTTATTCTCTTTTGTTAAAGTTTTGAGGTTTTTTTTTCTTTGATGTATTTTTTTCCCATTATTTAGGCAATAATAATAATAATTTTAGATTTTTTTCTTGCTTCCTGTTTTGTTAAAGATTTTTGATTTTTTATTCCTCAGGGTAATTTAATATCTTTTATTGTTTTAGTAGTAATAGTAATGATAACTTTAGGTTAATCATGATAATTATAGTGACATTATTTATCATAATAATAATAGCAATTGAAATTTATTCTATGGTTATAATGCTTATGGTTTTAATTATAATAATAACAATAAATCATAAAATAATATAGAAAAAAATCAATAATGACAATTAATGATAAGAGGGGGGGAGATTCAGTTTTTGTGGTGGTAGATAGATTTTCCAAGATGGCACACTTCATTGCTTGTCATAAAACTGATGATGTATCACATATAGCTGATTTGTTCTTCAAAGAAATTGTTAGGTTACATGGCATGCCTAGGACCATTGTTTCTGATAGGGATGCATAGTTTTTGAGTTACTTTTGGAAGACTTTGTGGGGAAGTTAGAAACCAAATTATTGTTTTCTACTACTTGTCATCCACAAACGAATGGTCAAACTAAAGTAGTGAGTAGAACTTTGTCTTCTTTGTTATGTACTATCATTAAAAAGAACTTGAAAACATGGGAAGATTATTTGTCACATGTTGAATTTGCTTATAATAGAAGTATACATTCTGCAACTAAGTTTTTACCATTTGAAATGGTTTATGGCTTTAACCCTTTATCACCTTTATCTATGAGTGAACGTGTGTGAACTTAAATGGCAAAACGAGGGCAGAATTTGTAAAGATGATTCATGAAAAGGCACGACTGAACATTGAAAGGAGGACTAAACAATATGTTCAACAAGCCAACAAAGGACGCAAGAAGATAGTGTTTGAACCAGGCGATTGGGTTTGGTTGCACTTAAGGAAGGAATGTTTTCCGGAAAAACAACGTTCAAAACTTTTACCCCAGGGTGACGGACCATTTCAAGTAGTGGAACGCTTCAATGATAATGCCTACAAGCTTGGCTTACCAGGTGAGTATGATGTTAGTGCAAGCTTTAACATTTCTGATTTATCGTCATTTGATGTATATGATGATTTGAGGACAAATCCTTCTCAAGAGGGGGAGAATGATGCAAACCAAGGAACTGGACATGTTGATCATACACTCAGGAATGCGGCTGAATTTGCACAAGACCCTTTGTCACTTCCAAATGGCCCAATTACAAGACTTAGAGCCAAACGTTTCAAGGAAACACTAAATGAATGGGCTAATCCAAGAGATTTGGGCTGATTATGAAAAGACCAAGATGAGCCCAAATAATAATCAAGGCTTAGTCCACATCATCCAAACAATTGAAGAGACTAATAATTATGCAAAAACGTTTCAGCATGGTCTGACCATCAAAGTGCATGAATTTGATGAGTTCCAAAGATATTAAATAGAAGAATGAATTTGGTCTTGAATGATTATGTTAAATACATTGAATTTAGTCATTTAGCTATTTATGGTAGTTTATAGAAGTCCAAGAGACCTAAAACCGTGGGGACTTGTTTATGTTACTGTTTGAGCTCTTTTAAAGCTTTAGTTATGACCTTTTCTATTCTTGGAGGGTAGTTCCAAGTATATAAATGGGTATTTCAAAATGAATAAACAGATTATGTTTTCAAAAAATTATCATATTTGTGAGGTCTTGTGTTCCTCTTCGTTCTTAAAAGAATTCTCAGAACTTATCAAGTTAATCTTGTGGCATTCAAACAACCAAACTTATCACCTTGATTGTTGAGAGATTCTCAGGTTTTTTAAGTGTGGCGTTTCAATCTTTCGTAGTCTTGGTTTTCATCTTGTTAGGTGTCGGGTCAAGACTCAACCAATCTTGTCTACACGTTCTTGGGGTTCTAAACCATCATTCTTATTGGGTTTCATCATAATTGTTGATGAAGTTCATATCAATAATAATTATAATTTAAATTATATTAATAAAAATAACAGTGTTGATTATCATAATGATTATTGTTGTAATAATGACAAGGATTATAACAATAATAGTGGTGACAACGATAACACTACCAATAATAATTATATTATTGATTATTTACAATAATGGTTATAATGACAACTATAATAATTGTGATAATTTAACAATCATGATAATAACAATAAGATAATAATCAAAATAATTCATTAGTCGATGTTTTTTTGGTTAAAAAATGACTTTTGCGACAATTTTATATATGATATTTCAGATTAATATCACGTTAGAAAAAAATATGAAGCCACACGTAGACAAAATAGGTGGAAAAATTGGGCCAAATTATTTATAATGAAAAAATATATGAGTCACTTGCCTTACGTTTCGCTATAGTCAAAACCAAATTTGTTAACATGTGAACAAAATATTAATGGTCCCAGACTTTTTATACGATGCTAAGCACAATAACCAACCTACAAATTTTTTGATTAAATAAAAACTAAAATACAAAATTAAAAATTAAATAAGTTGAAACGAGGAAAAAAAATTGCGAATAAATATTTACCTGTCCTAAAAAGGGTAAATGTAGGAGTTCATTAATGTCATAACCCCATCCTATGATTTTTTAAGTATTGACTAGATTTAAATTGACATACAATATAAGCATCTTCCGTAATGTCACATCGCTATGGTAAAGAAAAGAATAAAAGAGCACGGTAGATGGCCCTATACAAATAAAATTAAATAGGATGACGACACTGAAGAGGACATAAGGGTGATTATGTCAATTGGCATGGAGTCCAAAAGTCAGCAAATATTGGAGGGAGTCAAGAGCTAATGTGCTGTTTTGAACACGGCCGGTGGATTGAAATCGAACGGTTCAAGGCGGCAGAAAGTGATACTGAGAGAAGGACCACGTGGAATCCTTTTTTAAAAAAGCCGGCAAATGTTGACTTCGTAAGGTGTAAAGCACTGATACTGAATTCCTTAGATTGTCTTTTTAATCCGATCAAACATTGGGCCTCAGCCTGGGCAGGCCCATTTGTTTTTTCTTTTACATTGTTTAAAAAAAATAAAAGTAAGTGCTTATCGTTGGTTTTAGTATTATTTTATTATGCCTTTTAAAAGAAATAAAAAAATATATTCTCATTGACTATTCATGATCAAACTTGACAATCAACCCTTTGATTATTGATTATATATAGATAGATAGATAGATAGATAGATAGATATTTAAAAAATAAAAAATAAAAAATAATGGCATTTACAGGCGGTGCGAGGAGTTTGGTAACAGACAAAGGAAGAAGACAGTTCTCACAGGAAGGAATATAGAGGAACATGAAAGTGGCCAAAACTTAGAATATAGAGGAACTCTCTCTTGTTCCAATAGCAAACTCCCAGCTTCGGACCCTCCATAAATAATTGCTAGCTTCGGAAAACACAAATCTAACCACATGGTAGATGCCATGATTTGCATGGAATATTGTTCTCAGAATTTCTGTGCAGCAAAATTCTCTCGGCCTCGAACTCGAACTCGAACTCTCCTCGTCCCAGCTATATCACATCCAAAGTAACATTATCTACATTATTTTGTTCATCTTGACTTGAGATCTTAAAGACCATATGTGGGGTTCTACAGGTGTGTATATATATATATATATATTTATC
Organism: Salix brachista; assembly: GCA_009078335.1. NCBI lineage: Eukaryota > Viridiplantae > Streptophyta > Magnoliopsida > Malpighiales > Salicaceae > Salix > Salix brachista. Next base: position 7,707,171 of record CM018578.1, on the reverse strand, counting down.
AGAAATTCAATACTCTTTTGTGCAGTTCATGATTATCCTGATAACAATATTCATAGCCTAAAATCTGGACCTACTTTTTATATATACGGATAACAAGCTGAGAAAAATTCAAAAGGATCGGATGCATAGAAGATAAGTTTATCGCACTTGGAATGATTGGATAGTTTTTTTTTATATTTATGTGAGTTTTCAGACCAGTTTGCACTCACCTCGACTAATCTCACGAGTTCTAAAGTTAATAACTATATAAATTTTCAATGATCATCATATTAGCAACCATAAAGCTCAAACCTGAGAATATAAGAAGAATCAAACTTTTTAATCTCAAACTCGTATCCCTGATTCAGACATAAATATTTAACTGGATAGGTTTTATTTGTATAGGTGGGCGGTGGGCGTGGGCGTGGGCGTGGGCGTGGGAGCGAGGCGAAAAGGTGTGATAGCCCTCGCTAAAAAGGGTGATAGGCCACCAACTTAAGAGGAACCTCATAGTGATTTTGTACTTGTCGACAAAACCGTCCTCCTCAAATTGTAGTTTTTTAAACTTGCAAATCCAGAAGAGGTTATCTTTACTTTAGCATTGAAATTTGAAAGCAATGAGACAAATCATTCACAGCATGGGGATGAACAGTGGGGCAATCAAAATCATTGAGCCCTTTTTTCTTTTGATACAAATTTATATAAACATAATCTTAAGAGAGAATATTCGCAAGTTCAAATTGTTTGCTTAACCTTATTCTGATTAATCAATCATTAATTATATACAACTAGTAATTTAAGGAATATGTTAAACCTCTTAACTTTATCAGAGAAATGATGCTAGGCCATATAATTAAAACATTAGTGGTGTCTAGATCTAGATAATTAACATAAAAAGATGGGATTTTTGTTTTTTTTCACATATATATAACAAATCTAAGAAATTGTTTGACATATATATAATGACAAAAAGGATCGAGTGCGATTGCTACTATCTGGATCGTAATTGAGGCATCATAACTCCATGTTAACAGTTTCCGAAGACGAATCGGGCCAACGCAAGAACCAGGAAGAGTGATATCAAGAATCGAAAAGGGAGGTGCAGCCAAGATCCCCCATGTGTTTGCAGCTCCCATGGCAGTAAAGTGGATATTAAAAAAGAAGATAAGTATGGTAGACCAAACCAACTTCAATTATTAAAAAGTTCTTTACTCAATAAAGACCTGTAAGCAAATTAATTTTAAGAAAAAATAAAAAAGTCTAAAAGCTTTCCAATATGGGAACCAGGAGGAACTACAAGGGTCATGGTTAGCTATTATGGAGACTGGCGAAAGCTAGATCCCAGTTCCAATGTCTCTTGACATTAAAACGCTACGTTCTGATTAAAGGTTTCTTGTGATGGATTGCTCCAGATGGCCCACTTGCGCATTGCTATCACATTCCTGCTTAAAGGCTTCCACCTGATGTTATCACTGTATTTTTTTATGCTAGAAACCTTATCTTTTATAAAATGTATTTTATAGGTCTATATAAAGATGTTATATTATTGTTTCAGGTTTTTATAAAGAGTGTATATCCTGACTTGAACTCGAAATCTGTGTATTTTATAGTACATGTGAGTAAGTAAAATATTGATTGTATATGATTTTTATAAAGGATATACATCTTGATTTCAATTCAAAACTTGTCGTATAAATCATAATTTTTTTATCGTCACACCACGTTTATCACTGTAGATGTACGCACATATAAAGATTATCACTACACCTTTATCTATATTTGATGTTGAGATTCAATGTATCATTGCAAATGAGATTTGATCGAATTTAGTATGCTATTTTTCAGAAAAAAGTTGATATTATAACTCATATTTCAAAATCTTTTTCTTACCTTGTATCTAGATAAACTTGAAGGAGAAAAACACTTCATTTCTCCAAGATTTTCTGAGTGGAACGACACTAGAAAGACAAGACAGCTAACAGTGATATATAAAATAGATAGTTATACACACACGACTTACGCCCTGAAGGATTAATAGAATGATTTAAAGGGAGCTTAGGAATGCATGATATGAAACTGGACAGACAAAAAATCTATTGCTCTTATTCATGTAGGCTTCGATGGTTAGATCTAATTAAGATGGAGAAAACCCGAAGGCACGGACTTGGTCTGGCAGTCTAGCAGGTAAGTTGTTTTCTCTCATCCTAGATCGAGCCTTGTCAATGCATGTTTATTACTCTCGTGGTGCTTTACCTGTTTATTGAGCTTGCAGGATGTTCAATGAGCTCGGAGATTAGTTGAGGTACGCGCAAACTGGCCCGGACACCCCGGTTATTAAAAAAAAATAAAGCAAAAACCCTCATATACATTATAAAAATGTTGACTAGTATGATTTTTCAATGTATCTTAGTTACTGTTCATTCTCAATTACAATAGTGAGATTAAAAAAAATCAATTTATTCCTTAAACTTTATTTTTTTTTCCGGCCTAATTAGGTTTTTTTAGCCCAGATTAGAGCTTAATTGCATGTTTATGAGGTGAGCATTGAATCAAAGACGAGGGATGATTCTTTTGTGTGTGTTTAGAGATTATGGTTTGATTTAACAAGATTCTTATGGTGTTTGATGTATGTTTTGGGTTTAAAACGGGTTGAAAATAAGTTTTTTGGTTGAAATAAACCATAAACTATGTTTTTCCGTCCCTCATCGTGGTTGGATTGTGATATTTCAAACAACACATTGTCTTTGTTTTCAAAACACAGGGTCTGTCCCTTTAACTTAAAAAAATACAAGCTTCTGTGCGTAGACTTTTTTTATGTGGGCTAGGCACTTGACTTGATTTTTTTTTTTCCTTTTTTTTAAATTGATGTATATTTTTATATGTATTTTTTAATTAACAATTATTTTTTAATTATATCAAGTGTGTTTAAGTTGTTAAGAAGTTAGTATGACTCATATGTGTTTTTTTAAATATATTTTGTTTATGTTAAGTATTTATTTTCATAATTGTATGATTTTAATTTTATTAAATAGATTTTATATGTGTGTCGATGTTTATTCTATATTGATTTTAATTAAAAAAATCTGTTAAACACAATAACTAAATAACCCGTGTTGCGATATTAAATATCTTAATTTGTTTCTCAATTTTTTCACTTATGTTAATGACTTTATTTCTCATTTATTTACATAATAGGATGCTTACATAAGTTTTTTTTTTATTAACATTTATGATTTTTATTATGTAAAAAAATATGTTGAAAAACTCTACATGCGCAATTTTGTTTTTATCATGTATTGGCATTTCAATGTAGTCCTTATTCTCATGATTTGTTTTTATTTTTTTTCTTAACCATTTTATGAAATCTTAATTGTTTTGAATTTGATCTTTCAATTCAAGTTGATATTGTTTTTTTTTTTTTTTTCATTTTAATCTTTACTCTTTTGGTTTTTACTCTCCTTTTGTTAATGTTTTATTTCTTTCCAGTTTAAATCTCAATTTTGTTGTCCCCTTTTGATTTAATTTTTATTTCAATTTAATCTTCATTGTTTTAATTTTCATTTTTAATTATGTATTTTTTTTTGTAATTTTTCTTTGATTTTATACTTTAACATTTCATTTTCTAGGAATTGAGCTATGTCATGTATGGTAGTTCCAATATGATGACCTAGCTTTGGTGCCTGTTTGAGAATGTAGTTGAAGTTGATTTTAAAAGTACTTTTATATTTAGAAATGCATAAAGTGATATATTTTTTTATTTTTAAAATTTATTTTTGATATCAACACATAAAAATATTAAAAAATAATAATTTAATATTAGGGACAAGATGAGAAGTGAGAAAAGGGAGAGAGATGGGCTAAGGCCTCGAGGGTAGATATCTATACCCTCCCTTGACATGGTGGTCTCATCGGGTGGACACAGCATAGGTTTCTCACATTGTAGGAATTCATGCCAAGAATTTATAGCCACACTTGGCATGGACCCAGCAATATGCACCTTATCCTAAGAAACATCTTGAAGGGTGTTTGGGAGTATGGTGTGATTGGTGGTATAGAAAAAAATAGGTGTTTTAGGTGTTTGGTTAATGTAGAGATTTGAAAAAAATTGGTGGCCCCCACCCCAAAAATTTGTTAAACCACAGGTTTATGGAAAATAACAAATTGCTGCTTTTCATGCGGTGAGAAGAGAGGGAGCGGGTATGACGAAAGGTATGAATTTTAATGTATGCATATTAATATAGGGCTGGTGTGTGCGGTGAGGAGATAGGGAGCCAGGGGTGCTGGGTTTTGATAAAAATTAAAATAATGTTTTAATATTAATACATTTTAATATTAAATATATTTTTAATATTAAAATAATCTAAAAATTAATTAAAATATAAATAATGTTTACATAATATATGTTTATTAATATAAAAAATATATTTTTAATATTAAAATAATCTAAAAATTAATTAAAATATAAATAATGTTTACATAATATATGTTTATTAATATAAAAAATATATTTTTAATATTCAAATAATCTAAAAATTAATTAAAATATAAATAATGTTTACATAATATATGTTTATTAATATAAAAAATATATTTTTAATATTCAAATAATCTAAAAATTAATTAAAATATAAATCAATATATTAGAAGGAGATCACAATATAATTTTTGTCTCGCAATCCTAATTTGTTCAGATGATATTTTACTACATGTTGTTCCGGGATCGTAGAGGCCTTCACGTATGAATTTAGTTTGTGATGAAATTACAAGGAGTTTGATAGGAGAATAAAAACAAGTGTATAATTTACTTGAATTAATTACATTTTATTATTATAATTATTAAATATTTTAAAAACAATATATATATATATATATAATTTCACAAGTTGAAAACAATATGAAAAGCTTGGTAACCAAACACTTGAAACTGTTTTTCATCAGCCTCAAACTCAATCACAGTTTTAACCAAACACTTCAAAACTTATTTTGAATCGCAACTAAAATAATTTTCATGAAATTGCTTTTTTAAAACCTCCACTACAAAAACAAAAATAATATCAAACACAACCGTAATCATCCATCCCATTTATTTTCGACAATGCTTGTCACCATAACCTTAAAAAGGTCTAGGGTTACTAGCAAATTTTGGTTCTAGACCCATTAACTCGAGGTTCTGTGGATAGGATGGCTGTTCATCAACAAGTTTACTTTGTGGCGTCCAAGATGAAGTTAGGCCAAGTTGGAGTCATGATTACCGTTTCAGAGTGTGTTTAAAGTTGTTTTTGAAAGTGTTTTTTATTCAAAAATATATCAAAATAATTTTTTTTAAATTTTTTTTTAATATCAACACATAAAAGTATCTAAAAATAACAAAATAATTTTTTTATAAGAATAAAATATTTTCAACTTTTTTCAAACGTGATTTTGAGATGCAATGCCAAATAGAATTAATGACGAGGAGAGTTGGTGAGATTACAAGAAATTGTGACCCCTTCAATAATTACTTGAAAGACGCACCTCTGCTCTTTATTTCGTGATATCTTCTTTGAACGGTGCAGATTCCATTATAATTGATTGGACAAAATTTATTTGAATGCTTTAACTATCCATTCCTTACAAGAAAAATGTGTTTTTCTAGCTGGTTTGGGTGTTATAAATAATATTTCATTACCGAACCGGAAAGGTAACAACAAGCCCGTCTAGCTCAGTTGGTAGAGCGCAAGGCTCTTAACCTTGTGGTCGTGGGTTCGAGCCCCACGGTGGGCGCTTGTTTATTATTTTATTTTTATTCCAATGCTGCATTTCTCTTTTAAACAAATTATTCACTTATCGAAACTTCCTGTTTTTCAATATAGTTCATGGTCTAAGATATTGCTTTTACACTGAAAATTGCCCGAATGTTGAACAGATAATCTTTAATGCTGTTGCTGCTGTAGATAGATCCCGAGTCTGCTGCTGGCGCTCTACGAATCTTCTCCCATTACTGCTTTGTTGAGGTTAGACCCCTTTAATTTCCTGCTCTTATATTCATGGATTTGTAGACTGTTCAGCTTCTAAAGCTCTTATGTCACAATCTCTCAAGTAATCTCACCCTTCAATCCAAATGATTATCTAGCCTCCACACGGTGCCTTATCAGGAGCCCACTCCATCAGTGCCTCTCAATGCAAGTAGTTCATGTACAGAATCCATGGCTACGGCAAGTAATTTGACATAGAAACACCCGTGGACCAAAACTATGCACAAAATGATCCGACAACATTGACCTTAAACAATGCCTATCACCGGAATCTTCAGAACGCAGGTTTATGTGAGTTTTAATTGCCAAAGATCAAGATGTGTTTTACAGTCACTTCACAGACAGGCATGATCAAGTTAGGACTGGAGGGACAGGGATCGAGGGAGAGATACCGAAAGATTGTGGATCACTTAATTAATAAGATTAACTATTCCATTTCCAACTAGCATACCATGTATGGGATTGTTCTTTAGCATTGTAATCGAATCCTATAACATGAAATACAGTAAATGGATTTTTTCAAATGTGCACATGAATAAAACTACATCATTAAATATGGCATATGCACAGGCTTACAGTCTTGGTGAGGATCAGAAACAAAAATAAACATTCCAAATGAGTTCACTACAAGAAATCACCGTCATCTTTACTACCAAATGTAGTATCGGCAAATGTAAGCTCAGTGGGGGTTGATCAGTTTCAGCTTCTAATAAGTTCCAAATCTCTTCAACAAAGCATCACTGGAACTTTTCTGAATCTTTCTCCATGAAACAAGATGAGAGTAGCAAATGAGTTCAACTCTGTGTGCAGACTCCATAAGAACTTCACTTCACAAATGAAATTCCAGAAGGAGTTTTCGAAGCATATTCCTCGTACTCCGACCCAAAAAACTGCCTCAAGAAAAATTCTTCATATGGTATCCGTTGAGCAAAGAAGCGCCAGACAACAATAGCAAATCCGATTGTCGATATGGGATTACATAGCATTATCTGAGTTCCAACTGACCAGATTAAGAAACCAGTGTATGATGGATGACGAACAAACCTATAAACTCCATGAGTTATCAAATTATGTTGCTCCTCATGATTAACCTTAATAAGATGTGTGAACGCTTGTCCAGCTGTTACAATCGCTAGCTTCCGAGTAATCTCCCCAATTATAACCATCACAAGACCTAAATTGCTTATCCACCAATATTCCTTCAACCCAGGAAATAAGGCAATCTCAACAACATACTCAAGCAACGCAAACATCATTGCAAACACATAAGCTTTGCTGATCAAGAGTGAACTAAGATTAACACTTGATCTCCCATGAATAGCAGCAACTAAAACATATTCAGAACCATGAAAAAAGAGCACAGCCAAAAACATCTGGGATAACTGTCTGCAAGCCGTATATCCAAAAATTTCTGTCATTTTTGTCAAATCAAATTGAGCCAATTTCAGTCCCTTGTTGCATTCAAACTTGTCTTCACCCTAATGTGCTAAACCCAATGACTTTAAATATAACTTCAAACCTGAAAAAGGAGGACAGCAGCTATACATCATTAATCCTGAAACTTCATTCTTCATATCACCCAAAATTTGCTCCAAAAATGACATCATTCTCTGAAAAACAATAAAGGGTTTCTGAATTTGTGTCCAAACGATCAAGATTTCACGGTCATTACCAACATACTACAATCAAAGTCTCAGAAACACGACATATTACACATTAGGGTGTGTAGTAAATAACAATATTTACAATTCAATGATGAAAAAAGTTGATTCCTTTTACTATATCCACAACATAATTGATAAAAAAAAACCCTTCATTAAAAACAGCTTGAAATCACACTTGCTAAAAGGGTTATCAAGAAAAACACTTCAATCTTAGTTAGAATCTTAAATAAGCAAAAAGTAACATCAAAGCTAGAATCTTTAAGGGGCCAGGAAGAAATATTTTACCTCTCGAAATTGATATTGAGTTCTGTTGATCGGATCTGGAGGGAGAGATGGGAGATATGGGTGAGAGATATTGATGTTTGAAAGAACTGTGGAAATTGTTATTCGACACTTTGGAGAAAAAGCAAACCCAGTTTTATGAGTTTTACGGAAAAGTGAGCAAAGTTTTGCGGGAAGAAAGCGATTCTCTAAGGCTGAGAAGTGAGTAATTACAATTACAATTACTCTGAAATTTAACACAGGCGCGGCGTGGAAAGCATGTATACCCACACAAATTATGAATAATAAAAGCGATTTTCTGTGTAAAGTGATTTTAATTAAAAAAATATATAAAAATAACTTTTTTTATTTTTAGCATTATTATATTAAAATAATTTAAAAATACACATATAAACATCAATTTAATATTTTTTCGGTATGAAAGTTTATTTAAAAAGCATGTTATAATACAAAAACAAACCCTTGTTTAAGAGAAACACTCTTATTATCCATAATAATTTGGAGTATAATATTTTATGCATCTTTTTAATTTTTTTTGTGTAATTATAATTATTGAATTTAAAATAAGAATACATACTTAATTATTTTTTAGTGATCTTAATAATAAGTGACGACTCCTAAAAAATATAATCATAATTTTATAGTTGTAAAAAAATCGAAGAAGGATGATATGCCAACACTTGAGAAATGTAATGATGTTGAATATCTAGTTGATTAATAGGCTTTAGTGATCAGACAAACACTTAATGTTCAAATTAAAAAGGATAATATAGATCAATAAATAAAGAATATATTCTACACTAGATGCCATATAAATAATAAGGTATGTAGTATGGTTATTAAATGTAGTGGTTGTGTTAGTAATTTTAGAAAATTGAATCTGAATACTATTAATCATGAAAGGCCTTATAAAATTTAATTGTTGAATGGTTGTAGAGAAGTAAGAGTTATAAAAAAGGTTGTAATTTCTTTTTGAATAGGAAAATATAAGGATGAAGTTTTATGTGATGTTATGATTATGCATAGTACTCATTTATTATGTGGGAGACCTTGGAATATAATAGAAATGCCAAGTATTATAAGTTTAAGAACAAATATTCTCTTAAAAAAGATGGAAAGACATTCATACTTGTATTATTGTCCTCTAAAAAAGTTTATGAAGACCAATTAAAATTGAAAGCAGAAAAAAACTCGAAGAAAAAGATAAACCATGTGAGGAATAAAAAAATAGTGAAAATAAAATGTGAGCATATAAAAGATGATTAGATTATGATAAAATAAAAAATAGTGGGGATTTGAATAGGAGAGGAGATAAGAAAGAAATGATGAGGAAAAAAACAATATGAGAAAAAAAAAAACATGTTGATTTTTATGCAAAAGTGAGAGAAATTAAGAATACTTATTTTTCTAACATGCCTATAATTTTAATTTTGTAAAATAGATATTTTAACAGTAATAACCTTGATAATTGTATTCCTAGTGTTTGTGTTTATTTATTATAGGATTTAAAGATATTATTCCTGATAAGATATCTAGTGGGTTGCTACTTATTAAGCAAATTGAACACCAAATTGAATCATCTATACCTAATTCCCCATCCTATAGAAGTAACTCTAATGAGACAAATGGAAAAATTGATGACATAAAGGTATATAATGTCGTTACCTATTTACTTAAAAGATTTAGTTGGGATGTACAAATTATGACTTTAAGGACTCAATTGTAATTCTAAAAGGCTCAATTGAAGACTTAATTGCAAAAGAAGTAGATTTTTGGAAAATTGAGGTGTTAATGGAAAGAAATCAAAGTTTAGGGGCTACAATTAGACTTAAAATTATGACACATATCAAATTAACATCTATGAATTATAATATTTATATCTATATCAAAAGATATCTTTACAAAAGTCTAATAGTCTACTTTGATATGAAAAAAACCTGAAGATTAAATTAATTCATCGTATAAGAGCTTAACTATTAAATTTATTACACATACTTTTTTTTTTTTTTATAAAAGTACATAGTCTACTCATTATTCATGTGTTTATTTTTAATTGATAAGAAATACACTATGTGCTTTTACTTTTGTATATCAAACTCTTTGGTTTACCATAAAACCATTTTGGCCTTTTCCCTAAACCTTGATGCTAGTTTTTTTTTTATAGTTCCGTTAGATTATCTAGTACACAAAATCACAAGATCTTATTAATAATTTAAGATGATAATAATCTTATTTATTTGTAATCTTACGAGCTTAACCATTGTTGGATCATTACTAATTCCAATATTCTTCTTATTGTTGTTTATTCGAATAAATGTAAAAATATAGGTGTAGTTCCTCATCCCTTATCTCCCTTTTCTTACAAATAATATTCACCTTGAGAGGTCTCATTACCTTTAGTTCTTTGTTTATGCAGGGGTTTACATTCAACAAAAGGAATAAGCCGAGTTAACCCGGGTTAGTTTGTAAAACCTAGATCATAAGATCAAAATAATCCTATAGAAAATATATTAAAACAAGTTAAAACAAATAACAAAGCATAATTTCTAATCAACTAAAATTCGAAGGATGAAATTAAAAAAAACTATCATCTGAGTTAATCGAACAAACTTGTGACTCAGATCATGAGATTGAGATAACATTGTAGAACACCATGGCTTGCAACTCCAAGTTATAAGACAATGATAGTCTCATAGAAATTAAATGAGAAAAATAAAAGTCCAATATAAAGTCCATGTGATCATCGGATTCATGCATACCATAAAGAGACTTTGATTCCAACACACCTCATCATGATTTTGAATAATAAATAATCAAAGTTTAAGAATTTTCAAAATTTAAATAAGAAAGATCGAAACAGTTGAATGTTTTAAAGATATATTCATATACAGTTTGATAGATTCACATCAGAAAATCTATTTAATTTAAGATTTTGCATAGAATGAAGTCTAACTTATACTTTGACTTCTATCGATTACAAAGAAAATACTCCTTACCATATCATTACCAGGAAATAAAACAACCTTTGCAATTAATGTTTGAGAAAATTAAAACAGAAATATGTAAAGGCTTATTAATAATAATAAAAAAACAATCGCCTACGCTGCAAGAAAATAAAAATTAAGAGCCGCCTAATCATACCTTTAATTATTTACTATAGACAAAGTAAAAAAAATACCAGGATTTAATGAAAACAATATTGTAATTTTTATCCAACCCGATGATTTTTTTTTAAAATCAAAATTAAATAAATCAAAGGTTTTTTTTTTTAAAAAAAAAAAACTGAATACGAAATGTAATCTGAAACTATTAACAATAGCTTCAAAGTTTCCTTGCAAACTCCTGTTCTGAGAATAAACTATGTCGTATTGCTAAATTTGAACCACGAAATCACTCTACATCTGCTAAAAAAATCACAATTTATATATTATACTGATTCCCCATTTGAAAAATATTTAACCTGACATGTATTAAGAAATCCTCTCATCTAAAATCTTGAGCTATTAGATGAGATTTTATAATATAATTTATATTATTCTCTAACACACACCCCTGAAATGAAAGTCTTTTAGGATTGAAACTTGCACATTCTCACACTAATTGTACTTAATTTTTATCAAATCGAATGAGTAAGATTCAAACTTGTGACTGTTAGATCAACAAGACTCTGATATCATAGTTTAAAAAACCATCACATCTAAAAATTTAAACTATTAAAAAAGATTCTAGAATATAATTTATATTATTATCTATTAATACAATTTGGAGCTGAAATAATTGCCTTCAAGACCTAAAATGCTTACATTTTCGCGTTCAAAGAACATTCAAATTAGATGAACCGATGAATAGAATGCACTCTTTCACATTTGCGTTCATGATTTGAATTTGAGGGCTAGACTTTTCTCGACCATAGAAATTGAGAGAAATCATGCTGGCATTTTTCCATGTCAAAGTCTTTTGTTTGTGTAAGCAGTTTTTTTTTTTTTTTTTTTTAACACCTACCCTTTATTCCCATATCAGTTTTCACACCTGCAATGGTGTATTGATTTTTTTATTTTTTTTATTATTACCATATGTAAAGATAATGCCCATATAATTAACACTTGAGCAAACCCAATTAGTTTAGTATTTTCTATAGCCAATAGGATGGTTACATGTAATATTATTATATTCATGTAAATATATATTTATTATTAATAAAGATTCAATTTATCTTTAATATTCATATAATATTAGATTAATAAGTTTAATATTTGATAAATAAATCTAGAGTAAAAATAAAATTCATAGAATAAAAACACTTTAAAGGAAATTATAAAGATATTATAATTATAAGAATCTTGTTGTATCAAAATATTGTTCTTTTTTTTTTTTTTTTTTTTTTATCAATGCACTCTTAATACAATATATTTATTAGAGTCATAATGACCAATACATATTATTTTCTTTTATTTATAAAAGAAAGTTGGTGTTTTCATAAGCTGAGATATAAGAGATACTTAAAACTAATATATAAGTGCTTACCATAAAACATGTATATTGAATTGACTTGTATGATAATTCGATACGGAGATTACTAAGTTATCTTGTATAAGGAGTGCTATGTTTTGATCTAATTACATGTTATCTTGGTAAAGGTAATAAATGAACAAACATCAAATATAACATAAACTATATAAAGATATTTAAGTGATCAAGAGAGGATTCATCACTCTAGATGAATTAGAAAAAATATTCTATATGTTCTCAAATAGTATTGATTGTTAAATCCTTGTGCAAAGTGGAATAAAATTTAAAAATAGATCCAAATCTTATTCAAATGATCAATTATTATAATGTTGTGAAGAAATATGATTTGACACGGTAGACACACTCCATGCTAAAATATTTAAATTAGAACATTATTGACGAAGTGATAATAATTACATTGAGAAATCGGTTACTGAAAGATTAAGTCAAATCACTTATGATTTTCCTAATATTTGAAGGATCATGACACATTGTTAGACGATGCAATTTATCTTAAAATATAGATTAATCAATTATTAAATTGATATTAAATTAAATTATTTGATTTATTTAATTCTATTTATTTAGAATTGTAATTATATTTGGGTTAGCATATTAAAAACATAATTAGTCAGAAATTAAACTGAATAATTACATGAAGTGTGACTTGATTGAAAATAATTTTAGAAATTAAGAACTTAAGCATATTTAATTCATTGACTAAAATTTTAGTCCTAGAATAATCAAGTAGGGGTTTGATCAATTAAATTTTTATTAAAAAAGTTTAGTTTGAATTACTAATGGATTTTAAAAGTTAGAAAACATTTATTTTCTCAGTAATTTTAATTGTAAAAATCTAATTAAAAAATACCAGAATTCCTAATTTTAGAAGAACAACATTATATTTTTATCTCTTCTCTGTCAATCTCTCTCTCTCTCTCGCTCTATCTTCTTTCTTTATCAATTCCTCTTTCTATCTTCCCTCCTCTCGCTCATCCCTTTAGTCACCCTAAATTAGCATCTATTATTAAGTTAAATAACTTGAATTGATAAAACCCTAAGCAAGATTGGAACCCTAAAATCTTTAACGTTCAACCAACTTTTCAAGTCCAAATTCTTTCGAGTAAAGAAAAGAAACTTTATATGTCATACCTATAATCATAACCACAACCTTTCATCTTGAAAAATACCACCACTCACCATCGAAGATTGCTTTCAAAATAGTTATGGAATCTTGGGTTAAACTCTAATGCACATCAAATCTAGATTTTCATAGCAATAAAATAAATAAATATAGGCTTTTATTACTAAACCTAATAGCCAAACGTAGTTCATGTCAAACACAACACCCTAAAACACATCCATTATGGATTCCATAAACACGAATCATCGTTTTTATCATGATAATAAGTTCATAACACCTACATCTCACCAGCCCTGCACCCGTTTTAGTGTACACGAGCCATTACCCCGCGCTTCGCTATTGGAATAAATTTTTTAAATTTATTGTTTTTAAGGATTATTAAATTTATTGTTTTTATGTTTTTATATGATGATATTATAAAAAAATAAAAATAAAAACTATATATTTTTCAAATAAAAAAACTACTTTAAAAAACATCTTACAACTGATCTCAAACACTCCACAAAACAATCAGAGGAGCTGTAGTAATTTGGAGGGAGAGAAAGTTTTGTATAAAGAGAGCACTACGTGCAAAGCGCTTTAACAAAATTCATAGTGGCCATCAATTGATTACTCCCTCCAACCAATTTCGCAGCACCAAACAATCATGAACCCGGAAACAAATCATGTCTTTGCAAAGTGCTGATGATGTCATCATCCTTGCGTTCACAAAAGAGAAGGTGATTCAACTTGGCATGATTTTGTTTACAGTGGTATCTGCCCACTAGAGTGTTTTTCACGTGCAGCTGAGCAGATATTTTAATTTGCGGAAGAAATTGAATATATAATAATGGTTCATTAGCATTGTAGGGCAGATAACTAGGTTTTAGCGATACAATTAAGAAATTGAACAATATATTATTAGTTTTAAAAAAATAACTTTAGTTTTCCTTGAATAAAATAATTAAAAAACCAATAGAAAGGACAAAGGGAAAAAATAAGAAATATTAATTTCCAATGACAAAATAAAATAAAATTCAAGAACAATTTTTTTTATAAAAAAATATTACCTCAAAAAAAGAGGAAATAACAAAAACTAAAAACCAAAACTAAAAAGAGAGACTATTCTAGAAATTTTAAAAACAATAAAGGACATCAATCGAAAATTTAAAGTATAAGGGTTAAAATTAAAACAAAATATATAACCAATTTTAATAAAAGGATAAAATTGAACAAATAAAAACATGTGTACCGAAAATATTATGAGATTTCAAACCAATCCGAAAAATTAAAAGAATAAGGACTTAAATGTAAACGAATTATATAATTAATTTCACTTGAAGGACACAATTTGAAATAAATCAAAACTTATCTCACAGCAATAAGGACCAGAACGCATGATTCAAAGAACATGGACTAATGTGAAATAATGATAAACAAAGGGGACTTACATGCAATTTACTATGCAGGAGATATAAATGCACACAACCAATTTCAATCGGCTACCGTAACTTATCGGGCCACCGGGGTAAGACACGCGCACCACCGTGAGACAAACGACATGGCAGCGCTTATGGAGAGACGCCGGTCGGACATTTTTCTATGACCTAGAGACACTGCACGCGCCATCGAGCAGGAGCGTCCATTGAAAACGCTCCAGCGCGTTAGGGGACGTGCCAACAGCATAGTTGTTAATTCTGTTCCGTTCAAAAAACCGAGACAAAACGGCGTCATTTTCATCTCGGTTTTAATTCCGGTCCGTTCCGGAAATTCCGGCCGGAACGCCTCGATTTCGTTCCGGGCGTGCCGTTCCGGCTACATAAAAAAAATCATTTTACTTTTAATTTAACTCTTAAACCAGCACACATCCTAAATACATCTGATGTCACTGACCTCAGATCATTTCAGGTGAGCTGATTTTGCATGTCTTTTTTATTTAATTTTATATACACAATTCTTTGACTTGAACTTTATTTATTTGATGTGGGATAGGATAACTTTCAGTCCTTCATCATTTAAAGCCACAAGAAGTTAGTAAACTTCTTATTTCAGCGATGTGGGAATATTTGTCCGGCTGCAAATATAAACTTATGGCTGGATGTTTGTCAAGCTGGACAAACATGCAGCCATATATATATATATATATATATATATATATAAAATAAAATATATATATTATAAAAAAATAAAATTGTTGTATCAATTTTGATTTTATAAAAAATAAAAATTATATTTAATTTTTTTGTTTTTTAATTTTTTTCACGTATATAATTAATTAATTATATGTAAACAGTACAACCCCGAAACGGCACGAAACCGGAACGACGACCGGAATGGTATTGACAACTATGGCCAACAGTAACCCCGAGAATAAATATTAAAATAAAAGGCTAATTACCGAACCACCCTGCCTCTATTTCTGCTATTTTGTCCTTACAAGGGCTATATGCGTAGTTGTATATTTTTAAAAAATGTGAAAGACCGGAAATGGCCCTTCAGGTAAACCCTCAGTTTTGTCTCATTAGGGGCTAAATCGCTTTTTAAATGCTTTTTTCTATGTAGAAAATTGAATGATTTTATATGTGTTGTAATTGGTTATTTTAATATTTAATTTGTAAAATTGTAATTAATGGAATATGTTAGAAAGAGTTTTTTTTCCGCCTAAAAGTGATTGAATGTTGCCAATGTTAAAACTATTTTGATAATTATTGTATAGGTAGATTCTACAGTTGGAAACAATTTTTTTGTTGTTGAAATGAGCCATGTGCTTCATGTAACATACTGATTGATTGTTATGTGTGTTTTATTTGTTTCATGAATTTTTTAATTAGCAAATAGTAAAATTACAGTCATTGAATTTTAGCACATATGAGTGATTTGTTCTATGCACGAAACAATTTGATTGATGTTTTTTTTTTTTAACTAACTTTGTAATAATTTAATTGGTAGATAGCAAAACCGCAATTAATTATATTGACTAAAGATATATTTGTTTCAAAAAACTTTAGGTTACACACACACACATATATTTTAAGACGCTAATATTACATAAATATACAGATATACAATTAGTTTGACATACTTAAAAGAAAAAAAAACTAACAAATAATCATTATTTTGAATGTCTTATCTATAATAATTAGAAAATTCAAGACCTAACAATACTAAAAAAAAAGCAATTTAAAGACAAAATAAATGACAAAATAAAAATAAATATTATTAGATTTTAAGAAATTATCTGACTTGAAGGAAAAAAGAAAAAGAAATCATAATAATTATTAAATTTCAAATGACCACCAGCACATATTAAAATTTGAACAGTAAATAAAAAAACCTTAATAACATTGAAAATAAATAAAAATTGAAAACAAAAATTAAGAGCATGTATATATAAATATGGACAGAAATAGAAACTAGAGAAGAGACCATAGGGCCCAAGATGAAAAAAAAAGGAATTAAAATAAAATCCAAGATTAAAAGTATAAAGCCCAAAAAAAAACACATATATAATAAATCTAGAAGTTGTCATAGATATACCACGTGTTACACGATAGATATCATATGGCAGACAACCGTCAAAGAGAGTAGTGGAAAAGAAATCAAAGAAGCCAGTTTTCTTCCTGTTGTCATTGAATTTTTTTGAAAAAAATCTACATTCAAAAAATATATATATATATCAGTTCATACCCTGTACCCCATTGCAAGTGATATCATATTTTTTTTAAAGAAAAAAATTAATCATGGGAGATTTTTTTTATTATAATATAAATTTAGACACAATAATAAATCTGTGCAGAATTCTTGTTAAGTGCAAGTTTTCTATACAATATATGAATTTTAAATTAAAATAAATTTATCTATTTAGTAGATTTCAATGAAATAATCAACATAAAATTATTATCATCATTAAAAAAACAAGAAGATTGGGATGTCTGAATTATTGAATTCACTGTATTAAAATTAATTCATTCTATGATTCAACTTAAATTCAAAATAATGATAATTAGTCCAACATATTTATAAGAAAAAAAACTTACAAATAATCGTTATCATTATTTTGAATGCCTTACCTATAATAATTAGAAATTTTAACACCTAAAAATATTAACAAAAAAGAAATTAAAAAATAAATAAATGACAAAAAAAAATTATTATTAGATTTAAAAAAATTATTTGACTTGAAGAATAAATAAAAATAAAAAAGCAAAGAGAAAAAATAATAAATATCAATTTTCAAATTATCACCAACACAAATTAAAAATTAAAAATTAAATTAAAAAAACCTTCATAACAGTGGAAATAATGAAAATAAAAAACAAAAACTAAGAGCATGTTTTTTTTTTATCTGAATTCCTTTATTTTTTATATAGAAAAAAGCAAAAAAAAAAAAGTCCCGAAAAAAATCCCTTTACAAACGGTAATGAACAGTGGAGATTCGAACTCCCGCGCCCCGACGGTTGGTGACGTCATTGTAACCACTCGGCCAAGTGACTCATTTGGTGAGTTCTTGGATACAAATAATAATAATATAGTTATATAATTTAACTATTTGAAAAATTCGTCGGTAGAGAGATTCGAACCCCCTCGCCCCACTTGGACGCGCTCTAAGCACTCGGCCATGTGACTCCTTTGGCCAGTTCTTGAATACAAATAATAATAATATAATTATATAATTTAACTGTTCCAGTCCACAGTGTATCTGAGTGTAGATGAACAATGTGGAACACTCTTCACCGACTGTTCTGTTTTAACTATATACTAATATACTAAATTATCCCTTTTCTATAAAAAAAAATATAAAATCCATCATATGATTTGATAAACCGTAGCAAAAAATCAGTACTAAAACCCTTTGTAATTTTTTGATAAAAAATGGGTGGCCAATCATCGATTCCATCGGAAATTAATGATCTTATTGTCAACAGACTAGTCATCAACGATTATGCTGGAATACCCAAAACTTTTTCAAACTTTGCGATGACAACAAGTGATCTATCACCTCTTTCGTAAAAAAACTATGGATCTTCTTGCTTTCCACCATTGATGGTTCGCTCTACTACCGATTTCTTAAGATAATTCTTAGCAAAACAACGTAAATCCTAGGGAAGAAATAAGAGAAAGAGAGAAGAGTTTTGCGACTCAAAAATCTAGAATTCGTTGCAATGGCAGTTTTTTTCGTTGTTACTCCTCCTACTTTTCAACTGCGAAGCTTCTCTTATGGCTTCATTATCATTTGAACATTAGCCCTTCCCTAAATTCAGAAATAATCAATGTTGAATGAGAAAAATATACATACTTGCATTCATACGTGAAGAAAACTGTCGATTCTATCAGAATTGTTGTTCAAAGTCAGAAACTTTGAGCAGCAGGCCATGGAGATGGGGAAAAAAAAGGTAGGTTAAGGTTATTATATTTGGTAATATTCTTCACAAGTGTCTCTTGTTTTTTAATTTAGATTTGAATAAAATCAAATGGTAAATTTGGCTTTAAAAAGCCCAGTTAAATGATTTAGATTATTAGCATAAAATATATCGTTTTATTTTTTAAATGCTTATAAATTATAAGAGTACTTATGAAATCATTGTTTTATTGGTATTGTTGTGCTCTTTTAATTTTTTTCTTTTTCTAAATTGAGTCTTTGGTTACTATTTTCTTGGCTTTGGAAATAAAACAATATCTTTTTTTTTTTGGATATCTCCGTGTGGAGAATGGGGGAACCCCACTCCCTGGAAAACACACTTTGTGGGTCCAGGTGAGTGAGTAAAACCTCCGGCTGTCCCAGGCTCTTACGAAGGGGCTTGCAGAGACTCGAACCTGGGGCTGCGCTGGCAGACCCCAAGCGCTAGCCACTGCGCCACCCCCTCGGGGACAAATAAAACAATATCACTTTAACACCATATTGTTTTTCAAAAGTGTTTTTTTGAAAAAAATAAAATTTTATTATTTTTATTTTTTATTTTTTATTTTAAATTAGATTTTTTAGTATTTTTAAATTATTTTAATATATTGATGTTAAAAATATTTTTTTTAAAATTATTTTAATATATTTTTAAACTAAAAATACTTTAAAAAACAACTTCAAGTATAATTTCCAAGCAGTCAATTCCATTGGATTTGAAATGAAAATCTATTTTCTTATATTAATGATTTTGATTAATGATTTTAGTAAATAATTTTAGTCAAATGATGTGACTTTATATATCGTTCCCTTATTCATTTTTTATATAAAAAATGAGAATTATTTTATAGAAAAAAACATGTTCACGTGATCCAGGTGCAGAAGAAATCATAAATAATTTAATACTAATATAATAAAAAAACTTTGAATAGCGAGGGGCCATGGTGAGAGAAAAGAGAGGCAGAAGAAATTTAGTTTAAGGGTGAGCTAGCGACTTTGGCAACTTTCTTCTCGCACAATAATTTATTTTAGCAGTTGGGGTATCTGCACAGGGTTCAAGAAATATTATGCATGACTGTTTCATCATCATCATGTCTCTTTCATTCTAGCTGGTAGGATTTCCTCCCAGCTTCGCCGCTGTAAGATTTAAGAAATTAATAAAAGTAATTCTTAACTGGAAAAGTATAAGTACATGCTATGCTCCCCCGTGTGAAGCCGAAAATTCTTGTTGCCCAAGATTGAAATTTTCGTCCCCCCGACGTCATGACTTTAATTTGCATGTTTTTTAGTTGGCAATGGCCGACATGTTTGACGTTCCCTATATATATATATTTAATTGCAAGTTGAAAGAGATTATGACCAAAGTGCTTGAAATTAATGATACTTTAGCCACCCTTCCCAGTTTCACTGGCTCAAGTGTTAGCGCCATTAATCCTTCCATTTTTCTCGATATGGAATTCCCGATCCTTCTAGCCAGCCTTCTCTTTATCTATGTTGCGTTGAGACTGTGGAGGAAATCGAAAGGCAGCGATCACTCGACTCCAACCTTGCCTCCAGGGCCATGGAAATTACCCCTCATCGGAAACATGCACCAGCTGGCTGGCTCTCTTCCCCACCATCGCCTGAGAGACCTGGCCAAGAAATATGGACCAGTCATGCAGCTTCAAATCGGACAAGTTTCAACTGTCGTTGTCTCTTCAGGAGAGGCAGCAAAAGAAGTGATGAAAACACACGAGATCAACTTTGTCGAGAGGCCCTGTCTCCTTGTCGCAAGTATCATGTTCTACGATCGCAAGAACATTGGGTTTGCACCGTATGGAGACTACTGGAGACAGATGAGGAAAGTCTGCACGTTGGAGCTATTTAGTGCAAAACGTGTAAGATCATTCAGATCAGTAAGGGAGGAAGAGGTGTCCAGTTTTATCAGGAATATTCATGCGAAAGCCGGCTCGCCAATCAACCTCAGCAAAATGATGCTCGATCTGTCGAATGGCGTCATTGCAAGAACAAGCATCGGCAAGAAATCCAAAAACCAAGAGGGCTTCTTGCCGATTATTCAAGATGTGGCAGAGGCGTTGGCAGGTCTGAATATTGTAGATTTATTCCCTTCTGCCAAGTTCTTGTACAAGATCAGCAAGTTGAGGTCTAGACTCGAAAGGTCGCATCAAGAAGCAGATGAGATGCTTGAAAACATTATAAATGAACGTAGAGCCAGCAAGGAAGGGAGAAAGACTGATCAGGACAACGAAGTGGAGGTTCTTCTGGATGTTCTTCTGAATCTGCAGAATCAAGGGAGCCTTGAATTTCCTTTAACAACAGACAGCATCAAAGCGATCATCGTGGTTAGTACATATATTTAAATCTGTTCGTGCTTCAAATTTCACTCATGTTTTCAATATATATATGTCTGCTCACCTGATGCCAGTCATTGGATGTTTGAAACAAATCAATTCATTGACCTGAGGCATGGTCGAGTCGTCCTGCTAAAGAGGTGGCTGGATCTTGGCGATCACGCCCATCGTGACACAATAGTTGGGCCGGTGATGTTCGGTGTGTTAAATAATAATAAACAATAATATTTTGGGACCTCACCTATCAGTTTAAGTTCTTAGATGAGATGATTTCTAACGGTTACAAGTTCGAATCTCATTATTCTCATTTTATTTGATAAAAATCAAATACAAGGTAGTGTGAGTATGTGCAACTTTCAAGCCCAAAAGACTTTCACTCGAAGAGGTGTGTTAGAGAATAATATAAATCATATTCTGAGACCTCACTTAACAACTTAAACTTTTAGATAAGATAGTTCCTTGATATGGTGGTGGGAGTGAAACAATTACAGATCCATAATCAAGAAAAAACTTATCTCACCAAGTTGAATTGATTTATGATTTCTGTGCACAAAGTAAGAAAGATGGGACCAGTTCCCTAACTCGCAAGTCTTGTTACAGGAAATGTTCGGTGCTGGGAGTGAAACAACGTCAACACTTTTGGAATGGTCAATGTCAGAAATGCTGAAGAATCCAAGGGTAATGAAAAAGGCACAAGAAGAAGTGAGGCAAGTCTTTCGTGATTCTGAGAATGTCGATGAAGCAAGCCTTCAAAATCTGAAATTCCTGAAGCTGATTATCAAAGAAACTCTGAGACTACATCCACCCATTTCTCTGATTCCAAGGGAATGCAGCAAGACGTGCGAGATCGATGGACATGTCATACAAGCTAAGAGTAAAGTAATAATCAATGCGTGGGCTATTGGCAGGGATTCTAATTCTTGGACCGAAGCTGAGAAATTCTATCCAGAGAGATTCCAGGATAGTTCAATCGATTACAAGGGCACTAATTTTGAATTCATCCCATTTGGAGCTGGGAAGAGGATGTGCCCTGGCATGCTGTTCGGCATTGGTAATGCCGAGCTTCTACTTGCACGGCTGCTATACCATTTCGATTGGAAACTTCCCAATGGAGAAGCTTTAGAAGATCTGGACATGAATGAGGCTTTCGGGGGAACAGTTACGAAAAGACATCATCTGAACTTGATTCCCATTCCACATGCTCCCTGTCCTCTGCCTGTGGAATGATGGAAGTCTGTGACAGTTTCACCTAAATTATGGTCCCTGAATCAAATCTACCAGTACTAAACTACGTGTTTTTTAGGTTGTGATGTTCTTTTGATTGTGCAAGTTAGAGTAAACAGTACAACGTTTGCTAAATGTCTGTTTCTCGTGTATTTCCAAGAACTCGGGGAGTTTACCCCGGTGGAAAATAAACAATTTTAAACTTTCAGATAGCGAAGTTCTTCACGGTGTTGTTAATTTTGTTTAGGCTGAAATATTTTATACAAATTAAAAAAATGAGATTAAATGGTATAATTTTTACTTCGTTTTAAATTTCGGTCCGTTTTGGAAATTTTGCCAAATTTTAACTGGAACATTCTAGTTTTGTTCCGCTCGTTCTGTTTCGGTCAAATAATATTTTTTTAAATAATGAATAATTTTACAATATCAATCATATCTCTTAATCCGACTGTTAGATTGAAATAAAATTTTACGAGGAGTCTTTTGACATATTTATATATATTATGTTAAAATTTCAGGGTAGTTAGAGAATGTAATGACCCTTGAAAGATTGATAATGTCATTCTATTAATATTATACATGTTCATAATTTTGTTCGGTATAATCATTTTATTGTCTTTTTTATATTAAATTGCACAGTTCTAAATAATTTTATTTTTGGATTTGAATTTTTTTTTGAATATATATATATATATATATATATATATATATATATACATAAACAGTACAATCCCGAAACAACACTCCGAAACGCTCCAAAACCGAAACATTCTGTTCCAATTGAAAAAAATATTTTTACTTTTACATTTTTTTACAGTTAAAATTATGTTTTTACCATTCCTATTCCTTAATTTTTTAATAGTTATTAAAGACAGTAATACTTTTCTTGGTTGAAAGGATACAAAAGCCTTGGATTTCAAAAAGTGTAAGATCTATTTTTTTTTTAAAAAAGTTTATATGATGAGTATGAATGTTTTTCTATACTTATTTTCTATGATTTTTTTAATTTAATTGTTAGAGCGGATTTTAAATTATTATTCTAACTAATCTATTTTTAAGTTTGCTATCAAAATTAGAGTTGTGATATTTAACTTGTGACATAACTACGTTTAATAATTATAACATATATATATTGATAAGCTTAAAAGAAACATTCAATTAAATTGAATATAGACCAACTAAAAACAAAAAATATTTAAGGTTGCATAGAAAAAAAATCCTAGTAATATTTTAAAAATAATGCAATTTTATTTGTAAACTGTATAAATATTAAATGATATTTTTATTAATTGTTTTTATAAAGATAGTATAATTTATTTATTTTAAATAATCTCAATTAAAACAGAATATCCCACATACAATTTAATTAATCTCTTTTAATTAGTTTATATATGAAAAAAATCAAATTAAGAAAGAGGACATGTGCCCAACCCGTGCAACCAAAAAAACCACAAACGTGGTCTATGGGGTGTTTGATATTGCAATTTTTTTGAATATTTTTTATTTTTTTAATTTTGACATTGCATTTTCATAAGTTAATATCAAAAATATTTTTTTAAAAATAAAATATATATTTTTTAAGTATTTTTGAATAAAAAATATTTTTGATGCTTTAAAATATTTTTCATGAGCTAATATCAAATATATTTTTTTAAAAATAATAAAAAAATTTCTTAATATATTATTAAATAAAAAATATTTTCAAAAATAAGTTTAAACACAATGTCAGACAGGCATGTGTTTCCTAGCCATTTTTCCTTGCAAGAACCTCCGGATGAGATACAATTAATGCCGCTAAGCATTTAGCAGCTGCCCTTCGAACTTTCCAGCTGACATCTTCATTATCGGTATATTCATTTGCACTATCACTGTCGCGACGACGATTTTTCTACGCGCTTCACGCCCCGCCATCCCTATCTGGAGAGACAACGGCGCGCGGTGAAAATAGAGTTGTTTATAGCCGTAAAATTTACGACTATAATTCTAATCAGTCGCCACCTAGTATTAAGGTCACTAGGAACCTATTGGTCTGCGAGAGTCTAGGTAAGGGGACTTGTTGTGCAAGGAAAAGACGCATCACCCCCAGTGCAGCCTACCTAAGGTAAGCTGCATTGTTGTTTGATTGTTTTTCTAAGTTAAAAATTTTGCACTGCATTTTCAAAAATCGTTTTTTTTGTCTGCGGGTGTACTTTACATTGTAATTTTACACCGCAGTTACAAACCTTTTTTATCTACGGATGTACTTTACAATGTAATTTTACACCGTAGTAAAAATCTTTTTTATCTACGGATGTATTATACAATGTAATTTTACACCGTAGTAAAATCTTTTTCATCTGCGGGTGTACTTTGCAATGGAAATTTACACCGTAGTAAAACCCTTTTTTTTTTTATCCATGGATGTAATTTACAATATAAATTTACACCCTAATAGATAAAACAAAAATATTTATAATTATTTTTGATATTTTGGCCAAATTTCAACGGATAATCATAAACTGGTTACGATATCCAATTATTGTTTTAAAGTATGAGAAAGATGCACAATATTTTTTACGAAAAAAATATGCTTGAAAAGTCTTGAAATTCGGCCGTATGCACGAAAACAAATACATTTTTTGTTTTTTTAATTAATATTTTTTTTGTATTTTTTATAAAAAATAATAATAAAATAATAATAAAATTTGGGCTGGGCTGGCCCACCCAAGTGGGCCGACCCATTCAAGTTGGGCCAAGGGCCCAACTATGAGAGCTTGGGCTGGGGTGGGCTGGACCCGGTCCAGTCAACTGAGCTAGGCCGAGAGCAGCCCAGCCCACCCAACATACATAGAAAAAATATATATATATATATATATATATATATATATTCACGCTGCATGCAGCGTTCACAGTAACGTGGTGGTCGGCCGACCACCACGAGAGGTTCACCTGTCACTTCCACCGGGTAGAGGAGATCGAGGTGGTTCTCCCTATCGTGGTGGCGTCGAAAATGATGGCCTGTGGTGGCCGGAGGGAGCTCTTGAAGTGTCGGGTCTAGGCTGCCGTTCGCTGCTGCTCTTTGCTGCTCATTGCCGTTACAGGCGTTGGAGGGAGAGCTGGACCTGATGGTGGTCACCGTGGGTCGGTTCTGTGGAGGAGGATCTCACGGTGGTGAGCGAAAAGAGGGCTGGCTGCCGGCGAAGAAAGAGAGAGGGATGACGGTGCTGGTTTTAGAGAGAGAGAGGGAGGACTGTGAAAATGGGGAGAGAGAGAACAGACGGGGCTGAAGAAGATGACGATGATTGTGTTAATTTGTATGATTTTCCTTTTTTTTTCTCCGCCAAAACTTCTGCCAATTTTCTCCTCCTTTTCTTCTGCGTTTTTTCCTTCGTTTCTCTTCTCTGCAATTTTTCTCCCCCCACCCTTTTTCTGCATGCAGCATCCATGGCTGCCTTTTATAGAAGAGTTCTGCCTCACACAGTGGCTGACTGGTCGGTGTGGTGGTCTGTGACAGACGGCACGGTGGCAACTGCTGGTGGGCTGTCGTAAGGCGCAGGTGAAGGTCGGCCGGCGTAGTGTGCGTGCTGTGGCAGCTTTGGGAAGGTGGAAGTGCATTTTGGTCCTTTACTTTGTAATTGTTCTAATTGCACCCCCAATTGGATTTAAATTTGTAATTGTATGCAATTGTGCCCCTGTCCGAATTTCAACATTAGCCTTAACTTTGCGCGCCTTTTTCATTTTGGTCCCTTACTTCTGATTCATGCAATTTTACCCTCAATTGACAATTAAACTTCAATTTGACCCTTAATTTTGCACAATTAGGTTGGAAAAATTCAATTAGGTCTCCAAAAATTCCAATCTTCTCAATTGAGCCCGAATTAAATTCAAGAATTTGATTTTTTGTCAATTCAACCCTTAATAAAATTAATTTGATGAATTTAAAGCATAATTAAGTCCTTGTACTTAATTAAATTCTTCAATTGGACCCTAAATTAATTCTCAAACATAATAATATTTTGAATTAGCCCATGATTAAATCAAATTGGCCTATAAAGAATATAATTATGATTTCTGACTTAATTTTTACCTCGAATTTGTATTTTCTCTCATTTTTGGGCATAAAAGAGATACGATTTGGCTTAGAAAATATTCAAAATTTCCACCGTGATTTTTCACCGACCCCAAAACCCTTTTTATTTTATTTTTGTTATTTTTATTTTATTTTGGGGAGTAACCCAAAAATTGGGTTACGACAATCACTATCAATAAAAAGACTTAGGCTGCACACCAAGGTTAAGAAAGAGGTTTGACCCATAATCCAAGACTTTTTTTTTGTCAATATGAAAGGGCAGATGATATATTGTCCTCCTTTTTATTTATTGTTTTTTTTTAAATATAGAATGCGCATTGTATATGTCAATTGACATGTTTTCATTGGGGATTGTTGGAAAATCATGCATTAGATTTTACTTTTTAACCTATTTTTCACCCAAAACACTTACAAAAACACCATAATCAATATTTAATTAGTCACCATAAATAAAGAAACTAGGATCTCTAGATCAATGTTCCATATATTTAAATCAATGTTTTTTGCCTTTGTATTCAACAATTTAACTAGTTAAATGGATGATTTTTTGTTGAATCAGCAGAAACTAGGATCCCTAGATCGATACTAGTAATTATGTCATCATTTCAAGGTCTTAACCCTTACATACACCATACTATTATGTGTTTTTAAAAAAGATATGACTCACAACAGAGTAACATGAGAAATTCTTTCATTAACAAATAAAAAATATGTCAATATTGGATTTACATACACAATACTATTCACTATAATAATGGATGATGAATTTGCTCTTTAATTATAAAATCTTTGAATTAGGTATTGAAGACAATACTA
This sequence comes from Salix brachista, assembly GCA_009078335.1. Lineage (NCBI taxonomy): Eukaryota > Viridiplantae > Streptophyta > Magnoliopsida > Malpighiales > Salicaceae > Salix > Salix brachista. Next base: position 7,679,742 of record CM018578.1, on the reverse strand, counting down.
TATTTTGACATGATTTGATTGTTATTTTCAAATTTTATATGGCACAAGTCTTTTAGCTTTTTTTCAAAGTAAAATTACTTAGATATACCTAAAATAAAATTCTCATGCAAGGGTTTTCTAGTCTTTGAAATTTTTCATCACAATAAAATTACTTAATTACCTAAAAAGGATAAGAACTACTAAACTATCTTTCATGGACTTTCTTATCTCAATCATGGTTTTTTGGTTAAAATTTAGTTGATTAATTGGTATTTTTGAAATATTAAATATTATTAAAAAAAAAGTTGTTGACTAATGTAGCACACACGCCAACAAATGAGTGGCATGTGCGGGGCCTTCTGATTACTGAACTCCACATTTCGTGCGCGATGTTTGTCTTCTCCATGATAGGATGATGTGTGTTGCCAACGTCCTTTTAGCTTGACATTGATGATCATTTTTCTTCTTTTCTTTTTCCTTGATTTCCATGCATAGCCTTTCAAAAACTCAAAATAACCCTTTAATTTGTTATTTTTTATAATATTTAGTTGTATGCAACACATAAAATTTTATTATTATTTTTTATTTTTTCATGTTTGGCAAAAATCAAAATTTGAAAGACAAAACTATCTAAATAGATTGAAGAGAGTGTTTGTCAAACACACCCTTAAGTCTAAAAATTCAGCACAAATTAATGGTTAAACAAGCATCCTATTGATCTCAAGTCAACTCGATCAAGTTGAATCGGTTGGGTCAACTCAATCAGTTAACTTGATTAATTACCTCGACTAAGTCAACTCAAATAATTGACCCGATTGCTTGACTCATTTGAGTTGACCCTTACCAAGTTGATGTGGTAGGATTAAACCTAAAAACAAGCCATAGAAATAAACCAACAACCAAATCGATTAGACTTGACAAAAACATAAAAACTCGAAAGAAATCAATTCAAAATGAATCAAACACCAACAAAATGAAGAACACTCATCTTGAATGTCATAATTATGAAAGTTAATTCATACTAGTTTCCAAACAAATACAAACATAAGCAAGATAGAAATCATACATACATCAATAATGAAATGTCCATGGACTTTGATTTTGACTCAAATTATGCAATTTTGGTAGAAATGGTGTTTGGTACCAAACTAAAACTCTAAGATTAAAACTCTTAAAACAATGTTATTAATATGAAACGAGACAAAATTATTTGCTACTAATGAGATGCGAACATGATTAAATAAAAAAAAGCCAAAACAGAAGTTAAAACTACTACTTAAGGCAAAATTCTTTGGATGAATACCAAGAACATACCTAGGTTACCCATAAACCCAAAACATTAATGAACCCAAAATGGCCATTTCAAGCCTCAAACTCATGCATTTCAGCTTATGCAAACCACATTATCAAATATTAAAACCACTATAACAACATACTTTGAATAAAAACAAGAAAAAACATAATCATTCTTTAAAAACCCTGTTGTCAACTAAATGCAAAACATACATAATTAACTTGAAGACTAGAATCTAATACTTGTTACTTCATACTACTAAGCATAGCTCTAGGCTGATGAACTTAAGTAGAATGCATAAACCTAAACACAAGAAAAGACTATAAGGAACAAACTTTGAGCTAAATAATTAAGCATACTATAACTAAGAATCAATGAATAACATCAAAATGTATTGGACTGATGAACATAAGTAATCACACTAGTCGCATGGACTCCACCATTCATGGTTCAGAGAGTATATCTTTTCAGTTATGATGCTTTATTAGATTTAATGTTTTTTTCTTATATCGCCAACTTGGGAATGACAAGTCATAAGCCACAAACAAGGGTACACTGCTTCAAGATGATACTTTGTTCCACTAAAAAACTAAACAAAAAATAAATTGATTGACAAGTCATAACCCTTTAATTTGTTATTTCTTTAGATTTGCTCATAATGTTTTTAATATTTATCTTATTTGAAATAATTTATAAAATTAGAAATCTTTTTCAATTTTCAATTTTAAATTTGATCCTCATTCTTGTGCTTGCTATTTATTTTATTTGATATAGTTTTTAAATTGATTTCTTTTACAATTTTATCGTCCCTAATTTTTTATTTCCTATAAAATTTGATCCTCCCTAAGTTTTAATTCTTCAATGAAAGTGTTTAGTTAAAATTTAAGATTTGAAAACGATTGAATTAAGTTGAACTTTAAGATTTGAAAATGAATGAATTGGAAATAAGCTTCTGCTTAGGAGATGTGAGTTAGGATGTTGTGTTTCACATAGGACTAGAATCACTTAGTTTGCAGTTCTAGAACTCCTTATATAATGTTAAAACCGAGAGGGGTGTGGAGGAGTACTCTATTGGACATATTTTGTAAATTTCAAAATATGAGGTTTAGGGAACCTGAAGGTTGAAATCGAGTTTTCTTACCTCTAAAAGACTCATAAACAATGCTTATGGAAGGAATAATTAAATCTATTAGTGTGACTAACTTTCATATTAGTTAAAGAGCATGAAAAATGTAAGTTTTTAAATGATAAAGAATTTTAAGGATAGACTTAAATGTATGAATCATAAGGAAATAATGATTTGTAAGAACTTGAAATGAAATGAATGTTTTGAGTTTAATCTAGATTATTAAAAATTAACTTTTATTTGATATAGGGGATATTTTGGAAGGAAGATCTTGGTAGAGTTATTTCATATGTATAATTTTTAGGTAGATACTCAGTACCCTATAGAAAATTTCTTCTAAATATTATTTATGTATCTTTAGCTATGAATGTATTGATTGTAAATGTAAATTTGATATTTGATAATGTAATTGGAAAAAAAGATAAACGAATTATTGATTTTTGTAAGTATTTGAGTATAAATTTGATTTTCAGGTGGAGGATTGAGTTTATATTAATTGAAGAATAACAAATTATCTGCAAACTCTAGGTGATGGTGATGATGATGTTTGTGGGATTGAGACCCAGGATGATTGGGTCATGTTATAAGTCGATAAATTGGGACTTCCCGGTAATGGGGAGACTACAAAATTTTCAATAGACTTTTATATGAAAACAATATATATATATATATATATATATCCCAAAATTCTTTGTAACTTGGTAAGAAATACTAAATGTATTAGATGAAATTTTAGGGGTGTTAGAAAGATTAATTGATATTTTTTTCGAAATATTTATCAAATTCTTAAGAAATAAATATGAAAAAAAATCCCTAAAAAAAGTTATTTTGAAAAAAACATGCATTTTTGAGTATAAAGAATATTAAGAAGGCGTATACAGGTCTGAATAAATGGGCCCTAATCTATTGTTAAACCAGAAACAAAACAAGACCCACAAACACCTAACAAAACAAGATACCCACCTGCAGTTATTGTTAACCCAATCCACCACAAAAGATAGATATTTGAATTGCGACTGCGAGGAGCAAGGTTTCCCCATGAATCTTCAAGTCTTCACATTTTTTATCGATCCATACATGAAAATCAATCAAGAGACATCACTTAAGCAAAAAACAAAAAGAAATCCCACGCGAAAATGAAAAAGAAGAAGATTCTTCCACGTAAAGCCGAAATTTAATTAGGTGGTTGATAAGCTATCCATACTTTTTAGAGAAAATTGAAGTTTACAAATAAAAGGGCATTTCCTTTAGTTTTGCTAAGATAGATAGACAAAAAACTTTATTGATAAATCGATAGACATCATGAGGTAATTAAGAGAACCTGTAAACTTTAACGGAATAATGAATTTGACCCTTTGTTCTTCTTACCTCAAGTGGAGACCATCTCGTATTTTGATGCCATCTAAGACTAAGGAAAAAATGTTGCATGACTTTTCAATATTATATTGGATATCACCTTATCTTGATGCCTAGCTTTTACAATTCTCAGCATGCATGCATTCATCTTTATAATAGAGTCCCCGTAACCTAGCATGCATCATGAGTTTGGCATGTATGGTGAACTATTTTATAACTAATAGCTCAGGAGCTCTGTACCAAAGTGTCACAACTCGTGTCATGAGAGGCTGTTTCTGTCTAGGAGAATAATAATTTGAAAGCCCGAAATCAGCAATCTTTAGCATCCCATCTTTATCAATTAATAAGTCTGATCCTTTAATGTCTCTGTGTAAAATCCCCCTATCATGGCAGTGCTGCAGACCCGAAAGCAGTTGTTGCATGTAACACTTGACCTGCACTAACAGACAAGGTGAGCCACAAATAAACCAATACATGATCTCTAGAAACCAAATAAGAGAGTTTCTACCCGTGGTTCAGTAAGTTTTCCTTCGGGACGGAGGATATTTTTGATAAATCAGACTTCATGAAATCAAAAACTAGATAAAGACTATACTGCATCCTTGATGTGGCCAGTCCTTCAAGCTTTACTACACTGGGATGATCCAATTTCTGTAATATCATGATCTCTCGAGCCATAAATTTCACTCTCTGGTTCTGATGCGTCAAAGCGGACCTTCTTCAAGGCAACAATTTGTCATAGGTAAAACACTAAATGATAAGAATGGATGCCCTTGGTTAAACCCCATGTTGAATCCAGTCTCAAGTGAAAACTATCATTTTGTCAGGTTCCCCGATTTAGGAAGGAGGGCAAGTTTCAGTGGACGTTCTGGATTTGCAGGGCCGGAGCTATCAAAGGCACAAAATGTAAATATAAGCTCATGGCAAGCAAGAAAATGGTTGGAGTGTTTATAAGTGTATGGATGAAGATGGAATTTCTCACAAAGTACTGCATTTCAAATGTTAAAGTTTCTTCTGTGGCTTGTGGCATCATGGGTTACATGGGGAATAAAGGTGCAGTTTCAGGTAGCATGTCTATTGAACGAACCAGCTTTTGCTTCACTGCTGCTCACTTGGCTTCTAGCGAGAAGAGAGGTGATGAAGGCAGGAGGAATCACCAAGTCTCAGAGACTTTCAGACGAACTTCATTCCCCCTCTTCTTCTGAAGATTATGATAATCCTCTTCCAATCACCATCTTAGGACACGAGTAAGTGGCCCTCAAACAATATCCTTATCCAAGTAGAAATAGCAACCTGATTCTTCAGTGGTAACCAACACTCAGACTATAGGAGAACATTTTTCATGCTGCCAAGTCATTACAGATCTCAGACCAAGCAATTTACCCTAATTAGCCATCACAAGGCCAATATGGGTCTTCAAACTGGCGACAGGTGTGGCAGAATCTTGTGGTATGGAAAAGGAGTGAAGCAACTTTCCTATTTTCCAAGGTTTTTCCTACAGGCACCTTTCTGCCTATGCCTTCCGGGGAAATGGTAAGTTCTGGCTGTGTAATGAAATAAGTTTATTGCCATGAATCATGAACTCATATAAATTGGAAGCACAATCCAAAATCATGATCCCACTAAGCCTGACACTAATACTAGAGAAAAGCATCAAAACAAGTACCACATCCATTCTACATATCAAACAAACTAGTGTTACTCATCAGCAACTCAAAGGTTGAATTTTATTTTATGGTCACACCAGATAAATGTATTCATTCATGAAAAAAATTACTCATAAGAGTTTCTCAAACTTGAATCAAATGAATCAGGGGTCAGCTACTTTGATCAATCAGAACTTTTTTTTTTTTTGAGAAAAAAGAAAAACACTTAATTCTGCACACTTATTGTCACAAAGCTTATTAAAAAGAAAAAAGAAAAAAGAAAAATCAAAGGAAAAAGAACTGTCAAGAATTGCCATTAATTAATATCAACATCGACAAAAAAATATATATATGAAAAACTAGCATATGGAAAAAGGTTCGGCTGTTAGAGCAGTAAAATGTTCTATACAGGTGACATCACCTGCCATGGTTCCAATGCTGCTCTTTTCCTGAGAGTTAAGTCCCTTTTCCTCTTGAAATTTCCTATATTAACATATAAGTTATAAAATTAGTTTTTTTACTCTACTACCAGAACGTTCATTCAGATCCATGATATCACATTCTTATTATTCATTTAACTATAAAGGAAAACACAGAAAGTATTATGAAGGATATCCTATATTATAGGTCATACAGTTTGAGATGGGCGAAGATGCTAGGAGATGAGAGGAAGAAAAATCTACAACTTCTGTTCATAGATTACCTTCACACAGCATCCCCTCTGCAGCTTATCTAACATACCACCACTAGTTTTTTTTCCTCTTCCGAGAAAATAGTTCTTTTTCTCAAATTTAATAATTCGAGTATCCATGTTGCCTCCTAAACATACTCATATCTTTGCATTCCCATTATCTCACATAATGCAATGGCGTTAAACCTTGAAATGCATGAGCTCTTGATTTTTGTTCTCATGCCTTCATGCGTTTGTTCTTTTCTGTTTAAAACAAGGACCGTGAGATAAAATACAAAAAAGAAGTTTTCCAAGACAATGTTTGGAATCAAACCATATCCTCAAGCTTCAAGGCCAAGCCTAAAGAATTATGCATCCAAGGAATGAAACAGTTCAAGGACTTGCAGAGAGATTGGTTTAAATTCAAACACTACTAGGAAGGTAAGATTACAAGCTTCTAAAAGCTCATAAAAGTGTGTGGGTGATTCAGGTGGAATGTGGTTGAGTCGTAAAATCTAATGGTATATACATATGAAAAGGGGGATTTATATGTTGCCAGTCCTTTATATTTTTATACAGAGCAAAAAAGTAGAAAAAGAAGAAGCTCAAGCATATCTATAACAAAGAAAAACTTCTTGTCATTACTTCAGATTCAAAAGAGTTGAAAGAAAAACTTGAAGGTAATGACATCAATCAAATTCACACAAACCACTATAATTTCTGCCATAAAACAGTGAAGAACTTGTAGATGATCTCTTTAATTTAGTATATTTATAAAATTCTGAAACTAGGTCAAATCAATAAACAAATCATATGCATCCACACAGCAATTCATCTTCCATGAAGAAAACATCTCCATAATCATGAAATTAATCAAAGAAGAGTGCAATTATATATCATACAGGGGATAAACAAATTCCCAGTTAAAGCTACATATGTCCAAGTAAGTGAGACCAACCTTATCTTAGCATTAAGATCAAACATCTGGCAAATAAACTCATCTCTGCACAAACAAGAAAAACAGGTTACCAAACAATCATATGCTCGGATGTTATGGAATGGCAAGTAAAATATTAAGCAATCTTCACCGTGAAGCTTCTTCTTCGTTGTTCATAACGCCCAAGCACAATGACCCATGCAATGACGTTCAGAACAAGAATCACAAACAGAAAAAAGACCAAAAGGCATGTCATCTTTCTACATCCAAAAGAGAGAGAGAGAGAGAGAGAGAGAGAGCAGCACGCTATCATACTACCTTCAGACCCTCTACTTGGGATCCAACCGAGGATATCTCATCCTGAATAATGGAGATTCTTGCCTGAAAGCATATTAGACGTTCTTAATTCAATTGAAAAACCCAATCAAATAGAAGTAAAGCAAATAAAGAAAACAAACCTCCAGGGTTTGAATAGAAGCTTCATTAAAGCCAATTGAAGTTCGTTGCCTTTAAGTTCTTGCTCAGTAGTTTCTTTGATACACTTCATCTCTTCCATCTCTGCATTTGCCACATCTACTTCACACCCAAGCTCTTGTATTCGCTTCTTTAGCCCAATCATTCTTCTCTCTACAAAATTTACAGCGCCCGATACAAATTTGAAAACAAAAAATAACAATAATTAACCTAAATTTGGCTCTCGATCAATAAACTTTCAACTATTTTCCCACATTTTCTCGGGAAACAGCCTCTGTTTAGTAACAGACACTGGTTATTTATCGCTTTTGAACAGTTCCCAAGGCGAGGTTTTGATAAGAGAAATTTATTTTTTGTTCGCTTCATTTTCTCGGGAACCAAACGGGGAAAAGAACAAGTGTAGAGGCACTTACCTCCCTGTGATTTCTCTGAAGCAAACTCGCGAATTAGTGTTAGGAGTTGCCTATGTGGATCGGTTGCCGCCATCTTCGGTTTCGCGAGTATATATATACTGTGTCAAGCACAAATAAAAAACAGATAACTTAAAAAAGAATCTCATCCTCTAGAAGACTAACCCTGATAAACCAGTCTCAATGGAATAGTGGCAGAGAAGGGCTGTAGTTATCAGTACACCCAGTAATGTCAATGCCACTCCACTTGGTTAATTTCTATACAAGCTCTTATAGGTAAGCAACGAGCCATATGCCCGCGCGTTGCGCAGGGTTTTTGTCAATGTATAAAATTAATTAAGTTTTTTTATATGTTTAATTTTAATATTTAATTATGATGGAAAGCGGTTTGTATATTGTTTAATCGTGTTATTTTTTTAATTGATTGATATAAATATATATTACATGAGCTTTGAAATTTTAGAAATTTGTTATTTTATTTTAATATTATATTATTTTAGCAAGATTGCTTTAATTGTTTTGTGGTTGTCGATGTTTTGATTGTTTTATTGTAGTTGCTGCTGTTGCGAGTTTTGAGAAATTGACATATATATATATATCGTGTTTTAAATTATACATATTTTCATTTTGTTTTGTGATGGTGTTGTTGTGGTAAGATTGTGTCAATTGTTTTGATATTTTTGATTTGCTAATTGTTTAATTGCTGTTGTTTCAATTTTTAGTTGCTGTAAATTGGTTGTTATATAAATATGACACTTGTTTTTGTAGAGTGATTTTTTTTTAAATGAATTGTATATATGTATGAATTGTATTTATGATCATAGATTTTGTTTTTATATAATAATATGAATAATGAATTTTACAATTAGTTACTTACAAAGGAAAAAAAATATTTCTAACAGATGTCATTAAGAGAGTTGTGGTAATAGAAAAATTGAATAAGTTTTTTATGGGTAAAAAACGTGTCTGTGGTAGATTTTATGAATTATAAATGTACTGATTGAATATTTAAATATCAACTGGATCAATTCGAATGCGAAATGGCAGTTTTGCAAGGGGGAAAAAAATCATTAAAACGTGCAACATTCCTCAGATAGAAAGTTGTCATCCATGGCGGAGCACTCTAAGTGAGCGCGAGACGGTGTTTTTTTTGGAGGGGTGTGTTGCGAAGAAGGAGTGTAGTGTTTATGGAAGAAAATAACATATTTATGGAAATGAAGCGTGTTTATTGTACAGAGTACTGAAATGGAAAGATATGGACACGCCTTGGTACAAAAAATTTCTTGCAATAAAGGAAGCTTTCAAATATATATGAAGGAATAATTTTTCATTTCAATTGAATTATAATAAATGAAATTATTAATCGGTTGTTTTTTTTAGAACAATCATGTCGAAAGTGTATAGATGTAGATGTTATGCGATGAAACTGTTATATGATTAAATTGGCTAAACTATTACATCGTTTATATTTACATGTAAAAAAGTAAACAGATTAGCCAACCAGTTTTAGAGTCTAAAGCATAACAAAATTTACATGTTAAGTTATAATAACAAAATGATGCCATCACAATTCCAAAAGGTAGCATTGTTTTTTTAGAGAGGATAGATATCTTCAAACAATGCAAGCAGGCATGCAAAATTAGAAGAGACAAAGCTTGTTGGGAGATGAAAATCAGAGAACCATAATTAAGATTGTGATGGCATTTACTTCTGGCACCTCCGCGTATTTTTCTTGTCCGTCTTGTTCGACCTGCGCAAAGTTTCAATTTAGCAGAAATGGAGTTAGTACAGCAAATCAATTGGATTTTATTTCCAATTAACGACAGATCCTTACAATTAAAGAGAAGATTTTGTGAAATAAAGAGTGTTTTTATGATTGTCATGGAGTTTCCTTTTTAATTCCCTGGAATCAATGCTATAAATACTGTAAATATATAGCCTTGTAGTTCACGTTGAAAGGCTTAGCAGCAGCTATTAGTCATTCTCCTTGTTAAAGCATCAATTGAAGGCTAACTTAAGAAAACGCAATAAAGCAAACCACTACTTACGAAATTTCTTCATCTGCAATGTCGCTAAATAGGGGTTTTTTCCTAATACCTGGTCCGATATAGGTTTCTCCTAAGCTTCATTATCCTAACTTAATTTGGTGTGAAATTTCACATCTTTCGTTGGCTATAATTTTAAATTCTCATAAAGCTCTATTTGACCTGACCTAGGATCAGAATTGCATCCAAAAAGACTCAAACCAGGTGGTAAATAGATAGTCTGCATTAAACCAGAAGGGGATGGGAACGAAGACCTCTGAAGACGGGAGTTATTGAAGTGAATCCCCAAAACAACAATCAAGAAACAGAATAATACATCACATACAAACTCAAATGTACATGCAAAGCAGTGTTTCAGGCAGCCACCGGCTTAAAGAGTAATCTTCAAAGATAACAGAATTCCACTTCGGTAAGCATTTATTTATAAGCACAATATATTTATGACAGCATGTATCTACAATTTATTAGAATAACTGGCATAGCTGCAGCACTAATGTGGAGTTGAATGCACCTCTGTTTTTTTGATAGGATTTGAGAATTCATACCTGTCATCTTCTTGGAATAGGCATGTGAGATTTTTCTGATTTTTTCTATGCAGAAAGTTGTTTCTTGGTTTGCACAAAATTTATAATAAATGCTAGAACCAAGATTGCAAGGTCTGTGTATTTGAAGTGTAGCCAATACAGTTTGTAACACGGCAATAATAATGAGCTTCCGTTGAGAATCCCAAACTTAAATGTATATGCAAACCAATGTTTAACCCAGTTGGCCAGTTTATTTTTCAAATTAAATGTAAATTGGACAATAAGCAGGAACTAAGAAGTTTGAGTGATAACTTCAAGGGATAACTAAATAGATATTATTTTTTAAGCCAATGTAAACTGGACGTTGCATTTCAAGGGATAATTTGAAGCAATTTGAACTACTTCACTGCTCCCCTGCTGCAGCTATTGAATCCGGAATAATGCAATCAATCCTTATTTTTTTTTTTACACCAACATAAACATAAGACAGTAAAGAAGATATTATATCCCCGAATTGAAAGCCAGTTGCAGCTACTCATAGTGCTATTGATTAAATGTCAACTGGACACGGGAAGAGTGATGGGCAGTTTATTTATAGATAGGGAAAGTAATGAATTGAGAGCAATTGTTTACCAGCCTCTGTTTTTTGACAGTTATCAATTCTCCAAACGAATTGAGAGCAATTGCTTACCGAAGGAAGCATCAGCTTAAGCCAATGGGTTAAAGAACCGAATTAATAATTTGCAAAAGGAATTGGACTCCCTACGATGTGAGAAATCTAAACTGGAAGCTCAATTGAACATGAAAACCGAAGAAGTTGCTGAAAACCTGCTCCAGACAGAAACCTTGGAAGGTGAAAGTATATTTGATTTACGGTTAGATATATGCTCAAAAACTATTTTTTTTGATTAATGAGCGTTTTTTTATTTTATTCATGTTTTTCAGATTTTATTCTATTTGTAGCAACTGAATGAGAGAATTTATTCATGTTATTGGACACATGCAAATATACCTCCATTTTTTTCCTTGTATAAAATTAATCAGCCTTTCTTGTACATATTCTTTTTATTTTATTACGCAAAAGCATGCAATTTTTTTTTTAAACTTTCTATGCAGAAAGTTGTTTGTTGGTTTGCATGAAACTTATAATAAATGCTAGAATGAAGATTGCAAGGTCCGTGTATCTGAAGTGTCTGGTAGAGAAGTTGGAAGCGATGGTGCATGAAACAGTATATAGCATAATTTGTTTGTGTGTGAGATGAAAAGGCATTGAAAAGTAAAATATAGTTTGTGAGATGGCATAAGTAAAGAGTAAGTTGAACGAACCTAAGCATTATAATTCGGGTATCTCGGATTGCGCTGGCTTGAACTTGCGAGACGCTCACTGACCCAAAAAAGTGCCTTGCAATGACAACACTTGAATGTTTTATCCCCAAAGTCAATGTAATGAAGCGGAATTCCTGGGCATGAAAATCTTGTGTGAAATGCGGGTATAAATACATCGGAATATAATTTATAGACATATTAAAAATAAGAAAAATAAATATTGAACGAACTTCCTCTTTTTCTTTGATATGAAGCCTGCCCAGTTGGTAGGTGGTCATTGATAGAAGATCTAAGATCATGATTGTAAGAGGTTGACTCTGATGCAACATGATGTTGACCAGATAATAGAGACGATGAATTTGATGTGCAAGATTGATTGCTTGTTATAGAAGGCAAGCAATGATTATGCTGATTCTGAGGGGATAGTGACGCATTAGAGGAAGAAGCCTCGCCGTGATATAATGGAAAGCTTTGAGTATTAGCGGGGAAAGGATTATAATTCGGGTTAAACCTTGAAGATTGTGTTGGCACACCAAATGAGTATGAAGGAGCTTCATTCTCTGGTTGTGGCGTGTCAAATGAACAATCTTCTTCATTGGAAAATATACGTGATCCTTGCAAGCGTTGTCGTTTGCTACTCATTAGTGTATGTATTGAAACTGGAGGGATAAAATATTGCGAAAAAAATTAATATGAAATGGACATTAGAACTAATTAACATAATTCAAATTATAAAAATTTTGGAACAATTGATACACCTCTATTTGAGAATGTTAAAGCGGTTTATAATAATTGCAGGCAATTTGCAGGAATAAATTATTGGAAGCTAACAGCAAATGAAAAAATTGACAAACAATGGGTGGCAAAAAAAAAAATTGCAGCAAAAGATAACAAAGTTGAAGCAACTAATATATTTAACGGAGTAGCAAAGCTTAGAAAAATATTGGAAGGCAAGAATAAAACATATTAAAGCAAAAGGAATGCAGATATTGAAGGTACATATAATAAAGCCTAAGACATACCAGGAAATCAATGATAGGAAAATTTGATCGCACCAAGTAACTTGAACAGGGCAAAATGAACTGTAGCTGATAATTTAATAAGATATAGAGAAAAAACTGTATCAATGTATGAATTTAAAATTTTGGAAAGATACTAAAAAAGGAAATTGAGCAAACCTTAACGATAACGAAGTAGCAGCTTGACCGCAGTGGTTTCAATGATGGAATAATTTGTTGAAAAAAAAAAGGAAAACTAATGAAAAGGCATGAATAGAAGTACAGCAATTGCAATATTGGATGACTATTTAGAACATAGATTGAACAGAAAATGAAAAACAACACACAAAATAGGGTAAGACAGAGTCAGTAATTGTATTAAGGCAACAAAACTTGTTCACCACATGATAGAGCAATGGACATCAAATTAAAATTCAATTCGTAATATATGAAAATGTGCACACCGCAAGATAATTATGCAGGGAAAATGTGAAAATGGATAACAATATAACAAAAAACTAATTTAGGCAACAAATGCAAATGAAAAATCAAACCAGCAAGAAAAAACGAAATTAGGAAGAACTGAAAAAGAAATTGTTGCATGAACCAATAAAGTCAAAACGCAATAAAAAATTGAACGACAAACTAAAAATAATAATGTAAACTCTAATTAATATCCATTGTATAAACAAATATAATAGAATCAAAGCAACCTCAAAGGCATCAATAATGAAAAAAATAATAATTGATAATGCAAATCACAAACTGAAAGCAGCAACAAAAATTGAAAGAATAATTAATGCCTAAAAAAAATAGAATATTTAGACCAGAATTGATCTTGGACTTAAGAAATTAGCAATAAAATTAGTAATTGAAATAACAAACTTAAAATAAACCTCAACTCCAAAGGTATCAATAGTTAAATAGCAATCTAATTGATAATTAAAATCAGAAATTAAAAGCAGTAACATAAAATTGATGAATAAATTTGTAAGCCTTTTTTTTAAACACAACTAAAGCGAATATGCTTCTAAACTTAAAAAATTAGCCATGTAATAAGTAATGGGTAAAAAATGACAACAACAATATGCAAAAAAACATTACAAATAATTACAGCAAATGGAAAGGAATTAATAACAAAGTAGTCATTAAATATGTAACTAAAAGCTAAAAATTGCAACCAGTAGACATCAAAGCGATTGACAATTTTTTTAAACAAATTAAGATAATCGAACTTAAATTGTTCGTAACAGCAACAAAAGAGTAATCCAATTAGCAATTGAAATAGCAAATATGAACATCCTTATGGAAAGCATCAAAATTAATATGAACCAACAAATTGTTTGCATGAAAAAATCATAGTGTCGAAATAGAATTTGTCCTGCAAATCAATAAAACAGGTATAAAATAAAAAATCGAAGCAGAAACTTAAAATGGCAATTTGAAATGAAACAAACATCAATTGCAGGAACGAATCTAACACAATTAAAGCAAATTTAAAGGCAATAAGAACAAAATAATCTAACATGAAAACACTAAATATACTAATATAAATTCAAATTAACATCCATCGCACAAACAAATCTGACACAATTAAAGCAACTTCAAAAGCATTAACAATAAACATTGTAGTATAACTTGTAATTTAAATTAGAAACTGAAAGCAACAACATAAATTGGAAAAACTATTAGGCGGAAAAAAATTTAGAACACTTTAACCGAAATTGATCTTTAACCTAATAAATCAACTATTAAATAAGTAATTGAAATAAGAAATTGAAAATGACCTTCAATCCGAAAGGTAGCAAGAGTAAAAAAGGCAAATAAAATGACAATTAAAGCAAATAAACAACAATGTAACTTGTAATTTAAATTAGAAATTGAAAGTAATTAGTGGGAATAAATTTCAAATAACTTTAACTCAAATTGATCTTTAGCTTAACAAATAGCTATCAAATAAATAATTGAAAGAAGAAATTGAAAATAAACTTCAACTTCAAAGGTATCAAGAGGAAAAAAACAAATCAATGGACAATTAAGATTAGAAACTAAAGCAGCAACATAAACCAAAAGCACAATCAGTGGGAAAAAATTCCAGAACTTTTTAGGCAAAATTGATCTTCAAAGTAACAAACGAACTATCAAATAAGTAATTGAAATAAGAAATTGAAAATAAATTTCAACCTTAAAGGTATCAAGAGCGAAACAACAATTAAATCGATAATTAAAATCAGAAATTGAAGCAGCAATACAAATCTAAAGAACAATAAGCGGCAAAAAAAATGCAAAAAACTTTAATGAAAAATGATCCCCAGTCTAACAAACTAAATATCAAATAAGTAGCTGAAATAAGAAATCAAAAATAAAGCAGCAACATAAACCAAAAGCACAATCAGTGGGAAAAAATTCCAGAACTTTTTAGGCAAAATTGATCTTCAAAGTAACAAACGAACTATCAAATAAGTAATTGAAATAAGAAATTGAAAATAAACTTCAACCTTAAAGGTATCAAGAGCGAAACAGCAATTAAATCGATAATTAAAATCAGAAATTGAAGCAGCAATACAAATCTAAAGAACAATAAACAACAAAAAAAATGCAAAAAACTTTAATGAAAAATGATCCCCAGTCTAACAAACTAAATATTAAATAAGTAGCTGAAATAAGAAATAAAAAATAAAGCTCAACTTCAACGGTATCAAGAGTAAAACAGCAATTAAGTTGACAATTAAAATTAAAAACTGAAGTAACAACATCAATTGAAAGAACAATTAGCGAGAATAAATTTTACAACACTTTAACTGAAATTGATCTTCAACCTAACAAATCAACTATCAAATAAATAATTGAATGAAGAAACTAAAAGCTAAAAATTTCAACCTCAAAGGTACCAAGAGCAAAACAGTAATTAAATCGACAATTAAGATTGAAAACTGAAACAGCAACATAAACCAAAAGAACAATCAGTGGGAAAAAAATTCAGAACTCTTTAGCTGATATTAATCTTCAACGCAACAAACCAACTATTAAATAAGTAAGTGAAATAGGAAACTGAAAATAAACTTCATGAACTTCAAAGGTATCAACAGCAAAACAGCAATTAAATGGACAATTAAAATTAGAAACTGAAGAAACAAAATAAATCGAAAGAAGAATCAGCAGGAGAAAAATTTCAAAACACTTTAACCATAATTGATTTCCAGCCTAACAAACTATTTACAAATAAGTAATAAAAATAAGGAATTGAAAATAAATTTAAACCTCAAATGCATCAACAGTGAAGCGCATATGTTTTTACAAAAAAAAAATTAGTCATGTAATCAGCAACGGGGAAAAAGTGACACCAGCAATATGGCCAAAAAAGTCAGAAATAATTACAGCAAATAGAAAGGAATCAATAACTAAGTAGTAATTAAATATGTAACTAAAAGCTAAAAATTTCAACCTCAAAGGTACCAAGAGCAAAACAGTAATTAAATCGACAATTAAGATTGGAAACTGAAACAGCAACATAAACCAAAAGAACAATCAGTGGGAAAAAAATTCAGAACTCTTTAGCTGATATTAATCTTCAACGCAACAAACCAACTATTAAATAAGTAAGTGAAATAGGAAACTGAAAATAAACTTCATGAACTTCAAAGGCATCAACAGCAAAACAACAATTAAATGGACAATTAAAATTAGAAACTGAAGAAACAAAATAAATCGAAAGAAGAATCAGCAGGAGAAAAATTTCAAAACACTTTAACCATAAATGATTTCCAGCCTAACAAACTATTTACAAATAAGTAATAAAAATAAGGAATTGAAAATAAATTTAAACCTCAAATGCATCAACAGTGAAGCGCATATGTTTTTACAAAAAAAAAATTAGTCATGTAATCAGCAACGGGGAAAAAGTGACACCAGCAATATGGCCAAAAAAAGTCAGAAATAATTACAGCAAATAGAAAGGAATCAATAACTAAGTAGTAATTAAATATGTAACTAAAAGCTAAAAATTTCAACCTCAAAGGTACCAAGAGCAAAACAGTAATTAAATCGACAATTAAGATTGGAAACTGAAACAGCAACATAAACCAAAAGAACAATCAGTGGGAAAAAAATTCAGAACTCTTTAGCTGATATTAATCTTCAACGCAACAAACCAACTATTAAATAAGTAAGTGAAATAGGAAACTGAAAATAAACTTCATGAACTTCAAAGGCATCAACAACAAAACAACAATTAAATGGACAATTAAAATTAGAAACTGAAGAAACAAAATAAATCGAAAGAAGAATCAGCAGGAGAAAAATTTCAAAACACTTTAACCATAAATGATTTCCAGCCTAACAAACTATTTACAAATAAGTAATAAAAATAAGGAATTGAAAATAAATTTAAACCTCAAATGCATCAACAGTGAAGCGCATATGTTTTTACAAAAAAAAAATTAGTCATGTAATCAGCAACGGGGAAAAAGTGACACCAGCAATATGGCCAAAAAAAGTCAGAAATAATTACAGCAAATAGAAAGGAATCAATAACTAAGTAGTAATTAAATATGTAACTAAAAGCTAAAAATTGCAACCAGTAGACATGAAAGTGAGCGAAAAATTTTGTAAACAAATTAAGACAATCAAACTTAAATTGTTCATAACAGCAACATAATAGTCATCTAATCCGCAATTGAAATAGCAGACATCAACATCCTTATGGAAAGCATTAAAATAAATATGAACCAACTAATTTGCTGCATGAAAAAATCACAGTGTTGAAATAGAATTTGATTTTGAAAGCAACAAAAAAGCTATAAAATAAAAAATCGAAGCAGAAACAACAACTAAATTGACAATTAAAATTACAAATTGAAAGCAGCAACATAAAACTATTAAATAATATTTCAACAGTGGCAATGATGAAATTGTTAGCGAAACAAAAAATAAGGGAATGAATTAAAAGGAATCAAAAGAGCAGTAACTTTTGCAATAGGATGACCAATGAGAACATAAATAGAATGAAATACGGAAGTAAGGTTTTCTGATGGAGGCCTTGATTCCTATTAAATTTACCAGCTAGCATCCAGAAATTATTTATTTACAATATTTTTTCACCTAGTAATTGTAAGGATGTTGATATGAAACCTAGGTGACTGTCCTAAGCAAGCGCAAATCATGATTAATTAGTGCAAGGCTGCAATAAAATAGGCTTCTATTAAGATTCTTAACAACATTAACATCCAAGTTGGAAACTTCCTTAGCTAACTTAAAACGTTAATTAGCATTTCATCATCCTCCAATGGTGTGGTAACTGTAAATACTAAATTAACTATATATATATATATATACATATATTATTTTGATTGGGTGATGTGTGAATAAAAACAAAACTTGTATTGGAGCAGAAAAACTTGTTCATCACATTACAGAACAATGCAAGGCAAACATGGAGAACGATACTGTCAATTAATCCATGGCCAAGTATATTGAGCGATGGAAGGCAAACAGAGCATGTAAGATGAAGATGAAACAATAGAGGGCAAAGGAACAACTTACCGTAAATGGAAGAATCAAAGGCTAAGGACTTTATCCCATCACACAACAATGCAAGCTGAACATGGACAATGACATTGGTAACGAAATTATGGCCAAGCATATTGAGCCATGGAAGGCAAAAAACTATGTAAAATAACATGCAGCAACAGAGGGAAAAAAAGAGAACTTACCGTCAATCGATTAACCAAAGGGCCGATGGCTGTGAGGAAAGATGTTCGACGCACACAGAGGAGCTAACAAATAACGAAAGAAATGTGAAACAGACAGTGGAACAAAGGAAAAGGAGAAATGCGATGAACGGGAATTCAGAGCAAAAACGGAAGAATGAACAATGTGATGAACGTGAATTTAAAAGTTGACATTGATTTTAGAAAGAGTTGTGGAGAAACACACAACTTACCGTCAACTGACTAACCAAAGGGCCGATGGCTGTCAGCAAAGATGTTCGACGCACGGAGAGAAGCTAACAAATAACCAAAGAAATGTGAAACAGAGAGTGGAACGAAAGAGAAGGAGAAATGCGATGAACGGGAATTCTGAGCAAAAAAGAAGAATGAACAATGTGAAGAAACGTGAATTTAGAAGGTGACGTTGATTTTAGATTTTTGAAAGAGTTCTGGAAAAGGTGGCATGAAAATGTATGAGGTGGCTTAAAGTGCCAGATGCGAAGGATTTTAGGCGTCGTAGTTAGCGACAAAAAATATTAATTAGTTTCAGGATGAGGTGTTCTTTTTTTGCTCGAATCCATAATCAATAATGACATGCATTAAATATTGCTGCGGCGAAGTTAATGCTTATTTGAAATTTGTAACGGGTGTAAACTTTCTAATTAAATTGAAGAAGCCGTGCATGTGGTCGCGTGTGTGCAAATTGAAAAGAGCTTCACTCTGTCTCAATGAAAGCAGCCCTTCTGTCAATTCTGGGCGTGAAGCCCCGCGTGAAATGCCGCGTGCAGTTGCTGAATTGCAGAAAGAACACTGCATATATACTTCAAATGTGGAAATAAATAAACGCAGCTCATGGCCCGAAATTGTATATCACGCAGCGTTTTTTTTTCCTCTTTTTCACAGTGAAACTCACGCAGTCTCAATCTTTGCCTGAGGTGTTTAACGTGTACAAACAGTTCGGCTCACCTTGTTCCAATCAACACGGCCTCTATCAAATCAGAAGTGCAGCTCCTCAATTCTATAAACATTACAGCATATCTGCGTGAAGGTGGGAATTTTAAAACGCATTGCATGGGATAAAATTGAATATCACGAAACTGCTTTTTTCTCCCCTGTTTTGAGTGGAACCGACGCAGCTTGAATTTTGCTTGACAGAAACCAAATAGTTGGCAATGTCTGACATTGTTAAAACGCAGCACTAAATTTGATTTTCCATAAGGCACCGCAGTGCGTGACATTGCTAAACACGCAGCGTTGAAGTGGCTGTCATTTGACGGTGCAACCCACGCAGCCTCAAAGGCATTGTACTGTGCCATATTGTTAAAACGCAGCGTAATGATTCACATTGTTAAACCGAGTTGTCTCACATTGTTCACAACCGAGCTGGTTAACATGACTAAACACAAAGCGTTGAAGTGGTTCTCATTTGACAGTGCAATCCACGTAACCAGTCAGCGTAATATAAAAAAATGTTAAAATAGGAAAAACAAATAGGGAAAAATCAAAGGAAAAATTGAGTCCATAAATTATTCGCGGCGCGCTTAGTCGGGAAAAAAAAAATACCTCGAAAGAAAAAATCGTTGTTCGCGTAAGTTGACCAGAACATCCCAGCAATGGGGAAAAAAAATAAGCGAAAGGCAAAAAAGCGGTAAAATGATGTAGAACAGGTTGCGGAATTATACATGCTGAAGAGGGATCACCCGAAATTCAAAGGCAACTGAATTTCGGCAACCAGGTTGTCGAAGTCGGAATGACGCGAAACTCACCCAGTCAATGCATTTCGTCGTTTGCGGAAGAACTCAGCAGCTTTGCTGCTGACCTCGACCGTTTTTTGGCCAAATTCATTCGTTTCGGACCTGAAATCGTCATTTTTGCTATTTTAGGAAAGTTTCGTTTTTGCAATAACTTTTGATTTAAGAGTCCGAATTGACTCTGGTCAAGTGATATTCTCTTAGAATCTATAGTTCTTTCATATTTTGTATTTATCTCAAATTTGCCATTTATGGCAAATTTAATGTTTTATGTTCTCTCCTTTCCTGTATTGAATTAGGCTAGGGTTTTAGCTTTAAGTATCAATGTAAACCCTGCAGCCGACTCAACTATGATTTTTATTGAATAAACACTGAGTTTTATTGAGATTTTATTATTGAATATTGACGTTGGTCGTATTACCTTGTGATTTACGTTGGTCGTATTCCCTTATGATTTTCTGCTGCGTTCAGTTATGGCACACGTAAACTGTCATTGACACCCGAGTTTAAAAAAACTAATAGTAATAAGAATAATAAGTAATTTTCCATAAGGCACCGCACTGCGTGACATTGCTAAACACGAAGCGTTGAAGTGGTTCTCATTTGACAGTGCAATCCACGTAACCAGCAGTGTAGCAGCGTAATATAAAAAAATGCTGAAATAGGAAAAACAAATAGGGAAAAATCATAAAAAGAATGAGGCCAGAGATTATTTGCGGTGCACTCAGTTGGGTAAGAAAAAAAAATATACTCCGAAAGGAAAAAGCGTGGTTCACATAAGTTGACCAGAACATCCCAGGAATGGGAAAAAAAATAAGCGAAAGGCAAAAAAGCGGGAAAAAAAAGGATCAGAAGATTAGTCATGGCACGCGTAAACTATCATTGATATCCCATTTTTTTTTTTTTAAAAAAAGGGAAATTCCCATACAGTTACTTTTAAAATCAAGATTATAGAAGGAAAAAACAAAAAACACGACAGTTTTAGAATTTAGGAAAAAAAAAAGACTTGAACGTGAATTTAGGAAAAAATGGCAGGTTAAAAACAAATAATAGAGAGGAAAAAAAAAAGGGGAAAAAAAAGGAAAAAAAAAAAAAAAACGACTTGAAAGGAAAAAACGGCAGGTTAAAAACAAATAATAGAGAGGAAAAAAAAAAAAAAGAAAAGAAAACAACTTTTGCAGACAGTTGCCTCCCAAAGAACAAAAACGGAGGGAAAAGAAAAACAAAAGCAAAATCTGCTGGCCGAAGGATTCGAACCCTGCGCGCTGCATTTTCCAGCGCGCAGCAAACCTTTCGGCCACAGCCACCCATTTGTCTACCTCGACCAAAGAAAATACAAAGATAAGGCCAATGTAAAAAAAAAAAAAAAAAAAAAAAGGAAACACAAACTCGCGCGAAGCAGGGAGATAAATTGCGAGTCCACAGTAGGTTAGAGTCTGCGTGAACAGTAGTTTTCCGAGCTCTTTTAGCTCTTTACTTAATGTCTCTGTCCTAAAAATGTTTCAAAACCAAGAAATTTACTCAAAAAACAGGAACCCCATCAAAAACAGAAAGAGCTAAATATAAACCAAGAGCTGATATCCTATTAAGGCATCGTAACAAGAAAACATCAACCAAGAATCGATCAAAAACCAAATTCAATGATAATAGAAAAGTAATAACGCAACCCATCAAGAAGAAGAAATCCTTAAAAAAGAAATTCAGTGACATCCACCCTAAAAAGATATAATAACGCCAGAAAACATCAAAAATAAATGACAAAGAACAGAAATAAATTTAGCCTAGCAACATATAACAACGTGATTTTCAAAGATTAAAGAAAATCGAGAAAGGAACGAATAACATCAACAGACCATCAAAAACAGGGAAAGCCCACTAAACTCTACAATGAAACAAACAGAAACGAAGGCTAGAATTAACAGAAGATAAATCTGTGACAAAGAGCTTCTGTGAAAGTGCTTTTGAATTGATATGGAGGTGGAATCGGCTAATGCTAGGGTGATTTAAAACAATATTGCAATCCGGGTGTCTACCAAAAGTCAAGATTTCTTCAGTTTCTTGAATGTTCTCTTCATTTTCAATGGACGGCTCCGAAGATGCTGGTGAAGCTAATGGTAACTTGTTGATTTCAAAAATTTTCTTGAGAATTGCACCGTTCCTTAGCACTGTAAGAACTGGGATCTTTCTCTCTTCTTCTTCTCCAGGCTTTTTCTATTTGTTGTTTGCCATTTTTCTTGGGGTTTAAGAAAAATCCCTCTTTCCTGGGTTTCTTGAGAGAGAAAGCAGAATCTTGGTTGCAGAGAAAGAGACAGAGAGGGGTTTTATATGGTTATCTTTTGGCGATGGAGAGAGCGATTTTGAATTTTTATTTTGAAAAAGGTGACCGTTAGGCTTTTTGTTGCTACTTACTGCAACGCCTATTTATCTCCATGCGTTGCTAAATCGATAAAGATTAATACTTTTTTAGGAGTATTGTTGAGATTGTTTTCTAAAATGTTTTTCGTTAAAAAATATATCAAAATAATATATATATCCCAAATTCTTTGTAACTTGGTAAGAAATACTAAATGTATTAGATGAAATTTTAGGGGTGTTAGAAAGATTAATTGATATTTTTTTGGAAATATTTATCAAATTCTTAAGAAATAAATATGAAAAAAATCCCTAAAAAAAGTTATTTTGAAAAAAAAACATGCATTTATTCTTGAGCTATTTGGTCGTATACAACACACAAAATATGCATTTTTTATTTTTTATAATTTTGTAACATCATGTTTGGCAAACACTATTTTTACCCATAAACAATATTGTCATAATAGACTGAATGGAATGTGTTTTTCAAACACACCTTTAACTACAAAAACTCAAAGCAAAATAAAAGACCAGACAACTCGGTCAATTGCTTCACTAGGTCAACTCGGTTGGGTTGACTCGATTAAGTGAACTTAACCAGTGAACCCGACTAGTTGACCCTTACCAAGTTGACTCAGTAGGATTAACCAAAAATCAAACACATTAAGCTTGATAAAAACACAAAAACTTTTTTTTTCACCAAAATAGATCAAACTTAAATAAAATGAAGAACATGATTGACATAAGCATGATCAAACTCATACATACATCAATGATGACTAGTCTGTTGACTTTGACTTTCATTCAAACTTCATAACTTAGCATAAATGGTTCGATTCAAAACTGAAATCCTAAGATTAAAATTTTTAAATTAGTGTTATTAATGTAAAACAAAACTAGATTATATGTAATGATGATGCACGGACATGATTGCACCCAAAAGAAATCAAAATAGAAGTTAAAATTAGCACCTAAGGCAATGTTCTTCGGATGAACACAAAGAACACTACCCAAGTTGCCTAGAAACTGCAAAAATGCATGCCACTATGTACAGCCCATAAATCTTCCTTTTTAAAATTTAAACTAACTATTTTAGGCTTCACCACATTATCATTTCAAAATCCATACATCCAAATCACATTGCTAACTAAAAAAGGAATAACTGCAAACCCCAAAAAATAAATATTTGCGATTATCATCAACAAAGTGAAAGGTTTTCCTTTGTCTACTGAGATTTCAAGGCTTTTAAAAATACTATAGTTTTTCCATTTATTATCATCAACAAAATCAGAAAAGAGACACCGAGAGAAAGGTTATCTAATCCTTTTTTTTTCTTCTATATACATATTGCAGGGATGTTGAATTATATTTCCCTAGCGTTCCTCATGGCTGAAGGATTTAGCAATATACGGAAAAAACTAGATTCATGAGCAACAAGTTGCATCATACTAGTACAAGTTGGTCTTTAATTTTAGCAAACGTGACTAAAATTGTTTGAAGCTTTCGCATATTTACGATCAAGTGAATTCTCAATTCATATCCCAGAGAGAGCCCAAAGAGTCCATTGTGCTAGGGTCACAATCTTCAGAGTTCCAAGCAGGATCACAGAAACACCAGTCTAGACCATTGCCCTCTCCATGAATTTCTGTTTGGCTCTGATCATTGGACAACTTTGGAATCCAATCATATAGCCTGGTCTCATATGATGAATTCAAATATGTCATGCATGGTAACTCATAATGTTCCAAGGAAAAGTCAGTGAGTCCGATATTATGATCGTCAACAGAGTTGTAGTCTCTGATGCTATATTTCCAGGCACTAGTACTGTCGCCATTTTGGTACAGCAACTCTGGTTTGGAACTGTAAACTTCGGACTGACAATTTCCTGTTCAGAAAACAGGTTGTTACGAAAGCACAAAAAGGGCAGATAAATAAGTTTCCATGAAAGGAGGGAGGAATAATATAACCTTGGATTGGCATCCATTGTAGCGATTGGTATAAGCAAGTCCTTTTCAAGTTAAACAATGTAACGTGACACGACCATCTGAAATAGTTCCTGTGAAAAACAGACAGTTGATTATGCTAAAAAATTACTTAGGACAAGGGAGGGAAATTGGACACTAAAGTTACACGCCGTGCATTTATCTATCAACTACTCAGACTCATATTCCTTAGAGTCACACGCAAGTTGTAACATGTGGACGAGCCCAACTGATGCGGTACAAAAATAATTTTCAAGATAATTGTAATATTCAGAATGATAAGGATTATTTTATTATTTATTTGGATTTAATTTCCTAATTTATACATTGTATTAGGAAGGTAGTTTTAGAATTTCATGGTCATTTTGAGAGGTGGACCTCATTAGGTATCTTCGTTGTTTTATGGATTTAAAAACCCCTCTCTTGTGGATTCAGGAAACATCTCTTGTGGGATTAAGGTTTGCCTGGTGGATTGAAAACTTTCTTGAATTTCATCTGTATTTTTCTACATCAATTGGTACTAAAGTCTCTGATTTCTTTGCTTTTCAAGTTCAAGAAAGCCCTATTTCTTAGCTGTTTTCAGAAAAGATTTCCTTGTCGCTGTTGCATCATCTACTGGAATTGATAAGAGATTATGCCTGCTCAGTTACCCAAATTAAAGGTTGCCCTTACTTTATAAAATCGCTTGGACTTTATTTGAACCATTCATGGATTTCTTTATTCGTGGCGTGGCTTTCTTTACAAATGCTTGGACTTTGAGTGCTAATGGTTAAAAAAACAAATTGGTTATAATGCATGTTCTATGTTCGAGTGGGGGGGGGGGGGTGGGGGGGGGGGGGGGGGGGGAATCAAGGAGAGAAGGGGGAAAATGAATTGGAACTTCAATAATGTTGAGAAGCCAACTCATTCTGACCCGAATTATTCTGAAATAGTTCCTGTGAAAAAACAGACAGTTTGATTATGCTAAAATATTACTTAGGAGAGGGGAGGGAAATTGGACACTAAAGTTGCACGCCGTGCATTTATCTATCAACTACTCAGACTCATATTCCTTAGAGTCACACGCAAGTTGTAACATGTGGACGAGCCCAACTGATGCGGTACAAAATAATTTTCAAGATGGGAAAAAAAAAAGTTGTGCGGAACCAATACTTATGAGTTCATGCTGTTTTAAAGAATCGTTCCTAAACATTAACAATTACTATAAAAAGAAGCGAGGAGGAAAAAATGAAAGCCTTTCCATTTACAACGTAAGAAAAATAAAGCATGAAAAACAACAACACTAAACAGCTCAACCCAAAGCAAAAAATCTTGAAGAAAAGCAAATGGCAAATCGGTTCGCCAGTTATTTTCTAGCATGAGAAAAAAGACTATTCTTCCATGCATACTTTGTTTTTAAAAAAAACTTGTTGCTTTTATCGACATTGCAATTGAATGCGCAAAACATTGAAAAATTAATGTTGAATATATATTTTACAAAAAACAAAACAAAGGTGCAGCTAATAAACCGCTCGACCAATAAATCTAAGATGCTTTATCTATAAAAAAGAAAACACAGTTTTTTCAACAATATGCAAACATGAATCCATATTGTTGATAATCACAACACATGCACAAAACTGAACACCTGTAACAAAATTAAAAATCCATTTGAAACACAACAAACTAATTATATAGGCAACCAAACACCAATTTATCAAGGAAGGAAGAAAAGAGATAAAAAATAGATTTATCAAAACAAAACTTTTAATAGCAACATACACACTACACTGCCCAGTAAAGGTGCACAATACAAGCATGTTTATGATCTTAAAGATTCGATGCAAAAAAAACAAACGAACACCTAATATATAGTTTTTTCCAGTCAAAAACTATAATAGAGACCTCGGAGCTACATAAAAACAGAACAAAATATGAACTGTAGTATAGAAATAGAAACTATATCAAACCAATTAAGACTGTTCCTTCAAAATCATCACGTGATAAAAAAAAAAAAAATTGTTCACATTCATGCTTCTCCAAATACATTGGTATCTTGGACTGCGCACTCAAGATTAAAAAACAAAATAGAAAGACACAACTAGATAAAAGAAACGTGTAAAGAAATGAATGAAACACTCCAACAAAGTTGCAGTCCATAAATGTTCCTTGATAACTTGGGGTTCCTAGAAAAACATTCAAGCAGAGTTCAGACACTAGGAAAAAAACACCTAATTTTCAAACATCGAGAAAACCCTAAACTAGCTAGCAAAAAAAACAACAGCAAGAAATGAAAACGAGAGGAGAGGGGCTACAAGAACCTAAAATCAAACGACCAATGTTGTCGTCGCCATCCTATATGTTGTTAAATCAAAACTCAAAAGACCACTCGGTTACCCGATATTTATTTAATGAAAAGAACCTAGAAGACTGGTTTTAGAAAAATAAGCAGATGAGGAACAGTCAACACAGGTAAAAGTTAGTAGCTTGTGTTGACTTAAGACACACGAGCATATGAGCAATAGCCACCTTTGGTTAAAGCTTACAGTCTAGAAATGTTCCCTGGTAAATTGGAGGTTTCCTACAAAAACATTCAAGGTAATTCATACAGTAATTCTAATTTAGGAAATTATTCTTGTTGACTAGAATGAAATAGAGAAGTAAAGAAAACACTTTGACTTGATGGAAAATCAAAAGGCCACCTACGAAACACTTCATGTAATCTTGTAGAAAACATAATCATCTAGACAAATAAAAAAAAAACAATTGCATAAGACCTAATTGAAATTGAAAAGCACATGGAGATAAAAAGAGCAAACCCAACAGCCATATTGATGAGCTCATTCATGAAGCTGGCAGAAGAATAATAAATCACGAAGCTGGCAGAAGAATAATAAATCACTTCCAAAGCCTCAAAGAACTACAACAGTCTGCCTTAAAGCAGTTGATAGACACCTGAAAAGTACACACAATTGAACTAAAATGCTAGCTAATAAACCAGTATAAATTATATTAAAATATACAAAAGGAAATTAAAAGAACATATCTCCAACACAAGTTTCAAAAGATCCTTTACACATCTTATCATTCAAAGTATGTGACAATCAAAAAACTTAGAATAACCACCCCAGTGCTACCTATTTTCCGCACAAAATAAAATAAAAAATATAAAAGACATCATTTGATTGTCCTTGGAAAGAAATAATTTAACCCTTGAAGAAAAAAAAAACAAATTCAAAGCACAGTCAAAGTACAAGCTACAACAGCAAATAACAGCAATATCAAAAGTCGGAAGACCACTCGGTTACACGATATGTATTTAATTAAAAGAACCCAGGAGAGTTGTAGTATTCTGAAATTTTTAAAAAGGAAAATACATGTATGCCCTTAGTGGCTTAGAATTAGGTTAGGGGTGTTGTAGTAATTGTACAAGCTAGTAAATATAAATAGAAAAGAAAAGAAAAGAAAAAGAAAAAGAGAAGTAATCTGAAAATTTGAGAGAGAGAATTGGGAAGAGAGAAAGAAGAAGAAGAAGAAGAAGAAGAGAAAAGAGGGAAAGAGAAGAGGAGGAGAAAAGAAGAAGGAGAAATAAGTTGTTAAGGTAATGTGTGTGTTTTAATATGTATAAATGTGGTTATTAGTTATGATTTTTGCTTGTATTGATTGTTAGGGTTTGAGAATTTTATTTGGGTTTGATTGATGAATTAAGAGAGATGTTAAGGGTTGAATGTGTTGGGTAATAGTTTAATTAGTTTGATTGTAGATGATTTTGAAGTTTTGAGATGTTTGGTTTAAGAAAATATTGAGAAAAATGGTGAAATAATGTTGAGAAATTTCGAAAATCCCTTGCTGGAAATTCTGGGTTGAGGTTGAAGATGACAAAAATTCATTTTGGTCCTTTTGGTGAAAATTACAGTTTAGTCCCCGAACTTTGGAAAAATTACAGTTTGGTCCCTGGGGTGAAATTGGAGATTCTGGACAGAATTGAGGATGAATTATGGACAAGATTTTAGGATAGCTATGAATTTATGAAGTGTTCAATTTAGTCCTTCAATTTGATAAAATTACAATTTGACCCCAAAAATATAAGAAAATTTCAGAATGGTCCCTAAGAGAAATATTAGTATTTCAGATTGGTTTGATGGATAATTGAAGCTCATTTGATGGATTAATATCAATTTTACGAATTGTGTATTTTGGAATTTGATTTCGGAAGAAACCTTTGTTTTAGGTTTTTGTGAAGAAATGGATAGTTTGATTCAAAAACACATAGGATTATGAGTTGAACACTTAGATATGTTATTAAACTTATTTTACTTCTTTTGAGTCATTTTTGAGTATATCTTCTTTTATATGTATTCAGATAATCCCGATATTCAACCCGCGGGACATCAGTAGGATTTCGTCAACACTCTGCTTCTGAACCTTGTTTGCTCTTAAGTCAAGTGAGTGGATAACATTTAATATGCATGAGAAATAGTATAAATATTTGAATTTGGTAGTATGAATTGGATTATGCTTTTTGGATAATATATACCTTGATTATATTCTTGATACGATAAAGCATAATCATTTGTTGAATATCCGTTCTTGATATGAGCCTATATCTGTTTGTGAATTGTTAGCTCCTCATTTGATTGATACCATGAGTTGAGCCTTGAGATATGAACATGTTTGTTTGATATTAGATATACCTATGGTATGCCAGTCAGAATACCCATGCTAACAGGGTAGTGTTAGCCTTTGTGCACATCGTATCTGAAACCCTAGTTGGTCGGGGGAGTCACCAACCTGTGTGGACTGATCATCCCACAGTACGGAGCCTCATGCTCACTGTATTCTGATTTTCTGACGAGCTTTACCTATACATTCTTGTTATGACCTAGTTGAGAAATTTGTTGTAAGAACCTTGAGCCGATTTGATATTATACTTCTCTTTGCTATATTATCTCGTATGTGTATATTGGATATTATCTACTCACTGAGTTGTTGAACTCACCCCCTCATTATTCATTATTTTTAGGGTCGTAGCTTGCTAGCAGGTCATTTTTGTTGCGCTCTCAGAACCTGCTATTTTGGTTGTAGTCGACACTTTTTGTTCATATGTCTAGTTAGTGCTCCACAATTATAACTGTATGTAATCAACTCTTGTATAAAGACAATCGAATTATGTTATAAAGTTTACTTTGTTATTTCCGTTGCGTTAAATTCTGAAGTTGAATGATAAGTTTGTGTGTAAGTTTGGGTTCGCATAGGTGTAGAACCTTGGAGGGGGACCATGCCTATGTGCCGGTCACGGATCTGGGAATAGGGTAGTGACAGAGATGGTATCAGAGCTAAAACTTATAAATGAATAAAAGTAAAAGAGTATGTGACAAAAGATAAAAAGAAGGGTAGTAGTTACGACTTAGTATCAAAGCTTGTTATTCATGAAATAATAGTAAAGTTAGGATTCGTATTGTGGAGCATTAGGATTCGTTTTGTCTTGTCTGTTATCCTTGAAATTCTGAATTCTCATCAAGCATATCTTCTTGATTCCTTATGTCTTCTATTGATATGCTTTCCGATAATTATTCGATAACTATTGTGCTATTGTTCTAGAATGACAAGAGTGTGTTATTTCTTTTAGGATATGTCGAGGAATAGACATATAGCTAATACTATTGGAGTATGTGACGATTTAAGACAAAATGAGTAGATGAGGAATAGTCAACAATGGTATAAGTTAGTAGACAGTGTTGATTTAAGACAACAGGAGCATGAGTAATAGCCTACTTTGGTAAAAGCTGAGGATTGAAATGGAAAAAACCATTAAAAAAAGATCACTAGCTTAGTAGACTGTGCCGAGTTAAGAGAAAACAACTGTAAATGAGAAATAGCTAACATTGGTAAATGCATATACGTGATACCAGAAAAACCATTAAAAAGGAACCACTGTTGCGTTGAGTAAAAAGAAAACAAGAGTAGATTAGAAATAACAAACATTATTTTTTGAAACAAGATTGTATTGATTAAAAGAGGGAGAGCTGTACAAAGGGGACTGCTAGGTCAAGGGATAGGCTGGAATTAAATAGCAAACATCGGTAAGAGGTTACTCTTGAAACTAGAACAACCAGTAAAAAGCAATCATTGCACTGCACTAAGTTAAGGAAAAAAAAGAGTAGATGAAAAAATAGCCAGCACTTGTAAATTAAAAGTAATTACTGCATTAGTAGATTGTGCTGAGTTGAGCATCCCTTGTCCAATTTTAGAACTCAAACCCCTGCTCTATCAAAACAACTAATCACCCTAGGATGCTTGATAAGATCGTAAAAAACATGCTTTGAATGTGGTTTAAGTTATTGAGATTCCTCTTTTGAATTCTTCAGACTCGTGAGTAGTTAATTACCAGCAACTCCCCAAAAAGTGAGAAAGCACGAGAGTGTTAAAGAAAATGACATGCTAGCCACTAATTGCATTTTCTGGCTATGAACTTCTGAAAAAGAGATCCTATTTTTTTATCAATTTGAATTCGAGCCTATTATCTACAACTAAACTAGTTATTGTGGCCTTCAAGTTATTGAATTTAGTAGTACATATTTATTGTCAACAATCTATTTCTTAAAAGAAGTATTTGATCATGTACATTTCAATGATCCTGTTTCTATTGTCGACGTTGTTCTTGATGATTCTGTTAGTATTTCTATTGTCAAATCATTAAAATTCTCAAAAATATTTATTTTAATTGCCATTAAATTAAATATAGATAGATTTTTAAAATGTCTTTGCAGAGAAAGAGAGAACTCAACGGAAATACGTAGTTTTGGGATTTGACAAACAAAAGTTTAGGTGATCAACATCTTGAAAGACAGGCAGAATAGCGGCAAGAGAAAAGTATTCGTCTCCCCTAGAATAGTAAGCAACAGAAGAGCTGGGGCAATTTATTAGCCATTAATGGAACTTATCTTCGAGACCCAGAAATGAAAAATTCAAAAAACAAACACTAGAGTGACTATACTCGCAAATCCAATAATCATACCACCAATCAATCCAATAAGAAAATTACGCAAATTCAAGAATTATAAAAAAAATCATGACCCTCTAATTACACACATACAAGAATTGATTTCAAAATCAACTCAATAGAGACACAAATTATTTTGCCTTAAATATATGCCATGTTAGATAAAGAATAAAAGAGGACATACCAGGAAAGAAGGCAATGAGATTGTGTTCCTTATAACAAGCAACTGAAGACCATGACCGAAGAACCCCATGAAAGCAGCCATGAAAAGAACCACCAAGATACCTTCTAAACAAACTGATTGTCAACCCTATTTAGTAATCTCGAATAATGTCTGCAGCTAAGGAAAAAAATTGAAATTTTTGGAGGAAATGAGTAAAGGGAAAGGGGGTTGAGGGATTTTACCATTTTCTCAAGATCCTCAGAGCTTGGTAAAAATAATGCTTGAAAAAGTAACGAGTAAAGCAATGTAATCTGTTTCAGTCGATGCCATCAAAGTCAGTAGTTTGTAACAGCGTTTAGATGAACAAAACAGCAACAAAAGGGATGTGAGGATGTTTAAAGAAGCTTGTTAGGCTAAGACGGGTTGTAATTGTATAGCAGTATTTGAAAACATATCTTGACGGCAACCTAAGGAGTTCATGGAACCAATTATGGTTCTCCAGTTTCCAGAGATCAGACCCCTATTACCTTTTCTTGACCAAAGCTGAGGCTGAGGCTGAGGCAAGAGGCTTGGGTGGGAAAGACTTGAAAAAGTAACGAGTAAAACTTTTCTTGCCAAACAATAAAAAACTTCAAGCAGGGTATACCATGAAATTTCTCTTATGAGAAAACTAGATATGAATGGAAATCATATGAATACTACTATATTCATAAACACAGCAGGAATTTCTCTTGCAGTAAAAAACTTATTCCATCCAACTCCTTTTCCCTCATACTTAATAGAAAATACAGCATATCAATGTTAGAAGAAACATGAGCACTTTCAACAAACTATACAGCAAATGAATCTTACATGTACAGGACGATCACCAACACTCTTGACTGTTTCTTGAATTTGTAATCTCTTTGTGCGAAAGAGGGATCCAAGCTCCAGTGAAGTACCTGTTCAAAACAAAGTTAAAGAGGACTGAACAAGTACTATGCTATAGAGGAAATGCAATGCTTGACTTACAAGGAATCAGAGACTCCAGGAAACACTTGTCAAGATTGGAAAATCGACAGGCTTTCCAGACTGCAAAAGCAGAATGAGACAAGCTTTCCAGGCATTAATATCCTTGGCATGCACTGCAGGTTGGCATTTACTGGAGGTCCTTGCAAGCTGATCGCCATTCACCAGCATTTCTACGTAATGTACAAAAGAGGGGGAGGTGCTCACCAACCTCGAAGTCCGAGGTGAAACTCAGTGGCTGCCCTCAGCTTTTACGTAATGTACAAAAGCAGGGGAGGTGCAGGGGGGCAAAGGAGCAGGGCGAGTGGTAAATTACTATATTTCATAATACCCCCCTAATAGTCTATGAAATTATCTCCCTGGTAGGATTCCAATGATAGCAACATATTCTGCAGAAGATGAGTTGGAGTCAGAATGGGGTCTTGAGTCAATCACTATATCGGTTCCATATTTCAGGCTTTCCAGACTGCAAAAGCAGTATGAGGAAGCTTTCTTCGTTTGGACACCAAGTCACCTGTGTCTTCTATCTATGCATTGCTTGATTACGCTGTTAGATTGAACAGGAATGTTATCCACCCTAACATTGATCATTTAACTTTACAGCAACTTAATTCCTCATAACACCTCCCACTGCGGTCTTAAGAAGTCGAAGTTTGAAGTATGTGATCTTGCCTTTCTAATTGATGTTGTAAAGTTAAACTGAAGTGGCAGGACATAGGACTAATCGTAATATCATTTTTTGTTCAGAAACATATTATATAACCATTTCTGCATGGATTAACAATCAAAAATTATCTCAATTGAACTCATGACAAAGAAGTGAGTATGAATGAAAAATGACATACTTATTAGGAAACACTACCACATCATCAAAGAGACACTTTCTTTTCCTGAGAACACGAGCATGCTCCTTAGCAGCCGGTGTAGAAATAACCATAAACTCTGGTGTGTTAGCTCCTGCATGGAGGAGATTTTTTGAATAAACATATTTGACAAGAGCTTAGCCAAAGAAAATATACTATAATTGTGCACCATTTTCAACTAGATCTGCATACTACCACCCTAATTGTCCACCACAAATAAAAAGGGTAAGCAAAAAAAGGTTGATCTATGTTATAACAGGCATAAAATATGTGATTCAAGACATATAACAATCCAATTATTAATACTAGTATGTTATTTAAACCACACGTGGTCACAAAATAAATGTTGCACAAATCCCAGCTCTAGAAGATAAGATTAAATAATGTATTAAATTTGATAGGCAATTCTAGAAAATTATTAGCTATCATTCCCTTCCAACAATTTTTTTATTTCTATAGGAAGAAAAAAAAAACAGAGAAATTGGATCCTGAAAGGTTATGAGAAACATGATCTCAAAATCCTCTTCACCTGAAACATCTTTGAACTTGGATTGAGGAGTCGCATGCATCAACCATAATTTCTCACCTGATATTTTCCATCATCTTTTCCTGCCAATTCCAGTCAGCCTTTCTTTTCAACAGATTCTCTTTCAGTTCCCATTAAGTTCTCATCCTATACGATCCCAGCATAAGAAACATCAATTAAAATTAGAAAACTCTTAAGCAAAAAATCATGAAACAATCAGCTCTCATTCTCACGAGTACAAGGGATTGAAAATTAAAAACAGTTAACATACTCCATATTTATATTCTAGTTATACCAGGGCATATATTCTATTACCTGGTACATTTTCACATCGGCAGGCTTACTTTCAGTTGCCAATAAATTCTCATCCTATACAGTCACAACACAAAGACGGCAAAAGAAGAAGAAGAAGAAATATATCGTAGAAGGGGGATTTCTTGGTGAGGAGCCTTGCAGCCAATCCATCAGAGCAAAGTAAGCAACAACCCTTTGCACAGAATCACCGATTAATGAGACACTTTGATATAATTCTTTCAAATTCTCCAAGGCCGAGCCTACATTGCTCTCATCAGCTTCTGTGGAAGTTATGCTAAGCAAGTGAATCAAATGAAGCCTTTTTCCAAAATCTTCAACAACTGCTTTCTTCTTATCATCTAGTTTTATCATTTGTTCCCTCATTTGGAGTAGCCTATATATCTTCCCTTCGCTACAACCCTCGTAACTATTCATCAAAGGGATTGAAAACATGATCTTCCCTCGATCTCTTTCTCTTCATGTTCATGTCAGCACCATTGGAGTCTGTAACAATTGCTCTAAGATTTAGAAGCTCCTCCTCTTCTTTGTCTTCCATCAATGCAAGAGAGAAATGAAAGAGACAGATAATGCAACAAGTAAGTTTCAGGTCAAGAAAGAGAAGATGATCACATTTGAGTTTTTTCTCGAAGAAATGGGGCAGTGGAATAAATCGTGTATATTCCATTGTGTCATTACGTGTGAATAGGTCCAAAGACTAGAGAGATGAGGGTTACATATGATATATATATATATACACATATATACTAGCTATATTTGTGTTGCACACAGTAAAACACACTTTATTTTATGGAAATTGAAAATTGTTCAAAATTTATTTACCCATTTTTGGAATGACCATATGAGTCCTCTCGAGACCTTGTAAGAGCTTTAATGACTTCCTTGACTCCTTGCCCACAAGAGAAGCTGTATCTGACACCATAGTCCATCTTCTCTTTCCATCTCCAGCGAAGTCATGAACTCCAATTATTAACCTAGTTTATAGGAGCCAGACGTTAAACTTGAAATAAAGGGAAGAGCTTAAAACAAAAGAGGTTGCTTACCTTCAGCATAATTTGAGAACAATTAACAGAAATACCATTTCTTGTAGCATCATTAGGGACTGAAATTCCATTTCCTGAGAAATTCACAAGTAAAGATTGCAATGGAACTCTTCTGCCTTACACTCCTCTAGTACCATATCTTGCTTGAATTTCACTTGATTCATTGGAGCTGGTATAGCTAATTTGTTTTTTGGAGAAATTTTATTGGTCTGTGGTTCTCTTTGTCTGGAGAGGCGATCATCTCTTCTTCTGGTTGCTATAGGGACTGAAAGTGATTTTTTAAGAGGTGGAAAGTTGTGTTTCTTCTCGTTTACCCTTCTTTTTCAAGGACTTCTGCGGAAGTGTATTTAGTGAGTAATTCTCCTTGCCTGGGTAAGGATTTCTTCTGCTGCTTCTGAACCAGGGAAAATAGTATTTGAGATTGATCTATTCTCAATACAATCCTGATTCTCCCATTCAACATCTGATTCTCCCATTCAACATCAGCTCCTCTATTCTTTTCTCTACTCCAAATTGTTTGAAGCTGAAGAACAGCTTTAGGTTTACCTCTTCTTGACCAGATGTTGTGGGAGCTCTGTTTTTTCTCTGATCCGACATGAGAGGTCTGTAAGTTCTCCTGGTCATCCATTGAAAGAACATGGTTTTCCACTTCAAGTACATCAGTAGCAGCATGGTCATCAGAACATGAGGAGATGAGGGTGGCCATCAGATTTGCAGTGAAATTCTCTCGGGTTCAGGTTCACCAACAGTCAAAAGCAACAGCTTGGGCATCAGAACATGAGGAATTCAGGTTCACCAACAGATTTGCTGTGAAATTCTCTTGACTTCCTACTTTACATGATGGTTCTAAAGCATCAAGCTCTAGAGTCTGGTTTTCTTTTCTGACCTTTTTACTGTTTGTTCTCAGAAATATGTTTTACAGGCAAAGACAAGCTCACCATTTCTATCCCAAGAGAGAAGATATTAATTGGTTCATGACCTTTCCTCGATAAGCTTCCATTTTCTATTGCTCCTAGCATCTCAGAGGCTGACTGAACTTCCAGCCTTGTAGTGGACAAGGCAAAAGAAGAAGAAGAAGAAGAAATATATAAGTAGCATGTGAAGAAAAAACATCATTCAACGACTAAACTGCCTCAACAATCAACTCTGGATTCTCATCAAACAAATTGTAAGAACATAATTTAAGAATAGCTTACAAACATCAGGTGGACATGCTAGATATATACGAACGAAGGCATCATTCTCTCACCTGAGGCATCTTCACCTCACTTCTCCAGTGCTTTACATGAGGGAATTTTCTCTCAACAGTGTCAAGGATGCCTTTTAACTTCAGGAAGACAGAAGATTAACCCATCTTGTTAAACAAACTATTATAATATGAACGTTAAATTCCACTTTTCTTTCATGTCAATTAGCACATTCCTTTTTGTCTCGTCACGACATCATAAAGATAGTTTTCTTATAGCCTTGTTTTCACCCCAATTCCCTCACTCAGGCTTTGTGACAAATTACTGAGAACACATGCCCATTGAAAAACACGAGATTAATGTTCAATATCAAATTCTATCAATGCAAAAGGAACATGAGCAGAATGAAGATCAAATTCACCATAAAGAGTCCATGTTGAAGCAAAACAGGAGGACCCGAAGCAGAGAGGAAGCAGAGAGCTCACATATTCCTCTGCAAGGAGCGCCGAGCAGATGCTGGTGTATTCGCTCTGTCCACGGTGATCCCTTGAAAGAACATGGTTTTCCACTTCAAGTATATCAGTAGCAGCATGGTCATCAGAACATGAGGGAGGTTCCTTCTTCTAATGTTGGGTCTGAAGCAACAGCATCAGAACATGCAGTGTTCAGGTTGGCCATCAGATTTGCTGTGAAATTCTCTTGACTTCCTACTTTACATGATGGTTCTAAAGCATCAAGCTCTAGAGTCTGGTTTTCTTTTCTGACCATTTTACTTTTCGTTCTCTGAAAGATCTTTTACAGGCAAAGACAAGCTCACCATTTCTATCCCAAGAGAGAAGATATTAATTGGTTCATGACCTTTCCTCCATAAGCTTCCATTTTCTGTTGCTCCTAGCATCTCAGAGGCTGACTGAACTACCAGCCTTGCAGTGGACAAGGAAGTTCTTGTTGAAAAGAGCTCAGCATTGGATTCTCTGATCATTGAACTCCCTTTGGTTTCTGTCTCTGGCAGTTCTTGTTGAAAAGAAAAATATTCAGGGCTCTGGTTCTGTTCATCTTATTGCTGCACTTGGTTCCCGAAATAACTCCCCGGATAGTTGTGGGGCTTAATATATCCCTCACTTTATGATCATTTCTAAATGAGCTTTCTATATCTTCATTTGCATCATAAAACAAAGAATCCATGCTTTCATCAAGCACTAAAGCAGCTGATGAGATCTCTTTCTTTGCAATTGACTCGCAAATCTCATCACAATACAAGGAGCCTCCATCCTGTAAAATTAAATCCTAAGGCTGTGTTTCTCAAATTTCAACTTTTTAAATTTATTTGGTCTGCACAAAACAGACAACCAAGAAAAACGCATGAATTTTTAAACACTTGCATTTTCTGATGTACCACTTATCCACAATTTGGTCTGCGTCAACCATAATTTCTCACCTGATATTTTTCATCATCTTTTCCTGCCACTTCAAGTCAGCCTTTCTTTTCAACAGATTCTGTTTTAGTTGCCACTAAGTTTTCATCCTATACGATCCCAACATGAGAAACATCCATTAAAATTAGTAAACTCTTAAGCAAAAAATGATCAAGCAATCAGTTCTCGTTCTCACCAGTACAAGGGATTGAAAATTAAAAACAGTTCACGTACTCCATATTTGTATTCTAGTTATACCAATACCAGGGTATATATTCTATTACCTGATACATTTTCACTTCGGCAGGTTTACTTTCAGTTGCCAATAAACTCTCATCCTATACAGTCACAACACAAAGAAGGCAAGAGAAGAAGAAGAAGAAGAAGAAGAAGAAGAAGAAGAAGAAGAAGAAGAAGAAGAAATATATAAGTAGCATGTGAAGAAAAATCATCATTCAACGACTAAACTGCCTCAACAATCAACTCTGGATTCTCATCAAACAAATTGTAAGAACATAATTTAAGAATAGCTTACAAACATCAGGTGGACATGCTAGATATATACGAACAAAGGCATCATTCTCTCACCTGAGGCATCTTCACCTCACTTCTTCAAACACTACATTTTCCTCTCGCTGCTCTTCAATCATTGTCATATCTGATGGTGATATAAATGGGGTTTCCATATCATATGCACGGCTCAAAGGAACCCAAAGCAGCCTGTAGTACCTTGTTGAGCCACCAACCTTTATTGTATCATCTTCATTGAGCTCTACACGAAGCCCTGGCATCTTCTTCCCTGGATTCCATGTCCCATGGTCTATACAAGAAACAAGAACCCCATCAAATACAAATTAAACCCAATTTGAAGCTGCGCAAAATTAATAAGACAAAAAAGAAGAAATATATATAAACATCAAATAAAACAAATAACAACTCAATTGTCACATACTAAACAGTAATTCAAGAAAGAAAAGGGAAAGTATAAAAACCAAATCCAGTGACAGCACAAATAGAGCTAAATATAAACCAAGAGCTGATATCCTATTAAGGCATCGTAATACAAGAAAACATCAACCAAGAATCGATCAAAAACCAAATTCAACGATTATAGAAATGTAATAAAGCAACCCATCAAGAAGAAGAAATCCGTAAAAAGGAAATTCAGTGACATCCACCCTAAAAGGATATAATAACGCAAGAAAACATAAAAAATAAATGACAAAGAACAGAAACAAACTTAGCCTAGCAACATATAACAACGCGATTTTCAAAACTTAAAGAAAATCGAGAAAGGAACGAATAACATCAACAGACCATCAAAAACAAGGAAAGCCCACTAAAATGTACAATGAAACAAACACAAAGGAAGCAGGCTGGAATTACCAGAAGATAAATCTGTGACAAAGAGCTTCTGTGAAAATGGTTTTGAATTGATTTCAAGGTTTAACCGGCTAATGCTAGGGTGATTTAAGACAATATTGCAATCTGGGTGTCTACCAAATGTCAAGATTTCTTCAGTTTCCTGAATGTTCTCTTCATTTTCAATGGACGGCTCCGAAGATGCTGGTGAAGCTAATGGTGACTTGTTGATTACAAAAATGTTCTTGAGAATTGCACCGTTCCTTAGCACTGTAAGAACTGGGATCTTTCTCTCTTCTTCTTCCCCAGGCTTTTTTCTATTTGTTGTTTGCCATTTTTCTTGGGGTTTAAGAAAAATCCCTCCTTCCTGGGTTTCTTGAGAGAGAAAGCAGAATCTTGGTTGTGGAGAAAGAGACAGAGAGGGGTTTTATATGGTTATCTTTTGGTGATGGAGAGAGCGATTTTGAATTTTTATTTTGAAAAAGGTGACCGTTAGGCTTTTTCGTGCCACTTTATTGCAACGTCTATTTATCTGCTTGCCTTGCTAAATCAATAAAAATTAGTGTCTGTTTAGGAATATGGTTGAGATTGTTTTTAAAAGTGTTTTTTCTTAAAAGATAATGTTTTTTTTGCTCTTAAAAATAAACAATTTTAAACTTTCAGATAGCGAAGTTCTTCCCGGTGTTGTTAATTTTGGTTAGGCTCAAATATTTTATACAAATTAAAAAAAAAAGATTAAACGGTATAATTTTTACCTCGCTTTAAATTTCGGTTTGTTTTGGAAATTTTGCCAGATTTCAACCGGAACATTCCAATTTTTTTCCGCCCATTCTGTTTCGGTCAAATAGTATTTTTTTAAATAATGAATAATTTTACAATATCAATTATATCTCTTAATCCGACCGTTAGATTGAGATGAAATTTTACGAGAAATCTTTTGACATATTTATATATATTATGTTAAAATTTCAGAGCAATTAGAGAATGTAATGACCCTTGCAAAATTGATGATATCATTCTATTAATATTATACATGTTTATAATTTTGTTCAGTATAATCATTTTATTGTCTTTTATTAGATTAAATTGCACAATTCTAAATAATTTTATTTTGGATTTGAACTGTTTTTTTTAATTAATATATTTAATTATATATATATATACATATAAACAGTACAATCTCGAAACGACACTCTGCAACGCTCTAAAACCGAAACATTCCGTTCCAATTGCAAAAATATTTTTACTTTTACTTTTTTTATATAATTAAAATTATGTTTTTATCATTCCTATTCCTTAATTGTTTTTAATAGTTATGCAAGACAAAACTACTTTTCTTGGTTGAAAGGATACAAAAGCCTTGGATTTCAAAAAGTGAAGATCTATTTTTTTTTTAAAATTTTATATGATGAGTATGAATGTTTTTCTATACTTATTTCCCATGATTGTTTAATTTAATTGTTAGAGCGAACTTTAAATTATTATTCTAACTAATCTATTTTTAAGTTTGCTATCAAAATTAGAGTTGTGATATTTAACTTGTGAAATGACTACGTTTAATAATTATAACGGATCTATATTGATAAGCTTAAAAGAAACATTCAATAAAATTGAATAGAGACCGACTACAAACAAAAAAAAATTAAGGTTGCATAGAAAAAAATCCTAGTAATATTTTAAAAATATTGCAATTTTATTTGTAAACGGTATAACTATTAAAGATATTTTTATTAATTGTTTTTATAAAGGTAGTATAATTTATTTATTTTAAATAATCTCAATTAAAACATAATATCACACATACAATTTAATTTATCTCTTTTAATTAGTTTATATTTGAAAAAAATCAAATTAAAAAAGAGGACATGTGCCCAACCCGTGCAACCAAAAAAACCACAAATGTGGTCTATAGGGTATTTGGCATTGCATTTCAAAAGTTTTTTTTAAAAAAAAAAGTATTTTTTTAATTTTTTTTTACTTTTGATTAAATATTTTAGGTGTTTTTAGATCATTTTTATAAGGTAATATAAAAAATAATTGTTTAAAAATAAAAATATTTTTTGAAGTATTTTTGAATAAAAAGTATTTTTGATGCTTTTAAATAATTTTCATGAGCTAATATCAAAAATAATTTTTTAAAAATAAGAATATATTTTCTTAATATATTTTTAAATAAAAAATATTTTCAAAAATAAGTTTAAATACAATGACAGACAGGCATGTGCTTCCTAGCCATTTTTATTTTTCTAACATGCCTATAATTTAATTTTGTAAAATGGATATTTTAACAATATTAACCTTGATAATTGAAGTCTAATTGAAGACTTAATTGCAAAAGAAGTAGATTTTATGAAAGTTGAGGTGTTAATTGAAAGAAATCAAAGTTTAGGGGCTACAGTTAGACTTAAATTTATGATACATATCAAATTAACATCTATGAATTATAATATTTATATCTATATCAAAAGATATATTTAAAAAAAGTCTAGTCTACTGTGATATGAAAAAAACCTACAGATTAAATTAATTCATCATATACGAACTCAACAAT
This sequence comes from Salix brachista, assembly GCA_009078335.1. Classification (NCBI taxonomy): domain Eukaryota; kingdom Viridiplantae; phylum Streptophyta; class Magnoliopsida; order Malpighiales; family Salicaceae; genus Salix; species Salix brachista. The sequence goes on along the minus strand of CM018578.1, from coordinate 7,637,752 downwards.
TAAATTTATTACACATACTCATTTTTTTTTTTTATAAAAGTACATAGTCTACTCATGATTCATGTGTTTATTTTTAATTGATAAGAAATACACTAGGTACTTTTACTTTTGTATATCAAACTCTTTGGTTTACCATAAAACCATTTTTTTTTATACTACACAAAATCACAAGATCTTATTAATAATTTAAGATGATAATAATCTTATTTATTTGTAATCCTACGAGCTTAACCATTGTTGGATCATTACTAATTCCAATATTCTATTTATTGTTGTTTATTTCAATAAATGTAAAAATATAGTTGTAGTTCCTCATCCATTATCTCCCCTTTTTTTACAAATAATATTCACCTTGATTTCTCACTCATTGAGGTCTCATTACCTTTAGTTCTTTGTTTATGCAGGGGTTTACATTCAACAAAGGGAATAAGCCGAGTTAATCAGGGTTAACTTGTAAAACTTAGGTCATAAGATCAAGATAATCCTATAAAAAAAATGAAAACAAATAATAAAGCATAATTCCTAATCAGCTAAAATTCAAAGGATGAAATTAAAAAAAAACTACCAACTGAGTCAATCGAATAAACTTGTGACTCAGGTCATGAGGTCAAGATAACATTATAGAACACTGCGGCTTGCAACTCCAAGTTATAAGACAATGATAATTTCATAGAAATTAAATGAGAAAAATAAAAGTCCAATATAAAGTCCATATGATCATCGGATTCATGTAGACCATAAAGAGACTTTGATTCCAACACACCTCATCATGATTTTGAATAATAAATAATCAAAGTTTAAGAATTTTCAAACTTTAAATAAGAAAGGTCAAAACAGTTGAATAATTGAAAGATATATTCATATAGAGTTTGATAGATTCACATCAGAAAATCTAGTTAATTTAAGATTTTGCATAGAATAAAGTCTAACTTATACTTTGACTTCAATCGATTACAAAGAAAATACTTCTTACCATATCATTCGCCATGAAATAAAACAACCTTCGCAATTAATGTTTGAGAAAATTAAAACAATCGCCTATGCTGCAATAAAATAAAAATTAAGATATTAAAAAAAATACTAGGATTTAATGAGAACAATATTGTAATTTTTATCCAACCTCATGATTTTTTTTAAAAACATCAAAATTAAATAAATCAATGGTTTTTTTTTTTTTTTAAAAAAAAAAACTGAATACGAAATGTAATCTGAAACTATTAACAATAGCTTCAAAGTTTCCTTGCAAAATCCTGTTCTGAGAATAAACTATTTCATAGTGCTCAATTTAAACCACAAAATCACTCTACATCTGCTAAAAAAATCACAATTTACATATTATACAGATTCCCTATTTGAAAAATATTTAATTTTATTTGTGTTAAAGAATCATCTCATCTAAAAGTTTAAATTATTAGATAAAGTTCCAGAATATAATTTATATTATTCTCTAATTTTGGACCTGAAACTTGCACAGACTCATACTATCTTGTGCTTATTTTTTATCAAATAAAATTAGGAATACTAAATGTATTAGATGAAATTTTAGGGGTGTTAGAAAGATTAATTGATATTTTTTTCGAAATATTTATCAAATTCTTAAGAAATAAATATGAAAAAAATCCCTAAAAAAAGTTATTTTGAAAAAAACATGCATTTATTCTTGAGCTATTTGGTCGTATACAACACACAAAATATAGATTGTCGGATGATCGAGCTTAGACTAGCTATCCTAATACTCAAGAAAAAAAATAAAGAGGTGTTCTTTGAGTATAAAGAATATTAAGAAGGCGTATACAGGTCTGAATAAATGGGCCCTAATCTATTGTTAAACCAGAAACAAAACAAGACCCACAAACACCTAACAAAACAAGATACCCACCTGCAGTTATTGTTAACCCAATCCACCACAAAAGATAGATATTTGAATTGCGACTGCGAGGAGCAAGGTTTCCCCATGAATCTTCAAGTCTTCACATTTTTTATCGATCCATACATGAAAATCAATCAAGAGACATCACTTAAGCAAAAAACAAAAAGAAATCCCACGCGAAAATGAAAAAGAAGAAGATTCTTCCACGTAAAGCCGAAATTTAATTAGGTGGTTGATAAGCTATCCATACTTTTTAGAGAAAATTGAAGTTTACAAATAAAAGGGCATTTCCTTTAGTTTTGCTAAGATAGATAGACAAAAAACTTTATTGATAAATCGATAGACATCATGAGGTAATTAAGAGAACCTGTAAACTTTAACGGAATAATGAATTTGACCCTTTGTTCTTCTTACCTCAAGTGGAGACCATCTCGTATTTTGATGCCATCTAAGACTAAGGAAAAAATGTTGCATGACTTTTCAATATTATATTGGATATCACCTTATCTTGATGCCTAGCTTTTACAATTCTCAGCATGCATGCATTCATCTTTATAATAGAGTCCCCGTAACCTAGCATGCATCATGAGTTTGGCATGTATGGTGAACTATTTTATAACTAATAGCTCAGGAGCTCTGTACCAAAGTGTCACAACTCGTGTCATGAGAGGCTGTTTCTGTCTAGGAGAATAATAATTTGAAAGCCCGAAATCAGCAATCTTTAGCATCCCATCTTTATCAATTAATAAGTCTGATCCTTTAATGTCTCTGTGTAAAATCCCCCTATCATGGCAGTGCTGCAGACCCGAAAGCAGTTGTTGCATGTAACACTTGACCTGCACTAACAGACAAGGTGAGCCACAAATAAACCAATACATGATCTCTAGAAACCAAATAAGAGAGTTTCTACCCGTGGTTCAGTAAGTTTTCCTTCGGGACGGAGGATATTTTTGATAAATCAGACTTCATGAAATCAAAAACTAGATAAAGACTATACTGCATCCTTGATGTGGCCAGTCCTTCAAGCTTTACTACACTGGGATGATCCAATTTCTGTAATATCATGATCTCTCGAGCCATAAATTTCACTCTCTGGTTCTGATGCGTCAAAGCGGACCTTCTTCAAGGCAACAATTTGTCATAGGTAAAACACTAAATGATAAGAATGGATGCCCTTGGTTAAACCCCATGTTGAATCCAGTCTCAAGTGAAAACTATCATTTTGTCAGGTTCCCCGATTTAGGAAGGAGGGCAAGTTTCAGTGGACTTTCTGGATTTGCAGGGCCGGAGCTATCAAAGGCACAAAATGTAAATATAAGCTCATGGCAAGCAAGAAAATGGTTGGAGTGTTTATAAGTGTATGGATGAAGATGGAATTTCTCACAAAGTACTGCATTTCAAATGTTAAAGTTTCTTCTGTGGCTTGTGGCATCATGGGTTACATGGGGAATAAAGGTGCAGTTTCAGGTAGCATGTCTATTGAAGGAACCAGCTTTTGCTTCACTGCTGCTCACTTGGCTTCTAGCGAGAAGAGATGTGATGAAGGCAGGAGGAATCACCAAGTCTCAGAGACTTTCAGACGAACTTCATTCCCCCTCTTCTTCTGAAGATTATGATAATCCTCTTCCAATCACCATCTTAGGACACGAGTAAGTGGCCCTCAAACAATATCCTTATCCAAGTAGAAATAGCAACCTGATTCTTCAGTGGTAACCAACACTCAGACTATAGGAGAACATTTTTCATGCTGCCAAGTCATTACAGATCTCAGACCAAGCAATTTACCCTAATTAGCCATCACAAGGCCAATATGGGTCTTCAAACTGGCGACAGGTGTGACAGAATCTTGTGGTATGGAAAAGGAGTGAAGCAACTTTCCTATTTTCCAAGGTTTTTCCTACAGGCACCTTTCTGCCTATGCCTTCCGGGGAAATGGTAAGTTCTGGCTGTGTAATGAAATAAGTTTATTGCCATGAATCATGAACTCATATAAATCATACTAATACCAATATAATTTTCATCTCAGGAGCCAATCGATGGCAAAGGAGTGGACAAATCTACCTTGCTATCACTGATTTCCAGATAATCAGTAAAGGGTATAGGATCATTGCATACAAACATGCAAATACAATAGCAGAGACAGAGGAGATGCAATTTTAGGCAATGCTGCTGGCGTTTAGGCATGTTATGGTGCCACAGCTAGCTTTCTAGAGATGCATCATTTTAAGTAATTTTGACTTTTATTCCTTGGAAAAGAAAATTTTCACTTTGTAGGGTTCTCAAAGTGCAATTTTAAGTTCTCAAATAGCCACAGAGTCCAAATTTCAGTACATATTTCATATTTATTGGATGCCGCAATAACAAGTAGAGTACTTACAATCAATTTACCTCATTTGACTGAAGAACACCACCCAGGACCTCAACATTATTTGCATAACAAAGGGGACATACACCTCTTTTGCAACTGCTCAGCAAGGGAAGCATAATGCTGTTCCAACTCAGAAGTCTGCTTGTGTCCAGTCAAAGACACTTAAAGTTTGTACATCTGCATCGTATGTTTTAATTAGCTGTGCCTGTAAGATTGCAATCCATTTTTACTTGATTTGTAGACAGTTTTATCTGTTCTTTTTTCCTTTGTTTTTACTGGGATTTCCCCTCTTTTCACTGGGAGAAATGTCAGCATGAAAAATGTTTCTGATGGCTGAAAACATAAAATTGACCAACCATTCAACATCAGTGAGTTAGGAACTTCAAAAACATTACACAGCATTTTTGAAAAACTGCTCAGAAGTAGCCTTCCGAAACATCTACGAGCTATTTTTGTAAATGGTGGTTTTTGGAATGATAAAAATCTAGAAATCAGATGTCTTATGGGCTGCTCATATCTGTAGGCATACTCTCAATATCATTTACCATCAATTGAATTGTATGACCTGCCAGGACATTTATCTCTCTCCTCCAACAAAAGGTATAACTTAATCATGACCAGACAGCCAGTTCCACAAATTGTAATGTTTGTAAGGATATCTTGTTAAGTCCTGCAATGCTTTTGTTTCTTTCACTATTGCCTCCATCAGAGAAAACTTCCTCTGAAGGTCATTATGGTCCTTCTGGACGTGCAAAGAAACAGGCAACCCAAACTGCTCTCAAGGAAAACTTTCACAAACTTTTAGATAGAAGAAGAAATGTTGAGGAATTCTTGAATATTTCTATAAACAACAGAACATCTATAGAACTCTTGAACCAACTTCTTACCTGATTTTGAATATTCTCCTCTGCGATCTATTCTTGTTCCTCTTTAGTTGTTTGAGAAGCTACATGGGCAAGAATATCCTCAAGAGCTCTTAACTCAACTTCAGTAACTACCTTCTTTACAGCTTGTCTGTCTGGTTCTGAAATAAAGACACAATGATTCCCTCAACATAAATCCAAAGCAGCATATTATATATCTAATTAAAGACATTCTATATCCAATTAAAGAAGGCATTTGCAAATTGATGGTAAAAGGAAAAGAAAATAGGGGATGAATTGGAGTCGGATGCTAGTTCATAATGCATACAAATTCCTTGCAGTTTGTCAATTACCTATGTAACCTTTTTTTCTTTGGATATAACAGTTGTCTATATGATCTGTATCCTGAGAGGAACAAATATGCCTCCTCAATATTTTGACCAAACAATTTTAAGCTAATAGACTAGTAACGTCCATAATTGTAGTGATTCACTTAACATTTAAAAGTACCACCAAGCATGTAGTGCAGAAATGAATAAAGAAACAAACATTCCCAGAACACAAGTATGTAGTGCAGGTTCAGCAAGCCTCCTTCATGGGCAAAGATGGTAAGAAATTTACTGTGTCAAAGTAGATATCATTTAAGTCCACCCAAATTACTCCCCTATGCTCCATACCCAGCACACCCAATCACATCAATCTGTCTCTATATTTGCTTAGAAAAATAAATTTCTCTTCCCTTCATTCTCTCTAAAGCTGCCACAAGTCAGAGTAAAGCTGAAGCCTCATGAAGAGCAAGGCCTCCCAAAGAAATGGGCAAAGACAGCACTTCCTTTAAAAATACAAAATGCCATGCTTTAAAATCTGCTCTAATAGGTTTTGCTAAAAGGCTAATGTCTCAACCAATTATGAGTTCATGAGCTAATCAAAGGCGAGTCACATGTGCATGCACCCACAGTAAGAAACAGATTGAAATTGCGGCAGCAGGTACATCCATTTACATTTTCTTAATATCTGTACATTTTTAACCTCGACAGAAATTTACAATAACATTCTGTACTCGAAATGGGACCTTAAGAAACTTAAATACATGATTCCATATATAAATCAAAAGACACGATGTGGAAAACAAAATATGCTGAATATGTAGACAAATCAAATGATTTTGCTGTGGAAGATGAGCAAACTCAAATATATAATCCCATGCAACACACAATCCAAAACTTCTTGATCTAGCAGGCCACTATAAGCTTTTAATGACTTCAGCAAACCCACATCTCTAGTTTCGCAACTAGATGTATAAAAAAGAGAAGAGAGAAGACTCAGGCTTTAGTTTACTCACTGAAATTTAGTTTTTCTGTTTTGATCCTTTCCTTTACGACTAGCTAATTGAGTTACAGATTAGGGTTTTCAACTCATCTATTTTTATGATGTTCCTGCATAGTGTTGGCTTTGTTTTGTTTGTTTGTTAATTACTATTCGAATTCTGTACAATTATATGAATGATCAAATTGGAAGCACAATCCAAAATCATGATCCCACTAAGCCTGACACTAATACTAGAGAAAAGCATCAAAACAAGTACCACATCCATTCTACATATCAAACAAACTAGTGTTACTCATCAGCAACTCAAAGGTTGAATTTTATTTTATGGTCACACCAGATAAATGGATTCATTCATGAAAAAAATTACTCATAAGAGTTTCTCAAACTTGAATCAAATGAATCAGGGGTCAGCTACTTTGATCAATCAGAACTTCTTTTTTTTTTTTGAGAAAAAAGAAAAACACTTAATTCTACACACTTACTGTCACAAAGCTTATTAAAAAGAAAAAAGAAAAAAGAAAAATCAAAGGAAAAAGAACTGTCAAGAATTGCCATTAATTAATATCAACATCGACAAAAAAATATATATATGAAAAACCAGCATATGGAAAAAGGTTCTGCCAAAAAATAACTATTTTCCTAAACTTCTGTTTATAGATTACCTTCACACAGCATCCCCTCTGCAGCTTATCTAACATACCAACACTAGTTTTTTTTCCTCTTCTGAGAAAATAGTTATTTTTCTCAAATTTAATAATTCTAGTATCCATGTTGCCTCCTAAACATACTCATATCTTTGCATTCCCATTATCTCACATAATGCAATGGCGTTAAACCTTGAAATGCATGAGCTCTTGATTTTTGTTCTCATGCCTTCTTGCGTTTGTTCTTTTCTGTTTAAAACAAGGACCGTGAGATAAAATACAAAAAAGAAGTTTTCCAAGACAATGTTTGGAATCAAACCATATCCTCAAGCTTCAAGGCCAAGCCTAAAGAATTATGCATCCAAGGAATGAAACAGTTCAAGGACTTGCAGAGAGATTGGTTTAAATTCAAACACTACTAGGAAGGTAAGATTACAACCTTCTAAAAGCTCATAAAAGTGTGTGGGTGATTCAGGTGGAATGTGGTTGAGTCGTAAAATCTAATGGTATATACATATGAAAAGGGGGATTTATATGTTGCCAGTCCTTTATATTTTTATACAGAGCAAAAAAGTAGAAAAAGAAGAAGCTCAAGCATATCTATAACAAAGAAAAACTTCTTGTCATTACTTCAGATTCAAAAGAGTTGAAAGAAAACTTGAAGGTAATGACATCAATCAAATTCACACAAACCACTATAATTTCTGCCATAAAACAGTGAAGAACTTGTAGATGATCTCTTTAATTTAGTATATTTATAAAATTCTGAAACTAGGTCAAATCAATAAACAAATCATATGCATCCACACAGCAATTCATCTTCCATGAAGAAAACATCTCCATAATCATGAAATTAATCAAAGAAGAGTGCAATTATATATCATACAGGGGATACACAAATTCCCAGTTAAAGCTACATATGTCCAAGTAAGTGAGACCAACCTTATCTTAGCATTAAGATCAAACATCTGGCAAATAAACTCATCTCTGCACAATCAAGAAAAACAGGTTACCAAACAATCATATGCTCGGATGTTATGGAATGGCATGTAAAATATTAAGCAATCTTCACCGTGAAGCTTCTTCTTCATTGTTCATAACGCCCAAGCACAATGACCCATGCAATGAGGTTCAGAACAAGAATCACAAACAGAAAAAAGACCAAAAGGCATGTCATCTTTCTTCATCCAAAAGAAGAGAGGGGCTACAAGAACCTAAAATCAAACGACCAATGTTGTCGTCGCCATCCTATATGTTGTTAAATCAAAACTCAAAAGACCGCTCGGTTACCCAATATTTATTTAATGAAAAGAACCTAGAAGACTGGTTTTAGAAAAATAAGCAGATGAGGAATAGTCAACACAGGTAAAAGTTAGTAGATTGCATAAGAAAACACTTTGACTTGATGGAAAATCAAAAGGCCACCTACGAAACACTTCATGTAATCTTGTAGAAAACATAATCATCTAGACAAATAAAAAAAAAAACAATTGCATAAGACCTAATTGAAGTTGAAAAGCACATGGAGATAAAAAGAGCAAACCCAACAGCCATATTGATGAGCTCATTCATGAAGCTGGCAGAAGAATAATAAATCACTTCCAAAGCCTCAAAGAACTACAACAGTCTGCCTTAAAGCAGTTGATAGACACCTGAAAAGTACACACAATTGAACTAAAATGCTAGCTAATAAACCAGTATAAATTATATTAAAATATACAAAAGGAAATTAAAAGAACATATCTCCAACACAAGTTTCAAAAGATCCTTTACACATCTTATCATTCAAAGTATGTGACAATCAAAAATCTTAGAATAACCACCCTAGTGCTACCTATTTTCCGCACAAAATAAAATAAAAAATATAAAAGACATCATTTGATTGTCCTTGGAAAGAAATAATTTTACCCTTGAAGAAAAAAAAAAACAAATTCAAAGCACAGTCAAAGTACAAGCTACAACAGCAAATAACAGCAATAATCAAAAGTCGGAAGACCACTCGGTTACACGATATGTATTTAATTACAAGAACCCAGGATAGTGGTTTTAGAAAAATGAGTAGATGAGGAATAGTCAACAATGGTATAAGTTAGTAGACAGTGTTGATTTAAGACAACAGGAGCATGAGTAATAGCCAACTTTGGTAAAAGCTGAGGATTGAAATGGAAAAAACCATTAAAAAAAAGATCACTAGCTTAGTAGACTGTGCTGAGTTAAGAGAAAACAACTGTAAATGAGAAATAGCTAACATTGGTAAATGCTTATACCTGATACCGGAAGAACCATTAAAAAGGAACCACTGTTGCGTTGAGTAAAAAGAAAACAAGAGTAGATGAGAAATAACAAACATAATTTTTGGAAACAAGATTGTATTGATTAAAAGAGGGAGAGCTGTACAAAGGGGCCTGCTAGGTCTAGGGATAGGCTGGAATTAAATAGCAAACATCGGTAAAAGGTTACTCTTGAAACTAGAACAACCAGTAAAAAGCAATCATTGCACTGCACTTACTTAAGGAAAAAAAAAAGAGTAGATGAAAAAATAGCCAGCACTTGTAAATTAAAAGTAATTACTGCATTAGTAGATTGCGCTGAGTTGAGCATCCCTTGTCCAATTTTAGAACTCAAACCCCTGCTCTATCAAAACAACTAATCACCCTAGGATCCTATTTTTTTATCAATTTTAATTCGAGCCTATTATCTATAACTAAACTAGTTATTGTGGCCTTCAAGTTATTGAATTTAGTAGTACATATTTATTGTCAACAATCTATTTCTTAAAAGAAGTATTTGATCATGTACATTTCAATGATCCTGTTTCTATTGTCGACGTTGCTCTTGATGATTCTGTTAGTATTTCTATTGTCAAATCATTAAAATTCTCAAAAATATTTATTTTAATTGCCATTAAATTAAATATAGATAGATTTTTAAAATGTCTTTGCAGAGAAAGAGAGAACTCAACAGAAATACGTAGTTTTGGGATTTGACAAACAAAAGTTTAGGTGATCAACATCTCGAAAGACAGGCAGAATAGCGGCAAGAGAAAAGTATTCGTCTCCCCTAGAATAGTAAGCAACAGAAGAGCTGGGGCAATTTATTAGCCATTAATGGAACTTATCTTCGAGACCCAGAAATGAAAAATTCAAAAAACAAACACTAGAGTGACTATACTCGCAAATCCAATAATCATACCACCAATCAATCCAATAAGAAAATTACGCAAATTCAAGAATTATAAAAAAAATCATGACCCTCTAATTACACACATACAAGAATTGATTTCAAAATCAACTCAATAGAGACACAAATTATTTTGCCTTAAATATATGCCATGTTAGATAAAGAAGAAAAGAGGACATACCAGGAAAGAAGGCAATGAGATTGTGTTTCTTATAACAAGCAACTGAAGACCATGACCGAAGAACCCCATGAAAGCAGCCATGAAAAGAACCACCCATTGTGGAAGATACATGAGAGCCAATCCTGAAGACCATCCAAAAACTTTTTCCAGGATCAGAGGCCACAGCCAAGTAGTTCAGTTGCAACTGAGAGATCCCAAGAACGGATTTTAAATCCGATGAATAAGCAGAGAAATCAAAATTTGTCCCTGTAAATGCTTGATTCATATAGTTGCACTTTTCATGCTTGAATCCATATAATTTAGATTCAAATTAGAGTCTTAATTTGAGAAAACATAATTATTATTATTATGGATTAATAACACCTAACAATTGCAAGAAAAAAACCAATATTTTGAAATTAGTTAGATAATAGATTTTGTTTTGACCCAAAATCAATAAACACAAGAAAATGACACAACCCCCCATTAAAAAAACAGCTCTAAAGGCGAAAAGGTAAGGAAAACAGACCTCGGCAGCGAGATACTCGAGGACTGCGGAGAGATACACAGGAGAACCAACACGTTCAGCATATTTACCAGCCTTCAAGAACCTAGCAATCTTCCCTACTGGAAGTTATGCGAACCCTGCTTGCTGTGATCTTAGAAGTATAAGAATCTTAGAAGGATATTAATGCCTGGCATGATATTTTGACGTCTTAGTAAGCAACTTGACCATTGTCACTGCTTTACCTCATTCAGCAGATTGAGATCAAGTTCTTGATCCAGGTTACGACAAATTTCTTTCTTAACAGTTTCAGAACTCTGTCCATCTTCATCATAAATATCAGGTCTTTCCGGGCTCTCAAAAGACCTCAGCAATGTTGTGCACTGAATAGGCGTTTCTGGAGCAATTGCTAGTTGTTCTAAACACCCACCAGCAGTGGGAGATTCTGCTATATCTAACTTTCCAGGACGTTCCAAAGTTTCAGCAAATCTACTAGCAGAAAGAGATCCAGACACATTTGACTTCTCCAGAGTCTCCGCAGTTTCAACTGATCTTCCAACAGCACAAAATTCTGACATGTCCAAAGGTTCCACGGTCTCAACAAATCTAGCACTAGTAGGACATTCAGACACAAATTTTTGTGGGTATTCCATGATCTCAGCGGATTCTTGAATCAACATATTTTCTTCAGGTTCCACAAGTTCATCTAATCTTCCAACGAGAGGAGATCCTGAAACATTTAACTCTTCCAGACGCTCTGTAGTTTCCACTGACCCTACAATGTTTTGAGACTCTGAAGCATCTGAATTTATGGAAGGTTCCACAGTTTCAACTGATCCACCAACACTCTTGACTGTTTCTTGAATTTGTAATCTCTTTGTGCGAAAGAGGGATCCAAGCTCCAGTGAAGTACCTGTTCAAAACAAAGTTAAAGAGGACTGCACAAGTACTATGCTATAGAGGAAATGCAATGCTTGACTTACAAGGAATCAGAGACTCCAGGAAACACTTGTCAAGATTGGAAAATCGACAAGGCTTTCCAGACTGCAAAAGCAGAATGAGGAAGCTTTCTTCGTTTGGACACCAAGTCACCTGTGTCTTCTATGCATTGCTTAATTACGCTGTTAGATTGAACAGGAATGTTATCCACCCTAACATTGATCATTTAACTTTACAGCAACTTAATTCCTCATAACACCTCCCACTGCGGTCTTAAGAAGTCCAAGTTTGAAGTATGTGAACTTGCCTTTCTAATTGATGGTGTAAAGTTAAACTGAAGTGGCAGGACATAGGACTAATCGTAATATCATTTTTTGTTCAGAAACATATTATATAACCATTTCTGCATGGATTAACAATCAAAAATAATCTCAATTGAACACATGACAAAGAAGTGAGTATAAATGAAAAATGACATACTTATTAGGAAACACTACCACATCATCAAAGAGACACTTTCTTTTCCTGAGAACACGAGCATGCTCCTTAGCAGCCGGTGTAGAAATAACCATAAACTCTGGTGTGTTAGCTCCTGCATGGAGGAGATTTTTTGAATAAACATATTTGACAAGAGCTTAGCCAAAGAAAATATACTATAATCGTGCACCATTTTCACCTAGATCTGCATACTACCACCCGAATTGTCCACCACAAATAAAAAGGGTAAGCAAAAAAAGGTTGATCTATGTTATAACAGGCATAAAATATGTGATTCAAGACATATAACAATCCAATTATTAATACTAGTATGTTATTTAAACCACACGTGGTCACAAAATAAATGTTGCACAAATCCCAGCTCTAGAAGATAAGATTAAATAATGTATTAAATTTGATAGGCAATTCTAGAAAATTATTAGCTATCATTCCCTTCCAACAATTTTTTTATTTCTATAGGAACAAAAAAAAAAGAAGAGAAATTGGATCCTGAAAGGTTATGAGAGACATGATCTCAAAATCCTCTTCACCTGAAACATCTTTGAACTTGGATTGAGGAGTGGCATCAACCATAATTTCTCACCTGATATTTTCCATCATCTTTTCCTGCCACTTCCAGTCAGCCTTTCTTTTCAACAGATTCTCTTTCAGTTCCCATTAAGTTCTCATCCTATACGATCCCAGCATAAGAAACATCAATTAAAATTAGAAAACTCTTAAGCAAAAAATCATGAAACAATCAGCTCTCGTTCTCACGAGTACAAGGGATTGAAAATTAAAAACAGTTAACATACTCCATATTTATGTTCTAGTTATACCAATACCAGGGCATATATTCTATTACCTGATACATTTTCACATCGGCAGGCTTACTTTCAGTTGCCAATAAATTCTCATCCTATACAGTCACAACACAAAGACGGCAAAAAAAGAAGAAGAAGAAGAAGAAATATATCGTAGAAGGGGGATTTCTTGGTGAGGAGCCTTGCAGCCAATCCATCAGAGCAAAGTAAGCAACAACCCTTTGCACAGAATCACCGATTAATGAGACACTTTGATATAATTCTTTCAAATTCTCCAAGGCCGAGCCTACATTGCTCTCATCAGCTTCTGTGGAAGTTATGCGAAGCAAGTGAATCAAATGAAGCCTTTTTCCAAAATCTTCAACAACTGCTTTCTTCTTATCATCTAGTTTTATCATTTGTTCCCTCATTTGGAGTAGCCTATATATCTTCCCTTCGCTACAACCCTCGTAACTATTCATCAAGGGAATGAAAACATGATCTTCCCTCGATCTCTTTCTCTTCATGTTCATGTCAGCACCATTGGAGAGAAGATGATCACATTTGAGTTTTTTCTCGAAGAAATGGGGCAGTGGAATAAATCGTGTATATTCCATTGTGTCATTACGTGTGAATAGGACCAAAGACTAGAGAGATGAGGGTTACATATGATATATATATACACATATATACTAGCTATATTTGTGTTGCACACAGTAAAACACCCACACACTTTATTTTATGGAAATTGAAAATTGTTCAAAATTTATTTACCCATTTTTGGAATGACCATATGAGTCCTCTTGAGACCTTGTAAGAGCTTTAATGACTTCCTTGACTCCTTGCCCACAAAAGAGGCTGTATCTGACAACATAGTCCATCTTCTCTTTCCATCTCCAGCGAAGTCATGAACTCAAAATATTAACCTAGTTTATAGGAGCTAGACGTTAAACTTGAAATAAAGGGAAGAGCTTAAAACAAAAGAGGTTGCTTACCTTCAGCATAATTTGAGAACAATTAACAGAAATACCATTTCTTGTAGCATCATTAGGGACTGAAATTCCATTTCCTGAGAAATTCACAAGTAAAGATTGCAATGGAACTCTTCTGCCTTACACTCCTCTAGTACCATATCTTGCTTGAATTTCACTTGATTCATTGGAGCTGGTATAGCTAATTTGTTTGTTGGAGAAATTTTAGTGGTCTCTGGTTCTCTTTGTCTGGAGAGGCGATCATCTCTTCTTCTGGTTGCTATAGGGACTGAAAGTAATTTTTTAAGAGGTGGAAAGTTGTGTTTCTTCTCGTTTACCCTTCTTTTTCAAGGACTTCTGCGGAAGTGTATTTAGTGAGTAATTCTCCTTGCCTGGGTAAGGATTTCTTCTGCTGCTTCTGAACCAGGGAAAATAGTATTTGAGATTGATCTATTCTCAATACAATCCTGATTCTCCCATTCAACATCTGATTCTCCCATTCAACATCAGCTCCTCTATTCTTTTCTCTACTCCTAATTGTTTGAAGCTGAAGAACAGCTTTAGGTTTACCTCTTCTTGACTAGATGTTGTGGGAGCTCTGTTTTTTCTCTGATCCGACATGAGAGGTCTGTAAGTTCTCCTGGTCATCCCTTGAAAGAACATGGTTTTCCACTTCAAGTACATCAGTAGCAGCATGGTCATCAGAACATGAGGAGATGAGGGTGGCCATCAGATTTGCAGTGAAATTCTCTCGGGTTCAGGTTCACCAACAGTCAAAAGCAACAGCTTGGGCATCAGAACATGAGGAATTCAGGTTCACCAACAGATTTGCTGTGAAATTCTCTTGACTTCCTACTTTACATGATGGTTCTAAAGCATCAAGCTCTAGAGTCTGGTTTTCTTTTCTGACCTTTTTACTGTTTGTTCTCAGAAATATGTTTTATAGGCAAAGACAAGCTCACCATTTCTATCCCAAGAGAGAAGATATTAATTGGTTCATGACCTTTCCTCGATAAGTTTCCATTTTCTATTGCTCCTAGCATCTCAGAGGCTGACTGAACTTCCAGCCTTGCAGTGGACAAGGAAGTTCTTGTTGAAAAGAGCTCAGCGTTGGATTCTCTGATCATTGAACTCCCTTTGGTTTCTGTCTCTGGCAGTTCTTGTTGAAAAGAAAAATATTCAGGGCTCTGGTTATGTTCATCATATTGCTGCACTTGGTTCCCGAAATAACTCCCTGGACAGTTGTGGGGCTTAATATATCCCTCACTTTATGGTCATTTCTAAATGAGCTTTCTATATCTTCATTTGCATCATAAAACAAAGAATCCATGCTTTCATCAAGCACTAAAGCAGCTGATGAGATCTCTTTCTTTGCAATTGACTAGCAAATCTCATCACAATACAAGGAGCCTCCATCTTGTAAAATTAAATCCTAAGGCTGTGTTTCTCAAATTTCAACTTTTTAAATTTATTTGGTCTGCACAAAAGAGACAACCAAGAAAAACGCATGAATTTTTAAACACTTGCATTTTCTGCTGTACCACTTATCCACTTATCTACATCATCCATAATTTCTCACCTGATATTTTCCATCATCTTTTCCTGCCACTTCCAGTCAGCCTTTCTTTTCAACAGATTCTGTTTCAGTTGCCAGTAAGTTCTCATCCTATACGATCCCAACATAAGAAACATCAATTAAAATTAGAAAACTCTTGAGCAAAAAATCATGAAACAATCAGCTCTCGATCTCACCAGTACAAGGGATTCAACATTAAAAACAGTTAACATACTCCATATTTATATTCTAGTTATACCAATACCAGGGTATATATTCTATTACCTGATACATTTTCACTTCGGCAGGTTTACTTTCAGTTGCCAATAAACTCTCATCCTATACAGTCACAACACAAAGAAGGCAAAAGAAGAAGAAGAAGAAGAAATATAGAAGTAGCATGTGAAGAATAATCATCATTCAACGATTAAACTGCCTCAACAATCAACTCTGGATTCTCATCAA
This sequence comes from Salix brachista, assembly GCA_009078335.1. NCBI lineage: Eukaryota > Viridiplantae > Streptophyta > Magnoliopsida > Malpighiales > Salicaceae > Salix > Salix brachista. The sequence continues at coordinate 7,621,623 of CM018578.1, read as the reverse complement.
ACAAATTGTAAGAACATAATTTAAGAATAGCTTACAAACATCAGGTGGACATGCTAGATATAAACGAACGAAGGCATCATTCTCTCACCTGAGGCATCTTCACCTCACTTCTTCAAACACTACATTTTCCTCTCGCTGCTCTTCAACCATTGTCATATCTGATGGTGATATAAATGGGGTTTCCATATCATATGCACGGCTCAAAGGAACCCAAAGCAGCCTGTAGTACCTTGTTGAGCCACCAACCTTTATTGTATCATCTTCATTGAGCTCTACACGAAGCCCTGGCATCTTCTTCCCTGGATTCCATGTCCCATGGTCTATACAAGAAACAGGAACCCCATCAAATACAAATTAAACCCAATTTGAAGCTGCGCAAAATTAATAAGAAAAAAAAGAAGAAATATATATAAAACAAATAACAACTCAATTGCCAATAAACTCTCATCCTATACAGTCACAACACAAAGAAGGCAAAAGAAGAAGAAGAAGAAATATATAAGTAGAATGTGAAGAAAAATCATCATTCAACGACTAAACTGCCTCAACAATCAACTCTGGATTCTCATCAAACAAATTGTAAGAACATAATTTAAGAATAGCTTACAAAATGTTGATATAAATGGGGTTTCCATATCATATGCACGGCTCAAAGGAACCCAAAGCAGCCTGTAGTACCTTGTTGAGCCACCAACCTTTATTGTATCTTCTTCATTGAGCTCTACACGAAGCCCTGGTATCTTCTTCCCTGGATTCCATGTCCCATGGTCTATACAAGAAACAGGAATCCATCAAAAACAAATTAAACCCAATTTGAAGCTGCGCAAAATTAATAAGAAATATATATATATATATATATATATATATATATATATAAACATCAAATAAAACAAATAACAACTCAATTGTCACATACTAAACAGTAATTCAAGAAAGAAAAGGGAAAGTATAAAAACCAAATCCAGTGACAGCACAAATAGAGCTAAATATAAACCAAGAGCTGATATCCTATTAAGGCATCGTAATACAAGAAAACATCAACCAAGAATCGATGAAAAACCAAATTCAACGATTATAGAAAAGTAATAAAGCAACCCATCATGAAGAAGAAATCCGTAAAAAGGAAATTCAGTGACATCCACCCTAAAAGGATATAATAACGCAAGAAAACATAAAAATAAATGACAAAGAACAGAAACAAATTTAGCCTACCAACATATAACAACGTGATTTTCCAAAATTAAAGAAAATCGAGAAAGGAACGAATAACATCAACAGACCATCAAAAACAAGGAAAGCCCACTAAAATGTACAATGAAACAAACACAAAGGAAGCAGGCTGGAATTACCAGAAGATAAATCTGTGACAAAGAGCTTCTGTGAAAATGCTTTTGAATTGATTTGAAGGTGGAATCGGCGAATGCTAGGGTGATTTAATACAATATTGCAATCTGGGTGTCTACCAAAAGTCAAGATTTCTTCAGTTTCTTGAATGTTCTCTTCATTTTCAATGGACGGATCCGAAGATGCTGGTGAAGCTAATGGTGACTTGCTGATTACAAAAATGTGCTTGAGAATTGCACCGTTCCTTAGCACTGTAAGAACTGGGATCTTTCTTCTTCTTCCCCAGGCTTTTTTCTATTTGTTGTTTGCCATTTTTCTTGGGGTTTAAGAAAAATCCCTCCTTCCTGGGTTTCTTGAGAGAGAAAGCAGAATCTTGGTTGTGGAGAAAGAGACAGAGGTCCCCAGGGGCTTGGTCTAGCGGCAACAGCCTTGGTTGTCTTGTCCAGCGGCGAGAGACCAAGGTTCGAACCTCAACAGCCAACCTTCGGGTCCTCTGTAAGAGCCTGGGACAGCCGGAGGTTTACACATGCCCTGGGCCAACAAAGTGCGCTTTCCGGGTCATGTGGTTCCCCCGATCCTATATGGATATCCAAAAAAAAAAGAAAGAGACAGAGAGGGGTTTTATATGGTTATCTTTTGGTGATGGAGAGAGCGATTTTGAATTTTTATTTTGAAAAAGGTGACCGTTAGGCTTTTTCGTGCCACTTTACGGCGACGCCTATTTATCTGCTTGCCTTGCTAAATCAATAAAAAGTAGTGTCTGTTTGGAAATGTGGTTGAGTTTGTTTTTAAAAGTGTTTTTCCTTAAAAAAAAAATATATCAAAATAATGTTTTTTTAGTTCTTAAAAATTATTTTTGACATCAGCACATCAAAATGATCTAAAATATCAAAAAATTTAATTTAAAATAAAAAATAAAAATAAAAAAATTTCATTTTTTTCAAAAACGTTTTCCAAAGACTTTCCCAAACACTTGGTGGTGTTATGGATGATTGTTGTTACCAATCGTGGGCATACATATGGTGAATTGAGGGCAACAATGTCTTTTCATTGTTGAAAGAGAGGTAGTACTTGGTACCTGTCATGGTCTGAGAGGCTAGACGTTATGGTATTGGGGTACATAATTGCACCCTTAGCCTAGTGGTAAAAATACTGGTAATCATGTTTGATAAATTAAAAATTTAACCACCTGTTTCTTGTTATTAAAACCAAACAGATTTGGAGAGTCAGATATAGATAATAGATAGATAAATAGATAAATGTTAAAAATGATGTTATTTAAGTCATTATTCTTAGAAATAATATTCAGAAGGTTGTTTCATTTAAAACCAAAAGACCCTTAACCTGCCGAGTCCATCACCCAGATATTAGTGGGGGTTAGATCTTATAATTATGTTTATGGGTGGTTTTTGATTATTTATTAAGGACCAATTGGCTTTGGAATGTAAAAAGTGAATGAGAATTTTCCACCAGCCGTTTAATTGATCATTCACCCTCCTAAAACTTCGTGAATTATGAGGTGAATAGATTTGAATTTTGATATACATCCCAAATTTTCAAAAAAAATAAAAAAAATTGAGGTAGGGCGTGGGACTGCAACAAAAAACACAAAGTTATTTTCTTTAAAGTCTGCTAAAAAATATTTTTTCATGAAAAAAAACAAATAAACAATGAAATGATTTTTTTAAAATTTTAGGAGAATGAAAATAATTATTTAAAAAAAAAAAGACAAGCTAGAAGTGACTTGTCTAATACATAAAAAGACTTAGGCTACACGCCAAGCTTAAGAAAGTGGTTTGACCCATAATCCTAGACTTTTTTTTGTCAGTATTAAAGGGCAAATGATATCTTTCATGTCATCCACCTAAAGGCTTAAATCCAAATTCAAACATAAACCAACCAATCAATACTTTATAAATGTTCATACCAGATCATATTAAGAAATCACTTCATATGTGCCTCAATTATAGCAGCATACCTCCTCATATTAAGAAATTCCCGGTGTTGTTAATTTCGTTTAGGCTCAAATATTTTATACAAATTAAAAAAAAAGATTAAATGGTATAATTTTTACCTCGCTTTAAATTTCGGTTTGTTTTGGAAATTTTGCCAAATTTCGATCGGAACATTCCAGTTTTGTTCCGCCCGTTCTGTTTAGGTCAAATAGTATTTTTTTAAATATTGAATAATTTTACAATATCAATCATATCTCTTAATCCGACCGTTAGATTGAGATGAAATTTTATGAGGAGTCTTTTGACATATTTATATATATTATGTTAAAATTTCAGTGCAATTAGAGAATGTAATGACCCTTGCAAGATTGATGATGTCATTCTATTAATATTATACATGTTCATAATTTTGTTCAGTATAATCATTTTATTATCTTTTTTTAGATTAAATTGCACAATTCTAAATAATTTTATTTTGGATTTGAACTATTTTTTTAATTAATATATTTATATATATATATATAAATATATATATACACATAAATAGTACAATCTCGAAACGACACTCCGAAACGCTCTAAAACCAAAATATTCCGTTCCAATTGCAAAAATATTTTTACTTTTACTTTTTTTTACAATTAAAATTATGTTTTTATCATTCCTATTCCTTAATTTTTTAATAGTTATGCAAGACAAAACTACTTTTCTTGGTTGAAATGATACAAAAGCCTTGGATTTCAAAAAGTGAAGATCTATTTTTTTTTTAAAGTTTATATGATGAGTATGAATGTTTTTCTATACTTATTTCCCATGATTGTTTAATTTAATTGTTAGAGCGAACTTTAAATTATTATTCTAACTAATCTATTTTTAAGTTTGCTATAAAAATTAGAGTTGTGATATTTAACTTGTGAAAGGACTACGTTTAATAATTATAACAGATCTATATTGATAAGCTTAAAAGAAACATTCAATTAAATTGAATAGAGACCGACTACAAACAAAAAATATATAAGGTTGCATAGAAAAAAATCCTAGTAATATTTTAAAAATATTGCAATTTTATTTGTAAACTGTATAACTATTAAAGATATTTTTATTAATTGTTTTTATAAAGATAGTATAATTTATTTATTTTAAATAATCTCAATTAAAACATAATATCACACATACAATTTCATTAATCTCTTTTAATTAGTTTATATTTGAAAAAAATCAAATTAAAAAAGAGGACATGTGCCCAACCCGTGCAACCAAAAAAACCACAAATGTGGTCTATGGGGTATTTGGCATTGCATTTCAAAAGTTTTTTTAAAAAAACAATATTTTTTTTAATTTTTTTTTTACTTTTGATTAAATATTTTTGGTGTTTTTAGATCATTTTCATAAGGTAATATCAAAAATATTTTTTTAAAAATAAAAATATTGTTTGAAGTATTTTTGAATAAAAAGAATTTTTGATGCTTTTAAATAATTTTCATGAGCTAATATCAAAAATAAGTTTTTAAAAATAAAAAAATATTTTCTTAATATATTTTTAAATAAAAAATATTTTCAAAAATAAGTTTAAATACAATGACAGACAGGCATGTGCTTCCTAGCCATTTTTTTTTCTAACATGCCTATAATTTAATTTTGTAAAATGGATATTTTAACAATATTAACCTTGATAATTGTATTCCTAGTGTTTGTCTTTATTTATTATAGGATTTTAAGGATATTATTCTTGATAAGATTTCTAGTGGCTTGTTGCCTATTAAGCAAATTGAACACCAAATTGATCTTCTACTTCAATCATCTACTTAATTTCCCATCTTATAGAAGTAACTCTAACGAGACAAATGGAAAAATTGATGACAAAAGGTTTATAATGTCGTTACCTATTTTTTTAAAAGATTTAGTTGGGATGTACAAATTATGACTTTAAGGACTCAATTGTAATTCTAAAAGGCTCAATTAAAGACTTAATTGCAAAAGAAGTAGATTTTTGGAAAATTGAGGTGTTAATCGAAAGAAATCAAAGTTTAGGGGCTACAGTTAGACTTAAATTTATGATACATATCAAATTAACATCTATGAATTATAATATTTATATCTATATCAAAAGATATATTTAAAAAAAGTCAGGTCTACTCTGATATGAAAAAAACCTAAAGATTAAATTAATTCATCATATACGAACTCAACAATTAAATTTATTACACATACTCATATTTTTTTTTTTATAAAAGTACATAGTCTACTCATGATTCATGTGTTTATTTTTAATTGATAAGAAATACACTAGGTACTTTTACTTTTGTATATCAAACTCTTTGGTTTACCATAAAACCATTTTTTTATAGTTCCGTTAGATTATCTACTACATAAAATCACAAGATCTTATTAATAATTTAAGATGATAATAATCTTATTTATTTGTAATCCTACGAGCTTAACCATTGTTGGATCATTACTAATTCCAATATTCTATTTATTGTTGTTTATTCGAATAAATGTAAAAATATAGTTGTAGTTCCTCATCCATTATCTCCTCCTTTTTTACAAATAATATTCACCTTGATTTCTCACTCATTGAGGTCTCATTACCTTTAGTTCTTTGTTTATGCAGGGGTTTACATTCAACAAAAGGAATAAGCCGAGTTAATCAGGGTTAACTTGTAAGACCTAGGTCATAAGATCAAGATAATCCTATAAAAAACAAATGAAAACAAATAATAAAGTATAATTCCTAATCAGCTAAAATTCAAAGGATGAAATTAAAAAAAAACTACCAAATGAGTCAATCGAATAAACTTGTGACTCAGGTCATGAGATCAAGATAACATTATAGAACACTGCGGCTTGCAACTCCAAGTTATAAGACAATGATAATCTCATAGAAATTAAATGAGAAAAATAAAAGTCCAATATAAAGTCCATATGATCATCGAATTCATGTATACCATAAAGAGACTTTGATTCCAACACACCTCATCATGATTTTGAATAATAAATAATCAAAGTTTAAGAATTTTCAAAATTTAAATACGAAAGATCGAAACAGTTGAATAACTGAAAGATATATTCATATATAGTCTGATAGATTCACATTAGAAAATCTATTTCATTTAAGATTTTGCATAGAATAAAGTCTAACTTATACTTTGACTTCTATCGATTACAAAGAAAATACTTCTTACCATATCATTCGCCATGAAATAAAACAACCTTTGCAATTAATGTTTGAGAAAATTAAAACCCAAATATGTAAAGGCTTATTAATAATAAAAAAAAAAAAAACAATCGCCTACGCTGCAAGAAAATAAAAATTAAGAGCCGCCTAATCATACCTTTAACTATTTACTATAGACAAAGTAAAAAAATACCAGGATTTAATGAAAACAATATTGTAATTTTTATCCAACCTGATGATTTTTTTAAAAAAATCAAAATTAAATAAATCAAAGGTTTTTTTTTTTTAAAAAAAAAAAAATTGAATACGAAATGTAATCTGAAACTATTAACAATAGCTTCAAAGTTTCCTTGCAAAATCCTGTTCTGAGAATAAACTATTTCATATTGCTCAATTTAACCCACAAAATCACTCTACATCTGCTAAAAACAAATCACAATTTACATATTATACAGATTCTCTATTTGAAAAATATTTAACTTTATTTGTGTTAAAGAATCATCTCATCTAAAAATTTAATTTATTAGATGAAGCTCCATAATATAATTTATATTATTCTCTAACATACTTCTTGAAGTGAAAACCTTTTGGACTTGAAACTTGCACAGACTCATACTACCTTATGCTTATTTTTTATCAAATAGAATTAGGGTAGTTAGATTCGAACTTGTCATTATTGGATTAACAAGACTCTGATATTATGAGTTAATGAATTATTTCACATAAAAACTTTGATTATTAAATAAAATTCTAGAATATAATATAGCTGAAATAATTGACTTGAAGACCTCAAATGCTTACATTCTCGCGTTCAAAGAACATTCAAATCATATGAACCGATGAATATAATGCACTCTTTCACATTTGCGTTCATGATTTGAATTTGAGTGCTAGACTTTTCTCGATCATATAAATTGAGAGAAATCATGCTGGCATTTTTCCATGTCAAAGTCGTTTTTTCTTTTTTTTCTTTTATTTTATTTTTAAGATCTACCCTTTATTCCCACATCAGTTTTCACACCTTAAAATTAAGTCCTTTTTAGTGGTCTTAGGAAACGTATTTACACCTGCAATGGTGTATTGATTTTTTTTTTTTTTTTTTATTACCATATGTAAAGGTAATGCCCATATAATTAACACTTGAGCAAACCCAATTAGTTTAGTATTTTCTATAGCCAATAGGATGGTTACATGTAATATTATTATATTCATGTAAATATATATTTATTATTAATAAAGATTCAATTTATCTATAATATTCATATAATATTAGATTAATAAGTTTAATATTTGATAAATAAATCTAGAGTAAAAATAAAGTTTATAAAATATAAACACTTTAAAAAGAGATTGTAAAGATATTATAATTATAAGAATTATATTGTATCAAAGTATTGTTCCTAATTTTTTTTTATCAATGCACTCGTAGTACAATATATTTATTACAGTCATAATGACCAATACATATATTATTCTTTTATTTATTAAAGAAAGTTGTTGTTTTCATAAAGTAGAATATAAGAGATACTTAAAACTAATATGTAAATATTTATCATAAGACATGTATATTGAATTGGCTTGGATGATAATTCCATGCGGAGATTACTAAGTTATCTTGTATAAAAAGTGTTATGTTTTGATCTTGTTACATGTTATGTTGGTAAAGGTAACAAATGGACAGATATCAAATATAACATAAACTATATAAAGATATTTGAGTGACCAAGAGAGGATTCATCACTTTAGATGAATTAGAGAAAATATTATACATATGTTCTCAAATAATATTGATTGTTAAAATCTTGTGCAAAGTGGAGTGAAGTTTGAAAATTGTTCTGAATTTTATTCAAAGAATCAATTATTATAATGTTGTAAAGATATATGATTTGACATGGACGATGCAATTTATCTTCAAATATAAATTAATTAATTATTGAATTTATATTAAATTAAATTACTCTATTTATTAAGAACTGTAATTTATATTTGAACCGACATATCAGGAACCTAATGATCGAGTCACACAAATTAGGAACCTAATGGGTCACACAAATTATGAACTATTAGTTAGAAATTAAACTAGATAATTACATCAAGTGTGACTTGATTGAAAATACTTTTTAGAAATTAAGAACTTAAACATATTTAATTCATTGACTATAATTTTAGTGCTAGAATAATCAAGTAGGGGTTTGACCGGTTAAATTTTAATTGAAAAAATTTAGTTTGGATTACTAATGGATTTTAAAAGTTAGAAAACATTTATTTTCCATCAGTAATTTTACTTCTAAAAAACTAATTAAAAAAAAAGTAGGCATAAATTAAAGAAAACTACTCAAGCTAATCAAAATCTATCTTAGAAGATGGCCCAATTTCTTTACTTCCTTATAGGCTTCAATATATACTAAATTATCCCTTTTCTATAAAGAATATAAAACCCATCATATTATTTGATAAACCGTAGGAAAAAAAAAATTCAGTACTAAAACCCTTTGTAATTTCTTGATAAAAATGGGTGGTCAATCATCGTTCCATTCCATCGGACTAGTCAATAGACTAGTCATCACCGGTTATGCTTGAATACCCAAAACTTTTTCTATCTTTTCGATGACAACAAGTGATCTATAACGATCTTTCGTAAGAAACTAAGGATCTTATTGCTTTCCACCATTGACGGTTCGCTCTAGTACCAATTTCCTAAGATAATTCTCAGCAAAACAATGTAAATCCTTGGGAAAAAAATAAGAGAAAGAGAGTTTTGCGACTCAAAAATCTAGAATTCGTTGCAATGGCAGTTTTTTTCGTTGTTACTCCTCCTACTTTTCAACTGCGAAGCTTCTCTTATGGCTTTATTATCATTTGAACATTAGCCCTTCCCTAAATTCAGAAATAATCAATGTTGAATGAGGAAACTATACATACTTGCATTCACACGTGAAGAAAACTGTCGATTCTATCAGAATTGTTGTTCAAAGTCAGAAACTTTGAGCAGCAGGCCATGGATGGGGCAAAAAAGGGAGGCAGGAGAAATTTAGGTTAAGGTTATTATATTTGGTAATATTCTTCGCACGTGTCTCTTGTTTTTTTAATTTAGATTTGAATAAAATCAAATGGTAAATTTGGCATTAAAAAGCTCAGTTAAATGATTTAGATTATTAGCATAAAATATATTGTTTTTTTAAAATGTTAATAAATTATAAGAGTACTTATGAAATCATTGTTTTAATGGTATTGTTATTCTCTTTAACTTTTTTTCTTTTTCTAATTGAGTCTTTGGTTACTATTTTCTTGGCTTTGGAAACAAAACAATATCACTTAAGAACACATTGTGTTTCAAAAGTGTTTAAAAAAAAAAAAAATTATTTTTAGTTCTTACTTTAAATGTGTTTTTGGATTATTTTTATATACTTATATCAATTTTTTTTTTTAAAAATCATTTTAATATATTTTTGTTAAATCTGGATATGGCTGTTAATTACCTGTTATAGGTACTGTGTAAAGTAACAGTTAAAGTAACATTTATTTTAGCTAATTTAGTCTAGGAATTTGTCTATAAATTGATTCTCAATTGTAAGAGGAAAATTACACTGAAATATACAGAGATTAATAGTATTTCGAATTCTAACATGGTATCAGAGCAACTCTGAATTTTTTTTACAATTTTTTTTTTAATTGAAGTTCTTTTTCGAAACCCAGAAACACCCATTGTTCCAATCAACCTAGCAGTTCAACTGAAACCCAGAAATTACGAACCCTAAACCACAAAAAACCTAGAAATTCAAACATTCAACCATTCATAGATTTCACATTCAACCCAGAAATTCAACCATTCAACCATTCACATTCAACCCAGAAATTAAGAAACACAGAACTCATACATTCAAACAAACCCAGAAACACAAACATTCAACCATTCCCCAGAAATTCACAGATTTCACAGCAAACAAAACCCACAAAAATGGAAATTAACCACACCAATCCACTGACCTCAAACCCGTCACCACCAATCGTTGTTCATCAAGACAACTAGGCATTCACAGCGAACATCATCCTGAATGAAACCAATTTTGTATTATGGTCACAACTTATGGAAATACGAATTGGAGCTCGTAATAAGATAGGATATCTTACCAGAGACACCACGAAGCTTGAACCAGGTGACCCACGACTGGAATCTTGGGTTACCGAGAATCATCGGGTCAAAAGTTGGCTAATTGACTCGATGACCCCATCCTTGATGCAAAGGTTTATTCGCCTCCCGATGGCCAAAGATATCTGGGACGCCATCAGCAGAACCTTCTACGATAGCGCCAATGCAACTTGCATCTTTGAATTAAATCAAAGATCATTTACCACCCGTCAAAATGGACATCCAATGTCCATTTATTACACTGAACTAGTGGCTATTTTCTAAGAAATCGATGGCCGGACTGCACCTTAGGCCAGGATCGTCGACGGAGTCCTTCACCACCACTCGACCATGGCACAACTCAGGGTCCACATCTTCCTCAGTGGGTTTGACCTTGGGTTTGAGCAAATCCGTGACGAAATCCTACGAAAAGACCTATAGCTCAACCTTGAGGGAGTGTATGCGTGTGTCCAGAGAGAACACTCCCAGAAGCAAATCATGGACGGAAATAGAGGTCCCCCAGGGTTCCCTGAGCACTCGGTGATGGTGACAAGGCACCATCGATAGGCGGGGGAGCACGGGAGGGAGAGACACTTTGGGGCGACACGATCTTCCTTTGAGGGAAGAGAGAGGGGAAAAATTAGGGCGTGAGGTAATTAGGGCACGATCTGTTTTTGGGGCACCAGTTGACCGGGTTTGGGCTAATCGAGTTGACCGGGTTGACCAAAAATACAAAAATACTAGTGGACTGATGTGTTCTCATTACAGTGAAATGAGACATTTAAAAAAAAGGTGTTATGAAATTGTTGGCTAACCGGACTGGTGGTACTTTACGAAAAAACCTCGAAAAAGTATCTGAAAACTTATGGTACATTTGACAGAGGTAGATTAGGTACAATCTACAACGAATGTGGTCCGTCCAGGTATCATCGAAAATGATTTTGCACACTCTATTAATACAAAAATAGTACTTGGATTATCAATACAGGTGCATCTAATCACATGACTAGAGATTCTGATAATTTAATCTTCCATAAACTTTCCTCACGGTCAGCTATATGCACTGCTAACAGTAGTACCTCCCCTGTTGCGGGGGAATGATCAATCGTTTTAACTAATACTATTACACTAGATACTGTCCTTACTGTTCCATCTCTTGCGTATAATCTCCTGTCGGTTAGTCAAATCATGACTACCCTTGAGTGCACTGTAACATTTTGGCCTCTGTTTTGTGTTTTTCAGGACATTCTAACCCGGAAGATTCTTGGTTATAGTGTTAGACGGGGCAACCTGTATTATTTGAAATTAACGAAACAAGGGAGGTTAAAGCTGGGTCATGCGCATCAGACCAGAAGTACGGATCAAGCTCACGCTCTCGTATGGTTATGGCATCAACGACTCGAACATCTTTTATTTAGGTGCCTTAAGAAATTACAACCACATTTATTTTCGAGTTTAAGTATTTTAGATTGTCAGTGTGAAATTTGTGAACTGCTGAAAAACAACGTATTTCCTATTTGCCAAGTTTGAATAAAAGTGTAGAACCATTTGCAGTTATTCATTCTGATATTTGGGGTCCTGCAAAGGTCTCATCTTTTTCTAATGCATGATATTTTGTTATATTTAATTGATGAATGTACTTGGATGACCTGAATATCTCTCTTCTAAAATAAAAGTAAAGTAGGTACAACTTTTCAGGAATTTCAGAAAATGGTGTTGACCCAATACCAACGACACATTCATACACTTCAATCAGATAATGGTATGGAATTTATGGATCAAGTTCTAGGTAATTTTTTAAGGCATCATGTAATTCGATATTAGACATCCTGCACGTATACTCCATAACAGAATGAATTAGCCGAAAGAAAGAATAGGCAAATTATGGAAATTGTTCGTGCTTCGTTTTTTGGCATGAATCTGCTAAAATACTATTGGGGTGAGGTAGTCAAATCTACTGCTTACTTGATGAATCAAACACCATCTAGTGCAATTGAATTTCAGTCTCCTGAACAGAAAATAGAATCTATTTTCTCAGTTCCTCACTTACCAAATTTGGAGCCTCGGGTATTTGGTTGTACGGTATATATCCACATCCCTTTAAGTTTTATGAAGCAAACTAGATCTGTGTGCAAAACGGTGCATGTTTGTAGATTACTCGGAGTTCCAAAAAGGATATTGGTGCTATGATCCTCACCATCGAAAGCTACATGTAACCTTGGATGCATCATTTTGAGAATCCAAACCCTACTATTCAGGGGGAGTTCTTGGGTCTTCTCTTCAGGGGGAGAGTAACAATGAAGAGAATAAAGATATATTCAAATTAGAAGAAATGAGACCAAGCCATGATGATAACCTGGAATTCTGCACAGGCCAAAATGATCTCAGTAATGACCCCCATATGTCTCTGAATTACCAATGCTTACACCATTAATCAAAGAATCAACCAAGAATGTCTCTCCTCAATCCCCTTAGGTAACCCTAAATCATATCCCTAATGAGATAAATGAAATTCCTGTCTTAGAAAATAATGTGACCAATAGATACCCACAAAGACTAAACCGGGGGGTTCCAAAGAAACAATATGAACCTGATCCAAAAAACAAAACTAAATATCCCATCAGGAACTATATCTTTACCCATAGATTATCAGAATCATTTGCATTTACTATTAATCAATTATTCAATGTGTCTATTCCTAGTAATATATAGGATGCATTAGCAGACCCAAAGTGGACCAAGGTGATGCATGAGAAAATAGAGGCACTACAGAAGAATAAAACTTGGGAGCTATGTCAACTACCAAAAGGAAAGAAGAAAGTTGGGTGTAAATGGATGCTCACAATGAAGTTGGAAGCAGATAAATGAACACCATCCAGATTCTCATATCTATAGCAATGAATCGTGATTGGGCCTTACAACAATTCGATGTCAAGAATGCCTTCTTGAATGAAGATCTTGAAGAAGTTTATATGAAATTACCACTCGGAGTAAAACCAGGTGCTCACGTGAAATGGAAGCATGCAAATTAAAAAAAAAGGCATTATATGGTCTAAAGCAGTCACCCTGGGCATGGTTAAGAAGATTCTCATCAACGATGAAAGAATTTGGTTATAAGCAAAGTAATTCAGATCATACTTTGTTTATAAAAGCATAAAGGATGGAAGGTAACGACACTAATAGTATATGTGGATGATATGATCTTAACAGGAGATGATCTCGAAGAAAGAAAGACTCTATAACAATTTCTAGCATCGAAATTCAAAATGAAAGATCTCGAATAACTGAAGTATTTCTTAAGGATTGAGTCTCAAGGTCCAAAACGAGGATATGTCTATCAAAGCGAAAATATGTGTTAGTTTTATTGACAGAAACCAGAATGCTTACGTGCAAACTGATAGATACACCTATGAAAATGAATCACAAACTGGGACAAACAGAAGATCAGACGGCAATGGACAAAGGATGTTATCAACGGCTAGTTGGAAAACTAATATACTTATCACATACTCGACCAAATATCACCTATGAAGTAAGTGTGGTAAGTCAGTTCATGCATTCACCAGGAGAAGAACATATAGAAACAGTGTATTGGATCTTAAGGTATCTAAAAAGTGCACCACGAAGAGGACTTCTATTTTCTAAGAAGGAGGTCCAAGATATTAAAGGGTATACAAACTCGGATTGGACAAGAAATCAGACTGATAGGAGATCGACATCAGGATATTTTACATTCGTAGAAGACAACCTTGTCACTTGGAGAAGTAAGAAGCAAAAAGTGGTTGCAAGGTCAAGTGCAGAAGCAGAATACCGGGGTATGACTCATGGTATGTGTGAATTACTATGGATTAAACAGGTATTACAAGACTTGAGAATTGAGTTTAGGACATCTATGGGTCTACACTGTGATAATAAGGCAGCTATCGAAATTGCTCATAATCCTATTCAACATGATCGTACCAAACATGTTGAAGTCGACCAACACTTTATTAAGAAAAATCTTGATCGGAAAATTATACAATTTCTGTTTGTTCGGTTCGAAGACCAGCTAGCCGATATTCTCACAAAGGCAGTCTCCAGAAGAGTGTTCTATGACGCAGTTAACAAGTTGAGCATGATAAATATCTATGCTTTAATTTGAGGGGGAGTGTTAAATATGGATATGGTCGTTAATTACCTGTTATAGGTATTGTGTAAAGTAACAGTTAAAGTAACCTTTATTTTAGCTAATTTAGTTTAGGAATTTGTCTATAAATTAATTCTCAATTGTAAGAGGAAAATTACACTGAAATATACAGAGATTAATCGTATTTCGAATTCTAACATTTTTTAAACTAAAAATACTTTAAAAAACAAACTCTATTCCAATTTCCAAGTAGTCAATTCCTTTGCTTTTGAAATCAAAATCCACTTTTTTATATTAATGATTTTAGTCAAATGATGTGACTTTATATATCGTTCCCTTATTCATTTTTATATAAAAAATGAGAATTATTTTATAGAAAAAAATATGTTCACGTGATCCAGGTGTAGAAGAAATCATAAATAATTTAATTTTAATATAATAAAAAAAAACTTTGAATAGCGAGGGGCCATGATGAGAGAAAAGAGAGGCAGGAGAAATTTCGTTTAGGGTGAGCTAGCGTATTTGGATTTATAAGATATTCAGTGTCTAAAAATATTTAGAAATTAATTATAGTGTGCAGAAGAAATATATGTAAACTAGCCCGAACATTTTAATTATAAAAAAAATAATTTCAAACATGGTTTTGATCTAACAATAGCACGGCAAACCATTTAACTTTGTGTTGGTCTTTCATCATCACCATCACGTATCTTTCATCTAGCTGGTAAGATTTCCTCCAAGCTTCGCCGCTGTACGATTTAAGAAATTAAAAGTAAATCTTAAGTGGAAAAGTATAAGGGGAAAAGATCGCGCGATATATGATATGCTTCCTTATGAAGCCGAAAATTCTTGTTGCCCCGATGGAAATTTCTGTCCCCCCGACGTCATGATAGCAACCTGACTTTAATTTGCATTATTTAAGTTGGCAATGGCCGACATGTTGCAAGTTGAAAGAGATTATGACCAAGTGCTTGAAATGATACATTAGCCACCCATGCAGTTCACTGGTTCAAGTGGTAGCGCCATTAATCCTTTCATTTTTCTCGATATGGAATTCCCGATCCTTCTAGCCAGCCTTCTCTTTATCTATGTTGCGTTGAGACTGTGGAGGAAATCGAACGGCAGCGATCACTCGACTCCAACCTTGCCTCCAGGGCCATGGAAATTACCCCTCATCGGAAACATGCACCAGCTGGCTGGCTCTCTTCCCCACCATCGCCTGAGAGACCTGGCCAAGAAATATGGACCAGTCATGCAGCTTCAAATCGGACAAGTTTCAACTGTCGTTGTCTCTTCAGGAGAGGCAGCAAAAGAAGTGATGAAAACACACGAGATCAACTTTGTCGAGAGACCCTGTCTCCTTGTCGCAAGTATCATGTTCTACGATCGCAAGAACATTGGGTTTGCACCGTATGGAGACTACTGGAGACAGATGAGGAAAGTCTGCACGTTGGAGCTATTTAGTGCAAAACGTGTAAGATCATTCAGATCAGTAAGGGAGGAGGAGGTGTCCAGTTTTATCAGGAATATTCATGCGAAAGCCGGCTCGCCAATCAACCTCAGCAAAATGATGCTCGATCTGTCGAATGGCGTCATTGCAAGAACAAGCATCGGCAAGAAATCCAAAAACCAAGAGGGCTTCTTGCCGATTATTCAAGATGTGGCAGAGGCGTTGGCAGGTCTGAATATTGTAGATTTATTCCCTTCTGCCAAGTTCTTGTACAAGATCAGCAAGTTGAGGTCTAGACTCGAAAGGTCGCATCAAGAAGCAGATGAGATGCTTGAAAACATTATAAATGAACGTAGAGCCAGCAAGGAAGGGAGAAAGACTGATCAGGACAACGAAGTGGAGGTTCTTCTTGATGTTCTTCTGAATCTGCAGAATCAAGGGAGCCTTGAATTTCCTTTAACAACAGACAGCATCAAAGCGATCATCGTGGTCAGTACATATATTTAAATCTGTTCATGCTTCAAATTTCACTCATGTTTTCAATATATATATGTCTGCTCACCTGATGCCATTCAATGAACTGGATGTTTGAAACAAATCAATTCATTGACCTGAGGCATGGTCGAGTCGTCCTTCTAAAGAGGTGGCTGGATCTTGGCGATCACACCCATCGTGACACAATAGTTGGGCCGGTGATGTTCGGTGTGTTAAATAATAATAAACAATAATATTTTGGGACCTCACCTATCAGTTTAAGTTCTTAGATGAGATGGTTTCTAACGGTTACAAGTTCGAATCTCATTATTCTCATTTTATTTGATAAAAATCAAATACAAGGTAGTGTGAGTATGTGCAACTTTCAAGCCCAAAAGACTTTCACTCGAAGAGGTGTGTTAGAGAATAATATAAATCATATTCTGAGACCTCACTTAACAACTTAAACTTTTAGATAAGATAGTTCATTGATATGGTGGTGGGAGTGAAACAATTACAGATCCATAATCAAGAAAAAACTTATCTCACCAAGTTGAATTGATTTATGATTTCTGTGCACAAAGTAAGAAAGATGGGACCAGTTCCCTAACTCGCAAGTCTTGTTACAGGAAATGTTCGGTGCTGGGAGTGAAACAACGTCAACACTTTTGGAATGGTCAATGTCAGAAATGCTGAAGAATCCAAGGGTAATGAAAAAGGCACAAGAAGAAGTGAGGCAAGTCTTCAGTGATTCTGAGAATGTCGATGAAGCAGGCCTTCAAAATCTGAAATTCCTGAAGCTGATCATCAAAGAAACTCTGAGACTGCATCCACCCATTTCTCTGATTCCAAGGGAATGCAGCAAGACGTGCGAGATCGATGGACATGTCATACAAGCTAAGAGTAAAGTAATAATCAATGCGTGGGCTATTGGCAGGGATTCTAATTCTTGGACCGAAGCTGAGAAATTCTATCCAGAGAGATTCCAGGATAGTTCAATCGATTACAAGGGTACTAATTTTGAATTCATCCCATTTGGTGCTGGGAAGAGGATGTGCCCTGGCATGCTGTTCGGCATTGGTAATGCCGAGCTTCTACTTGCACGGCTGCTATACCATTTCGATTGGAAACTTCCCAATGGAGAAGCTTTAGAAGATCTAGACATGAATGAGGCTTTTGGGGGAACAGTTACGAAAAAACATCATCTGAACTTGATTCCCATTCCACATGCTCCCTGTCCTTTGCCTGTGGAATGATGGAAGTCTGTGACAGTTTCACCTAAATTATGGTCCCTGAATCAAATCTACCTGTACTAAACTACGTGTTTTTTAGGTTGTGATGTTCTTTTGATTGTGCAAGTTTGTTTTTTTTGTTTTTGTTTTTTTTTGCAAGTTTATACGATGAGTATGAATGTTTTTCTATACTTATTTCCTATGATTGTTTAATTTAATTGTTAGAGCTGACTTTAAATTATTATTCTAACTAATCTATTTTTAAGTTTGCTATCAAAATTAGAGTTGTGATATTTAACTTGTGAAATGACTACGTTTAATAATTATAACAAATCTATATTGATAAGCTTAAAAGAAACATTCAATTAAATTGAATATAGACTAACTACAAACAAAAAATATTTAAGGTTGCATAGAAAAAAATCCAAGTAATATTTTAAAAATATTACAATTTTATTTGTAAACTTTATAAATATTAAATGATATTTTTATTAAATTTTTGTTTATAAAGATAGTATAATTTATTTATTTTAAATAATCTCAATTAAAATAGAATATCACACATATAATTTAATTAATCTCTTTTAATTAGTTTATATTTGAAAAAAATCAAATTAAAAAAGAGGACATGTGCCCAACCCGAGCAACCAAAAAACCCACAAACGTGGTCTATCGAGATGTTTAACATTCTATTTTAAAAGTTTTTTTTTAAAAAAATATTTTTTTTACTTTTGATTAAATATTTTTGATGTTTTAAGATTATTTTCATAAGCTAATACCAAAAATATTTTTTAGAAATAAAAAATAAATTTTTGATGTATTTTTGAATGAAAAATAGTTTTGGTGTTTCTAAATCATTTTTATGAGCTAATATCAAAAATATTTTTTTAAAAATACAAAATATTTTTTTTTATATTTTCTTTTTCATACCATCTCCCATTTTGATTTTTTAAAAATATAAACGACAAACAATATTTTAATGTACCCATTTGAAATTAACCTTCACAATGATACTGGAAAATCACAGAATGCTTCTTAATCTAAAAAAAATAATCTAATTATATGTAAATATTCAAAAACTAAAAGAGTTAAAAAAAAGATGAATTAAAAAAAATATATTTTCACGTGAATTTGAGATGATTACTAGATTTCTTTTTATTTTGATTTTTTAATTAGACCATTTGATATATTCTATTATAATTATCTTAAAAGCTAAATGTGCTCACGAGTCATTTCCACTGTTCACCCTCTCACAAAACACTATTCACATTACTGTTATGCTCAATTTTCGGGTTGGTTCGATTCATTTGGTCCGGTCGGTCTGTTGATTTTTTCCTTTTGACACAGTGCATTAACGAATTTAACCCCAGAAAATGAAAAAATAAGGCCATTGGGCTTAGGGACACGTCGGTAATTGCGCACTTTTGGACCGGACCGGCCCGGCTAGCCAGTTTATGCATTTTTTAATATTTCTTTGCACAATGCCATAACCCTTTTATCCCCCAAAAACGACAAAAACCAAGTGTGGCAGCGAGGGGTGTCACGGTAATTTACCAAGTTTTAATTGTTTTTTCCACCGATTTACTGTCAGCGCGTCGCTAGACGCGCCGTATATTTTCACGCTCATGCATGCTTTGGGAGGTGCGTGCGACTTCCGGCGTGCAAAAATACCCAACCGGCGTCTAGAATGATTTTTCGACATGTTCACTTCCCCTCGGTGCGGCGCGTGTTCGTCAACGGTGTCCGGAGACATGTCAATGGTCATTCTAAAAAATTTCCCACCCTTTTCTCTCTCCTACCTGCGCATGCTGACGTCAGCGCAACTATTTTTTTCCAAATTTCATTTCAGTCCCTGAACTTTCGATCGGTGTTTTGTGGTCCTTATTGCTATTATATAGGTTTGAATTCGTTTCAATTTCGTCCTTTAATTGAAATTAATTATATATTATATTTTCATTTAGGTCCT
The DNA here is from genome assembly GCA_009078335.1 of Salix brachista. NCBI lineage: Eukaryota > Viridiplantae > Streptophyta > Magnoliopsida > Malpighiales > Salicaceae > Salix > Salix brachista. Next base: position 7,601,772 of record CM018578.1, on the reverse strand, counting down.
CATTCTTTGAATTTTCGGATTGGTCTGGAATCCTTAATATTTTTGGTATCAAAGTTTTCATTTATTCTAATTTTATCCTTCCATACAAATTTATTATAAATCCTTAATAGTTTTGGTATCAAAGTTTTATTTCTTTCAATTTTATCCTTCCATGCAAATTAATTATATATTTAAGTTCCATGCAAATTTATGATAAATCCTTAATATTTTTTTGTATCAAAGTTGGATTTATTTCACTTTTGTCTTTCAAATTAAATTTATTACATATGTTTTTTTTCATAATATATATATGTATATATATATATATATATATATATATATATATATTTAACCTAGGTTTTTTGGGAGAAAAAATTACTGTCATTGCTCTTAAATAATTTTAATATAATATTATGAGTAATAAATCTTATAAAATGAAAAATTATTTAATATTTTTTTCTAACATTAATTATGGTCTCACCAATTTTTATTACTTCCACTATTGTTAAGGTTTTTTTAAAATATTTACATTTTAATTTGTGTTGATGATCATTTTAAAATTTATATTTATTATTTTTTCTCTTTGTTGTTTTTTAGATTCTTTTTATTTATCTTTCAAGTCCTTTTTTTCTTAAATCTACCTATATTTGTTTTTGTCATTTATGTAGGTTTTTTTCTTATAAATATGTGAGAATAATTATATATTTTAATATTTATTTAATATTAGCACTTGAAAATATATATATAAACAGAAAAAAATGACCTAGGATTTTTTTAAAAACAAAAAAATAATATGAGTGCTCTTAAATACTTTTAATATAATAATATGATGAATAAATCTTATAAAATCAAAAAAATAATTTTGCAGTTTAATTCTAATTTTGTCCTCTTTTGTTTAAGCTTATTTCTTAGAAAAATTTGATTCTTGGATTTTAGATCGTTTTTGTAGAAATTGTTTTTTAATATTTCAGATCTGATATTACTGGGGAGAAATGTAACTTACAAACAAAATGGATAGAAAATTTTACCCAGGTTATCTACAATTAAAAGATATACGGACCACTTTCCCTGCGTTTGATTACATTGTTCCTTTTAAATGGGGAAAAAAAAATTCTAACAGATTTGATCTATTATAATTTTATTAATTAAATATTAAAATCACAACTTACAATATATAAAAAATCAATTAGTTTTGTACATAAAGGCAAATAACCTTGTTTAAGCTATAAAGTATTTTTTTTAATTATCCTGTAACTTAACAGCTCCTATCTTTAAAAGTTTATTTTACAGGCGCACACCTTAGAAAAAATAAAATAAAATCCGTAAACAGTAATTTAATTGATTTTTTCTAACAAAACGATATATTGAAAGGGTCGAATTCAGGATTACAATATTGAATTGTTTATAACTTTATATACACACACCCCCAAAACCCCCGAGGACCCTAAGTCCTCTCCCTTTCTGAGAATATCAACATCAACCCAGGTACGATACCTATACGTATACATGTATTTACGCCTTTTTTTTTCTTCTTTCTGTTAATGAATTCTGGGTCGTGATCTGAATAGGTTTCTGTATTACCCTTCCTGTGTTTGTTCAATCCTTGCTTAGTTCAACTGGTTTTCATTATTTGCGTGTTCTGGTCAAAATTTGCTTTTTCATTGTCTCCATATGTAAATCGGCATGATGTTTGTTTAGTTCAATTGGGTTTTGATATTTCTACTTGTATGTTGTTTGTTTGGTCAAAAGTTTGCTTCTTTTTTTTCCTTCCTTGTGAATCTATAGATAATATTACGACACTCGCTGTGTTTGTTTGATTCAATTGGGTTTTGATTATTTTACTTGTATGATGATGGCTTGGTTTAATGTTAGCTTCTTTCATCGAGGAAGTCTCTAAATTTGGATGATGATACACTCACGTGTGAATTTTTTTCTCAGAATACAGTTAAATTTTTTTGAAAAGTGAGCTATCTTTACTTTGTTGAATTAAAGGTCTGATCTTTTGTTGTTATGAGAAATTTGTGTGAATTGAAGAAGAAAACTTGTGTTGTTGTTTTGATTGAGATTGTTAATGAAATTGATTTGAAGTAAATGGTGGGAATTCACTGCATCAAAAGTGAATGCATAGTTATGTCATCTGTTGCTGATGTAGATTCATATAGGTTGTGTTGGGTATTTAGTATTTGTTTAACTTTGCATCAATTTGATTGTTTTTGTATGTTTGAATACTGTTGTGATGTCTCATGAACGTTCTGATTTATGTGTCTGAAGATTTATGAGCAAGATTAGGGTTTTGTGGCAGGAATTTTGACTTCATTGAAACGTCATAGTTTGTTTTTCTTCTAATGAAGTCGAAGAGAAGACGTTTGAACAATTACATTGATGATGCACAAGGGGAAGCCATTTTGCCGCCTGAGATGTTTTGTGAGGTTTTGGCAAGACTTCCCGTGGAATCGATTCTTAGATTTAGAAGTGTTTGTAAGAGTTGGTGTAGGATAATCCAAAGTCCATACTTCATCAGCTTGCAACTGGGTGTGACAAAGAATAGACCATTTCGGTTTATTGTCCAATCACAATGTGAAGCTGATGTGAGCAGCCTATTTTTAGTTGATATCGAGGGTCTTAAGGCTAGGGAAATTCACCTTGAGAAAATCAAGTGCCGCACTCGTCTTAAGTTTAAGCTACCTGCCCTTGGAGTCAGAGTTTTTTGCGATGGATTACTCTGCATGGCTTCAGAAAAAAGGCTAGATCCTGTCTGCATATGCAATCCAATAACAAAAGAGAGTGTGATTTTACCATTATCCAGGTCAAAAGCACATCTCGTCCGCCATAAGCTTGCTTTTGGCTTTGATCAGTCATCAGGCAAGTACAAGGTTATTCGAGACTATAGAACCAGTAGCAATAAGCATCTCAGCAAGTTCCAGATAATTACCCTTGGAGAAAGTTCGTGGAGACAGTTGAATCCCCCACAAGATCTATGCACATCTGATTGGGATGCTGCAGTGTTTTGGAATGGATCTCTCCACTGGATGATAAATGATAAAACTCTCGATGATCCTATTCTGGCATTTGATCTAAGCAGCGAGACTTTCTATACCATTCCTTTTCATAGGCTGTGCATTTCTCACGAATGTTATGAGTTACAGGTCTTGGGGACATCTTTAACGATAGTGGAACATAACAATCATATGATTAAAATTTGGGAAGTAGCTGGGAATAAAGTCAAAGGATTTTCTGCCATCTGCAGAGAGGAGCATGATACATATGTATGTTGGAACAAGTCCTTGTTCTATAAAACAATTTCTCAGCTTAGCCACAAGAGTTTCATGTTACAGGTGTGCTTTAAAGATAACAAAATTGTCAAAAAGGATTGGTTTACGTGTTATGTCCCTGAGATGAAGCGGTACTTCTACCAAGACATCCATGGCCTTCCTGACCACTTCAGCACTGTTCATTTCAAGCCCTCCTTTGTCTCTCCTAGTGCATTTCTTTCAGTTCAAAGTCAGCTTCCTGTGTTGAAGAGCACTTAGACTTGGTTTCTGGTGAATGGGGAAATTGATTTGGATTTCAGAGTTCCAAACCCGGCAATGCCACATCAAGTATTTTGTTTTTTTAGCAAATGGGTGGTGTAGATTGTATACCGTTGTCCATATAGGTCAACTACACAATCAAATACTAATATAGTTCTTCAGTTATTGCAGGATTTGAGACAGGGTTGATGTTTATAACTTAAATTCAAAGGTGAAACTATTTGCTGCCCATTCTGTTATTCACTTTTGTGTCTTCTGTTCTTTGCGAATGGTGATTAATTGTCCTATGATCTTATCTTGGTTTTGGCCGTACAATACAGTGTTGTTGGGGGCATCCCATTTGAAGAGACTATATATTTCATTCACAACAATTAATTTTGAAGAACAATATAATAAACTAAATATTCTACTAAATAATTGACAACATGGATCACAACAATATAATAAACCATATTCCGTTCACCAGTAGTCTTTAAATAAATATATATGCACGAACAACACATCAAAATTGTTCAGAACATGAACCAAAAATATCTAAGAAGGGGGAGGAGAAGATCTTGAATTAGAAAGTCCAGAACAATAAGAAAAGGTATACTTATATATGCGTTCTTGTAGCTCAATACATCTTATTTTCTTGTTGAAGTTCTGCCCTCATTTCTACTATGAGATATGCTCTCAATCTTCTCTCATTTGTTTATCTTATTTTAGATCTCAATATATATTTTTTCCTAATTTCTGTTCTCTTAACTAGTTCATTAAGTTATGTGATGTATTGCTTGAGTTGTAACGTGGTGTATGTCCCTGCTGTTAAAATTGTTTGAGTTATCCTCGTTTCTCGAGTTGATGTTATGGATATATTATAAACTTTATTTCTATTGTGTCTATCACTTAGCAACAAACTCGTCTAAAAAACTCAGATATAAATATATATTTATAAAAAAAATAACCACCACAGCTATAAACACCGTTCCAATCTCCTGTGTTCCTACCGCAAACACAATACCATGTTCCAGCCGAGAACAAAATCCAGAGACCATCTTAAAAACCATCGATGGTCTACCACCCTTTCTTTCATCATCCCCTATGATTTCAAGCAAGCAACACTAACATAAAAAACCATCATTGACAGCCTCTCCTTCGTCTCACCATCAAAAAAATCAATCAGCTCCTGAGATTTTCTTTTCTCACCAACACTACCAGCCTCTCGTCTTCCTCTCGATGCAAATCATCAGCCACGAGACAGTTTCCCCTCAACAACCATAAGAACCACTACTCCAGCTTTTTCTCTCATCGCCAGCAAATAACCCGATGCTACTAACCCAAAGTCAGTTACCAGCAACAGTAGCCTTTCCACCCTCAATGTCAAGCTGACCTCCCATCACCCCATGATTTCTTCTCTTTCAAACCTCACAACTAACTCTCCTATTTTGAACAAGCTAACCCACACCGCACCATAGATAAACATGTTGGATTAATTAATTCAACGTTAGATCGAGAATAATTGTGTTTAAGTACCGTTAAATAAAGTAAAATCTAATTAAAAATAATTTGCTAAATAATTTTAAGCAATATCTAATAGGTGTGATTCAGGCTTGTTAATTCCGTTCCGGCCGAAATGGCCGGAACGTTTCGTGCCATTAAAAAAACCGAGACGAAACGGCATTGTTTTCGTCTCGGTTTTAATTCCGGCCCGTTCTGGAAATTCCGGCTAAATTCTGGCCGGAACGCCTCGGTACCGTTCCGGCTCAAAATCATAATATTTCTTTTATTTTAGAACATTTTACTATCATAATATTTTGGAATTTTAGAGATGTTTCTAATTTTGAGATTATGTTTGTTTGACTTTGTGTTTGTATTGTATAATTTAAAGTTAATTTATCTTGAATTTAAATTATACTTGTTAAATTAATATTTTAATTTTATATATATATATATATAATTAATTAATTATATATAAACAATACAACCCCGAAACGGCACGCCGAAACGCTCCGAAACCGAAACGTTCCGTTCCAATAGAAAAACCGGAACGGTATTGACAACCTTGGGTGTGAATCCTTAATATGTAAAAACTAAAAGATTATTTTTATTTTAGTAATGGACAAAATTAGGAATTGCAAAAGGCATGAATATCGAATGATAATATTCTAGTTACCTATATATATAGTCATAGTCCCTATATTATAAGTAATTAAAAGACTCTCGAAAAAAGAATGTGTTAATCTGGAAGGTCATTTACATGTCTAGAGAGCAATTCTCGAATATAGATTTAGATATGCTTTTCTTGAAATGTTTATATTCTTTTGATAATTCGACATGAATAATATTTATACTATAAATATCAGTCTTAACAAGTGCTATCAGAGATATTTTATGTTGAATTATTAAAAAACCAAAATAATTAGCACTAACAAGACCAACATTGGTGAAAGATTAACTGGCAGCTTGCAGGCTGCCAATGTAAATTATATAACCAACATTGATAAGGCCAACATAGGTGAAGGACTAAGTGTTGTTAGTATAAAGAAATAACCATTAATGGCTTGCCAGAGTGAAGGAATTCACTAGTAGTTTTTAAGTTATTAATGAGAAATCATGACCAGTGTTGACCATTGCCAATGCTATTGAAAAAAATTGAAATGATTTCACTAAGCTATTAAAAATGCCTATAATTAAGAGACAACCATTACAAATCTTTGTAACATCTGCAAGGGGCTGCAAGCTGCAACCGTTACATTTATTATAATAGCTACACCAATAATTCACCACCTAGAGGTCATAACCCTTGGGGTTACTTCTTTACAACCCCGTTAGTCTGTGATAGTTTTTAGGTTGTCCACAACAACAAAAAAAGGTGAGCTTAAGCCCATAATATTTTTTTGCGTTGCAGGCTGTCACCCATAGCAAACTCTAGGCCATAACTGGGTTGTCTGATCCAGAACAAGCTAGTTTAGGATCTGAGTTGGCCCAACTGAGTTTAGCCGTCTGGGTCTGTAGTCAAAGTCAACAGTTTACTTTGACCATTGACTTTATATATTAAAAAAATGAAAATATATTTTTAAATTATTGATGTGTTAATGTGTGTGTGTGTGTATTGTAATGAATTAATTAAAACAACATGTCACCAAAGTGATCTCTCTTGTGGACATTAATTTTGTTTTTGAAATATAAATGGTTGTGTGCATGAAATTTTTGTGAATATTAACTTACTCAAAGAAAGGTCAATATTTAAAGGAATTGTATATGCACACGTGGTAATCAACATGTGATGATTATTTGATTTTACATGTGAATAATTAATCAAACCAAAGAAAGATTTATTTTTTGTCTTGTTCTTATTATCAATGTTTGATTACTACATTAAGATATCACTTACAAATTAATCTTTTATCCAATGATAAACTATAGATGGAGTGCCCAATATCTTAAGATGAGATTGACCTTTATTTTAATTATTTTTTACTCATAAGATAAACCTTATACATGAGCTTGTTTCAATTGTTGTTGTTTTCTTTTTAACTATTAATCCTGGTAATATTATTGTCAGTATCAACTCTATTCCTATGCTTAATGTCTTTAACTTTAATCTTGGAAAGACAATCTTTTAATAGTTCTTAGAGGTATGGATCTCGACCTTGCATTAAAGACTAATTCTCCCTCACCTCTTACGGATGAGAGTACCTCTGATGAAAAAAAGGATATGGAAAGGTGGGAGAAATCAAATTGCATGTATATGATGATCATAAATAGAGTCATTCCAGAAGCATTTAGGGGCATAATGTTTGAACAAATCACTACAGCTAAGGAATTCTTTGCCAATATTGAAAAGAGATTTGTTAAGAACGAAAAGGCTGAAATAGGTACGCTCATGACAAGTCTCATTTCAATGAAGTATAAGGGCAAAAACAATGTAAGGGAAAACATCTTGGAGATATCTCATCTTGCTTCCAAGCTCAAAGGACTTTAGCTTGAATTTTTAGGACTTGCTAGTACATATAGTTTAAATATCTATTCCAATACAATTTAACTAATTTAAGGTGAGCTACAACTATCAAAAAGAGACTTGACCTCTAAATGAGCTCATCTCTCATTGTGTTCAGAAAGAGGAAAGATTAAGCAAGATAAAATGAAGAGTGCTCACTTAGCCTCAACCTTTAAAGACAATAGAAGAAAGAGAAAGAAAGATAAGGAAGCTAGGGGTATAGTACCTCAAAAAAAACAACTACAAGAATTGAATGATTCAGTAGGTACTGGTTGTTTCTTTTGTGGGGTTGAAGGATATAAAAAGAAAGAATGCACCAATTATCACGTTTGTCGTGCTATAAAAGGGATGCTTTTTTTATTTTGATTTGTTCTAAAGTTAATTTTAACTTTGGTACTTAGAGCCATGTGGTGGTTATATTCTAGTATAACAACTCATACTAGTGTATCTATGCAAGTTTGCTAAAAACCAAATGATGTTGAAAAACACATCTATGTAGACGATGGTAAGACAATTCAAGTTGAGGGAATTGGAAAAATCTAGATTATTATTAAAGACTGGAATTTATTTGGATCTTGAAGAAACTTTTATTGTAGCATCTTTTAGACAGAATTTGATTTCTATTTCTATTTTGGACTAATTCGGTTAGTCTTGTTCATTTAGGAATGAAGAATTTAGTTTGTTTTATGATTCAAAACTAATTGGTTCTAGTTCTTTATCTAGGTATAATAATCTCTCTTTGATTGATATCATTGCTTTATTTAATGAATCCATGCAATTAAGTATGTGAGGTACCAAGAGAAAATTAACTAGTGAGAATTCAAGTGTGTTATGGCACAAATGATTAGGTCACAACCCTATAAAGAGAATAGAGAGACTTTTGTCAAATGAAATTCTTGATTCCTTAGATATTACAAATTTTGAAGTTTGTGTTAATTTTATTAAAGCTAACAAGATTTTAGACATCTTAGAATTCATACATACAGATGTTTGTGGGTCATCCCCTATGGTTGCTTGGAATGGTCATTAATACTTTATAACGTTTATAGATGATTTTTCTAGATATGGCTACGTATATCTTATAAGTGAAAAATCAGTCATTGGATGTGTTTAAAAGTTATAAAATTGAAGTTGAAAACCAACTCAGCAAAAACATTAAATACATCATTTTGACCGTGGTGGTGAGTATTATGGTATATGACAGTTCAGGTGAACAACATTCAGGATCATTTGCTAAATTCCTACATGAATGCGGTATTGTCCCACAATGCTCCATGTTGGATTTGACCACTATAAATGGTGTTGCTGAAAGACAAAACATAATGTTTAAGGACATGATAAGGAGTATGATTAGTCATTCTACTTTCCAGGATCTCGTAGGAGAAGCACTAAAGACTGCAACATATATCTTTAATAGAATTCCAACTAAAGGCACTACCAAAAGCTCTTATGAACTTTGGGTAGGTAAGAAACCTAGTCTAAGACATTTGTATATTTAGGGATGTCCGACTGACGCAAGGTCATATAGGCCTAATAAAAAAAAGAAACTGGATTCTAGGATGGTAAGTTGTTATTTTATTGGATATTCAACAAGATCCAAGGGATACAATAATCTTTCGGTGTACGGTACCCAACTGGAATTTAGGATGGTAAGTTGTTATTTTATATACACAATAATTGGATTCTTAAATTGTGAAAATCATTCCTTGTAAAAATAATTTTAAAAAACGATGCAAATACACCCTAATAATCTTTAGGTGTACAATACCCAACTATGATAACCTGAATATTTCATCCATTATTCGATTCTTAACATTATTCTTTATATGAAAAATAGGGTAATTTGTTTTTTATATAGTTTTCATATAAAAGTCTACCAAAATTTCTACTAAAATATCAACAGAATCTCCCCTATACTGAAAGTCTCAAGTTATTGACATAGAACCTGTTTACACATCTAACCCTATATCTAATAACTCAATCATGACCCAATCATACTGGGTTTCAATCCCACAAATATCATCATCATTGTTACAACCATAATATTTATAACATATATTGGGCAACAAGTATCATTATAGATGAATAAATGAGATAAACACGTATAATGGAACATGATTATATGAATTTCGGAATTAAGTTAATTTATTCAAGTTTAAAAATTAATTATACAAATTAAATTATATACATATTTAATATTACAAAATACAGGGATATACTTAGAACTAAATAACAAAAAGTGAACAAAAACTATGATCTACTCATGTCGTGCATGCAATGGTCCTGAAATAAAATACCTATTATTGAAACATGAATATCATAATAAGTATATATAACAATTTGAAAAGGCAAACATGTATCCATATTTTATTCACTTCTCTCTTTTTATTTCCATTGGAACTCTTTCTCATTCAATTACTAAAATTGTTTCATCTTCCATTCAAGATTCCATAAAATCAACCACAACTATTTCCCCCAAACACATTGTCGATAGCAATTTCACTGGTATCATCATCACCTTATAGGCGTCAATGTATGGCTAGGTAATTCACACGAAATACCATTCACCTTGAACACATATATATTTGGAATACTATCTAAAATAACAACATCATTATATAAACTTTCATTCTTTCATATAATATCCAACATTCTCTAATTCATATTTTACATCAATAACATATTAAATCATGGAATTTAACTAGAAAGCATAAGTACAAATCACTTACCTACACACCAACAACTCGGGAGCCTTTAGCCATCAACGACCCAATACTAGGTGCATTTCCTCTAAACTTGACAAATCCATGGCTTTATGAAATCCTGGTAGTACTCCTTTAATGATTGACGATGACGACTTAACTCTTAACACACAATAATAAAGTTGATGATGTTAGAATTTTCATGGCCTTCATTGAGCTATTCTTGAAATAGGAAATTCCGACTCAACTAGCAATCCTTCATCTCGATTGACATTAACCCAACCATTTTGTAAAGACAATTAGGATTTCCTAGCAAAACCTCACACCCAAACAACTTATACAAGTTAAAAACCTATTTTTGCCTATTTTCAAAGATTTTCTTGAACATGCCACTTTTGATCATTGGAACCTTTTTTCTATATCTCCCATAACTCATCTCGAATGGTGGTAACATCACTAGACAAAATTCAGCCCCTTTCTCTCTTTCCCCTTTACTTCTCTCTCTCTCTCTCTCTCTCTCTCTATATATATATATATATATATATATGGATAGTCTCGCCAATCTTTTAACATTTCAAATGTACACTACAACCCTTTATAATTTATATCCATATAAACTATTTATAAGTTTTTCTTTTCTGGAAATACATATGTTCTTTATGTACAAAATCGTAAAGCTCGGTGACTTGAAGAAATTATTGTCTTCAAGATAGTTTACTTGTGTCATACATTAAATTGAAAAATTAAATTGTATTAAGCATTTAAATTATCTCAATTGTTAACGATTAAAATTTTTATTTTCAAAACCCATTTAATATATTTTTCATTAAGTGTGTTGATCTCATATCAATTTTCAATATTTTACATTTTTCAGCAAACCATAAAAAACAAGAAAAATTGATATCTTAGGGACAAATTTTAATTTTATTCTCTTAAGGAGATGCATAATTTCTTGTCTTAATGTTCATGTGTAATTCCTTCAAGGAGAACCAAATTTTATACCAGACGTTATGACAAAAACAAAATAGGTATCATAAGAGAGGCAACAATAACTTAAGAGGGTAAGAAATCTTTAAAAGAATTTTTTTTTTGCATGGGTATTTAAGATTGTTATTGTGAAATAATGCAAATTGGAATGATGAAATGATATGATGAATATATGATTTTAATGGGGAACTCAAGAACCGTGCAACAGTAGTCAGGAACATCACAAGTCGAGCCCAAATAATAGGTAGGTATCTTTTATCCATTTTTTTATTGATTATATATAGAATGATAATCTTTGTACAGTTTAAATGGTATGGGTTATGCTTGGTTAAAGGGAAAATGCAATTGATATGAAAAGGAATAAAATAAAAATATAATGTATATGCCTATATAGAGAATATACTTGATTAGCCATTTTGGGTAGAAATGACTAATGGTATCAACGTATAAGATTGGTATCAACATCTCTAAGTGCAAAACATTATATCCGTATTAACAAGAGATTTGATTAGTTACTCCGAGAATGCAAGGTAATGATATCATGGGAAATTTGACATTGACACGTCCATGGATTTTTAAGAAAACTTTAATTAACTATTTTAGGAAGGAAACAGTTAGTGAAATCAAAGGGATATTGATGTCGGCATGTATATTGAAATCATTTAATAGTTCTTCGATGAGGAAAATAAATGACGGAAGAAAAACACATAATTAATGACTAATTGCTTATTATTTTCAATATATTACACTTAGATTTAATTATATATATATATATATTGAAAATCTAAACTAAGTAATTTTCATTTATAATCTTAAATTATTTATATGTTTATGTTTGAATTATGTTTTAGGATCTTCACACACACACCGGGAGTACATTATGTATAGGGCTTTCACCTTTTGCTTAAGTAAAATGAATGTATTTAGTATAGTTTTATGAGAATTACTTTAATGTGGTGATTTTACTTTAATGTGAATAGCCAAAGCCAGACATTCATTTTAAGAGTTTATACATAAAGATATGATGTTGGGAAGCATGAACGTTTTCTGAAATTCTTTTTTTAATTAAATGGGAGGGTCACCAGTGAGAATAAACTAGTTTTTTGTTAATTTCAAAATGAAAATAGATCATTTTTTTTTAATTTTAAAATAGACAGGTCACCTGTGAAATAGACCAATTCCAGAGATGCATGAATGCTTGTCAAAGTTATTTTTGAAATTTTAAGATGGGTAAGTAGCTTGTGAAAACAAACCAGCACGTGAGCTTCGTTGAATAGAGCCTACGAAATATACTAATGTTTACCTATGAAAAAATAGACTCATTTTCAAAATCTCAAAATGGGCATGTCACCCATAATAATGAGATTATTATTATTTTTAAAACAAAAGAAAGAAGGTGAAGTCTTTGGATGGGTGGATCACCAGCAAGTCAAGCAAACACTTTTCTTCTTTACAAGTTTACCATGCAAAACCTTGATGAGACTTTGTTCCGTAAACATTGAAAAAAAAAGGGCATATGTTATTACCTAAAACCAAATATTGTTGTTAGAGGACCAAAATTTAAAAGATTGGCCAGGAGAAAAAGAGTTAAAATCAAACAAATAAGAACTAAAATTAAAATATAAAAAACAAAAAAAGTCAACTTGTAACTTTTTAGAGTTGAGAGAGAAAAGAAAGGGAAGAACAAAAAAGTTCATAGGCATTAACCACCACACCTCTGCTGACACTTATTGTACCGTCGATAAGAAAATATTGGCATGCTTCTAACACCGTCATGGATGGCAGATGCCACATATGCTAGCCAAAGGATGTTGGCATTGTCCACTCTCTAGCACAAGTGTGGCACGTGCTAGTAATTTATTTTTATTAATATATTATCTTTGCTAAAAGATGATATTACTCCAAATCCAACATGAGTATTACAAAAAAACAATCAAGAGAAAATGATAAAAATAAAAAAAACCTTGCAAGGAAGTTTTATTTTTTTTATTATTTTGAGGGCATTTAAGTAGTTTAATAGTTTTTAAAATTTAAAAGACCAAATTGCCCCTTATTCAACAACAAGAAAGTTTTAATTTCTTATTATTTAGAGGGTATTTATGTACCAAATTACCCTTATTCAACATGAGTATTTCCTAAAAAAAGAGAAAAAAAATCAAAAAGCTTCTATAAGGGAGTTTTAGTTTTTTTTATTCTAAGGTAATTAAGTAATTTAATTGTGTTTAAAAAAAGGAAAATGTAAAGAAAAATCCTAAACAAAATCAATGATTTATTTCTTTTTTTATTTAAGAAAAAAAATCATTGATTTTTTCTCTTGATACGTTGAATATTGTATATCGGGACACACAAAAATGAAATCATTATTTTATGCTTTCAAGGCCTTTTAGTCATTACATTGTTCCTAAACAATGCAAAAAAACTATTTTGAGTTTTGTTGAAATTATCATTTTACCTCTCAATAATTAAATAATTAAATGAATGGTTTATATAAAGGCAACGTAGAATTTTTATTAGATTAGATTACTATAGTGAAAAAACAAAACAAATGATTCAGAGTTTCTATTCATTGTGTTTGTGCGTGCTTAGGTGACAAGATATCACATTAGATGATTTGTTTAGCCTACTTGTGCGATTAAGGCTCCCAATTCGGGCCACACTGTTAACCAAAGAGGTCTAGATCTTTAGTTGCCACGCAAATTTATTTCTTGCCAATTTTTCTTCCTCTTCTCAAATAAATAGGTTAAATTACTAGCCTTGTATACATGGAGGTTAACCCTGTATTTTTTTATTAAGATCTGATCATTATTCTTTTGTTTTAAATTGATTTGTTTTATTGTTTTTAGATTATTTTATGTCAAAAATAAATTAAAAAATATAAAATATAAAAATCTGATTGGTTCACTATCGAACAAAAAATAATATATTAGAAAGTAAACTGGTCAAGAATGTGAAATGATATTGCTGATAATTAGCAGAGAAAGGGAAGGGCTGAAACCCTCTGACATTCTTGCTAATGCAAGAAATTTAGTGAAGGGAGGTTGAATGCTGATGGAGTTGGTAGTTTCTTGTCAACTCGACTTCAATCCACGAATTGGTCCATATAGATGGGATTCAATGTTTAGCCAGACGGCATCACTGACACAGCTGTGTGATTTGTTTGTTCTAGCAACCTTTTCTGTTCTTAGTATGGTGAGTACTGAATCAGTCTGCTGATGTTTTTTTCTATGCGAGTATGGCCACCAAAGGCATTAACCATAATGGATTTGATGTTAGAAAAAGAAAGCAATCAATTATGAATCTGTTGACACTGTAATTGTTCTTTTCTTCGCTTAAACACTCAATCAAAAGAAAGAAGAGAATATCTGCTTAGGGAACCGGGTATGGGAAGCAGGTTAATCACAGCTTGCAGAAGGTAATGGCGAGCGAGCAGAGTGAGACCTAGCTGGTGGTGGTTTACCCTTAATAGCTGCCCCGGTTCCCACATGCCTCTGTGTGGAACTCGCTAATCTTTGTCCCTCTGTAGCCATACATTTTATCGGACGTGGCCCCACACTTACCGCCTTCTCACGCCGACAACTCCTCAATAACCCTCCTCGCTTCTTCCCTGCACCGCCTCCGCTGTCATTCCTTCCGTTCTCACGGCCGCGCATCGTTGTCATTTCATCGACTTGTGAAAGTTTGCAGCACTTGCTCTATCGAAGCCTTCTGCTGTTGCCACACTCCAGTCTATGCTAGCCTCGCTTGGCTCATAACGTTCTGTTGGTGCAATTGATGGTGTTCTAGGATCATCGAGACTTCTTCTACAGTACAAATTCCCTCCGATGGCATTAAAGCTTGAAGCATCATCAAGAGAATCACGACGATTAGGACACATTGCATATGATGTTTGAGTTGAGAAACTCTCAATCTCAAACAAGTCTGAACTTGCATCACTTGCCATGTCATCGTCTATGACCGTGAAGCTTTGACGACGGTGAAGATCAGAATTTGACTTGGTTGGAATAGGACCATCACCTGGCCGGAAAACATCCAACGAATCGCGAGGTGGATCCTCGAGAGGAGGGTTGTAAGTAGCTGATGGCAACACCAGTTTTCTAGGAGGTGGGGTTTGGATCAGTACAGGAAAACTGAACCCAGAAGTACTGAAGGGTCTTGCTGAAGCCACTACAAGGTGGTGGCTTGAGCCTGAAGGAAATTGGTTGTTGTCTTCTGAGATTCGATGAGAATTAGGAATCACTTCACGTCTTTGGAGCTTGTTGTCTGCTGAGATTCTACGAGTAGTAGGAATTACTTCACGCCTTTCGAGCCAGTCCGGCGTAGCCAAACTTTTTTCTACAGTGATAGGAGTTTGATTCTGAACCTGCTTTTTGAGATCCGAACAGGCTTTAGCGTGGCTTATCCGCGATGGGTTCCTTGCTTCTGATAGCTTTTCCTCAATTTGAACAGATTTCTTACCTGAACATGGACATTTTATCCCAAGAAGCCATTTTGTGCCTGACCCTTTTTTCTTGCCATCATTTCGAGGTGGATTTCGCATCGAGACAGCGACAGCACCAGGTGGATTTGACAATAAGCCAGTCTGGCTATTCCAACTAGCTTCAGATGAAGCTGTCGGCGTTGCGTGGATGGAACGAGCACTATAATTCCTGCCATACCCATCAACAACAGAAGTTGAAGCAGAAGAGAATCTAGGAACTGAAGAGAAATCATATCGCTCGGATATGCGTTCAAGATTAGCATTAGCTGGAGAAACTCTCTTGTTCAATTTGTGATCACTCCCACTTTCGTTGAAGTAATAACTGTGCGCATCAAAAATGCATATCTCAGAACCATCAACTTGACTAACCTGTTCTGGCGTCGGTCTGAGATAAGAAGAAAAAGATTCATCTCTAACAGTTGATTTCTGTGGACAAGAAATGTAAGAATGAGTGGGTTCGATGGTGCCAAAAACTGGCTGTGGAGCTTTCCTTCCCGCGGCAATAGTTTTCATCACTTTCGATCTTTCCATACTGAAATTCTCTCTTTCAAGTACAAATCAAATCCAGTTGCACACAGAAAAATGAGAAAGGAACAGAAATAATAGTAGGAGGAGGAGCATTGCAGTTTTTCTTTGACCCAATTAGTGTTCTTTTACGACAAAGGCCAGCCAATCCAGTGACGTAGTCACCAACCAGGCACAAAATCTACAAAAACAAAAGGCATGTCATGTTAGATTAAAGGCTTGCCATGCCCTACATACACGCCTACCAAAATCAATCAACATCTCTAAGGATTGGGGTATGGCAGGATATAATAATGCCATCATAATGTTTTCCATCAACCTTTATTCCTAAATGTCAAACAAACCTGACACCACCACCAGCCTGTTCACATCCACATTCCTCTACCGTTGGTGTGTATTGTCACTTGTGGAAGTTGCCTCCATGAAAAGCAACATTGCTATACTATCCACATGATAAGACAGACATAATTTGCACACATACAAAAGAAGTTTTGAGGAGGGGAAGTTGTAACTATAGCACTGTGGGACACAGATATTTTGGGAGTTTATTCAACTAGGGATTATCTCAAATCTCCGTTAATTGGAAAAGAAAAATGGATTCTGCACTTGATTTGAAACTAGAAACTGCTCTCTTTCAAATGCAAAGATGGGGTTCTGAATTTAAAATGCATATCCTAATATTGTTTTGAAATTTTAAAGGTATTCACTGATCAGTCACACCGACATTAAATCCCATCTTTGATTGAAATCCTAACTTTGCAAGCTCGCAAACCTCATGCAGGGTCTTGGGATGTAAAAGGAAAATCAAAACAGAAGAGGTTCATAGGTCAACCCATTGTAAAGGACCTTTGCTGTTTTGGTAAATTAGTGGGTGCATCCATGTCTTACTATAGGTTTGCAAACAGCAATGGTCAGCCTGGATTCACTTCTTCACTATGGGAGCCAAACTTGAACATGAATTCTCATGCTAAACATGCCTGAACTCAACTTAATCCGGAATTGGTTTGGAAACCAATCTCAATTTAATAAGCAATTAAGGAACATGATTGCATGATCTCAGGTTTGAACGAATGCTCAAATTGCACCTGTAAAATCAAGTGACTCCAGCCAAGTGGCAAAATTCTTTCAGTCCAATGCTCCTGCTGATGAGCATATAATAGCTCGTCATACATAAGTTGTTGCATTAGGCTCTTGCCAGGTGAACCAAGTAAAAAATAAAGCAAGATTATTAATTTGGCAATTCCAATATATCACTTGTGGCCAGTGCAGTTGTGTGAGCGTCAAAATCTGGTCCGACGATGCCAAAATATATAGATCCAAGAAAAGTCTATCAGGCACGCAGGCTTGGTAAGAAGTGCAGCACGAAAGTAAATCTCAAAGACATCGAGAAAGAAAGAAATCGATATAGAATGAAACATTCATTTTCAGTCAGACAGAGTAAATACTGTGGACAATTGATCAATCTGGGAAATTAAACTCACAGCAAAGCAATGTCACAAGACTCAAAACACGCCCAACTTAAAGAAATGAGTCATTAAACAGTTGAGAATGACTTCAAATGAATAACCACGGTGGATAACACAACGACCTATCATCCTCTCTAACTTCTCCTTCTCCATGTAATTGTTATATCCAAATTTGGTGCCATTTCCATTGCAAAAACTTCTCCTCCACTCAATGAGAAGGAATCCATTTTGGTGGCAAACAAATCATCTTTAATGCAGTTTTACAGAGAAGTATCTTTACGGAATGCTAGAAAATCAAGAATCTAACAAGATGGCAGAGATTCTGAAAATCCTAAGCTGTAGGAGCCAACTGCCTCAGCTTTGCCTGTAAGATTGCCCCTGCTTCGTCTGCTACAGTCTTCTTCTTAGTTGCAACCTGCAATTTAAACATTTCTAATTTAGCCTTCCCATCACTGAATGATTAGCAAGCACCAGTGATAATAATATCAAACCAAGACAAAAATTGCAGGCCCAATTTCAAATAAAGAAAAGATAATGCAATTAATTCCCTCAATTAGGATTCTAATGTTTCACTTGATGGACTACTTTATTCCCAATAAATTTCTTGACACAAGGGATTAATGAAAATCAAAACTTATCATCAAGCATGGTCCTAAACAGGAAACCTCTCAGCTCTCCAATCTTATGTGAAAAGCAACAGTGACCAAATGCTGGCATGGTTCAATGTCAGAAAACCAGTTTACACAGGGGTTAAAATTCATTCTAATTCAAATCACATGATCACGGCACCATCCTTCAAAATCACGATGATTATTCTTGTATGTCAGGGCATGAACAAACATCATGAAAGGGACATGAAGAAACATGGAGAAACCAGGGGTAGAATGGTGCAAATGGATTTCAGCTGACAAAAGCTTCAGGAAAAGACTGATAGACTATTAGCATTGTGTGGTTCAATCAACAGTTACGATGCAGTAATGCAGGTTTTAGCACCATAATAATCAGTTCAGAAGTCTATCAAACTGCTAAAAAGGTTATTTTCAAATACCATGGCACTCCCCAAACAACTGCTAGCAGAACAGGTTCAAAGTAACCAAACTAAGTGTCCTGTACTAAGAATTACAAATGAAAACAATTCCCAACATCCTTAACACAGAGATATGATCGAAAACATACCTCAATAAGCTGATCAAAATTACACTTCAACAAGTTAATTTTGCGCTCGCAATAATCTTTCCCTTCATTCATTGTTTTCTATTATCATAAGAAATAAACAAACAAAACATTTGATCAAGTTACTGCAATCCAAAACACTGCTAATCAACCCACTAAATGAAATTCAAAAAAGCCATCAAACTTGTACCAACTAACCTCAACAAAATATCCAGTACCAATATCAACAAGAACTCTATCAGCATCATCAAGTGTACCAGGTACATAAAGTGAGGCAGTTAATGGCACCAACATCTTCTTTCCTAATTTTCACCAAAACCCTCAAAAACAATCATAAAGATCCAAAAATCAAAACTTTAACAAGAAAGAAATGAAGGGTGTACCTTGGGGACGGAGAGAGAGGTCTTTAAGTGAAGTGGCGGCCACTTCAAGACGACCAGTGGCTGTTTTAATGTTGTTAAGACTGTCTTGTAAGAGATTGACTTCAAGATCTGTTTGTTCTTTTATTCCTTTTAGTTGTTCTACACTCATTTTCTCCATATCTGATGCTCTCGCCGCCGCCGCTGTACTGGTGGCTACTCCTCCTTTTGATGAAGCCTTGGTGGTTTTCGTTGCCATGTACGTTTTTCTTGTTTGCTCACTCTTTGTGAATCGTAGTCTCTCTTACATGCTCGTGTGTGCTGTTGTGTGGGGCTTAAGTATATGAAAAATATTGATAACAATTAACGACAAATGTGAGCTGCCGCTATAGATCAGTGGTAGAACGTGAGTCCTTGAAAACTGAAGGTCTGTAGATCGATCCACCATGGGGCGCATTCCATCTTTTATTTTTGCTTATTTAAACTAATAATTTGTACTCGAGACAGAGAAAATCCAAGGATAGAGAGGGCCTCGAAGAAAGAATGAACCCATCTTCGAAGAGACCCAAGTAATCATGGTTTGCCCTGATCCACACAAACACAATCCAAGTACAAATTTCGACACAGACAAATGGATCTTGTTCTTTCCAACTTCTCAAAATCTACCCTATTCCGGCTAATCAGTTTAATGCATAGAGACATGCAAAATGAGCATAAATAATTTCACGATTTTGCATTTGGAAGTCTTGTAAATAATTTCACGATGTTGGAACAGTAGTGCATAGAGACATGCAAAATGAACATAACGATTTAAATGTTGTAAACAATTATTTTTTAGATTTTGATTCCTTAAGAATCAGCTTTATGACTATTATTTTCTATAAGATATTTCTAATATTCTGTTCATAGTTGCCATGCTTGTAAATTATTTTGTTTTTGTAGTTTTTCTCGTAAACATTAAATTGTTTGATAATTCCAGTAGACAAAGGTTGAGTTATTCGTGATTATATATGTTGATGTAGCCTTGGAACCAAGATAAAAGTTTTTATATAATCAGGAATAAAGATTTTTACTATTTGGTATGTCATAACTCATTTCTAGGTTATTCCCAAAATTTGCTAAAAACAAAGGCTAAGGTAGTGGATAAAGCAAGTTGGAAATTTTAGACGGATTCGAGAGCCCTGTCGTAGCTCTGTTATGTCTAAAACTAGAGGAAATATAGATTCAAGGCTAAAATCAATTATTAATATCGGACAAATTTGCATGAAAATTAAATCTAAAAGCATAATTATATTTGAATAAGCCGATTTGATTTAATCATAGGCCAAATTAAAGTTTTATTGTGTTTATGAATTAATTTGAGGTACAATTGATTGATTTAATTAAGTGCAAGGATTTAATTATACTTTGATTGAGTCAAATTAATTTTATTAAGGGTTTAATTGGTGAAAAAATAAGTTTTGGAGCCTGATTCGGGCTTAATTGCAAAGATTTAAATTTTTGGAAACAAAATTTAATTTTTACCAAGTCAATTGGTTGAAATTGGAGGTAAAATTACAAGAAAACCAAAGTTTTGGTGCATAGATATTTTCTTACCAAATTTTTACCAAGTCAAATCAAAAATATATTTTTTAAAGTTTTAGGGTCAATTAAGAGCAAAATTGAAGAGATCCGAGACCGAGGATTAAAGTGAAAAGGCACGTAATCTGGTCTAGCAAAGGTGTCTAGACGAGGTGTCGTGTGATCACTATTCATTTTCTTCTCAAATTTTTTGCCGAAAATCCTACTTTGGTACCAACTTTGAAGGGATTGTCAGTTATGGACGATTGAAACCAGAAACGCGGTGGTTCATCACAAAAATTGATAATTCAAACAACTTATTGTAGTTGTCAAATTAGACAATTCAGAAAGATTTTTGCTATTTGATATGTAATAACCCATTTCTAAGTTATTCCCAAAATTTGCTCAAAATTAAAAAAAATATATATAATAAAAAAGGCTGACGTGGTGGATAAATAATTTTGGAAATTTTGGACAGATTCAAGAGCTTAATCGTATCTCTATTATGCCTAAAACTAGAGGAAAATACAAATTCAATGCTAAAATCAATTATTATCGGACATATCTTCATAAAAATTAAGTCCAAATGCATAATTTTATTTTCAATAGACCACTTTAATTTAATCATAGGCCAAATTAATGTTTTAATTATGTGTATGAATTATTTTGAGGTACAATTGATGAATTTAATTAAGTGCAAGGATTTAAGTATACTTTAATTGGCTCAAATTAATTTTATTATGAAAAAATAAGTTTTGAAGCCTAATTCGGGCTTAATTGAAAGATTGGAATTTTTGGAGTCCAAATTTAATTTCTAACAAGTCAATTGGTTGAAATTAAGGGTAAAATTATAAGAAAATCAAAGTTTTAGGGTCAATTAGGAGCGGAATTGAAGAAATTCGAGATCAAAGACCAAAGTGAAACGATGCGTAAATTTAAGGGCTCTATCGAAGTCTGTTAGGGGCTCAATTTCACAAAACTAATAATTTAGGGCCAAATGAGGATAAAATCAGAGCAATAATAAAATAAATGATCAAATTGAACTATGGTAGAAAAAAAAAAGAGGAGCAGACAATGCACCGTGTAAAAAAATAAAAAAATAAACTTGCACAATCAACAAGGCTCCATATTCCCAACCCAATTTCTCAACACCGAATTTGTTTTTTGTTAGGTTATATAAGTTTCATGCTAAAGGTTGATGGTTTGCTAGGCCAACTAAATATAACAGCACATAAATGAAAAATCTCGTTGGAGAACAATAAATTTGAAAGACGCAAAGGAAAGAAAATCCTTGAAAACCTAAATTGATTGAGAGTGCATGCAACATTTTTTTAAAATGACAACAAAAAAAGAAGAAGCTGGCAAATGAAGCTAAGAGCAAAAACAAATAAATTAAAACTCTAACAGGAAACGTAACTGGGCTAACATTGTTCTTTGAGTCCTAACAGTTTTTTTCTGGACCCTTAAGAGTCCATTTTATAATTTAGAGGTTAACATGTATTTAAATTTAAATTTTTTATTGTTTTGTAAACAAGTTTAATTTTCAGTTGTATAACTAATATATATATATATGTGTGTGTGTGTGTGTGTGTGTGTGTGTGATATATATATATATATGTGTGTGTGTGTGCAAAAAGCTTTAATAATTTCATACGATCAATTCTCTCCAAATTACAAAAAATTACAAAAATCATATCATTTTGTATTTTAATACAAAAATTCAAAAACATATACTCTCAAAATACAAAAATTATATCATTTTGTATTTAAATACAAAAGTTCAAAAATATATATTCGCATGCACATTGAAATTTAATAACTAGTTTAGTAAATATTTCAATAATTCATAATTTTAATTCATGAAAACTAATGGTAAGATTTTTAATATAAATATTGCACTCCCAAGTAGACTGATATTCAAATATCTAAAACTACATAAGAAATTTAAAAATTATTCTAGATTTTCCCCAATTTTCAATTGGATTTTTTTCCAAGACAAAACTTGCAAAAAACTCACTTCCTTCCAAAACATGTCCTTTTAGAGCATCTATATGATTATTTTTTTAAAAAAGTATTATAGACACACAAGCACATAATAAAATTCAAAAAAACAGATTTATTCAAATGAATAAATCGTACGCATCCATCAATTCTCACAACACGGCTTACCTCAGGATGCATGCTGGAGATGTTAATGTCTTCCCTAGTTACATTCATCAATATCTTACCCTTGAATCTATGATAAGACCAATATATACGAGTTTTCTTAGCAACCCTAAACTAAACCACTAGATGACAACTCTATAGACTCCCCGATGCCGCGCGTCCACGTGTAACCAACCGATTGGCTACATGACATACTAAGCTACTGAGATAAGATATGATGCTCCAAATAGAAATACATATGGCATCTTACAATTGATGCAGGACATGGATCCAAAGAATAGACTGTCAAAGAAGACTTGAGAAATAGTATCAGATACTACACATGATGACTTGAACAGAAAATGAAATCCTTGAAGGAAATCTGGATCCCAGGCGAAACAAACCAGTTTAACCAATAACCATGATATGAAATGCCCTACAACACAATCTATCACAACCGTTCTTGCTAACATGAATTCCCCACCTGCTGATTAAGTAGTGCATCACTTCTTTCACACAAGCTTTTCAAAGTCACTAGCAGTAAGAATTCCAGAGATTGTTGGGTAGAAGATTAGGAAACAAGCCGGCAAGGTAAAATTAAGTAATGTGGATTATAGCATAATGAGTTGATATATACATCGAGCAGGCACGCGAAAGGGGAGTGAGCAACAAATTGAA
This sequence comes from Salix brachista, assembly GCA_009078335.1. Taxonomy (NCBI): domain Eukaryota; kingdom Viridiplantae; phylum Streptophyta; class Magnoliopsida; order Malpighiales; family Salicaceae; genus Salix; species Salix brachista. The sequence continues at coordinate 7,578,209 of CM018578.1, read as the reverse complement.
TCGAGAGAAACACTTTGGTTTCTTATTCACACAGCAGTCACCCCAAAAACAATCCACTTCCATACATGGAACACACATTATTATCACACTAATTGATCAGAGAAATGGCTAAGAATACTCAACACAGAGGTCTTACAAAGAGGCACCCGAGTTTTCGCCACACGCAGCAGTCTCCTTTGAGATCAAGACACCAACACATGCCCTGAAAGCGGAAGAGAGCGAGAAACAGTTTGCGACCACCACGGCAAATTGCAAGCCACACCCCAATTGAACCACCAAAGTTGTCATCAAACCATAGCACAATTTGCATCAAACGATATCAACTCTTTATCCTCCATGGCTGAAAAGGGAAAATTCAACAAAACTTGGGGAGACTACAAGTCCAAGATCACAGGGCATTGTCGGAAAAATACAGAGCAAGCAGAAGGACACCTGGAAAACTCCACTTTCCCATTGTATTGATCACCCAACAATTGAGACAAAACATGTCAGTGCTTCAAACCCACATTTGCAAGCACTGTGTCATACCATGGAAAAGAAAGCTAAATGGTTCCCAAAATAGGAAGAACTCACTGATAGCATTAAGCACTCAAACTTCTAGCCAAACTTTGACAAGTTTTTCCCAAAATAAGAGCACAAAGCCTGATATAGATTTGCACGAGACTCCCCAAATCCATTATGGAAAAAAAAAAAAAAACACCTTAGCAGCATCAGCCACAGAATTTGAATCACAAAACCATAATTCTTCACTCCCTTCCTCCTCCCTCCATCAAAACCCCCAAAAACCTAAACAATTTTAACCCTAAAAACCCTAATTAATTTCCAAACAAACTTACTACAAAGAACCCCTAATTAAATTCATGCATTCATTACTTAAATTCTCTCAAATCCTAAACCCTAACCCTAATCTTCACTAAAAATCTTCTCGTCCATCTTCCCACACAAGAAAAAAATTAAAAAAAAAACACAAATTTAACACAACACCATTCTTATAATATATACCATACACCAACACCACCAAGATCCCATTATTCCACATTCAACGGTGGTCATCCTCTCTCCTTCCTGAACTTGCAGTTCCACCGGACAAAGAAGCCAACAAATTCAAATGACCAGGAAGATAGTTCCCCACTCTTGCCGCCGACGCTTCTCCCATTGCAGCCGCATGCTGGTGGTGCATAAATAGTGAAGACTGCTGCACCGCCGTCGGCTGAACAACCATTTCCGGCGTTGCAGCAGCAGCAAACCCCCAAAAATCGGTCCTGGCAGGTAAAGCCCAGAACCCACCAGGCCCGGCTGTTGCTGTGGGACCCATTAATGACCCAATTGTGGGGCCCACAGAAACCCCATCATCATTCTTCCCACCACCATTACCATCCTCCTCCGGCCGCATCCTTTTCCCGAGTATAAACGGAGCGGGGCCTAACAAAGGCTTGTGCTCCAAAGAACCAGCCGAATGAATATTATTGCTCGAAAGAGAAGATATAGAATTTGAATTCCCACCAGCACGAACCGAGACAGAAACAGTAGAAAAACTAGCAGGAGTAGTTCCAGTACCAGTAGCAGCAATAATCGAAGGCTCAGCTTGACGAAGTAGCCATTCAATGGTTTGTCCATCAGACTTATGACCCAATTCACGAGTCAACTGAAAAACTCGAGCTGCACAAATGATCGGCATCCGAATCCTCCTTCCACGACCATCGACTTTGCTATGACGGTCTTTAGAGGGTGGTTTTTTAGCAACTAAAGCTCCATTAGTACCTCCCCCTCCTCCACCACCACCCCCACCCCCACCCCCAGCCCCACCAGGTGGCTGGTTTCTTTGCGGGTCAATCAAAGATCCGTTATTTACAGCGCCACTGTTGTCTGACATGGTGAGGAAGAGCGGGGGAAGCTAGAAATGGTGGATTTGTGGAGAGAGAAAGGAAGGATTTTACGGGATTTCAGAGGAAGAGGGTTTTTGGAGGAGGAAGGAGAGAGCTAGCAGCTAATCATTGAGCGGCAGTAGCTGGTGGAGACAGGAAGGAGGGCACATGGGTGGTGGGGTCCATTCACACACAACCCCTCCACAGCTCACACCCTTGGGTTTCTTTCTATAGTGCTGTGTTTGTTTGTTGGATGGAGGAGGGAAATGGGTAAAAACGAAAGCTGGTATTGCAAGTGGTAATTTACATGTTTTATGATTGGACAGTCATAAAAAACATCGAGATAAATGGAGAGGGATACCAATTTAGTTTATGTTTGGCAATGAGGTTTAAAAATATATTTTTTTTGAAAATTATTTTAATATTGTATTTTAAATTTATTTTTTAATATGAAAACTAAAATCAAAAATAAAAAAAATTATTTTAATATATTTTCAAAATAAAATACACTTTAAAAAACAACTTCATTCACACTTACAAACATACCTTAGTGTTAAGTAATATGATTTTTCTTAAATTTATAGTGATTAATTTTTTCATTGTATTAAAAACTTTCTGAAATGAAAAAATCATGAATAATGTAACATATGTTACAAATAAAAACCACAAAAAATATGGAGGTACAATTTCAATCACGTGTGGAAATCATAATTTAAGTGATGCAACATAAAATGAGAGAAAATACATAATTATTTACGATAATATTTCAATGAATATGAGAAATTCCTTGCTAAGATAAATAAATGTATTAAAAATATACTCATTTTAAATACAAGAAAAAATGAATATGTTTGCTTTTCTTCAATAGTGTTTGGAATTGCAATTTCAACGCATTCCTGAAAAATCTTGAATATTTTCAGCTATAAATTATTATTTTTTGTATAGTGTTTGAATATCAAAAATATTATTTTGATATATATATATATATATATTATTTTAATATTTTTTTAAGTTTAAAAAAACACATCTACTATACTAGAGATTGTTTTTTAAAGTATTTTTTGTTTAGAAATATATTAAAATATAAAAAAATTATTTTAAAAAAAATTATTTTTAATATCAAAATATTAAAATAATTTAAAAATAAAAAAAATGAAAAATAATTTAAAATGTTTTTGAAATGAAGCGACAAAAACTATCAAATTCGTTACCCAAACAGTCCCTGCCTTTATTTGATATGAAGAGGGTAAACCCACGCGCGAAACAGTAAGCTTCTATCTACAAGTGTGGTTGTGTTTCAGAGCGGGACCCACTCTTTTTAATTTTGTTCGTACTTTTTTTTTGAGCTGAAGGTTCCAGCTACGTGCTGGTAACTTCTCATTATCCATTCTTATTTCGGGGGTGTTTGAAAAATTTTAAAAATATTTTTGAAAAAAGAATTTATTTTTATTATTAAATTTAAATTAATAAAATTTGATATTTTAAATTTATTTTAATTTGTTGATATTAAAAATTATTTTTAAAAAATAAAAATATATAATTTTAAATAAAAAATATTTTTAAAAATAACAACAACCACATTTCTAAACAGTAACTTAACCACGTAATCGTAAAAGAGGGAAAAATTTGAAAGTCAAGATTTAACGGGGTCTTGTTTGGTGGTGTATCATTGTAAGTGTGCGGGTGTTTGTCTGTCTGGCACTGTGCGGCTGTGTTTAAAAAAGAGAAGTTAAAGTATTTTTAACCGTGATTTTAAAGTATAATAGGATAAAAAAAAATATGTGTTTTAGTTAAAGTAATTGTAAAATAAATATATAAAATTTAATTTACTATTATGGGATGCTAAAAAAGAGATGAACTCATTTGGAATTAAATGATCCTAGCTATAAATATAATAGTTATCCTCGTAGTAGCTTATGTCCTTGTAGTAGCTTTACGTCCTTGGGCTTGAAAAAGGGAGTCCCTTATTTTTGCTCCCTTTGTGGGATCAAACCAAACCCTATGTAGTCCTCCTATCTCATCTCAAGTACTCTATAAATTAACCATAGTTAAGTTTAGGGTTTCGTTCGGGACCATTTCATTTCTATAAATGATAGATAGTACCATTGGATCAGCGTTTAAGGATTCATTTCATTTTCATTTTTCTTTTTCAACCTCAGCTAATCAAATCGACAACACAAACCATGAAATTTTGTTTTTGTTTTAATATTAATGTGTATTCGAGACTAGTGCTTGTTAACAGGTGGGGTTAGATAAATGATATGTTCGAGAGTATAATTGAGATTATTTTTTAAAGTATTTTTTTTATTCAATAATATATTAAAATATTAATTTAATTTTTTTATTTTTAAAAAAATTATTTTTAACATCAGCACATCAAAATGATCTAAAAACACTATAAAAAAATAATTTTAAATTTTAAAAAATAATTTATTTTTAAAATATTTTTGAAACGAAGTGCTAGACAGACACAAAGTATTTGCTTGAGAGTGAAGTAAAATTTCTTTTTTAAAATATAAAATAATATTTGTTTTTAATTTTGAAAAGTAATTAATTTAAATAGAAATAAACAAATAATACTATTTAAAAAAAATCAAAAAGCATTCACAAGTTGAAAGGATGCAATTTATGGATCACAAGTTTAAAAATCTATCCAATAGAATAAGACCAAACCAACGACAACGTGTCACTATAAAAAGCAGAAGAGAAAACAATAAAACAGCAAAACGTGATCCGCGCTGGAGCGTGTCTGCACGCTCAAGAATAGTCGCGTAGGAACAGTCTGTCTGTGCTTTAATGAAGTCGGTCAGTCAGTCAGTGAGAGTCAGTCTTTGGAGATGGCACCTGGAGACCTCTTTATTTACGGATGTGCCATCTAGCCTATCATTTTGCAGACAGTGAGTATGGACCCTTGGATTTTGGGTCCCAACAATCTAATTGATGAAGTTTGTGGTTAGAAGTTCGTGATGTTTTTAGCTTATTGATACTTGACAGAAACCCTTCATCGCCACAATGTCCAAACTACCCATGTGTCTGTTACCTAATTGGAAGAGTAATGACCATGGCATTATTGTCTTCGTACCAGTTTTTGAATTTTTCTTTTTTAATTTGTGATTACTGTTATGGCATTGGTCGTGAAATTATTTTTTAAAATATTTATTTTTAATTTTAAAATAATATAAAAACATCAAAGAAATTAAATTAAATTAAAAATTTTAATATTTTTAAAATATAGTACAAAATAAATACTAAATTTTTTAAAGTTTTTTTTATCTAAAACATTTATTGTTTCTTGCTTTCTTCTTTTTATTTGTTTGCAGTTAGTATCATGCAAAAAAAAAAGGCAAATTGTTGAGATATTTTCCTTCTGATTTGTTGGCAAGTAGAAAAAGCATCGTGATTTTTTTAGTCCAAACATATTTTTTTAATAATTTAATTTTTTTATATTTTTGAATTGTATTGATGCGTAAATATCAAAAATAAATTTATATATATATATTAATACAACTTCAAATAAAATTTATTTTAAAAAATAATTTATACACTCTAATATTAAATATTTTCTAATAGTAAAAATGAAGCGTATTTCCCAGAAGAAAAGTGAGGTACAAGATTATTTAGAAAATGAGACAAATAGTGTGATAGTTTTTCTACTAAAAAATATATTATAACACACAAAAAAAACAAAAACAATCAAAGCATTATGAGAAAAGACATTTCAGTTAAAGCTATATACTATAGATGATTACGAGCGGTATGCCCGCGCGATGCGCCGGGGCTTTTTTATCTATGTAAGAAATTGATTGCTTTTATATGTATTAGGAAAAAAAATTGTGTTATAATAACTTATTTGCCGTCTAAAAAGAATAGTGTAATTGAAACGGGAAGTGACTCGCATATTTTTGAAATCTAGGTAAATGTGTCAAAAAAAATTTAAGTTGTATTTTTTGCCCAGTAATATTAGATCTGAAATATTAAAAATCAAAATATTGTAAATTAAGAAATATATTTTTAAAAAAGAGGAAAAAATTAAAATTCAAAGACAAATTTTTTTTTTATGTTATCCGATTAATTCATTATATTATTATATAAAATGTATTTAAGAATACTGATATTAATTTTTTTTATTCAAAAAATCCTAGGTCATGTTTTCTTCTCCCTATATATATTCCTAGGCGATAATATTCAATAAATATTAAAACATATAATTAATGAAAGACTAAAAATATTCAAGAAACTTTAACAAAAGATAAAATAAAAAAATAAAATAAAAATAAAAATTATCATTGCTATTACTGTCAAAACAATAAAAATTATTAAATTATCCAGAGGAAAAAAAAATTAACAGAAGAGTAAGCAAGAAAAACAATTAAATTATTATTATTATTATTATTATTATTATTATTATTATTATTATTGTGTTAAGTACAAAATTAAAATACGAAGACAAATTTTTTTTTATGTTATCCGATTTATTCATTATATTATTATATTATATGTATTTAAGAATACTGATATTAATATTTTTTATTCAAAAAATCCTAGGTCATGTTTTCTTCTCCCTATATATATATTCCTATGCGATAATATTCAATAAATATTAGAACATATAATTAATGAAAGACTAAAAATATCCCAGAAACTTTAACAAAAGAAAAAAAAAATATCATTGCCATTACTGTCAAAACAATAAAAATTATTAAATTATCCGGAGAAAAAAAAAACATTAACAAAAGAGTAAGCAAGAAAAACAATTAAATTATTATTATTATTATTATTATTATTACTATTATTATTATTATTATTATTATTATTATTATTATTATTATTATTGTGTTAAGTACACTTATATATACATGGACAAAAGTAGGATTATTCTAGAAATATAAAAAAATAAAAGTATAAGGGCTGAAATGAAAATCAAATATAAAAGGATTAAATTCAAAAATTAAAAGTCTAAGGGCTGAAATGAAAATCACATTTATTATCAATTTAAATTAAAGGACAAAGTTGAAAAATTCGAAACTTGTGTACCGAATTTATTGAGCTTTTACAGCCAATACAGAAATTAAAATTAGAAGGACCGAAGTGAAACTTGCACATTCAATCAATTAAAATCGGAGGACCCAATCGAACTAAATCGAAACTTATATAATAAAAATCAGGACCAAACACACAATTAAAAGTAGAAGGACCGAAGTGAAACGTAACAAACAATAGGGGACTCTCCTGCACTTTTACGTGCAGGAGAGAGAGAAAAGTGGTCAGCGGCTTTAACCGGCCGCCGACGTGTCCACATACATTTTTAGGTTACACGCGCCGCAGCGGGAGGAAGGCCACGCGGAGGCGCATCGAACACGACTCCGGAAGACCATTTCCAGCCACCGTATGACGCCGCACGCGCCACCCAAACAGGGCATGAGGCGAAAAACCGACTGGCGCGTGCTCTTCACGCCCTGACAGCAACGGAATAAAAAAAAAAAGGTCAATTACTGGTCTGCTCTGTACTCAAGTCAACATTTTTTTTCTTATTAGGGGCTATAACCGTATTTAGCCATTTTAAAAAATATTAAAAAAAAAAACTTGCGGCGGACCGGTCCGGCCGCGCGCAATTACACCCGTGTCCTTCAGCCGAAACCGTTTTTTGTCTTATTATCGGGGGCAAAAATGTTAAAACACTGTTCACATCCGGAAAAGACAAAAAAAAAAGGTGGACGTGCACCTGCGAAAGAACGGAGATAAATTTCGTGTCCACAGTGCCAATGAGTGTGTGTGCACAGTGTTTGAACAGTAATATTCATTTGTTTTAGTGTATTTGTTAATTTTCGGTCCAATTCGGTGTTTTATCTATAAAAATAGTTATATTAAAATTATGATTAAAAAAAATTCAAAATCAATTTAAACCGACTGGTTCAGTTTTTTTATGTAAAAGAACGAGAAATAATACATGGTTTTTTTAGGGTTTTTTTGGACTTTAATGAAGTCTTTTCCTTCTCTCATTTTATCAAAATGGAATTAGACTAAAAAATTTGAACAGAACCAAAAGAATAAAAAAAATTATAATATATATTTTTTAATTTTAATTGATTCGGTTCGGTTTTGATTTACCAGTTTTAGCTTTTAGAAATTGAAATTGAACTGAAAGTTTTTTTAAAATATTTTAATTAGTTTAATCATTTTTTTAATAGTTTAGTTTTTTTTCTTTTATTTTATCGGTTAAATCGATTTTTTGATTTTTTTTACTTACCATATATCATACTTATATATATAAGTCGAGTAAAAGAAGTGTCATCACCTCCATCACTTGAAATCTTGGAGCCAACAAAGCAACTTCTTGTGTCACCAACAAAGCAGAATGACGTGTCTATTTTTTTTACACCAAAATTGAAAAGCAATTTGTAAACGTGCACGACGAGGTGGTGGGATGGGTCCAAAGCTTTTGCTATCTATATTTAGTTGTGACAAAATCATCATCATCATGATGGAGAATTGGACAGCATAATCGGAGAATTATATGGATTGATTAGGAACTCATGGGCCATGGACTCTTCGACCTAGATGTTTTCAAATCCCATAAATTTATTAAGTTAAAGTATTTTCATAAATAAAGGAAATTCATGTGATTTTTCATATTACAAAGATTTATTAAGTGGGGGTCTACCATAGGTCACACAAATCACAATGGCATTAGCTAATTAAACTTTGTTGGAGTCCAAATCAAAGACCCCATTAGCACACCATTTTTGCAACAAAATTTCCTTACACTCCCTCCCTCGCCTTGGTTTCATGGACCGGACCACCTAGGACTGAATTAGTTAAGATTAGGTCAAAATCTTACTAATTAAATAATCAGTCAAAAAAATTAGGGTTTGAATAGGATGGGCACACGAGGGTATATATTCCGCATCTTGATTGCGGGTTTTGTGGCCTACTTTGATTACTTAATTGTCAATTATTTAAATTATCTAGTATGCTTTTCTTCATTTGTTTTTGTCTAACCACTCCAGCACAATGATGCCTCTCTTTTTTTACTGCCAAAACTAAAGCAGGGAAAAGATACGAGAAATTGTAACATTAAAAATCATGCATCTTAAATGTCTCTATTTTACTAAAAACCGTGCATATTATGAGGATGTTTGAGAGTGTATTTGAGGGTTTTTTTTAAAAAATGATTTTTGTTTAGAAATGCATTAAAATATTTTTTTTATATTTTTTAAAAATTATTTTAGTCATCAACACATGAAAATGATATTAAACATAAAAAAATTATTTTTTTCAAAAATACTTTTGAAACGCGGTGCCAAACACCTCCTAAAACTTTTTTTCTTCAAAAAACCTTGCTGAAATTAGAAGTTAATTTACTAAAAACTTGTGCACATAACGTTTTGTTTAACTAAGGACATCATTTCTCAATGGCATGCCAATATTAATAGTGTAGAGTCGAGATTCGAGGTTTACTTTTAGGTTATGGTCGAGTCTACAATGGCTCTAGGTATTAAATTGAATTTCAGTACAATATTTCATCATTAAACATATAGATAAAAGAAAAAAAAACTAAATAAAATCTTAAAGATATATGAGAGCTTGTGATTTCATGGTAATAGGAAAGATCTTTTATCACTAGTGGAATTCACGCACAACAATATTTATCAGGTCATTATAAGGATTGATTCTTATAAAACCTTGTATGGACAAAAGTGTTCGACCCTAGTATGTTGGTAAGAAGTCAATGATAAGAAGGTGCCAACCACTATAAATAAAGTAAAGTTGATAAAAGAAAAAATTAAGAACACACAAGACAAACAAAGAATTTAAGTTGACAATCAAGGGAGATCATTGGAATTTCAAGTTGGGGATAAGATGTTCTTGAATGTAGCATATTGAAAAATATTATTCATTTTGGTATAAGAGGGAAATTAGCTCCAATACATATTAAACCCTTTGAAATTTTTGAAAGGATAGGGCTAGTAGCTTATAAACCTACACACAAAGTATTTCATGTTTCCTTACTATGTAACATGAAGGTAGATCATGTGTTTTCATAGATTTCTATAAAGGCCACAAAAGATTTGATCATTTAAGTCAAACTAGTAAAAATCCTTGATTTTAACAAAAAAAAAAGTTAAGAAACAATTAAATACCAATCATAACAATATTGTGGAGAAGTTCCTTAGTGAAAGAAGAAACTTGGGAGAAGGAGTTTGAAATGACAATGAGGCCTCTTGAATTATTTTTGAACTCAGGTATATATTTGAAATCTTGAGGATGAGATTTTTATTTGGAAGGAAGAATGTAAATACTCTAAAAATAAAACAAAATAAGTAAAATAAATATTAAAGGTGATGCTATGTAATTTAAATTTAGGTTCCAAGACCTAAATTTTTTAGTATGGTCAATGATAAAAATAAATCAAAACAAGATACTTGATGAAAAGAGAAGCTCTCGAAATAAACCATAAAACCAATGTAGTAATTTTGAAGACCTTTCCCATGGTATAAATATCAGCAAGCAACAAAAAAGAAGGGGCAAAGAGATTTTCAAACTTTCTTCCATAAAATCTCACTAAAATAAGTAAATCTAGAGGTAAAAAGAAGAATTAAAAGTTTTAGGAAGGTATTTAAACAATTTGAGAGAAATTAAACTTAGGAGAAGGAGAAGAATTTAGGAGAAGTGAACCTTGATGTGCTCCTAAACTTACTTGTGATTAAGTAAAAATCTAGAATGTTTGAAAGTGTGTAATTGAGATATAGATATCAATTATTATAAAACATAGTGTAAATTATGGAAACATGTTAATGTGTGAAGAACTTAGTAAGTAAATCATCTACAAATAAAGGGGTCTAGTTTTAAGCTAAATAGGAAGGATATTGTTAAGAATAAATATGGTTAAATTATGTTAACAATAAACATTTCTTTTAGCATATTAATGCTGCTTTTCAACACATTTATCATTTTGTGTTTTGGAAAAATTCCTTCTTCCTTGTTGTAAATTGAGTCATTTAAAAACTTGAGCGTATCATGTTTATATGTGAGGAGAATGGAGAATGGAGAATGTTGTATTGATATGCAAACTTATCAACTAAGAGAAAAAATAAAGTAAAAGAGACACTTAATAATGGAAATTTAAGTTGTGGCTAAGGAGAAGAACAAAATAGAAATGAATTGTGCATGATGTAGTAATGGTGAGTGTGAAAAACAAACTTAAATGGATAAGCTTAAAGCCATCTTGTGATTAAAAAACATATAATAAATTATGTTTATAAATCAATAAATGTAATAGCTATGGATTCTTGTGCTAGAAATATATAGATATTTAAAGAAAATAAAATTAAAGGTATTGGAGGTTGTAATGTTTGGCGGCAAGAAAAAAATATAGAGGGAAATATCTTTTCACAAACAACTATTTTTTGTTATGAATATAATGTACGAGTATATGAATGTGTAAATGAATAAAATATTTAAGTGGTGTAGTAGCTTAAATCTTTGTATGGATTAGAAGCGATTCTAGGGAAAAGATTTCACTTTGAGGAGTTCACCTAATTAGAGGAGCAAATAGGCAATTTTATTCCCACTTGTGTTTCTAATATAAGCCTTTTGTTATGCTATAATTGGCTTGATATAATACAAAATTTTTGTTTTTATTGTGGAAAGATTTGAGATGATAAATAATAAGGGATGTCATTATGACAAAATGAAAAAAAAAAAACATGTAAATTTGAGGTTGTCATTGAAGTTTTTTAGGGGGGAAATTGTATAAAGTTGACAATTTTTTATCATTTAAAGGTGAAATTAGAGTAATTGAATATTGGAGGACCAAATCAAACTTTAACTGAAATCCTAGTCCAAAACGATGTTGTTTTGGAGAAAAAGAGGAAAAAAAAATAAAGGGCTAGATGACGCGTCATCTAATCCACTAAGGTAACCAAACAAAACATCATCTCGTTACTGTTTATTGTCTTCTTCTTTATCCACCCTAAAAGACAACTTAGGGGTCTACTTTGTAAGTGCATTTGATGCCTATATACCTCACCATATTTGAAAAATAATATACCAAAAATATGACATGATATTTTCCCACGCTATTGTATGGTTCATTCCGACTGATGGACACCATAGTCACCGCGGTGACTCCCTAAAAGTAACAATTCAAGCAGCTTTGAGCTGTCAAAACCGACAACTTAAGTTACCTACTTTGAACCAACAATTGGGATATTACCAGGTTGAATCAGAGACTGAAATTTTACCCCAATGTGATGGTCAATCCTATGCTCAAATTATCAAGAAATCTGAAGTCAAATTTGAGGGGAAAACATTTTGTTACTTATAATTGTCTTCTGATTCCTTGCCCACCACTTCCCTTTTCTTTTCTTCCACCTTCAACGACACCTTCAACAATCGTCTAACTTTTCAATTGCAACACCCACAACAATTCTGACAACTACTCACCTTTGGTAAGGTAAGAAAACACCCCCCTCCCCTCCCCCTAAAAAAATAAAATAAAAAATAGTTGTCTTAAAATGGTCATTACATGCAATGGCCAAATAATAATTTGACATGGTTGTTGGGTTGGGCCACCAACCATATGGGCTTAGGTTGTGTCCAACCCACCTGAAAAATACAAATAAATATTTTTTTTTTAAAATCAAATAGGTATTTTAAAAAACAATTATGATTTTTTTGCACAATTTCCCAAATATTTTGCACAATATTGGGCTACGTACTTACATTGTAAGTTAAAAACCTTGTATTAAAAATACTTGGTTTTCTCTGAAACTTCAATAAAAATTCGAAACAGTCTAAGGGCAGTTTAAAAAAAATGATTTCATTGCATATTTTTCCATTAATGTTGTTCAATATTGATCCCATACTTAAACTGTAATATACAGACTCAGTATAAATATCAAATTTTCTCCCAAATTAAAAAAAAAAACACACAAAAAATCCATATGTTAAAAATATAAAAAAAATATGTTTTATTTTCATGCAAAGGTCTAATTCTAAAAAAAAAAATCTAAGTATATATTTTCACAAAATAAATTGCATTTTTTATCATGTTTTAAAATACAAAAAATGATATTGTAATTAGTTTAAGATTATCCATCAAGTTCGGCTAAAATGCCAAAATCCTTCATCAATAATTTAGTTTATTTTATTTATTATGATTTAAATGTAGACTTTAATATTCAATGGTGTAAGGCTACATTGTAAAATACTCTATTAAATATTAAAGATACAAAAAAAGAACAAATACGATGCTAGAATTTAAACTTTAGAATGGTTAGGATTTGATCCAATAAGATAGTTACAAAGAGAGATCTATTTGGAACCATAAAAGGATCAACATATAAAAATCTGATTTAGAATGCACTGGGGGTAATGTATATTTTCCTTGCGCAACAAGTCTTTTTATCCAGACTCTGATAGATATTAGGTTTTCTATTGATCTTCATACTAGGTGACAACTCTTAAAAATTATAATAATAATTTTATGATTATACAAAATCTAGTTTTTACTCATTACATCACGGGTAGGCCCAGGAAGACACCATTGCGACAAAGTTCACCGATCCGGATTGACCCAAATGAGTTAACCTAAAAATAAACCAGAGAAGAAACGCAAAACCAAGATAGATTAATCTTACCAAAAACACAAAAATTTCAAACAAAATAGATTAAACAACTAAAAAATTAACACAAAGAACATTCACTCTTAAGAGAAAAATCATTTTTTAGGCTATTTATGACCATTAACATTTGTCCATGAGCTCGATGAGATAAGAGGGGTTTGATGACGGTTGTTTAAAACCAAAGTGTTGCATGAGAAAAATACATCTAAGTCGAGGAAGATAAATCCAATACAGTTAAGTTTGTGTTTTTAGACTTTTTTGGGTAGTTTGAGTGGATGAGTTGGTTTATAGGTGTTCCAAAATATTGGTAATGTGTTTTTGGATTGAAATTACTTAAAAAATAAGGGGTTCTCTAGAAAAATTAGTCATTGTCATGATATTATTGTCAACATTAGGTGACTGGAATTTGGGCTCATAGACGACACGTTGTCTATGAATTAATTTTCAAAAAAATAAGAGCATACGACAAGTCATTTACCGCTTTTAAACATCGAAAAAAAAAAAAACCAAACCCAGGTACATCAGCCTGAACTTGAAAAGGCAAAGCCACATGTATGGGCTTATCTAAGCAATGTCCCAGGCACGTTAGGCTAAATACTTTTTTTTTTGCCCCCTTTTGTTTTTTTAAGGCTGCATATAATTTTTTTCAAAAAACTATTGATCTCGGTTGAATCCATGTAAGCAGGTTTGACAAATTAAACCACAACATTTGAGATGTTTATTTTATAAATAATATTGCTTATTTAATTGATATCATTCTAATGTCTTTTTTCTTAAATAATTTTTAAATTTATGTTTCAATTAATATTAATCCCTTGTGATTTTATTTTATTATTTAACCTTTTTAGATAAAGATTTGTTTTAATGATGTTGTGTGTATTTAGTTTTTGAAAGATTACACTGATTCATTTATATTTTTTAATATTTTATATAGATTAAATTTATTTTGGGATAAAAGATATTATTTCCATATAATATTCTAATGTGTAGCCTTGTATAATATATTTTTATTTTTTTCAATAAATTTAATGTGTATCTATTTCTATTATTTTCTGATTGAATAAATAATTAATTTTAATAAAAAATTTAGCTAAGCACAACCAAGTAAATGTCTCATTTTACAAGATTAAATATCCTAACTTATACCTATCTCTTGATATTTTTCAAATTTATTTTTATTTATCATTAATAAATGTTTTTCCTTTTTATTAACACATATAATTCTTGATTTATTTGTTCATAAGTATGCATGAGTTTTTTTACTTACAAAACTTTTTTAATGTATAAGAACACTATATATAATCATAATTTTAGGAAAAAAATATTTGGCCCATGGAGGAGGGCAAAACAAATAGCTAGTATCTAAAGTTAAAAGAGCCAAGTGTTTCATTGTGCAAATTACACAAAGAAACTATTATTTTTTCCCTTAGTTAGCAAAATCAATTAGTTTTGTTTTAGGAGTAGAGAAATTGTTTTCATGGAACCCATTAGTTACTACAAAAAAGGGTGAGTTAGATTGTTTTTTTTTAACTTTCTTCATTGCATGATATAAATTCCTTAAGCTTTGGTCCTTTATATTCTTTGACTTGATTTTAAAACAATTAAATTATGTCATTGCCCTTGGAATTTAAAGAGCTTTGCCTTTGATGCAAGAGTTCTCTACTCTTGTATATTTGATTATTTGGTAGCTATTGTGTATCATCAGAGGCATTAGGGCATTTTCATAAATAAATTGAGTTTGGAAGCCCTTGTATAATTCCTAGCGGGTTCGAACAACATGTTGGTCAGATATTTAATTTTTATTTATTTAATTTTGTGAGATATTTCTTAGTTTTGAAAGTAACAAGAGTTTGGTCAGATATTTTTTTTTCCAAATCTTTTTTTAAAGGAACTTTGCTTTTTAATTTAATTTAATTAAATTAATTGAATGAAAATAAACATGAGATACTCAATTCATGATATTTTGTTTTTATTTGTTTTTCAGGTCACTTCTCCAACGACATATGGAACCTATTTTAATTGCCAAATCCTTATATTTTTCCAACCCCTTTAAAAATGTTGATACACTTGTGCATCCTTTTTATATGTTAGCAAAAAAATTAATCCGGCATAGAAACTGTAAGAATTAATATACAACATTGAAATCCAATTTTGAATATAAGACAAAAACTACCGTGTTTGGACCGACCTTCCAGAAGAAAATATCAGCAAGCCTTGAATATATTCATGTCAACATGCAGGAGCTTGCTTCCCAGTTTCCATATTCACCTGAAAGATCTTTTTCTTTGAACCATTCTTTCCACACCTACAAAAGTAGGTTAAAAAGAGTTTGTCATGAAGGAGACAATAATCCATAATGGTACTATACAAACATTAAATATACATTTATATATGCATATACATATACATATTAGAAGAAAACATCGAACTAATTAAAAAAGAAACGAGGACCATGCTTACAATGACTTTAGTTTACATTACCATCCGACGGATTAAGCATGCTGGTATTTTAAAAGCATGGATGATGCGGATCAGCCCAGAAACACCAGCAAGGACCCATTACATGTTCCAAATGGTCTGATGACCCGATCTAAGACAAAGACATTGACAGAGCCATTAATGAATATTACTTTTGAATTTTTCAGTTTTATGTGCGAGTGATTCTTGTATTCTTTAGTTCTTAAACGAACTGAATCTAACTTATTGAAGATTAACTGGCTTCGTAGCGTCATTCTACTCATTCCAATAGTGTTGGTGCCTTGAGTAGATTTCCATTATGTCACACTCCTATCAGACTTATTTTGGTTTTTCAAGATCAGATCTCATTCTTGGTTGTGGGTTAAGAAAGCCATTGCTTCAAACAATGATAGAGAAATGCGTCTCCAAACCAGCACTTTGACGCCATATTTTAAATGACTCGGTGAAACAAGAAACATAAAGCTTTTGCACTCCATAACATTGCCTACCTTGTGTATCTCTCCCAAAGCAAGAATGATGTGGGATGATCAGAAGCACTTCAAAATTTTATTAGCAAGGACAAGGTCAAATCTAGAATCCGCAATTTGCATTCTGCCAGAAATTATATGGGAGAAGTAAAGGAAATTGGAGGAAAAAAACACAAACCAATTATAAACTCAAGCCACCACACAAAAATATTATTTATAAACAGGTCTTGCAAAGATACCAACTTCAAAGTGGAAGATGCAGCTGGAAATTTCTAAACATTAAGCTGCATGGATTGAGGTTATGTTTGACATGACTTTAAGATTTTGAAGGACAAGTCAAAAACATTCTTTGGATAAGAACGTCATCAACATGTTTGATTAGGAATCGGTTGACTTAAATCATAACTTTTTTAAGAAACTGAGTCAAAAGTTTGCTTTAAATAATCAAACTTTGGACATGGATTCTAACTTCCACTACCTTTTTTTAAATAAATAAATAAATTTAAATGTTGTTTCATGTCATTTTTTCATTAGACATACTTCTACTCATTTTGTCATTAGTTATTTATGAAAATAACTATAGACATACCACTCAGTCTTCAGGAGACCAGAAACTCCACTGCGATCACCCAGCCTAAGCAAAGATCACATGATTCAACTTGTTTGGGGGTCAAGTCGGACACAAATATGGGTTTCGATTCCTAGCTTCTGCCCACATAATGGCTGAAAAATAAATTACAGGGTGCAATAGCTTTACAGCCTGAATAATATGCACCGCTTACAGAAAGTTTTTTATGGTGTAGCCTCACAGACATGAACATTGCTTGCTGCTGTGAGCACTTACTGTGAACCGAGCACTTAAATGCACCTTCCAGAAGAAGGATAAAACATAAAAGAAAATGCTCTTCAATATGCTTCAAAGGTAGTGAAAAAAAAAAAAGAGTAACCCAAAAAAACAAAGAGAGAAGAAAACTAGGTGACATGCAACCTCCTGTTAAACTCCACACTGTTTCTCATAAGTGATTCTGTGACAAAGTGTACCCAACATCATGCAACCTTGCCACCAGTAACCCAACATCCATGCAACCTTGCTGAACTGCTTAATTTCAGAGATCACCCAACATCCAAACTATTTTTTAACAGGTGTTAGTCCAATGTGACCTATGGCAGAGTATTAGTTATTATAACTCAGGAGCTTAAAAAGGCATATAGAAGTTTAAAGTCAAGAATTTATGAAGCTATCTTCGTCTAATATCCAATTAGCATTCCATATGCACAACTAATTATCAAATTACACAACCCTAAACCCCATAATAATACTCAATTCCATAAATTCATCAACAGCCATCAATTTTTCATGCACCAATCATGCTATTTCTATCTCATGTTTCCATAAAAGACCTCATCCTATAATCACAAACTAAAATCCCTTGATATCTTTTGCCCAAATCCAACAAAAGCAACAAAAACTGATAGGGACACCAAATATCCGTATGATTTATGATGACGGAGAATAGCTTGTCCCTTGTGTAATTGGATTTTATTTGGGTTTATTTGTTAGGCTTGTTTTAGTTATTGATAGATTTTTAATGGGCTATAAATCCAATTATTTGTTCTAGCTAGAGTTTTAGTATTTATATGCACATTGTTTTAAATGTTGGACAATTTTTGATGATATGAAGAAAAATTACAAAATTGCAGACTATTCCAACTCTGATTCTTTCTCTTCTTCACCTCCATTCTTTCTTTCTTCAGATTTTTCTTCTCTTTCTTCAACTTCTTCTAAGCTTCTTCGTTTTACTCCTTTTTTGTCCCACATTGGCCTTGCAATCAGAGCATGCATTTCAACACAATTTCTAGTCCCTAACTTTTGTAAAGGATCATCATCAATAATGATCTAAAAAAAATCTTTTAGTTTTTCTATTTTAAGTAAAAATCCAAAAACAAAAATTCACTCAGTCAAACACACCATAAAACCCAAAACCTTAGCCACTATACATCTTCCCCTAAATTCAACAGCAGCAACTAGTAGTCCACCCATCCTCCACAATAGTAGTCCACAAAACCACCACTCATCACAACTTGACAACCTCCCTCATCAAGAAATCAACAATCTTCAGTTTTACAGCAGCATCTAACCAATTCCAGCTGATCTTCAATCCGCCACTGTCGAAGAACCCTTCACATCCAGCCACACTTTAACCAACACATCAGCACATCCATACCAGTAAAGCCCACCACTAAACCCAATCCATCCCCACCATCGCAGTTGCCTCAGTCTCAGGCACTACCAAATCAAACCAACCACCACAAGCCAAAGCCAACACATGAACATAGCCAACACAAACCTGACTCTAGCCATCATACCCACTACCGAATGGAACACCATAATAGCCAGCATACCCACTATCGAATGGAGCACCATAATAGACACCAATAACCAGCCACCACATCCAATTACCACAATATAAGACAATAAAATCTCTAACAAAATGCAAATCAACCAACAACTCCATCACACCGACCATCCATCATAAAACACAATTGATTCAAGTCTTCAAATTGCATCGGCATGCGTGTTCAAGCCTAGGAATGCCCTGGATGTTTTGGCCATGAGAAGCGTGAAGAAGAATGGTTTTATAAGTCTTGTTACATTTGCTTTCTTGTCAATTTAGTTGTAACTTTGTTTTCTATTGATTTATATGTGTGTGTGTGTGTGTGTGTGTGTGTGTGTGTGTGTGTGTGTGTGTGTAAAGATACACAAAAGGTGAGAAAAAAGGGGAAAGAAGTGACCAAAGAAAAACGAGAAAAGAAGATGACAACAAACAAGTTAGACGATATTAGTGATACATGAACAACATTAAACATGATTCGAAGAGGTCCAACTACGATTGAGTTTAACGATTTGAATATTTGTGGTAAATTACTCAACTTTTTGATTAGTTAAAATTTACTTATTTGGTTTTGCACTTGTTTTTCATTTAATAATCAATAAAGTGCCTTTTTTGCCTGGAAGAAAAAATCTTACATAAAGCCTTCGAAGTTTACTCACCTATCAAAGTTGTCATCTATATCTATTTATTAGGTTTATGAAAATTAGTGATTTTTGTTTGATTAACCCTTTTACACTTAAAGAACTAGTAACGCATGTTTACAATTTCCATAGTGTATTCTAGTCTTAATTAAAATATAAAAAATTGAATAAGTTTTACTTTTATTTTTTTATTTCTTAGCATTGTATTTTTATTTTACAATTACTATGGACTCGACCTTGAGTTTTAGAATCATTCATTAGCAAAACACTGTAGAGTTTGGTACAACTAGGTTGAGTATAGCTAGATGTGCCTTAACACAATCTGAAAGAACTAAAGATTAGAGAAAGACTGCTATTTTTCACACTTACATTAAATGTGAGGATAAAAATTGCAAGAAAATCATAGATAGCAGAAGTAGTATAAATGCAGTATCTTCAAATATTGTAGCTCACTTAGGCAAAAAACTTGTTCTGCATCTTATGTCATAATGTGTCATGGATTAATAATATTTCCATAGCAATCAATGAGATGTTTGTTCCCTGTCAAATTCCTAAATTATCATGAAGAAATTTGATGTGATTCCCATGAATGTAGGAATAAATATATCATTTGGGTAGACAAGGGGTATATAATTTCAATGTCATCATTTCTGGTCGATTAAATTCATGTTCTTTCACTTTTAAAAATAGAAAGATCCATCTTATTGGATTACCACTGAGACCTATCAATAAGAATAAGAAAAATGATGAATGTTAAGGAATAAGGTTTAAGCACAAGTCCAAATGAGTTTGAGAATAGATTTAAGGATAAGCCTATTATGTCTGGTGTAGTTGGAAATTGTTTTTCAAAAAACTCTAAACTCACCTGACGAGATAAATGTGGTTAACACTATAAATTCAAAAGAGTTTAAAGATGAGGTTAATGAAGAGTCTATTAAGTCTTCTTTAGTATCAAAAGAAGTTTCAGAAGACTCTAGTAATTGCCTAAAAATTTAGGTGCTATTTGGAAGAGTTTCAAGATAGTTGTCTCTTTGAGCTCCTTGATTCTTGACTTCCTGTAATTGACATTTAGCACGCCAGGGATTTTCTTTTAAATTCACTTATGTCACGGGATTTGATTGTATTTTGTTACGAGATCAGGATTTGATTGTATTACTTTAGGAATTTTGTATTAAATAATTACCTTGTATAGAATATTTTGAGATCTATATAATATAGAGAAACCCCAATAACAGGGGCATTCAAACTAATTTTCATGATATCAGAGCTTCTAATCATCTCTGTAAATTTTTCACTCGGGCGTGACTGAAATTTTATTCTCTCTTGATTCGTATCAAAAAATTCTTTGGTTTCCTGGTTGTGGCCATCGCTGTATTGTTCTGTGTTGTTTCCTGTGGTGGAGATCGACGATTTTCTAGTGGTTTTCTGGTGGAGCTCGGTGAGTTGTTTAACCCTCTGTGTTTCAGCTGCAAAGAGCTTGGTCACATTGCTCGTAATTGTCCAAAGAATGTATGCAACTACTGTAAGAAACCAGGCCATTTCATCAAGGACTGTCGGGTGCGGCCCCATAATCGCATATCTCAAGCTTTTCAAGCTAGTGTCCAGGCCTCGTCTTCAGCGCCTCCCACTTTAAGCTCTAATTCATTTATTCTCACACTTGCTATGGTTCAACAGATGATTGTCTCGGCTTTTACAGCTTTAGCCTACAAGGTATAACTCCTACCTCCACTTATTGGATTGTTGATTCGGGTGCTTCTAATCATATGACTGACAGTACTATGGATCTCCATGATGCTCATGAGTATGACGACACGCAATCTATTCAGATTGCTGATGGCAGTACACATCCTATTACTGTTGTTGGTAATATGGGTCCTTCATTTAAAGATGTTTTGTCTCTCCTGAATTATCTACTAACTTGATTTCTGTTAGACACTTGGTGGATAATAATTGTGATGTTCATTACTTGTATAAAAATCTTACATTCTGACTCAGAAGGGAATACATGTCTCATTCATTTCAAGATTATCTTCAGCAAAAAGGGATTATTTCTCAGCGCTCTTGCCCTTATACCCCTTAACAAAATGGAGTCACTGAGCGTAAGAATCGTCATCTCTTAGATGTTCGTACTTTGCTTATTGATTCGTCTGTACCTTCTAAATTCTGGGTAGAAGCATTATCTACGGTTGTATATTTGATCAATCGTTTGCTTATGGTCGCTCTAAATTATGATTCTCCATATCTTCGTTTATTTGGTATACCTCCTGAGTATAAATCATTTCATACTTTTGGGTGTGTTTGTTTTGTCCATCTGCCACCAACTAAACGTCACAAGCTTGTTGCCCAGTCTGTCACATGTGCTTTTATGGGATATAGCCCTACTCAGAAAGGATTTATTTGTTATGATGCTCATGCAAACAGATTTCAAATCTCTCAGAATGTAGTTTTCTTTGAAAATCAATATTTATTTCAATCTCATGTTATTTTTGATCCCCCTACTGCCCCTTATCCTTTGTTTGATGATGTACTTTCTTCTATTAACCGATTTAAACCAGGTTTAGTGTATCAAAGATGTCATTCTTCAGTGCCTCTTCCAGACAATACTTGTCACCTGATTCTACACTACCAGCACCTCGACAATCCACACGTGTTCCACATCCACCATATAGGTATGACTTTTCTCATACCTCGCTTACTGGCACTCTCGATACTATTTATGTTCTTCACTCTTATACTCAGGCAGCCACCCAAGTTTGTTGGCAGCAGGCCATGAAAGAAGAAATTCAAGCTCTTCAAGACAATCACACTTGGGATCTTGTGACTTGTCCCCCTGGTATCAAACCTATTGGTTGTAAATGGGTATACTCAGTCAAGTTTAGGGCTAATGGCTCCCTGGACTGGTATAAGGCCCGTCTCGTGGCTCTTGGTAACCGATAGGAGTATTGTATTGATTACGAAGAGACATTTGCACCGGTTGCTAAAATGACTATTTTACGAATTATATTGGCACTTGTTATGTCTCAGGGGTGGTCTCTTAGACAAATGGATGTGAAAAATGCTCTTCTACATGGAGATTTAAAGGAAGAAATTTATATGTCCCTACCTCTTGGCATGTTTACTACGCCTTCCTCAGAGATTTGTCAGCTACACCGATCTTTGTATGGTTTGAAACAAGCTCTGTGGGCATGGTTTGATAAATTTCGCTCTACTTTGCTTGCTCTTCAATGTATTCAGAGTCAGTTTGATTCCTCTTTGTTTCTTCGCAAGACGTCTACAAGAATTGTATTGCTTCTAGTATATGTTGACGATATTGTGATTACTGGTTCAGATATTGAGTTGCTTTATCACTTACAACACCATCTCCAGGTCTCTTTTCACATGAAAGATCTTGGTCCCTTGCAATATTTTCTTGCCTTGAGGTTTAGATTACTCCAACTGGTACATTGTTACATCAGAACAAGTTCACTGAGGAAATCATTTCATTAGCTGGACTGCAATTGGTTAACTCTATTCTTACCCCATTAGAGGTCAATTTTAAGCTTCGCTTGGAGGAAGGCGAGCTTCTGTCAGATCCATCCTTGTATTGCAACTAGTTAGGAGTTTAAATTACTTGACGATTGCTCGTCCTAACATTTCTTTTGTTGTGCAACAGGTCAGTCAATTTATGCAGGCCCTTCGACATCTTCATCTTGTTGTTGTTCGCCGCATTATCCGATATCTGGAGGGTACCTCTTCACGCGGGATGTTCTTTCCTAAGCAATTTTTTTTTGGATGGTTGGAAGGATATAGTGACGCTGACTGGGCCGGTTGTGCAGATACTCGACACTCTGTTACTGGATGGTGCATGTTTTTTGTCAATGCACTCATTTCTTGGAGGAGTAAGAAACAAGATAGAGTTTCCAAATCCTCCACAGAATCATAATATCGTGCTATGTCTTCCGCCTACTTTGAAATCACATGGCTTTGTGGCTTATTGGAGGAACTTGGTTTTCCTCAGCTTCATTCCACCCCTCTTCATGCTGATAATACAAGTGCGATTCAGATTGCTGCTAATCATGTATTTCATGAGCGTACGAAACATATTAAGGTTGACTGCCACTCCATACGTGAATCTTTTAGCCGACATGTTACAATTCCTCACATTTCCACCGAACATCAAACTGCGGACATTTTCACCAAGGCTCTTTCTCGGCATCGACATAAATTCTTAGTTGACAAATTGATGCTTCTTGATCGACCAACATCAATTTGAGGGGGGATGTCACGGGATTTGATTGTATTCAGTTACGAGATCGGGATTTGATTGTATTAATTTAGGGATTTTGTATTAAATCTTACCTTGTATAGAATATTTTGAGATCTATATAATACAGAGAAACCCCAATAACAGGGGCATTCAAACCAATTTTGTCAACTTATACCTTAACCCATATGCTTGACATCTTGCACATCATAAATTGAGTTCCTTGAATTCATTACCCTTTATTCATGATAAGGAGGATAGGGATGGCTTTGACTCACTAGGTTATGTCTAATTTATCCATCTAGGATTCGTACAATGTTTATTCCATTCCATACTCTTAGTCATGTGATGATGTTCATGGTCATAAATCTTGGATGCCTATAGGTCTTCTTCCAATGTCTCCTTACACTAGGATGTCTGAGTTTGAATCTTTTAGAAGTAGAGTTCATGATTTGCATGTTATGATTATAAAACGAATTTAAGCAAATAATAACAATATAAATTTCAAGTTGTGTCATATATCATTTAACATTGAAGATTGTTTCATGATAGATATTATATCTGAACAAAATCATCTTAAAACCAGTCAACAATTATAGGCGAGTAATTTGTTGAGTTCCTTGAATACACTACTCTTTATTCATGATAAGGAAGATAAGGATGACCTAGACTCACTAGGTTATATCTAATTTATCCATCTAGGATTCAAACAGAGTTTATTCATTCAATACTCTTAGTCATGTGATGATGTTCATGGTCATAAATCTTGGATGCCTATAGGTCTTCTTCCAATGTCTTCTTACACTAGCATGTGTGAGTATGAATCTTTTACAAGCATAGTTCAAATAGAGGATAACCCAACTCCTGTGTTATTGAATTTTATTTGGGTTTATTTGTTGGCCGTGCTTTAGTTATTGTTAGATATTTTATTTAGTGTGCTATAAACCTAATTGTTTGTTCTAGTAAGGGGTCACTGACATGAAGATACATGCCAAACAAGCACCCACTAACATCTTCAAGAAGAAAAGTCGCTTCAATAGCATCAATACAGCAAATCGAGAGACAACAAAGGTCATGAAACAAGAAACCAAAAAACTCATAATAAAAATACAACCTCATAATTAAGAAACCAGGAACTCAGACAGCCATATAGCATGCAAAAACTCATACTTCTATAATGCAAGCTTCTATTAAAAAGCTACTAACATTATGCAAATGTTGTGAAAGATTCCCTATAGCTCAGTTCTACAATCATCAAATATTCCCCAGCAATCTCTCCAACTAGCATTTGCACACATTTCAGAGATCAAATTGCCCTAAAATTGCCTCCCACAATAATAAAAAATTAGTCAAATATGATCTTTGGCCACATATCAGAAAATAAATCAGGGCCTTTGACTATCATAACTAGCAAAATTACCTAGTTAACCAATATTAGGTAAATTGAAATACAATGCCACACAGCTAATATACAAAATACTTTGCCACATTCTACAAACAAAAAATGATGATCATGACCATCTCCTACTTGATTTCATCAATCCATCAAAGTTCTCAAAACAAGCTTCTTCTAACTAATCCTTCTAAACTATCCTTAAGAAAACACACCCCACAATTACAAACTACCAAACCCCTAATCCCTCAAACCCAATTCCAAAAAAAAGGCAACCAAATTTACAGCATAATAAAAAAACTTGTTAAAATCCTAAATACTTTTCAGAAGTAGAAACAACTACTCAATCTCCAATTTATGAATTCTGATCTCATAAAATACCCTTCTCATATCCCTTTAATTACTCAATCTAAATTCATGCAAAGAAACAATTCACAACAGAAACAATTTATAAAACATAAACACAAACAAAACCTATTGTTCCTCCAATACAAACATTCCAACTTCTAAATGGTACTCCTAATAATTCCGAACCAAATACTCCATAATCTCAATCAATATTCAACAAAATCAATGCATTTAAAAAACAACTAGTAGAACACAATAGGCTTGGTCATAAAAAGAAGTAAATAAATAAATACGGAAAAACTTACTCATTCTCAAAATTATGATATTTAAACCCTAGTATCCTCTTCTCATAACTTAATGAAAGATTTTTTGTTTTCTTACAAGAAATGGATCATAAGATAAACATAAAGGAATACACTTTACAACAAAAACACCTGATAAAACAGAAATACAAACAAAAGCAAAACCACTCACGATCATGCCAAATTCTTGATATCCATACTAATCATTCTAACTCTACTAATCTATTAAACTACTTCTATAGCAACAATAAACCAGAAACCCCTTAGGCAACCAATCCAAATTTAACAATTGCAACAACATTTACGCCAAAGAACAACTCAGAAAGCAAAATATAAACATGTAAACAAACACAAACACAAAAAAAAAAAAAAAAAAAAAAAACTCACCAATGATCTCCAATCCAAAATCCAATCTGTCAAGAACTGCTCTGTCCACCACCACCACTTCCACCAAACGCCCTCGGAATCGAAATAGTGAACCTTCTCTCCATCCCTCCAGCGCTACCCCCACCACTCCCTTGCCCTCCAGGAGCTCTATTCTCGTAATCAATATCATCAGTAGGCAACTCATACCGACAAACCGGACACGAATTATGCATCTTCAACCAAGGCATTATACAATCCTCATGAAACACATGTTTACATGGCATTCCTTTGACTTCTTCTCCTCCCTCAAACTCATCTTTACACACAGCACATTGATTATTCATCTCTGATTTCATCATCTCCTCAGTAACCTTCATCGTGGGCAATGCCTCAATCGCCGTTTTCGACGCCGGAGGAGTCCCATACCTATTCGGGTCATTCTCAGCCAACTGCTGGATCAGTTGTTCCAAACCCGACCCAATAAAATAATCACCAAAATTACCATCTGGGAATCGAAGACCAGGTTCGTTTCTATTGTTATCAATCACGAACTGCACCCGACCACCACCAGAATGAAGGTTTTGGAGGTGAGAACGGAGGAATTCAAGGGGGTTAAACACATTTGGGTTGGAGAATTCGGGTCGGGTTGGAAATTCAGGATGAGAGGAATTGCCGGAGTTTTGGAAAAGGAGAGGAAAGAGAGAAGAGAAGGGGTCAAAACGGTCGTTGAAATAGGAGTCGGAGAATGGATTCGGGTTTTGAGTTTCGAGTTCTTCAATGAAGCTATCATGGCAAATCGGGCAAAATGGATCGTCGTAGGAAGAGGCAGTTATCGAGACTGTGCGGTGGCATTGGTAGCAGAAATATTGTTTCGGTGTGGTGGTTGCAGCGGCTGTCCCTGCAGGTAATTGGGGAGCTCCGGTGAAGGACATGATCGATATTATCTTTGATAGAAGGGAGAGTTGTTGTTGTTATTGTTATTATTATTATTATTCCTGGAGACAAAAGAGAGGAGTTTCGTAGTTTAAAGATTAGTTATTTTAGGCTTTTAATTAGTAAATTGGGTTTTGGATTAATCTAAGTCCAATTTAATTTCAGCCCATTAAAAAGCCCACGAGGGTAAATAAAGCTAATTTTATTTAAAAATTCTTTTAAGAATTAGCTTAATTTGTTTTTATATTCTCCACTCTGTTTCTAATATATCCCAAGGAGTTTAGTTGCTCCTATCTATCCTTAGCGATCTATTCTGCTGTTACATATTTTAATAGATGTAGAATATACGGTATGCTTTTCATTGTATTTCAAAAACAAATTGATTTTTTTTTTGTTTTTTTGAAAAACATTTAAAAAAATTATTTTTTTTATTTTAAATTATTTTCTTTGATTTTTTTAGATCATTTTAATGTGTTGATGTCAAAAATAATTTTTTAAAAAATAAAAAAATATCATTATAATATTTTTCTGAATGAAAAACAATTTTAATCGAACTCTCATACCCATATAAACTTAAAATCAACCTAATTTATTATAAAATATTTTTATGTCTTTACTTGTTTTTTATTTTTATAAATAAAATAGAATTTGAACTGATTCATGTTATAAAAATAATTAGATAATTGATTTAAAATACAAGAATGAATTGAATTATTTTTCTAAAATAATCTCCCTTGTCATATGAATAAGATTTATTATGAGTGTGAATGGATAAATAAGAAAATCATTTTCAGTAATAAATAAATAAATAAAATGTTTAGTGTATTCAATCTTGACAATGAACTAAACATTGAAAAGAAAATACGAATAATCCTGTATAAATATCACAATATCTTGTAAAACACATCATATTATTTAGAATCACAAACAGGCTACTCCCACCACCCACGTGGACCCCACGTGACCGAATCTCTTACGTGGCAAAAATTCATCCATTGTTTTTATTTTTAATATAATTTCTCTGATCTCTGTGCACCTCCAGAAACTTAGTAAACTAAATCCACCAATGCCGTAGAAATCCCTGTAGCTCTCTCTACATCTCCAGTTCCACCATGGACAAGATTATTCTCTCAAGCACTTCTACTCCTTTATCCACCTCTTCGCTTCCTCCTCTTCGCTCTGCTGCTTCCACAGCTTCTTTATCTTCTCCAAAGAAGCTCGTCTTGCTACGCTCGACTCGAATTCAAAGAAAACTATCCTCTTCTTCAAGAACGTCAACTAGCTTCTGTAAAGTTCACAGGTCCACTACAATAACATGTGGAGCTATTACAGAGATTAACGAAAGTGATTTTCAAAATGTTGTCTTAAATTCTGACCGTCCAGTTCTTGTTGAGTTTGTGGCAACCTGGTGTGGTCCTTGTAGATTGATATCTCCTGCCATGGAATCTGTGGCTCAGGTTTTTCTTTCTTTCTTACTGCATTATTCAATCATCACTATACATTCTCCTTTGATTACAAAAGGGTTTTCTTTTTCATCGCCTCAATTCATGTATTTTTGAGATGTGAGCAAGATTTGACAGAAAGAATTAATTCTCATGATTTTTCTAGTTTGATGTGATTAAAAGGAAAAAAGAGAAATTGATATCAGAATGAATCATGTTTAGAATAAAGGGAAATTATGATACTGACTTTGCTAGCTAAATCCTGGTAGGACATGAAGACGGGACATTTTATTTTTTTAATTTCACTACACAGATTGTTGTGTGTGAGCAGAACTTGATCTTAGATCAGTTAATCTCTGCCAAATTAGTATTTGAGAGGGCGCACATGTGAATATCACTATCTAAATGGTTTAGCATTGTTTGAGAATGCTTTCTGTTGATAGCTAGGGCCAAGAAATGGTTATTCTTTTCTGATAAGGTTTTTGTTTCTCTAACTTTTAGGAATATGGGGATAGATTGACGGTTGTTAAGATCGACCATGATGCGAGCCCGAAATTAATCGAAGAGTATAAAGTCTATGGATTGCCTGCTTTGGTTCTTTTCAAAGATGGGAAGGAAGTGCCTGAAAGCAGAAGGGAAGGTGCAATTACGAAGGCAAAACTTAAAGAGTACGTTGATGCTCTCCTGGAGTCCATATCAGTTGCGTAGACATGGATATTCCTTCGAGATTTTGACAAGTGGTGTGAGAAAATGTCCAGCCTTCATTGACATATTGTAACATTACAGTCTGTATGTATAGACGTCCAACTGTATAATCTGAGCTGATGAATAAGAGGACATTGTATGAACTTCTTAAATTATTGACGATTTCCTTCTCCTGGTTTACTTGTTTATTGCAATATTGCTGGAATTATCTGTACGTCTTGCTCTTGAAGCTTGATCTTGAAGGGAGTGGTGAAAGTTGGCTAGGGGTGAAATATAATATGATGAATGTTGATAGAGAATAATATAAATCATATTTTAAAGCTTCATCTAACAATTTAAGCTTTTAGGTGAGATGATTTCTTAATATGGTATTAGACGAGTTCGAATCTTATCATCCTCATTCTATTAGATGAAAATCAAACATGGGTAGTATAAGCTTGTACAAGTTTCTAAAAGGTTTTCACTTGAGAGAACGTGTTAAAGAATAATATAAATTATATTCTAGATTTATAAATTTGGCAAGAAAACTAGAGAAGAAACTTGTCTATCCACAAATGAGCAAATGAGATGAGGTCTCTATTTTCAATGGGAAAAAAAAACTACATTACGGGCTTTTCTATACTTGTGTGTGTGTGTGAAAAAATAACAACAATTACAACCACCGCTCACAATCAAATCCGTGCGCGGTGCTACCTTTATTGTTTGTACAAGCTCATTTCACGCAGTCACCTCCTTCAAGTTCTGGCCTCCGATGACAGCATTATCAGGGATGTACTTGCCCCAGAACCAATGCGCCTTCCAGACAGTGTTCATCTCTTCGATCGGGACATTCTTTGTCTCCGGCAGGAAAAGGTAAATGAAGATGGTCATGACGACACAGAAGGCGGCAAAGAACAGAAAGAGACCGAATTTCAAGTGGCAGAGCATGGTTAGGAAGAACTGGCCAATGAGGAAAGTGAAGAACATGTTGACTGAGACGTTGATGGCTTGCCCTGCTGATCTGATCTCGAGAGGGCAGATTTCACTGGGCACTAGCCATCCCATTGGACCCCAAGACCAGGCAAATGCTGCCACGTAACCACAGATCAAGAACAACACAAAGTTGGCTGTGCCACCTGACATGTTTCCTACACCATTTGTTCCAAAGTTGATGGCTATCATGACGGCAACAAATATCTGCAAACATGTCCATCGAATCAGCATGAATCTGACGTGAACCCGTACTAGTTAGAAGTAGTATACAGAAATTGGTTAAATACCTGGCAAATAATCATCTGAATGCCTCCTTCAAGGAACAGAATTCTTCTCCCAAACCTATCAGCTGAGTAGATGGAAACAGCTGTGCAAACAACATTAACTATGCCCGTGATAACCGCAGACATAAGTGAAGCGTCATCTCCGAAACCCAGGGTTTTAAAGAGAATAGGGGCATAAAAGTTGATGACATTAATTCCAGTAAGTTGCTGGAAGAATGGAATCAATATGCAGATGACAAGTTGAGGCCTATATCTTGGCTGCAAGATGTTCTTCCATGGGTGTTCCACTTTCTTTGCATTGTCATTTGCGGCCACAAGATCTTGGAATTCTGCTTCAACATTGTTCGTGCCACGAATCTTTTGCAACATTTTCTTGGCTTTCTCGGGGTGGCCTCTCTCAAGGATAGAATTGGGAGTGTCTGGAAGGAAAAATGATCCGACAATCATCATTATAGCCGGGACAGCTGCAACTGCCAGAGAAATTCTCCAGCCATATCCTTCTTTGATCTTAGATGTTCCGTAGTTAATGAGATTCGCAGCAAGGATACCGATTGTAATGGCCATCTGGAAACCAATGTTAAGTGCTCCTCTAATTTTTGCCGGTGCCATCTCAGATAGATAAATCGGAACAGACTGTGCAGAACAGAGAAAACACGAAAATC
Organism: Salix brachista; assembly: GCA_009078335.1. Lineage (NCBI taxonomy): Eukaryota > Viridiplantae > Streptophyta > Magnoliopsida > Malpighiales > Salicaceae > Salix > Salix brachista. The sequence continues at coordinate 7,547,088 of CM018578.1, read as the reverse complement.
AATTTGCCAAACGTTATAGCCATTTCAAATAGACAAGGCCTGCATCGAGAGAAACAGCTAGTTACCTGATTAGCAAAGCCAATGCCAACACCAAGCAATAAACGACCAATGATAAGCATCGCTACGTTGGTGGCAGCACCGTTAAGAATGGCACCAACGAGGAAAACCAACCCTCCAGACAGCATAGAGATTTTACGGCCGAATAATCTAGTAACAGTGGAGGAAAAGAAGGAGGCTACCAGAGCAGAAAGGTAGAGAGAAGATGTGAACAGCTGCAACAAGTGGCTGTCGAATTTGCAGTACATACTCTCGTGATGATCTTCCTTCTCTTTGTGGTACACAGATGGGAAGAATTTTTTGAGAAATGAGTCCATGGAAGTCACACCACCTGCAACATTGTCAGATATAATGCATCAATAATCCATGTCACCACAGCAAAGATAGCCGGAAGGTCTTCCATTGATTACCTGAGATACCAATGTCGTAACCGAAAATGAGACCACCCATGGCAGCAACCAAACAGGTGATGATAACGAAGGTGGTGACACGACCTTCATAGCTTCCCCCAGTACCTGGCGCAACAAAAGCTCCACCGGCCATCTTTCCTGTGAACTCTCTTTCTCTTTCGGACGTGAATTTGCAGAGGGTGGTGCAGAAGGTAGTTGTTAAGGATCTTTCAAGGCAAATTCTCTATATAAACCACCTGGGGAAACTGCAAAAAAAAAAAAGACTCATTCAGACTATCTTTTGCTCAGTAGCTTTCGCCAACGCTTCATATAGTTTTTCTACCCCAGTGTGTGGGCACCAGGGTGCCCTCTTTTTTTGTTTTCATCTATTTTTATCTTATTCCTTTTTTGAGTTAGATTTAAGGTGGATTAATCAAAAACATAGTATCACCCTTCATCCGCTGGTGGCTGCGATTGATTCAAACCACATCCACATTTTTATCGGACACTTTCATCTCCTTCCCTCATTTACAGATCATCCACTAGTTTAAGTAAAACCATGGAGGTTTCATTTGCTGCTGCGATTGGGGGCCTCCCGCAGAATGAGTGCTCTGTTCATTTAGAGTCAACAGAATCCAAGATTCTGAAACAGGAACACGATGGTGCTTGTATAGTCATCTCCCACTCCCTCGTGGTTGGGATGACCTTTCACAACTTTCGACTTTACGTTGCTTTATTATCAATATTGTTCATACCGATTACTAAAGACTACGACTACTAGGTCTCTTATTGTTTTGTGAGCTCCATATTAGTAATATAGTAGGGCCAGTGTAAAGACATCAACCTAAGAAAACATACTCATATAGTAACTTCAATCCTTCGATAGGAGTTTTGCTAACCTCGTGCATATGTTATTGATACTATACTCATATGCTATAACCCTAGTAACAACAAATATTTATTGACAATAAGTCATAATACTTTAATATAATTCAAAAGTTAGCAAACATGTGTGTGTGTGTGTGTATGAGTATGTGTGTTCATATTATTATTTCATAGTATTTAAACAATATAGTGAAAATAAATATCTTATAAAAATTAACAATCATCTACGTACAAGCAAAATAAAACATAATAAATTTGTTAATATAAAGATCATAATCTACGTAATCTTAATTCCCGTATGTGAGTATTAAATACATATCTTGGTATAGTATTAATTGAGGAGTTTTCTATTATATAACTCATGAAAATATGTTGAAAGGCACTTCAACTTGTGCATTGCATCTCAAATGATGCTATATCAAATATCATCGTGTTTAGTTCTACAATGATACTTAGGGGTCTTAATATAGGTCAACGCAACTATATTATTATAGTATAACAATACTAATTTAGTTCTATTAGCCACAATACTAAGATCATAAAGAAATCTAATTAACCAAATTGGTTTTGTAGGCTAAATCTGAACATGTTATGAACACTTATTCTACAATAGATAAAACTACACATGTTTGATTTTTACTACTCTATAATAGATAATTGAGTGAAAAAAATATTTATAAATATTGTTTTACACTTACCAAGGTCATCTTCTTAGTCATCGTCGGTGTAACTAGTTAAGTAAAGATCAAATCATTGATATCATAACATATAGCCTATTTTTCCTTTAAGGTAATAGATAATTCTTTTAACTATGTTTCATTACATAAATCTTGAATTTGATTGATATCGATGAACATGTCCTACAACATACAAAATGTCAAGTCATTCACACATTGTTATATATATCAAGTTACTACATGAAGTAACATATAATATGCGATCTATTTTTTTTTCTCATAAATCTTAAGATAATCTTCAAGACTCAAATTCTTGCCCTTTACAATATTAATGTCTATGGGTTTATATTTTTATAAAAAAATCTACTTTAGAACTTTCTTTATGTAAGTTTATTGGGACAAACCCAAAAGAATTTTTGATTGGTCTCTAATGAATTTAACACAAAACACATATTTTGCTTTATCCATGTTATTCATTTTAAACTTTGAGAACAACCACAACTTTATTATGGTAATCATATTCTTGTTATTTCCAGCAATCAATATGTCATTCATATATAATGACAAGATAATAAAACAATTATTAGACCATCTAACATATACATAATGATCTTATCTAATCATCTAAAACCCATCAATGATGATGGCTTGATAAAATTGAAGATACCATTATCTAATGATTATTTCAATCTATACATAGGTCTTTAAAATTACAAACTTTGCACTCTTAATCTTTTTACAATAAAATCAACTAATTAATCCGTATAAATCTTTTTATCCAATTCTACATTAAAAAAAAATACATTTTTGACATTTATTTGATAGAGTTCAAAGTGTAAATCACAATGATTGTTAGAATTAAATGAATTGAGGCAAACTTAACTAGTTAGAGAAAAAACACTTTTTCATAGTATATACTTTTTCTTAGGTATAGTTTTTTTTCCATCAAGTGAGTTTTATATCTTTTAATGAAACAATTCTTTTGACATTTCACCTTGAAAAAACATTTATTCTTGATGTTTTTTTGACCTAGTAGAAGGTTAACTAGATCCAATATATGACATTGCATTATAAGAGTCAGTTTGACAAGGTGAAATGCAAGCACCTTGTCAAACAGGCTCAATCTTCTTTTTATTGTATTCACTCATTATTTATTTGAAAAGAAAATAACTAATATTTTGAAATTTTTGGGTTTTTTTTTATCCTACACAACTTAATGAAAGACTTTTTTTTTAATCCTAAAATGAAAGCATGTGACACATATGTATGCTCCTAAAAACAATTAGGTGTGATTAACTTTTTTTAAGGTTGGGTTTTCGTAAATTATAAGAGTCTGTTTGACATTACATTTTAAAAATTTGAAATTTTATTTTATTTTTTATTATTGTTTTTATTATTGTGATGTATTTTTGAAGAAAAAACAATTTAAAAAACTTCCTTTTGAAGCTCTAAATCAATGTCCAAGATGAATACCTAGTAATCAACGGTGTTGATTTTACCATCTCAAGATCCTCAATTATAGCCTATAAAGACGAATCCAAAGGCAATCAATCAGCTTGGAGGGGGAGAAGAAGGCCATAAACACCAATATTTCAGACTCATATTAGCACTCGTCCTTACTAAACTGAAGCGTCCATCACTAGAATGTAGAATCATAACCCAAGGAATACTGGAATCTCCTCGCATCATCCCTGTGCATCTTCAGCTCTGGTTCTATCATTTTTGTCTCTGGCCTTTCTAGACTCAGCTCCAACCAAGGCTAGATAGTTTCTGTGTATGTTGATTGCAGGAGCTAAGTTAATTATTTCTACAGGCTTCCTTTGTTTTAGCTAATTACATAGCCATAGCTAATTGCCTGGGTTTTGTTTTGTTTTTCTTCTTCTTTTGGATCATGTATAATAAACCTGGGGTTGATTTTGATTGCCTTTTTGGGCTTTTTTATAGGTCCATGGGTCAGGGTTAGAAAGCCCATTCGGGCTAAGTTTAGCTGTTTCGCACGCGTTTCAAAAATGTCTTTTAAAATAATTGATTTTTTTTTATTTTAAATTAAAAATTTAGTGTTTTTAGATTATTTTCATATGTTGATGTCAAAAATGATTTTTAAAAAATAAAATAATATCATTTTTGTGTATTTCTTAACGTAAAACACTTTCAAAAACAATCTCTCAACAACACTCTCAAAACAAACACTTAAAGCTCTATTTCAATTTGTCAAAATTTATCACTCGTTTGGAATACGTTCTTAAATATATATATATATATATATATATATATATAATCGTTCTTTCAAAAATAAATTTAATATTTTAAAATTACACATGCACAAAAAAAACAGAATAAGAAAAAAGAAAAATATATTGCATGATTTAGTATATCCAAAAAAATCAAAAAAATATTTTTTATATTTTGCATGTATCATGAATTTAATAACAGTTTGTTAAAGCAATTAAGACTTGACTTAAATTTCAAAATATCATAACTTAATTTGTTTATTTTAATATTAAATAATATGAATTTATACGTTAGATGCATTTCTGATATTAAAAAAAATTGCACAATAATGTTTTGACTTTAAAAAGACTAGGTTTAACCCATAAAATTATGATTCACTTTACTAAGATAGATGTGTTTTAACCAATAGACAAACCAACTATTAGAAAATACACAACAATACTTTAGTAAAATTGATAAACAAATAAATAATGTAATTTATCTTAAGTAGAATTTACTAAGATAAATTCCAAACCTTTTTAAATAATAAAGGACAACAAATCTTTTATGTTTGCTCACGCCTAAAAATCCTGATCCAATAGAATAATTGTTGTGACGCCATACACATGTGATAAAATGACAACTTTATTAAAGACTTTCTCATTAACTAAGTTTTGTTGTTTGATTATTTGTTTTGTTTTGTTTTGTTTTAATTAGTTTGTGTATTTATGTTTTAACATAAATTTTATATATTGCTCATGCATTTGTATATTGAATAAGAAATAAGGTCCCATGCATTACATCTTTTAATTTTTAAAATACACACTAGCTTCTTGGTTAAGTGGGGGATTAATGGTCTATTTTATGACTGTTAATCAGGGTTCAAGGCTCGTAAAATACCCAATTCAAATTTGTATGCATGTTTGATAATGATGGACATACATGCTTTAACTATTTCCTGTAATGAACCCATGTTCTTCCTTACAAGGACCATCACTAGACAAATCTAAGACCTTTTAAGACGAGATAGAAAACCTACTCCTGCTCAATAAATGAAATCAATTCTTAGGATGTATGTGTCATCTATAAAAATGCATCAAGGAAAGCCTTCTACATAAAATCCTAAATTCCAAGTTTTTTAGGTGGTAAATGATCATTACATAAATTTTATAAGGATCTAAGTTATTATAAATTGATTAAGATGAACATGGATTCCCTCATTGAAAGGCAAACTTGTATTCAATTTAGCTTTTTTTTTTTTTTTTGCAAGCATCTTATATTTATTGCATGTTCTTTAATTTGAAGGAGAAATATAGGCCCACCATTGAATCACACCCCTTTACAAAAAGTAAATAGGAGACGAAAAAGACATTCAACCCAGATAGAAGTATGATGGCTTTTTGAAAAAAGAAGATGTTTTGATTAAGGTATGTTTGAGAGTGTTGTAAATGTTGTTTTTCAAAGTAAAAAACCTACTCATGCTCACTTAATAAATAAAATCAATCCTTATGATGTATATGTTGTCTATAAATGCATCAAGTGCATCAAAAAAAGCCCGTATATAGAATCCTAAATTCCAAGTTTTTTAGGTGGTAAATGATCATTATGTAAATTTTATAAGGATCTAAATTATTATAAATTGATTTAGATGAACATGGACCCCTCATTAAAGGCAAACTTGTTTTCAATTTAGCTTTTGTTTTTGCAAACATCTTATATTTATTGCATGTTCTTTTATTTGAAGGAGAAATATAGGCCCACCTTTAAATGACATCCCTTTTCAAAAAGTAAATAGGATACAAAAAGAACATTCAACCTAGATAGAATTAGGATGCCTTTTTGAAAAAGGAGATGCCTTATGTCACGACCCGATTCCCAGATCCGTGACCGGCACATAGGCATGGTCCCCCTCCAAGGTTCCACACCTATGCGAACCCAAACTTACACACAAACTTATCATTCATCTTCAGAATTTAACGCAGCGGAAATATCAAAGTAAACTTTATAACATAATTCGATTGTCTTAATACAAGAGTTAATTATATACAATTACAATTGTGGAGCACTAACTAGACATAAGAACAAAAGTGTCGACTACAACCAAAATAGCAGGTTCCAAGAGTAGGACAAAAATGACCTGCTAGCAAGCTACGACCCTGAAAATGATAAATAATGAGGGAGTGAGTTCAACAACTCAGTGAGTAGATAATATCCAATATACACATACGAGATAATATAGCAAAGAGAAGTATAATATCAAATCGGCTCAAGGTTCTTACAACAAATTTCTCAAATAGGTCATAACAAGAATGTATAGGTAAAGCTCGTCAGAAAATCAGAATGCAATGAGCATGAGGCTCCGTACTGTGGGATGATCAGTCCACACAGGTTGGTGACTCCCCCGACCAACTAGGGTTTCAGATACGATGTGCACAAAGGCTAACACTACCCTGTTAGCATGGGTATTCTGACTGGCATACCATAGGTATATCTTATATTCAAACAAACATATTCATATCTCAAGGCTCAACTCATGGTATCAATCAAATGAGGAGCTATCAATTCACAAACAGATATAGGCTCATATCAAGAACATATATTCAACAAATGATTATGCTTTATCGTATCAAGAATATAATCAAGGTATATATTATCAAAAAGCATAATCCAATTCATACTAGCAAATTCAAATATTTATACTATTTCTCATGCATATTAAATATTATCCACTCACCGGACTCAAAAGCAGACAAGTTCCAAAAGCAGAATGTTGATGAAACTTTATTGATGTCCTGCGGGTAGAATATCGGGATTATCTGAATATATAAAAGAAGACATACTAAAAAATGACTCAAAAGAAGTAAAATACCTTTAATAACCTATCTAAGAGTTCAAATCATAATCCTATGTGTTTTTGAATCAAACTATCCATTTCTTCGCAAAAACCTAAAACAAAGGTTTCTTCCGAAATCAAATTTCAAAATACACAATTCGTAAAATTGATATTAATCCATCAAATGAGCTTCAATTATCCATCAAACCAATCTGAAATACTAATATTTCTCTTAGGGACCATTCTGAAATTTTCTTATATTTTTGGGGTCAAATTGTAATTTTATCAAATTGAAGGACTAAATTGAACACTTCATAAATTCATAGCTATCCTAAAATCTTGTCCATAATTCATCCTCAATCCTGTCCAGAATCTCCAATTTCACCCCAAGGACCAAACTATAATTTTTCCAAAGTTCGGGGACTAAACTGTAATTTTTCACCAAAAGGACCAAAATGATTTTTTGTCATCTTCAACCTCAACCCAGAATTTCCAGAAAGGGATTTCGAAATTTATCAACATTATTCACCATTTTTCTCAATATTTTCTTAAACCAAACATCTCAAAACTTCAAAATCATCTACCATCAAACTAATTAAACTATTACCCAACACATTCAACCCTTAACATCTCTCTTAATTCATCAATCAAACCCAAATAAAATTCTCAAACCCTAACAACCCATACAAGCAAAATCATAGCTAATAATCACATTTATACATAATAAAACACACACATTACCTTAAAAACTTATTTCTCCTTCTTCCTTTCTCTTCCTCTTCTCTTTCCCTCGTTTCTCTTCTTCTTCTTCTTTCTTCCTCTCTTCCCGATTCTCTCTCTCAATTTCAGACCTAATCTTCTTTTTTTCTTTTCTTTTTCTTTTCTTTTCTATTTATATTTACTAGCTTGTACAATTACTACAACACCCTTAGCCTAATTCTAACCCACTAAGGGCATTCATGTATTTTCCTTTTTAAAATTTTCAAAAATACTACAATCTCCCCACCTTATAAAAGTTTCGTCCTCGAAACTAAATTAATGTTTGAATACGTACCGAGATTATCAAAAAGATGAGGATATTCCTCACGCATCTTATCCTCAAGTTCCCATGTCGCTTCTTCAATTGAATGACCTTTCCACTTCACCTTCACCGAAGCTATATCCTTTGTCCTAAGCTTTCTCACTTGTCGGTCCACTATAGTTTCTGGTTGCACCTCATAAGTCACATCATCTCGTAACTCAACTGGATGCACTTCTAACACATGAGATGGATCCGGCATATACTTCCGTAGCATAGAAACATGAAATACAGGATGTATAGCCGACAAATTTAGCGGTAAGGCTAACCTATAAGCAACTGCTCCAATTCTCTCTAAAATCTCATACGGCCCAATAAATCGAGGACTTAACTTGCCTTTCTTTCCAAACCTGAATACTCCTTTGGTCGGTGAGACCTTTAAGAACACACAATCTCCCACTGAAAACTCTAAGTCACGCCTTCTTTTATCCGCGTAACTTTTCTGCCTACTTTGAGCTGTCTGAAGCCTCTTTCTGATCACCTCTATCTTCTCTGAGGTAATTTGAATCAACTCAGGTCCCATTAGCCTTTTCTCACCAACCTCAAACCAACAAACTGGTGATCAACAACTGTTGTTGTAAGCAAATTCCACTAATGATAGGAACTTACTCCAACCAACCCCAAAATCCATAACACAGGCTCTCAACATATCCTCCAATATTTGAATTGTAGACTTTGAATAAACCAAAATATCATCAATAAAAACTATCACAAATTGATCAATAAACTGTTTAAACACTCTGTTCATCAAGTCCATAAAAGCTGCTGGCACATTCGTTAATCCAAAAGACATCACCAAGAACTCGTAGTGACCATACCGAGTTCTAAAAGCTGTTATTTTTTTGTTTTGGAATGTCTTCCTTCCTTAACCTCAACTGATGATACCCAGATCGACGATCAATTTTAGAAAAGAATTGAGCTCCCTGCAACTGATCAAACAAATCATCTATTCGAGGGAGTGGGTATCTATTTCGAATTGTCACTCGATTTAGTTGTCTATAATCTATACATAACCTCAATGACCCATCTTTCTTCTTCACAAACAACACTGGGGCTCCCTAAGGAGACACACTTGACCGAATGAACTTCTTATCTAATAAATCCTGCAATTGTTCCTTTAGCTCTCTCAATTCTGCTGGTGCCATTCTATATGGTGCCATTGATATTGGTTTGGTATCCGGAACCAAATCAATAGAAAAATCAATCTCCCTATACGGAGGCAATCCAGGTAACTCATCAGGAAATACATCAATGAACTCCTTAGCTATAGGAACTTGGTCCAAATGGGGAATTTCCTTATCTACATCCACTATGTGTGTTAGGTAACATTGTACCCTTTTTCGTGCCATTTTCCTCGTGATAGTCAACAACATAATTGATGAAGACACAATCTTATCTCCTCGAAACACTAACCTTGTTTCTCCATCTAATTCAAATAATACCTCCTTACCCCAACAATTTACTAAAGCCTTATGCTTTGACAACCAATCCATTCTCAAAATCACATCAAAATCAATCATATCTAAAACATTCAAGTCTCCCATAAGGATGTTATCTCCAATTTCTATCTCACAAATTTGATACACATACTTCACTAATATTAATTCTCAAAATCACATCAAAATCAATCATATCTAAAACATTCAAGTCTCCCATAAGGATCTTATCTCCAATTTCTATCTCACAATTTTGATACACATACTTCACTAATATTAATTCCCAAAATCACATCAAAATCAATCATATGTAAAACATTCAAGTCTCCCATAAGGATCTTATCTCCAATTTCTATCTCACAATTTTGATACACATACTTCACTAATATTAATTCCCAAAATCACATCAAAATCAATCATATCTAAGACATTCAAGTCACCCATAAAAATTCTATCTCCAATTTCTTCATCACAATTTGGATACACATACTTCACTAATATTAATTCTTCATCCACGGAAATATAAACAGAAATGAGAAATTCTAACAGAGTTAGTTGTCTTTCTAACCTCATGGCAATATATAAGGACATAAACAAAAGGGTTGCACCCGTATCAAACAAAACTTTTGATTCAAAAGTGCAAACAAAAAGAATATACTCAAGTGCGAATACATCACCCCTCCTATAAGGAATATACCTTGCATTTCTTAACTACACAATACGGACATCTTTCTGATCGTCACGTACTCCAATAGTATTAGCTATAAGTCTATTCCTCGACATATTCTAAAAGAAATAACACACTCTAGTCATTCTAGAACAATAGCACAATAGTTATCGAATAATTATCGGAAAGCATATCAATAGAAGACATAAGGAATCAAGAAGATATGCTTGATGAGAATTCAGAATTTCAAGGATAACAGACAAGACAAAACGAATCCTAATGCTCCACAATACGAATCCTAACTTTACTATTATTTCATGAATAACAAGCTTTGATACTAAGTCGTAACTACTACCCTTCTTTTTATCTTTTGTCACATACTCTTTTACTTTTATTCATTTATAAATTTTAGCTCTGATACCATCTCTGTCACGACCCGATTCCCAGATCCGTGACCGGCACATAGGCATGGTCCCCCTCCAAGGTTCCACACCTATGCGAACCCAAACTTACACACAAACTTATCATTCATCTTCAGAATTTAACGCAGCGGAAATATCAAAGTAAACTTTATAACATAATTCGATTGTCTTAATACAAGAGTTAATTATATACAATTACAATTGTGGAGCACTAACTAGACATAAGAACAAAAGTGTCGACTACAACCAAAATAGCAGGTTCCAAGAGTAGGACAAAAATGACCTGCTAGCAAGCTACGACCCTGAAAATGATAAATAATGAGGGAGTGAGTTCAACAACTCAGTGAGTAGATAATATCCAATATACACATACGAGATAATATAGCAAAGAGAAGTATAATATCAAATCGGCTCAAGGTTCTTACAACAAATTTCTCAAATAGGTCATAACAAGAATGTATAGGTAAAGCTCGTCAGAAAATCAGAATGCAATGAGCATGAGGCTCCGTACTGTGGGATGATCAGTCCACACAGGTTGGTGACTCCCCCGACCAACTAGGGTTTCAGATACGATGTGCACAAAGGCTAACACTACCCTGTTAGCATGGGTATTCTGACTGGCATACCATAGGTATATCTTATATTCAAACAAACATATTCATATCTCAAGGCTCAACTCATGGTATCAATCAAATGAGGAGCTATCAATTCACAAACAGATATAGGCTCATATCAAGAACATATATTCAACAAATGATTATGCTTTATCGTATCAAGAATATAATCAAGGTATATATTATCAAAAAGCATAATCCAATTCATACTAGCAAATTCAAATATTTATACTATTTCTCATGCATATTAAATATTATCCACTCACCGGACTCAAAAGCAGACAAGTTCCAAAAGCAGAATGTTGATGAAACTTTATTGATGTCCTGCGGGTAGAATATCGGGATTATCTGAATATATAAAAGAAGACATACTAAAAAATGACTCAAAAGAAGTAAAATACCTTTAATAACCTATCTAAGAGTTCAAATCATAATCCTATGTGTTTTTGAATCAAACTATCCATTTCTTCGCAAAAACCTAAAACAAAGGTTTCTTCCGAAATCAAATTTCAAAATACACAATTCGTAAAATTGATATTAATCCATCAAATGAGCTTCAATTATCCATCAAACCAATCTGAAATACTAATATTTCTCTTAGGGACCATTCTGAAATTTTCTTATATTTTTGGGGTCAAATTGTAATTTTATCAAATTGAAGGACTAAATTGAACACTTCATAAATTCATAGCTATCCTAAAATCTTGTCCATAATTCATCCTCAATCCTGTCCAGAATCTCCAATTTCACCCCAAGGACCAAACTATAATTTTTCCAAAGTTCGGGGACTAAACTGTAATTTTTCACCAAAAGGACCAAAATGATTTTTTGTCATCTTCAACCTCAACCCAGAATTTCCAGAAAGGGATTTCGAAATTTATCAACATTATTCACCATTTTTCTCAATATTTTCTTAAACCAAACATCTCAAAACTTCAAAATCATCTACCATCAAACTAATTAAACTATTACCCAACACATTCAACCCTTAACATCTCTCTTAATTCATCAATCAAACCCAAATAAAATTCTCAAACCCTAACAACCCATACAAGCAAAATCATAGCTAATAATCACATTTATACATAATAAAACACACACATTACCTTAAAAACTTATTTCTCCTTCTTCCTTTCTCTTCCTCTTCTCTTTCCCTCGTTTCTCTTCTTCTTCTTCTTTCTTCCTCTCTTCCCGATTCTCTCTCTCAATTTCAGACCTAATCTTCTTTTTTTCTTTTCTTTTTCTTTTCTTTTCTATTTATATTTACTAGCTTGTACAATTACTACAACACCCTTAGCCTAATTCTAACCCACTAAGGGCATTCATGTATTTTCCTTTTTAAAATTTTCAAAAATACTACACCTTAATTACGGGTTGTTTGAAAGTGTTATAAAGATTGTTTTTCAAAGTGCTTTTCATTAAAAAATATATCAATACTTAAAAAAAAATTATATTTGATATCAGCACATCAAAACAATCTAAGAACATCAAAATAAATCAATTTAAAAAAATAAAAATAACATTTTTTTTTCAAAAACACTTTCATAACACATTCTCAAACAGGTCTTAATTGATATGTGAGAATAAATCATTTGCTCTGTAATGAGGCCCTCACATATGGAAGTTAATGCTAGGAAGTTTACTTTAAATACACCTTCTTATCCATCTACCATAAAAAAGAGTTCTTGATGCTCATTTGTTATAAATGATGAGAAATATTTTTATCTATTATTTTCATGCTAGAAATAAAGAATAAAAACATAAATATTATGAGAAAAAAGAAATAAAAAAAATATACGAGTAGAGTTTAAAAGGAAGTCAAGGCATTGGACACTAATCACTAGACAAAAAAATAAAATAATCTATGATATTAAAATTGTGTGTAAAATTAGTAGGTACGAAATAAAAGAATCTCATAGCTTCTGTAGATTGACATGGTTGCTAAAGTATATGGGCCTTTTTAACAAGTTTTCCATTTGTTCCTATCGAATAGTTTATTTTTGGACCGTCTTCATTACTTTAGTCCACCAATTATGATATGTGTTTCAATTAAGCTCTTAAACTTAAAGTTCTTGATTTTTTACCATTTATGATATGTGTTTCAAATCAGCTCTTAAACATAAAGTTCTTGATTTTTTTTACCATGCAAGTATCTCTTATCTAATATCATTTTAATGAAATTACATACGGTTAACTTTAAATAATATTTTGAAACTAAATTGAATTAGCTAAAATTTTACTTGCTCACTTGTAATCATAAAGTGTATTTTTTAGGGTGTGAGTTTCCTCGTATAAAAAAAACTAAATTGAGTTTCTTTTGATAATATTATTAATAATAAAATGTTAAATTTTCTATATATGTTTAATTCCTAAAAAAGAAGAAGCCTAAACATTGAGAAAAAAAAGAAAAAGAAAAATAAAAGATAGGTATAATTGAAAACAATTCATAGTTGCAAGTTTCATTCAAAATCACCATCATGCTTGGAGGACTTTACCTTTCCAACTATCCGTTTCAATTTTGTATAAAATATTTCAGCAATCCCACACCAAAAAGCAATCAAATTTTCCTCTCTCATTCTTGAATAATTCTTGATTCTATCAAAATCAAACACCCCCTTCAAATCTCAAACTCTAATAAACCAAAGCCAACAGCAAGGTTGTTAAATCAATCCTTGAAAAAGACAACAATGGCCGACGACAAATCTAAATTAGGTTCAGGAGACTCAAAAAACAACACCAACAGTGAACAACAACTTGAAGAGAACCCGAATTTGAGTTCTAATGGAGAACAGCAACAAGAAGGAGGAGGAGGTGGAGGGGAGAGAGAGGGTGGTGGTCGTCAAAGTCAGATTTCGAGAACTCCATTCACTAATCTTAGTCAAGTTGATGCTGACCTTGCTCTTGCCAGGACCCTTCAAGAACAGGTCTCTTTCTTTTTCTCTATGTTTTTATCTTTTTATTGGAATGGATTGGTTTTTTTTAGCTTCTTGGGTCTCTATATTTTGTGGGTTCTTGTTGTCTTTTGATCTCAATATATTTTTTTAAGTTTGAATCTTGGTTTCGTTTGAGGGAATGAATTGATTGATTTTTTATATTATTGGGTCTGAGTGATTGGTGGGTTTTTGTTAATTTCTGTGTTATGTAAAAACTGGAGTGAAAGTTTGGATTGTCAATTTGAGTTTTAGCAGGTGTTATTTTCACTTTTAGCTTAGCAAAGGAGATGAATTTCTATTTCTAGGTTATTGGGTCTTTATAATTGGTGTTATAATCTCTTCAATAGACGTTTCAATATCACCAAAAGTTGAATTTTAATGGCTTTTTCGTATTGTGATAAATGAGGGGGGAAATGCTGTTGGATTTAGTTTGTTGCTTTTGGGATCCCAAATGGAGTAAACTTTGAAATGGATTGTTTGACTGAGTTACTTATGTTATTAATTATGAAAATACACTCAAGTTTTCAATCATCTGGTTAAGTTCTTCTCTAATGTGATGAATTGGCTCAGTTGATTCTGTTTTTTCGTAGAGGCATTATTATTAAGTTTTAGCCTTTGGTTTCTCTAACCAATACATTTGGTTACATTTTCTTTTCTCTTACTATGGTTATCCTTTTCTTCTAACCAAGAGATCTGATGTGCTTGATCATGGAGCAGGAAAGAGCATACATGATGCTAAGAATGAATGATGATGGGAGTGATTATGGAAGTTGGGAAGCTGGAAGTTATTTACAGGAATACGAGGATGATTTTGGTGATCCCGATGATGAGACTGATGGAGATGACGATGAGACTGATGGAGATGATGACACTGGCGTGGATAGTAATGGAGATGCATTTGACGCCCATGCTCATGCTGGCACTGGAAATGATGATAATACTGAAGTTGAAATCGACCCTTCCTTGTATTCCAGTGACGAGGCCTATGCTCGAGCCTTGCAGGAAGCTGAAGAACAGGACATAACTGCTAGACTGCTGGCCGTTGTTGGCTTAAATGGTAGTAAGTTTGATAATTATAAAAGGAACTAATGTTTTTATGTCTTTTTGTTGGTACCCATCTTTCTTTCTTTTATGTGAATGAATGCATGTTGTTTCTTATGCAAGTCTGTCTTTCTGTGGTCTCTGTGCGTGTTATGCAACCTTTACATCTTTTGCTAATGGTTTGTAGTTACAGGAAACACTGAGGAGGATAGTGAAGAAGATCTTGAGGGTAATTCTCAGGTATCACTCTCTGTAACTGGGTATATTATTTTCTTCCTACCTTTTGGCATAATAAGGATTTTAGTTTAACAATTTTGCTCTATGGTATGTCAAGCTATTACAAATCTCCATGGATGTATTCTGTGAAAGTGACTTTGGCATTGTGTTTTTGCTGGTACAAGCAATGGATCATAAATAAACCTATGCTGTGTATATTTTTCCAAAGTAATATGCCCTTGGTTTAGTGATACTAGTATTGGAAAGGTGAAAAGTTAGTTTCACTATCATGAAGTTGATATCATTGATTAGTTCTAACTGCTGTTGCTGACATACATTATGCGCACATGCAAAAAATCCTTTCAGGTAACTATTAGAAGAACTGCATTAATCTAGACCAAACCCTTACGCCTGAAATACTATATGGAAACTTAAAAGTGATCACAAGCTACGCTTACAAGAACTTAGATTGTTGCTGTAGTATAGGAGCTCGGGGATTGCTCCAACTGGCACTTCTTAAAAGGATAGGTATAACAAGAGGAGAAGGGTAGATACCATTGGGGTGCAGAGCTACTTGATGAACTAAGAACTGTGCATTTGTTCAGCCAAGGTTTCATTTGCATGCTGCTACCAAAAGACTTTAAATTCTGACATGTTCCATTTTTGTTGAAGCAAATAGTCATGGAGCACTACAAATGGCTTTTTGCATGCTTTCTGTTGAAAATAATGTGATCCAGCAGTGTGCTTGATCTTAGTTATTGTCTTGCTCTAGGTTTCATTTTAGCCACTGGCCCACAATTGCTTTTATGACATACAAGTGTCTTGCCAGTCTAGGGGTGTTTCATTAGCCATTTCTTTTCTTGTTAAATTTCCAGTCTATTAAGTGGTATTCTCTAGTCCACAACTTTAATACGAGTGTTCTTATCTCCATGTAAGGATGCTATTGGTTTAGGTTTGTTCCTTATTTTAGCTTTTCCTCTGGTTTCTATTGGTTGAATGGCAAGTGAATGCAAATGTTTGTGTTGAGTCTAATTTTTCTTCCTACTTAATTCTGTTGTCTCCTATGGGGCTTAATTGGCTTCTTATTGCCCAGGAAACATGGGAGGAGGTTGATCCAGATGAACTTTCATACGAGGTAAGCTGGCTTGGACTGAGTGTTCCCATGATGCTTCTACATCACTCTATTTCTTACAGTATGATTCATTTGTCTCAGGAGTTGCTTGCATTGGGTGACGTTGTTGGAACTGAAAGCAGAGGCCTTTCACCTGATACAATTGCTTCTTTGCCTTCAATAAACTACAAGGCAGGAAGCAGTCAGAATGGAAGCAACGATTCGTAAGCACAAATGCACATTTTTTTTTTCATCTGTAGTTATGTGATGATTGAAATGTGTGCTTGCATTTCAGCTGTGTCATATGTCGTTTGGATTACGAGGATGGTGAAACTCTGACTCTTCTTTCTTGCAAGCATTCTTACCATTCAGAGTGCATAAACAATTGGTTGAAAATAAACAAGGTACTACTTTCTTTTCTTTCTTTCTTCTTTGGTTTTTTTCTTCCTTGCTATGCTTCAAATCTCTTTCTGGTGACTGAAATTTTTACCCTACTAACCTAGCATCACTTGGTGATCTCAACAGTTTTGTTTTCACTTCACGACATAGTACAGAATCTGTTAGCTATTGATAAAGAACAAATAAACCTTTTCCTTTTCAATCACACACGTGAAGAATTGGAACAAACCATATGTTCAGGGGCGCCAATCATATGTTTAAGGGATCTTGCTTAATATTTTCTTAATGATCGCAGGTCTGTCCTGTTTGCAGCACCGAGGTCTCCACTGATGTGCAAAGCTAGCATTTGCTGGACCATCCTCTTCTGCAAGTCATAGACTGCTGGGTTAGAAAGAAAAATATGCCGATGGGTACACACCCCTAGCTCTTGTTTTGTTGTGCCAATTTGTATCAATTCATACAAATAAGAAGCCAACCCTACATATTGGTTTCGTTTGACTTTGCTGCGTGGCCTAACTTCAGGGATGTTGCCCGGGTTCTGTTTATAATTTTTTTTTTTCTCTTTCAGAATCCTACTTTCAAATGAATATGGCCTCACCCTACCAAATTAAAGAACACATCAAATCCTATTTCTTTTGAGTTTTTCTTCTTCACCTCCTCCATCCATTTCTTTCTTTCAGCTTCGATTGTATTGAAAGACTGTAATGTGATGGATCACACAAGTCTAAAGCGGACCCAACAACCATTGTACTTTTTAAGATTTTCTGTTTGGTGTAAGGTTCCTTGCAACTACAAAGCGGACCCAAAGCTGTCTAGCAAATGATTTTTAACAAGGATGCTTGGAAATATAAGGTTGTTTGGTAGTGTGTTAATAGTTGCTTCGTAAAATATTTTTTATTTAAAAATATATTAAAATAATATTTTATTATTATTTAAAAATAATTTCTGATGATTTAAAAATATTAAAAACAAATTTAAATAAAAAATAAAAATATTTGTTTTAATTTCTTAAAAAGTGCTTTTCAATTGCATTTCCAAACAGGGTTTTAGTTTTGTAATTTATTTTCTTGTGAAATAATTATAGTCTCATGGATTTAGTTTTTTATCCTCACAAGTTCAGTTTTCAACATAAAATTTATTGGAAATGGAGTTATAATTTTTATTTTTTATAAAGTTATTATGATGAAAGTTGTGAATTCAACTAGTTAGCCCAAGTTAACTTGGGTAATTTAGGTATTTTTTTTATTTCATCCTATAATATTAAATTGATTGATAATTGAGTTTTATAATTTTGTTTTTATTTTCTACGAAGTTATCTTGATCCAATTATCGAAGTCGTGAGTTTAATAGGTTAATCCAAGTTGATTTGGGTAAATTGTTTTTTTTTATCTTTTTTTACTTTAGTATTTTTTAATTTCAATCTTGGTTTGAATAATAATTTACTTTCATACTTTTTGATTTTTTCTATAAGATTATCAATATTTTATAATTTGAGCTGTAAATTTGATAGGTTAACTTTGATCGATCTAATATATTATTATCTTAATATTTTTAAAAAACATCATTCATTATTTCACTTATTATCAATATTTTTTTAAAAAATATTGTTCAAGAATTGCATGCTACATCATATTCAAAATGTTAAAAAATATCTTTGCATTAAATCAGTGCTTGATTTTACAAAATATGGTTTAATTTATCAATTTAGAAAAAAATAAAAAAACACACCAAATTTATCATAAAAACAAAAAAAATAGCCTTTGTTTTCTCTTGACTGTTCATGGGGCAATATATATATGTTCTTTTGCTATCACATATGAAGTATCAACTCACTTTTCTTCCGAGCTCTTGAAAAAAGAATAATGTCCTAGCTTGAAACTTTTCATGGCTTCACTGCCATGTTGTATCCTTCATCATGTTACTTAGAAATCCTAACCTAAATTTAAACAGAACCTTAATCACCTTCCTTGATAAATGCAAATCAATGCTACAATTGAACCAAATTCATGCTCTAGTAATCACTTTAGGCCTCCCTCAAGATAACTTTTTTATGTCAAAAATCGTTTCTTTCTCTGCTTTATCTGATTCAAACAACACTGATTATTCTTACAGGGCTTTGTTAAATCTCCAAGACCCGACTATCTTTGACTGGAACACAGTCATTATGGGTTATTCAAAGAGCAAGAACCCAAATAAATCCATTTCAGTTTTTGTCAAAATGTTGCAAGTTGGAATCTACCCTGATCATTTAACATACCCTTTTCTTGCTAAGGCGACTTCGCGACTTTTAAGGAAAGAGCTAGGGGTTTCAATTCACGGGCATGTAATAAAATCAGGGTTCGAGATAGATAGGTTTATTGCTAATTCTTTGGTTCATATGTATGGTTCTTGTGGCGACATCGTGTATGCACGGAAGGTGTTTGATGGAATTCCTGTGAAGAATTTGGTGTCGTGGAATTCGATGATTGACGGGTATGCAAAGTGTGGATATTTGGATTTGGCGCGTGGTTTGTTTGACTTGATGCCTGAAAGGGATGTTAGGTCATGGAGTTGTTTGATTGATGGGTATGCTAAAAGTGGGAATTACGGGGATGCAATGGCAGTTTTTGAGAAGATGCGAACTTCAGGCCCCAAGGCTAATGAGGTTACTATGGTTAGTGTGCTATGTGCTTGTGCTCATTTGGGTGCTCTTGATAAAGGGAGGATGATGCATCGATATTTGGTTGATAATGGGTTCGAATTAAATTTGGTTTTGCAGACTTCTCTTGTTGACATGTATGCAAAATGTGGGGCAGTTGAGGAGGCTTTCGCTGTGTTTCGTGGGGTCTCGCTGAGAAAGAGCGACGTGTTAATTTGGAATGCTATGATTGGAGGGCTTGCAACTCATGGTTTGGTTAAGGAATCGCTTGATTTGTATACAGAGATGCAAATAGTTGGGATTAAACCGGATGAGATCACGTTTCTGTGCTTGTTGAGTGCTTGTGCTCATGGTGGATTGGTAAAGCAAGCCTCGTATTTCTTCGAGGGTCTTGGTAAAAATGGCATGACGCCAAAGACTGAGCATTATGCATGCATGGTCGATGTTATGGCTCGTGCTGGTCAAGTGGCGGAGGCATATCAGTTTCTGTGTCAAATGCCAGTTGAACCGACGGCTTCAATGCTAGGTGCCTTACTTAGTGGATGCATGAACCATCGAAAATTAGATCTTGCCGAATTAGTAGGGAAGAAGCTTATTGAGTTAGATCCAGAGCATGCTGGTAGATACATTGGCCTGTCAAATGTTTATGCCATTGGCAGACGCTGGGATGAAGCAAGAATCATGAGAGAAGCCATGGAGCGTAGAGGGGTGAAGAAGACTCCTGGGTATAGTTTTCTCGAGATGTCTGGATCTCATCATAGATTCATTGCCCATGATGAATCACATCCTAGCTCAGAGCACATTTATACAATGCTAAGTTTTATTGTAAGCCAAATGCAACTTGGTGGTGTACTTAATGAAGGTCAAGAACATCGTTTACAAGGTATAGAGATTATTTGAGTTGCTCTTTAAATAAATTTTATTCAGGTTTCTAAAATTCTAACTGGTGGTTCTTATGCGCAGAATTTGTTACTTTTCTTGGTTGCCTGCCATTAACTTTCTCTCCTTTTTGTTAACCACAAGATTCTCTTCCCCCCCTGAAACTTTTCAATTAGCTAACAGAAGAGCACAACTGTCGAAATCTAATTTCCATATCCCTCTAGGCCACTAAACACATAGTGTCTTAAATTAAAGTTCTTATAGAATTCTTTTATGCCTTCCTTATGCTTGGGGGCCATAGAGAAAAAAGAATTATATCAGAAACACAGTCATAAAATAAAAACATAGTTTAAAGATAAAGCGTATCTTAAGACAGCAGTGCAAACATACAAAGGAATACTAAGCAGAAATTAAGTCGTTCTTAAAAACAAGGCAAATTAAAATATTATAGGTACTATGCCCAACACTTCCATGTGAGGAAGCCCTTCTCCAAATTTGATAATTCTGCACAAATCACAAAAGAACTCGAGTTATGAAAGGGTAACAGCAGCTAAGACTGATATTTATTGTTACTATCTCTAGCCATTCTTCCCTCACCTAGACACTAGAACCTTGAAGGCTAGGTTGTGCAAGCTGAAGATGGTATGGGTCAATTTGATGAGAGATGGTTGAAAGCTGCAGCACGCTACTGGGTTCTCCACAGAATGGGAAGTGATCGAGGACCTGCTGATGTTCCACCGGCTTTGCTTCCATGGCTGCCTGCTGATATTCCAGCGCTAGACGATGCTCCTGAATCTAAAATGTCACGCATCAACCGAACAAAAAGATTACACAGCGGAGGTAAGAAATTAGATGGTCTAGACTGTATAATTCACATAGTTCCAGCAGCTAAAAAGTCCGTCAAATAAATTTAAGGGAAATCCCCCCTCACCCAGCGGTACATACTGCTGTTTTCCTCCTCCAACATGCGCTCCTAACAGTTACAAAGACAGTAAAATCAGATCCTGCTGTAGAGTTAACAAAGTGGGATTGTGAACTGGAGACTAAGAGGCTCACCTTCCTGCGAAGATTATCCAGCTGCTGGTGCAAGATCTCATTCTTCATGAAAATGAAAGAAACATATATACACAACTTGAGAAGGATAAAATCTAGGAAATCATATCACAAGAGTTGCCTTCAAGAAAATGGAAGGCATACTTTTTCTCACCATTGCTGAATTGCTTGCTTACCTTGCGATCTCGGACCTTTTTAACCGAGCGTTCAAGTTCTTGTTCCACTTCATCCAACTCCTCGAAAGGAATAGAGCTCGTATCTTCACCTGTATAGCGGCGCACGTTCGATTGAAGACGGCGAGTCTCGCTCCTCAGCATCGCCAATTCTCCAAATAGTTGTTCCTAAAAATTAAGAAGGGAAAGATAATCAAACGTGAGATTCATTTTAAAACTTCATGTCTGCTGAGAATATTAATCTTACCCGGCTATCGTTCTCAGGAATGCGAGTTCCAGACATCTTCTGGTACCTCTCTATGAGCTGATCCATCCTGTACTAACACATTACGTTCTTGTCATATGAAAAATGTGCGTGAGATTTTATAATTATATGGTAGTAAAACATCACCAACATGAACAAGGGTTCAATCTATTCTCTCTTTCTGTATATATAAGGGAATTGATTCAAGGCAGTTCTCAAAAGTGGGAAATGAAAAATGACTCCCAGTTTAAGGCACACCACAAGTTACGTTTTTCCTCCCTGTATAAATATAAATCATAACCATCGAATGATGATCCGAGACTGAGATGACATATATTCCACACATTTCATGCTCTATTTTCCACTCCTTGACTAAAATGAAGTACTCAGCAGAACAGAAGAGAATTAACAATCAGAAGTTGATATATTTATTAAACGATGCATGTTTATGATCATCATAGCAAGGCAGTTGGTTGAATTTCCAGCTCTTTTTTCAGGGCTAGCTAGATCACAATTCACGAGATCTGGCACTGATATTGAAAGGAGAAAAATGACATACACAAAGGAAAAGGTAAGAAAAAAATAGAAAAGAAAACACTTATGACTGCGGAAACCCTAGTTTGTCAGAAGCTTGCACAGAAAGTCAAGTCATACTCATGCTGGTCAATTAAAATTCTGAATGGAAGTTATGGGGCTCATTTTCACCAGTTGGATCAGAATGATGGGAACAAGACCTTCTATGTATGAAACAGATTCAAGTCATCAAATGAAGAAAATCACGAAGATCAGGCACCAGAAAATTTAAGACAGAAGAACATAACGAAACAAAAAAGGAAAAAGAAGAAGAAGAGATTTTTATATGGGACCAGAAGGGGTCCAACATTGTAAGAAAAACCAGGTAGAAGAGCATAAAAAACCATTAATGTTAACACAGAACAAAAGCTAAGAAAAATAAAGTTCGGAGTAGTGATGAATATATGACCTCAAACCCTCGGTGCAGTACTCACACAACTTTCCTGTGCTGGAAAAGATGATGAGCCCAATTTGAGCATCACATAGCACTGAAAGTTCACGAGTCTTCTTCAAAAGCCCACCTCGACGCTTTGAGAAGGTGACTTGCCTTGTTGTCTGGTTCTCAATCCTCCTAATGGCTATCTTTCCACGCCCCATAACTCCTTTTCCTTTTACCAGGGGAGAAAACAGATCAAGTAAGGAAGTCAGTGACCCTCTTTTCTGGTTTTGCAAGAAATTAACATACAGTGATTAGCACCAAAAACCACAAAAGGCATGGAAATCAAAATGGAAAGTAGATGAAAAGTGGATTTTTCATAAGGGATGAGGAGCTTGTAGCTAGAAGACACAGAAATGACAAATGTGAAGTGAGTTTCTGAAACCTGAAACTAATTATAGCTTGGCACAATTCTCTAGCCAAAATGATAATCACAAAAGAAAGAAAACTTTCTATATTACCTATCTTTCTCTCTTGCTTGTAGAAAATGGAGAGTTTGTTTTCCAGAATACTGTTGAGATAAAATTTATTACTAATCGACCTGCTCTTTACTTCAGCAAAACTACCAAAATGACCTCATGCTTGAACAACTTCTACACAATCCTTGTCAGACAAGAGTTGAAAAGGACATATTAATCTATAAACCTTTTGTTTTGTAATTCAAACTAGTGGTGATATATTGGTATAGATATGGTTTTGATGAAGTTGTAAAAAAACTTTAAATTTTTTTTATCTGAAAAATCACTTTAATATATAAGTTAGTATAATATTTGAGAATGTTGTTTTTATTCTAAAGATAAAAATGGTTGCATGTAATAAGTGAGATAACAAGGAAAGAGAGATCAAAGAATAATTATACCTCCTTTCTCCTTCACACATTACCTATCTTTTATAGTATGAGGAGTAACCTTCAATAATACAAATGATAGGAGTAGCTTGTTAGTTATTACCATTTTATTTCATCATCAATAATAATAATAATTAATAATGGTCAAGACGATGATATAAAGAGAACGAGAAGACTGTGCAAAAGAAAACAAGTTTTAAGTTTAATTAAGTTAAGTTCGGTTTGACTAAGTATTTTAAGTTGTAAAAAAAATGAATTTGATGAGTTTTGTCTTATCAAATCAAATTGAACTAAAAATATAGGACAAGTCCTAAAAAATAGACCTGGCCTGGGTGCGATTTGACTTTGTTTCAACCAAAACCTAAGAGTAAATCATGGCCTCAGTTTGACCTTGATCAAACCAACCCAATTTTAGAAGAATAAGGGCAAAAAAAGTTTTGGTTTGTCTTGGTTAAACTAAACCCAAAGTCATTGGGCTTTATTTGACCTTAGTCAAAAAGACCGAAAGCTAAATCAATCGAGCCCAAAAAGGGATTGATTTAGGTTTGGTTTGACATGGTCAAACCATATCCAAAACGAGAAATTGGGTTTAGTTTGACATGATCAAACCAACCTTAAAATTGGGCTATGTTTGATGGGGTCAAACCAACCCAATTTCTTTTGAACAAACCTAAAGGCTTGGTTTTTAGGTCCGGTTCAACCAAGTCAATCCAAACCCAAGAGGAGATTTTTTTGGTTTGGTTTGACTAGTCAAACTGAACCTAAATTTGATATTGGTTTGATTATGGTCAAATCATCCGAAAATAAAGGTTAACAAGTGCAAAATAGTCTGAGTTCATTTGTTGGTTTGATCTTATTAGAAAAAGCTTGATGAGTAACTATGATATTCTTTTTAAACATGTAATCATCATTTTTCTCCAATCAAGTTCTTAAAATATGAGTTCAAAATTTGATTGATAAGGAATGTAATGTGATAATCATACCTGGTAAAACATGCTAAACAAAATGATGCTTAATATATGATTATATTGGTTGGTAGATGTTAGAAAAACAATATGTTAGAAAAGTTTACTTACAAATAAGTCAACAAGAGAATTTGTATGCTAAACAAAATGATATTTAAGATATGATTATGTTGGTTGGTAAATGCTATAAAAGCAATATGCTAGACAAGTTTACTCACAAATAAATTGATATGAGAATTTGTTTTCTTGAATGTCAATTTCTCTCTCTCTAAATAATCTAGAACTACACTGTTATGTTGTTATATATCATTATAAATATTTGTTCATGCTCAACACAACATATATCTTACCATTGTCTTGTAATCTCCTTATAATATTTTTCTCATGAGTGTGAGTTCTTATAACATGAGGAAAACTTATTCTTTTGCTTTTTATTTTTGTTTTCAACATGTCCAAGAGGATTAATTGTTGGTTAAAAAGAAACTTTGGCAAAAGAGATATGATAAGTAAAAGTGGTGGATCTAACCCTCCCATTAGTATAGAAGAAACAAGTTCTTATATAGGTGATAATGAGAGGAATTCTTCTTCTAGTTCTCCGTATCCTAGCATTCTCATAAATAACCTATATGCTAGTACTGTGTGCTTAAGTGAAATCATAAAGATAAATATGAAACTTCTTAATGGTTATAAGGCTCGAACTCATTTTTAGAATTTGACAATAAATAGGGCACCTAATGCTTGTACTAGAGAGTTAGAAATAACTATTCCTTTATATATGTTTAAAATTAGGTATTCATTAATTTTGTAAGGATTTGTGAGGAAAATGTTTAAACACTATAATGTGTTTGAATTTGTTATATCTTAATAAATGAATGTCACTTGCAAATTTTGACAAATATGTAAGGCTTAGGGTGGAGGTTCCTATTATTAGGCTATCTAATTCTTGTTTTTCTTTGTCAGGTTCTTCTAAGGGTATGAAGGGTATGACTTGGTTTTAAACCTCTGTTAAAATAAGAAACCAAAATTTTTTAAATGATGTATTTAAAGTTAATATACTCGTTTTCTTTTCTTTCTTTATTTTTCAAAAAAGATATGAGTAGGTTATGGTTATTTTGAGGGGTCTTCTCTTTCTATTAATAGTATTTGGATATTCCTCAATTTTGAACATAACTAATGGGGACTCACAATTCTTACCTTACTTACGTGATAGAAGTACTCACAAAACTTATAAGTAACAACAAATACCATATTCTTAGGTTAATAGAAGGAATATCTCTAAAAATATTATATGGTATGAGTACTAACCATTCCTTATTTTTTCAAATTGTTAGTCTATATTCTAATGTATTTTATGCATATAACTGGTCCAATGAACTTAAAGAAGATAACCTAAAAATCTTTTTATTTTATAAGTGGTTCAACATCCTCTACTTCAATAAGAAAAGAGGAAACATCCAAGAGGAGCATGAGGAAGAGAAAGAGACTCATGAGGATTTTATAGAGGAGATTGAAATGGACCTTGATCTTTCTAAAGTTAATAGGGAGAATAGTCCTGCAATGAATTCGACTACTAATATATATGCTTTTAATAAGAAAGGTAGGAAAAGGAAAATAATACTTCTCTCTTTACTCTTTCTTTAAATCCACTCCATATCCTTGCACTTTCTCAACTAAAACTTATTTTCCTCTGTCTAACATGAAAGAAAAAAAATAATATTAACCATTTACAAGCTATAGAGGGATTTACATGCTTGATGGTTTGAATGTAATTGGATTTCAAGAAGTTTTGTTGATAATTTCTTATAACTTGGTTCTAGAGTAGAACCCATCTTCCCATCTTCATTATCTTTAAAGGTGGTAGAAAATATTTTTCACATGGCGTCAGAATCCTGGATAACTATTTCTAAGCTACTCTTAACATTCTATATATGTTCTCTATGATTGGATAAGCCATCATGGTTATCCAGGTTCATCTTGGTAATCACAAAATCTATGGGGAGATAACCTTTAGCAACAAGACTTTCTATTTCTTTCTTTAAGTAAAAACATTGTTCAATATCTTGTCTTATATTGTGAAATGTACAATAATTGTTTTGATTTATTTTGGCTACATCTTCCATTATGGATGATGGATATTGCACATATTGTTTCCCCTTATATGATTATGAACACTTCAAACTTGTTGTGTTTGAAAAAGTAGTCATCAACTCTAGGTATACTAGTCTATTTCATGTTGAAATTCTGGTATTGCCCTTAGGAAGTTGGACATCTCAATTAGGACTTCTATTACCTCACTTTGGAGATACTTCATTTCTTGTATTAGGACGAGGATGTTCTTACATGATATACTTATTTTTTCTAGACAAATATGACTCTCCATGGTTTGCTTCATATGGATAAATATCCTATTCGGTAGAGCATATAGATGTTCCCATAAGGATTAATTATGTAATCCACTAATTAAAGCTTATGTTGTTGCAAGTTTTATTAGGTTTTCCACCTTTAATATTTTTTTATTAAATCTTTCATATAGTCTCTAGTGCTTTCCCGTTCTAATTGAGTTATGAAGAAGAGTTCAATTGAACTCTTTTTAGCTAGAATACTCATGCTGAAATGAGCAATCAATTTGTTGTAAAAGTTTGAAAAGTTAGATATGGATTCTGGCTTTGAACTATAATACCAAGCTCATATAGATCCTTTAAATGTGGTAAAAAGTATTTTTCATATGGTGTCAGAATCTTGAATAACTATTTCTAAGCTACTTTTAACATTCTTCATATGTTCTTTAGGATTGGATAAGCCATCATGGTTATCCAGGTTCATCTTGGTAATCACAAAACCTATGGGGAGATACGTGTGCAACACGCTATCACATAGTGGTTAGTCTCCAATATGACTTGACTTTTTTGTATCTTTTTCACTAATATGTTATTTTTAGGTTTTAGAGGATTAGAGTGAGACTCCTCGGGAGAGTAAGGCCTGTAACTATTTCCTGTTGACATGATTTATTTCTAGCAATGATACGTGTGTGGTGTCTTTTTTTCTCCCTTATTTTAGGCAGTTTCTTTTGGAAAGTAGAGTCGTCGCTGTATAGAAAGAGGCACAACTATAATATAAGAAAAGGATGGTTGAATAATGTTCATGTTTTGTGAGAAAATAAAGATATCTCTTAGCTATTATTAGGTAGATAATACAAGCTTTATGACAAATCTCATTTTTTAAAACCAATTATTGCAAGTCAATAAGAGTTGACATAGATGGTAGGAGGTTTGTTACTCTTCCTCCACGTGTTTCAGTGTTATCCACCATAGAAACCTTAGAATAAGGTAATGAGAATGATTTGTAAATAAATGAACAAAGCTTCTATTTAGTTTTCCATAGACAACAACACTGTTCTATGGAAAAAAAATTCAAATAAACAATATCCAGAACTAGCTTTTTTTTATGGATAATCCTGGTAGAGATACCTGAAAAAACACTCTAATACCTAATTCAGCATAATGTTTTATGATTTTGTTTTTCTTGTAGAGAGAAAAATGAAAGTGAGTAATAAGTGAGAGAAAGAGAACAACAAAATCAGGCCTTTTTTCTCCTTCATGCCTTACCTCTCTTTTTTTCATAGCAGGAAGAGTAGCCTTCAATAATACAGTAGTATAAGAGTGTCTTGTTAGATATTACATTTTTATTAGCTTTATCCATATTATAAGGCTAAATAAGAGTAAATTTCAGTGTAGTGTGGTGTAATGCATAATGTCATCATTAATAATAATTAACAACAAACAAGATGGGGATAAAAAAGGAGAAGAAAACACAAGCCTTAGGTTCAATTAAGTCCAGTTTAACTGAGAGTTTTAACTTATAACATAAATGAATTCGGTGGGTTTCAGTAGATCAAACTGTGTTGAATGTATAGGATGGGTCTAGAAAGATAGATTTTGTTTAGGTTTAGTTTGACCTTGGTCAAATTAAACCTAAGAGTAAAACTTGTGCTTGGTTTGACCAGGCAAACTGACCCCAAGAGTGTCAAACTAAACCTAAAGTGAGGCTCAATTTGACCTCGTTTAAATTGACCTAATTCTAGATTAATTGAGCAAAAAAAAAAAGGTCTAGCTTGCTCTTGACCAACCCAAGCCAAAGGTAAATGAGCTGAGCCCCAGAGGAGAAACTAGGTATGGTTTAACCTGGTTAAACCAACTGTAAAATTGAGCTAGATTTGATTTGGTCAAACCGACCCAATTTCATTTGAACTGAGTCCAGAGATTTTATCAGGTTGGTTTGACTAGTCAAACCGAACTGAAATTTGATTTCAGCTTGACTGTTGCAAATCATTCTAAAACGTAGGTTAAATGAGCTCATATGTTGGTTTGACCGTTTGACCTTGGGAAACAAAATTTGATGAGTAAATCTGGTATTTTTGTTAAACATGTATCATCGGGTTCAAATCACACAAAGGTTTCATGCGTGGCTAGGCCATGTACTGTGGCATGGATTGTAATTTGATGGAAAGACATTTTCTTCTTCTTTTATTGTCCTGTAATGGGATCATGGACGAAAGGTTGCTGTGACATTTAACCACTCTCTGATTCTGGTCTGCCAAGCTACCTGAGCTTTGTCAATTTGAGGTTGTTTTGAAAATGGTCAGAGAACTAGGTTTACTAAAAAAAGAAAGGCAAGAGCGGCTGGCCAAAACCCATAACCTAATTAAAAGGTAATTACAAAGTGTAACAATCCCTTGAGAGAGACTTTCTTGCATGGTAATTCGTATTCAGGGTTATAGATGTTGAGGTGAAACTGATTTTCTACACTTGATGAGCCTTAGGGTTCTGGCTAGGTGATGATATTTATACGTATGATCATGCATCTGGTTAAATTATATATATATATACTAATATGATCTCCACCGAAGGTCTTTTTCCTGATGGCTTTAGCTTGTGACTCGAAGATTTCTGATCATTTCATATGTATGATTAGCTATAGAAGAATCAAGTAAAATTGGGATCGGACGATAAATTGCAGTGAGCCAAAAATAATAATTGTGATCTCTTAATTACTTTTAATTAGAGAATATTGTATAAATGTACAGCTCTCTGTGATCAACATTGATTGGTTTTCTGTGTAGTGTGGCAATCCACAGTCAGAAAGCACATGTTATCGATTCTAAGTATGGAAAACTTAGGTTGAACAATTTGTGTTGGTCCCCCTATATATGTTTGTCTTTCATTGCTGTGTCAACATCCATTGGCATCCCACTTGGGCTACATATATTAATGGCCAGCCTACTCATCGATTCCCTTTTTTTTCTTTATTCAAGGGAGAGATTCCCATCTATTTTTATCAAAGTTATTATTACCATTTTTATTCATGCTTGCAGAGAAAAGAGTGTCCAGTTGTAAATAAAAAGTTATTTGCAAACCAGCACCAAGTCATCACCAGATAGTCTGAATTTCTGGGTTTCGGACCTCATCAAACATGGTTCTTCTTTGCATGATGCATGTGAAATGCCATCCTCATTAATTTTGGGTCCTCCGTGTGGCTAAACTTTTCATACGTCGAGTCATAAATATACACTGGTAATTTGGGCTTTGGCAACGATTGATCCTAAGATTTGGAGACATGAAATCACAAAAAACAGACACTAGTTAATTACAGGTGTCTTTTGCAACCATGGATGATCAACTCTTGAGCTTTGCCCGCAGCAACATGTTGCCGAAAAGACTTCCGGTTGGCTGGCCGGGCAATTTTATTTCCTGGGCAAACAGTATTGTCATCTTTCAAACTGTGATTATTTGCAGTGCAAGCAAAAGTGATTTCGAGAAAGTTGGAATCTCTAAGACAAACCGAATTGCAGAAGATATCTCCATCACCCTCTTGTCACAATTCTTCTTCTTGCCATGCATATTAGATACTTCCATCTAGAAAAAACTTGTCGTCATTAATTTCTGTCATGTCAGTTATTTCATTGATAATATATGATCCTGATAAAATTATAGATAATAAAGCATGCCAAATATTTTTTTATTGGCATTATCTTGTTGATAATCTCATCGGTGAGTATGACATATCACCGATAAAAAAAATTATTTGTAATTTCATCAGTGATTGAATTCATATTATTGACAGAATTAATCCATTAGTGATTTATATCCTTTTAGTGGCAATTGTTATAATCTTTTTGACCTCTTTGAAACTTTTTCAGACTATCTGGACTTAGTCCATTGGTAATTATATCAATATATAATTTACTACTCTAAAAAATAAATAAATAAAACAAACTAAAAAAACCCTAAAAATTTGCAACTATTTTTTTAAACATCAATTTGAATATAATTTATTTAGAGAACAAAAGTTAAAGAAGAGGAGGAGGCAAGGTTGAATCTTCACCAAGACCGAATGGGCAATGAGGTGGACCATATAAACCATTGAGGTTTGACAACTTTACATAAAATTGCCTAAGTTGAGCCGTCTTTGGGCCATTTCAGCAATAAACTAGGTTGTTTAAACTTTAGTTTGTTCTTGTACAATTGCCTAGATAGCCATAGATTGGTAGCTTGAACCTGATTACGAGGAACCAATGTTTGATACACTATGACCCATTTATACATCCTCAACCATAATGTTTGAAATATCATAAACCTAATTTCTATGAGGTTCATTAGACGATCCAACCTTCAACCATAAATCTGGATTAAGTTTTGGATGGATCAAAAGATCGTCCTCGTATCTCTTATGTAATCGGGCGGTATATGTTTCCTACAAACATTAGTAAGCTAATTTTCTGAAAAAATATCTTAAGAAAAAAATTGTTGAAATACAACTTATCATGAACTTTTGAGCTCGGGTATCCATAAGTTATTAAACATTTTTTTATGATCATCATTTCACATGTGAGTTTTACAAAAAGCTTCATCGATCTTGGTTTGTGTACAGAATTATAACTTGCAAGAAAAAGCTGTTGTTAGCTAAACGCTTTCATATAAAACTATAATTTATATAAAAAAATAATGTATGAAATAAAAGGGAATCTTACCATCCATTTCATATGTAAAATGAACACAATGGATTTAGTGGTGTGTGTGGTAATTGAGCCATGAATCTCATGTTCTACTTCTCTACATTGTACTTCTATTATCGCATGAAATGGTCATATGTCATGTACTTGATCTAAGCTTACCATATATCCTCTATGAAATGTAGAGGTCTGAAATCTCTTCACATGATCATGTCTCCCTGACCTAGAAGACCTTTTTCTTTTATATATTTCGTTGCTCTTTTTTTATACATAAATTATCAATTAAGATAATAAATAAAAAAACTAAACATTTAAATAAAAAATATAAGATTTTGAATTAAATCTTACCTAATGGAGATATGATTCTCCCATACCCTTTTGACAACAACGTTATCAGCTTTATCCTAGTAAAATTTATCTTTGCATGTCGATTTTATAAAATAATTAGTTCATTAAAATATAAAAACTAACTGAGTTAAAATTACAAAAACTATTTAAATAATATTATACTTGAAATTTCTAAACCATGCATCAATCATAAGATTTTTGAAAACTTGACTCCACTTAAACAAAGGCATTTCTATTGTCAATATCATCGTTAATGTTATTGTGCGAGCAACCTTCATATTTGTAAACCTGAAATCTCATTTGTGAATCAAGATTAATTATTACAATATTATCTATTATTGTTTATTTTTTAATCGTGTACAAAAGGAAATAAACTTACATGTTGTGTTCGGGTTTCTATTGAGCAATGTACTTTCTAGTACATACATCCCGCTCAAAATAAACAAATTTAAAATTCATACAAGTTTAGCAACAAAACCTTTACCAACATTTTCTTCCTTTCTTAACTAGGATGAAATTTAAACCTAAAATCCATGATTTCTTATCTATATTCTTAAAATTCGATTCCACTATAATATAGAGGAATAATATCATCCAATTACATTTAATTAAATTATATTTTAGTTATTTAAAAGGTATCTCCCTCAATGTCTATGCCCTAAAAAAAACTATAGTAGGTTTTTATAATCCCAACCATGTCATTCCAATGTTTCATTAGATCTAAACCACCAAAGTTTTAATATGCTTTAAAGAATAGCTAGAGTAAGCTCTACAAAATTCATTTTTAAATGAATGTGAAGAGTATGATATTTTAATCATGTATAGTTTACATCATATTTGACTAGAACATGTTTAGAAATGAAGATTATGAAATGAAATTCATATTTTTTTTTTAAATAATAAACGTTTGAAGTCAATTAGGGACAAAATTAAAAATATCAAACACCAAAGACTAACTTGAAAAACAAGCTGAAATCAAGGGATGTTTTTTAGACTTGATAAGAGAGAAATTGAATTGATTCTTAAAATCAAATTTTCAATTGAAAACTTAATTGAACAAATTGAAAGGTTGAGAGTTAAAGCTCATAAAGAAAGTTCAAAACCTAAATTAACCTTAAACTTTAAAATAATGTTGTTCTATTTAAATTAAATAATTTATTTGTGTTGTTTTGAGCAAAATATTGAGTTTTAGATCAATTTGATGTCGTTTTGGTCAACAAAAGTAAAAAAAAAAAAATCATGACATATCATCTAGCATTGTTCATCATGTTCTTTAAAGCACATGTGAATAACTTTCCATCAAGCCATTTTTAAGTCGATTTAATGCCTCACTTCCCCATCACATGTTTTCCTACCAGTTTGCCACCAAGAGAATCACTAAAAACCAAACCTAAAGTCATTGCCTCGATCTACTTTTAACAATATGATTTTGTAATAATAGGTTGTTACTTTGTGGCCAATGGCTAGGATCATTTCCAAGCAAATTAATGGCCACAAACCATGCCCAAGAACTCACCCCCCATGTTCTTCTTTCTTCCCATATAAACAGGGTGAATTTCGTTGAGGTAAAAGGAGATTTAAAAAAAAAAAAAAAAAGAGGTAAGGTTGAAAACTAGGAAAATGGAAGAACAAAAAAAAATCATCATACTCTATACTAAACCAAAAAAAGATAATTAACTTCTACTTCAGCCACCATTCACCATAAAAGCAGTAACTAACTAACACAAGAAAACTTTCAATTTTTTCATAACAACAATAGTTTTTCATTCTCCAATAGCCATTGTGGACTTCTATCAACCTTGCTTACACCACATTCAACCTTAATTGGGACAACACGTCATGTTTGAAGCTTCACCAGCCAACCATCACCTTTTTTATGTCAGATAACCTCTTCTTCTTTTCTTATTTTATTCTTTTAAAATGTGTTTAGATTGCATGAAAAATGTGAATTAATTCATGTTTTACTACTAATATTTACCAACAAAGAAGAAAGAATAGGTTGGATCTTTGTTTCAGCATAACTCGTATAATTGGATTGGATCCAACCCATATTATAAAAAGAAGAAAGAAAATAGCATGTTAGGCCATCTGTTACCCAAGAAATTAGGTTGGCAAGACCTAAGCCTAACTCGCACATATGACTTGGGTTTTGGGCCTAATAGGCTCGATCGATATAGTTGGGCCAAACTTAACCCAAAAGTCAAGGACGTGTTTGGCTCGTGTCAATTTTATTAAGAAAAAAACCCTTATTTAGGTCCTTTAAGGTATGTTTGCAAAACACGCACTTAAAGCATTTTTAACGCCTTTGATTTTAGGTTAATAGTATATTTGTCGAACACACCCTACTACATTCCCTTTTAGCTTTAAGTTGTCTTTATTTTAATTTCTAGCCAAATAGTCCTAAGAATTACAAAAAAAAAAAAAAAATTCATAATAGATTCATGGACTATTTTGAAATTATATTAGGGTCCCTCACATGTTTATCTTATAATTTTACCTCATATCTGACTATAGACCTACATTGTAAGATAAAAACCTGATTTTTCTTCAAGATTTCGAAAACAAATGAAGAAAAAATATCCCTTATTTTAGAAAACACAAAAATATGTTTTTTTGCAAGAATTTCATTTAATATTGGGCTATAGACTTACACTATAAGATATATACTAGCATAAAAAATACATGATTTTTCTCTGAAATTTTGAAAAATGCAAAAAAAAAGTATCCTTCATTCAAAAACACAAAAAAAAAATTCTTTTCATTCATAGAACTAAATCCTAAAGGATTTTCGTGTGTTTTCCTAAGCAAAACAAAATCACTTTTTTATCAGGTTTTAAAAGTACAAAATGAATATTATAACCAATTTATATTTTTCTAGATAGATAGATAGATAGAGAGAAAGAAGAGAGCTGTTTGCACGTTCTTTAGGTTGTGTTGATGTATTTTGTATGGTGTAAGGCGAGAGCCCGAATATATCAATCCTTCCTTCCTAGTTAATCTTCAAACAAGAAATTTATTACCAAGTGTGATGAGAATTCAGGATATTCAGGCAGAACATGAGCTGTTAACTTCCCAAATACACCAAACGGGCCTGTGTACAATTGTTACCACTTGGGAGGCAGTAATGGCAGAAATTGGGAGCTTTAAGGATAATGTTAGGAGTGCACTGCCAAGCATGAGGCCATTAATCTCAGATCTCTCGGATCCAGTGGTTCAGCTTGTCCAATTCACATGGAAGATATGTCAGAAAAGTTGGCTTATAGCGACTACGGCAGGAAAAAAAATTAGTCGAGGGACTTGTATTGCTCTCTCTTTGGCAAGTGATGGAGGCTACTTCAGCATAACATTTTTATTCTGTCTCTAAACGCCATCACTCAAAGCCTGAACTCGTAGATCAAGTGCAAAGCCTGATTGTGGAGAGCAACACTGAAAAGATTGCATATTTCTAACGAACAGGAAAAAATCACCATTATAGTTCACATGGAAATTCTGAGACAGGCATCAAGCCGGCCATTATGAAAATTGAATTTTAACTTTCTTCGAGAATTCAGTTCCAAAAGAGAACAAAAATGAGTAGCAAGCTGGAAGAATATTCCAACAGAATTAATTCACGAGACATCTCTTTTAATACATCAAGCATGCAGGCCTGATGTTTGCTGGACATTCACACAACCGTCACCCCAGCTTTCCTTTGGAGTCTTGATACTACCCTTTTCTCCAGATACCATAGCTGTAAGCAAAAATGAAACAGCAATAATTAGCGAGAGCCAGTGTACAAATATTTCAAAGAATCATATTTCCCAGACACAATGACAGTACACTAGAATCTTACTTCAAAGCAGCAATTTCTGGAGCTTGTCCTTATCCAGACGGGTCTTGCAATGAAACTGAATTTCATATTGTGCTCCAAATATACGCTGGCGTTTTAACCAAAAATACTTATTACGCAATTCATGGCTTTGAACTTTTGCAACCAAAAGTTGTTTCTTCATTCTCATTTCAAATTGTTCCCTGGACTTTTTATCAACATGCGGTGATCGTAACACAGTATATAAGACACGTGATTCCGGCAATCTAATCTTCCGTACATCAGCTGGAAGCCCTGAAATAGTGTTTCCAGGAACTAGATCTTCAAAAGATCGAATCGCTATGCATATCTTGGTGGTCATTGCTTTTGGTGGTTTTTCTTCTTGGTGTCCTGAGATTCACAAGGCCACAAAGACAATAAGTCCAAAGAAAATACCACTCAGCACAAATGAAGTCCATCCAGGATTCATAAGCAAATGAAATCTATTGGAATCGCAACTGATTAAGTTGAACAGTAACCCTAAGGTTCTCTGGATCACAAAGAATATTCATTTTGAATCCAAAGTTCAGGATGATCCTAGAATTTTACAACTGCTCTAATCTTGGAAAGTACAAGCATACAGAGGTGAACATGACACTACATGAAGGCGAATAAAAAAAATAAAAGGTATAAAAATTAGAACATGCTGAGATTGACTGTTTGTGAACTTGGAGATAATGTACACATATTTATTAAGAGATGGATTCTTCATCAGATTATCTTACAAAAACAGGTTTCTATAAGATTTACAGCTACAACAAGATCACACATATGATGCTGGTCAAATCAATGTTTTTATTCAATTTTTATGCATTTGAATGATATCTTAAGAAGTAACAAATGGAAAACATGCTCAACTATAAGAACTAAAACACCAATTGTAGTGATGATGAGGCAATATATGGATAGGGTATATGCTATTTCTAAGAGTCCAGGTTAAAATGCATAGAATCAATGTACTGATTGCGAGTAGGTGAAATGTGAATGAAATTGACATTTCCCTTCTCTCTTTCTCTCCGCTGCTTCTCTATCCAATTCTCTTCTCTTATCAACTAAATTCTCTTCTTTTTTCGTTTAAATCTATCCCTTCAAAATTCCTAATTTAGTCCTAAGATTATACAAGGTTCTTTACCCGTACGATTCATGTTGAGGGGTTTAGGTGCATGGAATATCATATGCGTGATCATAAATTAGTAAAACTAAATATTGCTGTAATACCTCCAGCATTACGTCCAGAGGAAGATGAAATTGTAGGCATTTTCGTCCTGCTTTGCTGTTTCAGTTGCTTAAAATCATAAGAGCAGCAGTCATAATGGGGCAATGAAGATATCTCTTAATAAAAAGAACATGTCTCTAAACTAAAATAAAGTTGATAGCACGCAAACATCCAGCACAATGATAAACATATATGTTATCGCATCAAGGTATAAGAATTTGCAATGACCAATGAACAAAATTCAATAGAGATTCATATTCCATGTACAAGCACAAAAGCCAGCAGTAGGTTGCATCAGGAGAAGATTCATGAAACATTGATATAATCTACACACTTTTATAGGCTATCCTAAAAATTGGTAACTGGAACTTTTAGCTCGATCAAATTTCTGGCAGTACAACAATTTGTAACATGTAAATGTTGTATTAGCTTCATAACTACATTGCAAAGCAACCTAATTGTTTTACACATAAACTTGCATTCACTGAACAAATTGCAATAATTGAACTAAAGTTCATTCAATAAAACATGCAGAAACCCATTAAACAAACATGGTAAAATCAAATCACCTCTAAAACCATCACAAATATGCATCTATACGAGCAACTATAACAATTCTGCTCCATTAGATACAACAACAGAAAAAACACATTATCGAACAAACAAAATAACGCCACCCAACCAACTAAAACCAATTAAAAAAACGAAATAAAGTCACACAAACACAATCAAGAAAAGAAAAGAAAAAAGAAGTAACTTTATAAACCATTTTAGAGTCATGTTCAATAGCTTGTTCAGTATGAAGAGTTCCATTTGTTCCAGTGATTCCTTGACAAATAAACCTTGCCTTCTTGTCAACAAACACTGATGGTGGTGGTGGTGGAGCCGCCGTGAAAGAGCGAGATTGTGAGTAAGAAAAGGATGAAATCCTTGAAGAAAACATCGATACAAAATTTTTTGCTTGTCTAGACATTTCTCTTTTCTCGGATATCTTTCTCTTTGATCTCCCTCGCTCTCCCCCTGTCAAGAAGACGCGGCCAAATATTTGTGGAAGACAGAAAGTGAAGTTCTTTGTCGGGTTTTTAGTAGTTCTTGTTCGGGTCAAGACATGGAGCTTTTGGGCCCGACCCGACGTTGAAACATGGGCTCTCATTTGGAAAACCCCCGATTTAGCCCATGTGTTTTGTATCCATTCCGGCACATGACTTTAGCCCCTGCTTTCTGTTAATTTGACAAACGAGCCCCTACAGAGAACATCTCATCGAATTTATCGTAAGTTCTGCACATTTTGTCAATTATATCCATTCGAACTGAATTATAATTTATAAACAATATGGTGCTATCCAAAAATTACTAGATTAATTTTATACCAGTGAGTATATATATATTTAGTTTATGATCAAGATCATGGTAAATTTATAACTATGATAAAAGACAAGCATACTAAGCAAATATATACATAAAAAATTGAAATACAATTCTAAAATGCATATTAATTATACACAAAATTGAAATCAATTTGAAATTTGTTATTGTTGTTAAGGACAAAACTTTTGTTCTTAAAGCTTTATTGTTTTTCAATTGGTGTAAAATGACTAGTCTCCCATGATATTTCAACAACTCCTCCTTGGTTAGGTGTGGCCATAAACAAGGTCAAGCAAACTCAAAGAAATAGATCAAGAAGAAAATAATTTTTTGAAATCCGTGGGTAAAGCCATTGGTATATTTAATACTGACAGAATTACCATTTCTTGTATCTATAACATTGGATTGCAGTTAATTTGTTAAAAGATACTAAACGTTTGGTGCATAATGCATTCCTTTGTGATTGTTTTTCTTGGCATTTCATTAAACTATATAAATGATGTTGAAATTGTAGATTCTTGCTTTATTGATGAAGTTAGAATGCATTCCTTTGTGATTGTTTTTCTTGGCATTTCATTAAACTATATAAATGATGTTGAAATTGTAGATTTTTGCTTTATTGATGAAGTTAGAATATCGTTTCGATATTTCTACTATGTCAAAGATTTTTGTAATACTTTATCTTATGAAATAATAAATTTTATCTTAGGAATAAAAATATTTTATTTATTATTCTCCAATGTCTCTCTTCTTAATTTCATAAATGATGGGCCAAACATTGTATCAATATTATTGCAGGAGGTCCTTGCACTGTCTTGAAATCATTGTAGCCTACTGTATCAGAGATTTTTGTTATAAATTTATGTGATAGTAAATTTATACTTATAATTAAAAGCTTCTAATCTAACTCAATGAATCATCCTCAATTTATCAAAAAATAAACACTCATCCTCAGTCCATGTGAGTCAGAAGTATGTGTATTGGTGCCAAAAAACAAATCAAAGACTAATGAAGTTAGCATGACACAAAAGAAAACATGAAAAAAGAAAAATCAGTTTGTTTTTAAAGATCATTAAAAATCTAAGAAAATTATAAAATGATTTGCCTTCAAAAAAGAAAAGAAAACAGGAATAATAAATCTCCGAATGGGATAAATGAGATGCACTGTTTGCACGTTGCGACATGTTTTTGTATTAAATTTCTTGAAGTTATGAAGAAAAACAAAGTAACATGAGTGTAAAAAAGTTTTGTTGGTAACATCATAGCTAAGATATTACCAAAAAAACAAATTGAGAGATTTTTTTTGAAATTGTATAGTTGTTATGCGAGAAATATCTATATAATTAGAGCGACTAAAATGTTTCATTGATCATACTTAAAATCCAAAATAGCAAATGAAATGGTTTACTAATTTAAGAGTTGAAAACATAAGAAAAAAATAAATTAACTTATTACAACAAAATGATAATGATCATAGAGTAGCATTCTTTTCATGATTTGCCTTGCCATTTTCAATTAAAGATTGAGTTTTGCAATGACTAATTTCTTGAAATTTGGGTTATTAAGCTTGCTTTATCTCAATTTTGATATCTCCCTCTATTAATTTCCATTTCACACACTTCATCTAATAAAATCTATTAAAGATGATGTTTTGATTATTGTAGCTTACTTATTAATAGTTGCGCCTATTTTAAATTCTCTTCCAATCATTAAATCAACATAATATTTATTTACCCACATCGGTGAATTATCTTAGCAAAGAAGCTTTTTATATTAAACATTTTTTTATAATGCAACTTCACCAGTAGATTTATGGGCAGAAAGGGATAAACTTATTTGGCGGACAAACGACAATGCAAAGAATGTGCATGAAATGCATTGCGATAGGAAATCACCAATTGATAAAATCTATTAAAGATGAGTTATTCGCTCTCTGCAGTAAACTAATTGATTGTTGGGACTATTTTAATTGTTTAGGTAATAATTCCTCAGCTATCGGTGAATTATCCTAGCAAAGAAGTCTTTTTATATAAAAAAATCTTTTTTATAACGCAAGTCTGTTAGAAGATATGGGAAAACAGAGAAAAAAATATCTGGAGAACAAACAACAATGCAGAGAATGTGCATGAAATGCATTGTGATAGTAAATATGCATTTAATAAAATCTATTAAATATAAGTTAATTACTTTATGCTGTAAACCGATTGATTATTGGACCTATTTTAACTATTTAGCTAATAATTCACCAGTCACTAGTGAATTATTTTGGTAGAGAAGTCGTTTTATATCAAGGATTTTTTAGATAACGCAGTTCCACTAGCAGATTTGTAGGGAGAAAGGGAAAAACTTATTTGGCAGACAAACGACAATGCAGAGAATGTGTATGAAATGCATTGCGATAGGAAATCAACAATTGAAAAAATCTATTAAATATAAGTTATTTGCTTTATATAGTAACCTGATTGATTATTGGGTTTATTTTGATTGTTTGACTAATAATTCATCAGTTATCCGTGAATTATCTTGGTAGAGAAGCCTTTTTATACCAAGGATTTATTTTGATAACACAACTCCACCAACGAATTCATGGGTAGAAGGAGAAAAAAATATTGGAAGACAAACAAAAATGTAAAGAATATGCATGAAATCCATTGCGATAGTAAATCTAGAATTGATAAAATTCATTAAAAATGAGTCATTTGCTTTCTGCAATAACTGATTGATTGTTGGGTCTATGTTTAACTGTTTGGTTAATCATTTAATTAGTATCATGTTTATTTTTCCACATTAGTTAATCTAGGTAGGATTTGGTTTTCATAGCATTTTTGTTGTCTTTAGAACCTAGTTAATAGTTAATCCAGACTTTTTCACGCTCATGTTGATATGAATTTCACCAACAATTGTGATGAAACCCAATAAGAATGATGGTTTAGAACCCCAAGATCTTGTAGACAAGATTGGTTGAGCCTTGATCCGTCACCTAACAAGATGAAAACCAAGACTACAGAAGATTAAAACGTTACACCTAGAAAACCTGATAAGTTCTAGGAGTTCTTTTAAGAACGAAGAGGAACACAAAACCTCACAAATATGATAATTCTCTGAAAACATAATTTGTTTATTCATTTCGAAATACCCATTTATATACTTGGAGCAACCCTCCAAGAATAGGAAAAGTCAAAACTAAAGCTTTAAAAGAGCTCAAACAGTAACATAAACAAGTCCCCATGGTTTTAGGTCTCTTGGACTTCTAGAGGCTACAATAAATAGCTAAATGACTAAATTCAATATATTTAACATAACCATTCAAGACCAAATTCATTCCTCTATTTAATATCGTTGGAACTCATCAAATTCATGCCCTTTGATGGTCAGATCATGCTGAAATATTTTTGCATAATTATTACCCTCTTCAATTGCTTTGATGATGTGGACTAAGTCTTGATTATTATTTAATCCCATCTTGGTCTTTTTAGAATCAGCCCAAATCTCTTGGATTAGCCCATTTAGTGCTTCCTTGAAACGTTTGGCTCTAAGTCTTGTAATTGGGCCACTTGGAAGTGACAAAGGGTCTTGTGCAAATTCAGATGCATTCTCGAGTGTATGATCAACATGTTCAGCTCCTTGGTTTACATCACATGTTACTTTGCATTAATTCATAACTTGAACAAATTTAATACAAGTGGTTGTCGTA
Source organism: Salix brachista (assembly GCA_009078335.1). NCBI lineage: Eukaryota > Viridiplantae > Streptophyta > Magnoliopsida > Malpighiales > Salicaceae > Salix > Salix brachista. Next base: position 7,504,832 of record CM018578.1, on the reverse strand, counting down.
GGGTGTGAGCAATGCATCTTACCTTTTGATTTAGGAACCTAATTTGAAGCTAACTCTTGGTTGAGCAACCACCTGCCGGTGATTTATTATAATAGAGAAGTCTTTTATACCAACGACTTTTTTGTATAACAAAACTCCACCAATATATTTATAGGAAAATAATCAATAAAATCCATTGAAGATGAGTTATTTGCTTTCTGCAACAAACTAATTGATTGTTGAAACATGTTTTAATTGTTTGGCTAATTATTTAATTGAAAGATAGTAAAATTGCATTTCATAAAATCCATTAAAGATGAGTTATTTGTTTTCTGCAACAAACTGATTGATTGTTGATATTTTTAACTATTTGGCTAATCATTCAATTGATATCATGTTTATAATTCCACATTAGTTTAACTTCTAGAGAACTTCAAGATTCAAGAGCATCAAGTATGTAGTTCATATTCATTTTGATTCAATAAATGCCCTCACTAGTTAAGAGATTATCCTTTAACTCTGCATGCTTTAATTTATTGAATAATTATATGATTACAAAAACTCGTACAAAATTCCATCTCAATTAAGTTAGTGTTGATTGCTACAATTGACCAAGATAAATAATGAATTTTTATTCATTTAAATAAGCAAGTGAAAGATTCTTATCATTTCATTTTTTTTTATCCCAAAACAATAATGGAAAAAAGAGATCATTATTAACTTAAATTATGGATGACCAATATTAAATAAAAATTATTAATTATGTTTAATAACAAAGTTATCAATTATGTTTAATAACAAAGTTATCAATTAATTTGTTTATATAAATCATGATAATTAAGTTGTAATTCTTTAAATTATTAGTAATTGTCGAAAATTGACAGGCAGGCATGATTGTGATTACATAATATATAGATAGTATGGTGAAAACACTGTTTATCCAGACTCATTTAACTGCGGTGAATATATTATAGATATATATAAAATGCGTTGATGTTTCACTATTTCCGATCATTGTGGATTTCAACAAAGAAATTACCATTTTGCCCCTCGAACTGCAAAATTTAACCCTCAAAATTGAAGGTATTTGGACATTTTCAGGGGACCTATGTGGTATTTTCAGATTGTTTAGGGGTGTTTTAGTCTTTTCTATATTTACTTGCACAATAAAACTTCCTATTTACCCCTGAGAGATGACAAAAGGACGAGGGCTGGTTAGGGGTATATTCTATTTTTTTTGCTTGCTATTAAACAGTGAAATATCATCTTTGCCCTCGGATGGTACGCAGGGTAGGGGTTGGAGGTGAGGGTATTTTTAATTTTTAACATATTTATGCACAATGAAACTACTTATTTCTAGAAACAGAAAATAATAGAAAACATAAAAAAAAAACACAAAGGAAAAAAAAGGAAAAAATAATAATTTTAAAATGATCACCAGTATAAATTAAAATTTCAAGACTTAGTGGAATAAAAATAAAATCCTAACAAAAAATAAAACAAAAAAAATAAAATAAAAACTAAAACTAAAAGTATAGATGCATAAATATGGACATAAAATAAACATTGTCTAAGAAGGACCGAAAAAAAGAATTAATACTAAATAAAAAATTAAAAGAATAAGGGCCAAAATAAAAATAAAATAAAATATATAATTAATTCCAATTGAAGGACAAAACTGCAACAAATAAAAACCTTGAGACTATATAAAGGGATTTTTTAAAAACAAATTGCAGTGTATTTTTTTATAAATAAAATAATAAGGAACGAAATGAAAAGAAACATATATGACCAGTTTTAATTGGAGGAGAAAATTGAAACAAATTAAAACCTACAGACCAAAAAAAATAATGTAACAAAAAACAAACCAAAACTCAAAAGATTAAGGATTGAAATGAAACACTCAGAAACAAAAAGAACCGTTATGCATTTTACCGTTGTAGGGAGAGAAAAGGGGGAGAAAGAAAAATCATCTACTAGCGATTCCCCAACCACCATCAAATAACACGTGGGTCACTAGGAGCAGGAAGACACAAAGGCGCACCCAGTGACACTATGATTGAACATTTTCCACCATTAATAGAAACTGCACGCGCCGCTAGATAGGCGTGTAAGCATAAAAACTAACGGCACACTTGCAGTAATCTCGAGAAAAAATAAAGAATTACCTAACCACCCTAAACCCAACAATAATCATGAAAAAACCAAGAATGAAAGTATTATCATGCCCCAACATCAAGTCTTTGTTTTTTTTTTTTCATTTTTAGGACATTAAGTGCCTGTTTGGTTGTGTGGCTGCGGCCACGTTTTCAAAAAAGCCGGAGTGTCAATGTTTGGCAATGAAAAAATGAGAATTTAAACCGCATGAATAGTGACTAGGCCCCACCACTTTTGCGTTTCTACCCGTGGTTTTTGATAAGCAGGTTTTTTCAACTTTTTTCAACCCGTCGCTTTTGCAACTTTTTTCAACCCATCTCCCTCATCGACTTTTCACAGAGCAAACTGCCAAATTTTCACTTCGAGTTTTCATCTCCATTCATCTCCATCCCAGACTGCAAACGGGCACGGAAACTTGTCAGCGAGTTTTCATCTCCATCCAGACTGCAAATTGCCAAAACTTGTCATCGACTTTTCCATCTCCATCCCAGACTGCAAACTGCCACAAAAACTTGTCATCGAGTTTTCATCTCCACTGCCAAAACTTGTCATCGAGTTTTCATCTCCATCCCAGACTGTAAATTGCCAAACTTGCTTAGGTATTTTATCGTCTTCTCTTTTGGCAGCGAACCATCTCCCTTATACAAATATTCTCTTCGTCCCCTTTTCTCCCTTGCACAACCATCTCCCATCTCCCCTCTTCTCCCTTGCGAAACCTGCCAGAGAACCCATCTCCCTTACAAATCCCTCAGCGTCCCCTCTTTCTCCCTTGCGAAACCATCTCCCATCTCCCCTCTTCTCCCCTCTACTCCACAGCTGCTCACTGTCGTCAAGACCCATCTGCTCCCAAAATTGCAGACCCGATCGAGCTGCTCAGCCTCACCCTCTGCTCCTCTGTCTCCCTTACAGCTGCGCCAGCCTTCCATCACCGTCGTCCTCACCGACTCTCCAACAGATCGTGACTGGTCCAGTACCTCTTTCAGGGCAACAAGATCGGAGCAGCAACCAACCAAAGTAAGGTCTTCTTGCTGTCAACGACTTGATTTTTTGCTCTCATTTGTTGCGTTTGTGAACTTAGGAGGTTCGATTTGTGTTCTGACATGTTTCTGAACATTGTAATATTATGGGTTTGTGATGAATTAGAGGATTAAATGCAATTGTGAACATGATCTCGAGTTGCTTGGGGTTGTGAAAAAATACTTAATTGAACAACCTTGGGGCAGTTATATAATGCATTTGGTTCCTAAATTATGGCAGGCATAGAGCATTTTCATTTTTGTTCACGGGAGGAGAAAGTGAGAAACTAAATTCTGTACATATTGCATCTGTGAATTGATAGAAAATAGGAGGTGGAATTGCCTAATTAATACGTGAACTTGATCCTGGTTTTCACAGAAATTTTGAAAGTGAAGCTATATACATTTTAGAAATATGGTTGCATAAACTGCTATGATGCTTCAAATAGACTGAATAAACACAGCTTCCTTAAGGACAAGCGTGCTTCAATTTTTTTATTGTTCTAGATGTTGTTAGCTCCTAATTCCCTTTCGGAATAACTTTCAAAAGATATGGGTTGTTTTTTTATTTTTTATGTCTGTGATTAGATGTTCTGAGAATTTTGGTTTTGATAATCAAAATGGCTAGCTGAAGGGGCACATAGTCTTCTGATGTATTAGGTTTTGAAATTTTCGGAACTGCTGTCATGTTTGTGCTTGCCTCGGATTGAGTGATAAAGTCACTGGTTTAACCCTCAAACCTAATTAATAATCTGGGGTCCTTTTTTATTCAAGGAATTGCATGAATTTTTGGCCATGACCAGCTAAATCATGTAAGCTAGCTGGTTTTAATTTCTCTCCAGCCAAGATGATCATTGTGTAGTTTCATGTGATCATCATATATATATATATATATATATATATATATAGTGATCTATATAGTAGCTTAGAAATACTTTCATGTGTCATGAGTTTCTTTCCTTGTTTTTTGTTTGGTAAAATAAAGATTGAAGCTTGCATTAGCTATTTTAGTGCTGTTTGATGTCTTTGTTAATGTTGTGTTGATGTGTTTTTGGTTTCAAAGTTGAACGCGGTATCATGGACAATTCTGAATCTACGGATAAAGCTTCTTGGAATAAAGAAATGTTGCATATCTTTTGTGATCTATGCATTAAGGCCATTGACATGGGAATGCGACCAAATACGCATTTTGATAAATCTGGTTGGAAATTTATTTCAACATCATTTAAAGAAAAAACGGGTCATGCATTCACCAAAAAGCAGTTCAAAAATAAATGGGATGGATGTAAAAAAGATTGGAGAATATGGATGAAATTGATAGCTGAAACTGGTGTTGGGTGGAGTAACGAATTAGGGACAATTGCTGCTAGCGATGAGTGGTGGAGATCCAAAATGAAGGTAAATTGTCTGTTTCTCTGACTATTTCATATCCTTTGTATTGTTTTGTGAATATAGTTTACAAGATAACTATTTATTTCATGTAGGAAATTAGGGGAGCACAAAAATTCAGACACGCCGGTATCGAGCCATCGTTGAAGTTCAAATTTGATCGAATGTTCTCTGGCGTAAGCGCCACCGGACAATATGCATGGGCACCATCGTCTGGCCCAGTTGGTGCCAATGAAGACGATATGGAGACATTTACTGTCGGTCCCGAAGGTGCTGATTTGGAAGAAGGAAGTGGGGATTTTGAGGAGAATGTCAATTACGATAATGAAAATCATACTCCTCGGGGCGTGGGGAGGGTGCATATGTCAAGTAGTTCTAACACAAAGAGTAGTGGGAAAAGAAAAGAACGAGAGCACCCGGCGCCAAGAAGTGGAAAGAAAAAATCACCTGGAATTGGTGCTCAGCTAGTATCACTGCAGCAACAGCTTCTGGACAGCATGTCCAGTATGAGTGATTCAACATCTGCGAGTAGGGATTTGCCAGGCTGTAGTATTGCAGAAGTTATGGCTGAGTTACAATCAGTTCCTGGTGCGACTGATAGCGATGGATTTTTTTACCTCGCTACTGAGTGTCTACGTGTGCGACGAAACAGAGAAATGTGGGCAAGCATCAATAGTATTGAAAAAAAAATGGCTTGGCTGCACCAACTCATCGTACACCGAAAAAACACTTAACTACAATGCTTTTTCTTTGTTTGACTGTTTCGTTTTTATATTTGTCTTCTTTCAGGTTGTAACGAATAAAATAATTTGTTGAGTTTTTCTATTATGACTTTCGTACTGAATTATTCCGGTTTTATAAAAGATTTTAATTTTATCTTAACATCTTCAACTATGATTTAACTTTTTATATTTATCAAATATTATTGTGCTCATTGTTATGGATGAATGTTTGTTTGTACTAGTGAATAAAATTATTGCAACGGATTTTAATAACATGATATTGTTTGACAATGCAAGTTATGTTAAGAAAAATGTGGACCTTGACTCAAAATATTTTATGTCGACAGGTTTCCACTTGTTTGGTATTGCTCTGCTATTTACAGGTTTGCAATTGTTGTCTGTTAAAATAATCAAAACAAAGTGTTTTTATGCAACACTGACATTTAACTTTATTTATTTATAGTGTTGCTAGCTATGGATCATCCACAATTTAATTCTCTATTTAACGGAGTTTTGGAAGATGACAATGACAGTGTTATGGATCGTGTTGTTGACCACATTAACTTTGGTGATGAAAACATTGATGATGAAACTTGTAATAATGAAAATAGCGGGGGCGGCGACGACGACGACAAGGACTCTAACGACTCTTCCGACTCTGATGACTCCGACGATTCCGACTCCGATGACGGTGAAAACTTCATACACAAGCCATGTGATAAGAAAAAATTAATTACATGCACGGCTGGATCTGTTAACCAATATTATTTTAAATATATCCATCAAGAACCATGCATGGTTTCATACCAGACAGGGATGCGTTGGTTGACTGAGATTTTACGAGGTCATTGGTCACGCTCTGTTAACATGTTTAGGATGGACAAAGACACTTTGCTCGACCTATGTAATGCTTTGGAAACACATTATGGTTTAAAACCTTCACGAAGGATGAGTGTAATTGAGAAGGTAGGGATGTTTCTATTTACTCTTGCAGTTGGGGCGTCAAATCGACATGTGCAAGAACAATTCCAGCATTCAGGCGAAACTGTAAGTAGATGTATGAAAGAAGTCCTTAAAGCCGTATGTTTGTTTGCTGTAGACGTTATAAAACCAACCGATCCAGAATTTACCAACACACCAATACAAATTGCGATGGATCCTAGATTTATGCCACATTTCAAGGTAATTATGCAAGTTCATATTATATATATTTGGAATGTTATTGTGTTTTTTTAAAAAAATGTATACTAACTCTATTTATTTATGCATGTAGGATTGTATCGGTGCAATTGATGGGACACATGTTCGGGTCACCATATCAGCCGAAAATCAAATTCCTTTTATTGGTAGAAAAGGTATTCCAACACAAAACATCATGGCGGCCTGTGGTTTTGACATGCAATTTACATTTGTCTGGGCAGGATGGGAAGGTAGTGCACACGATACACGTATTTTCTACGAGGCAATTGACAGTAGGATTATCAACTTTCCAAAACCTCCTCAAGGTTGTGATTTAAACGTTTTTTTCACTTAATATTCTCTTTTGTGAATGAATTTATGAAAATGGTTGCACGTTGTTTGTTTTTTCAGGAAAGTATTATTTGGTTGATGCTGGTTATTCAAATGAGTATGGGTATTTAGGTCCATATAGAGGGGAGCGGTATCATTTACAAGATTTTCAACGTCGTGGACAACCAAGTGGACGTGAAGAGGTGTTTAATCGTGCACATTCATCACTACGTAATGTGATAGAACGAACATTTGGAGTATGGAAGCAACGGTGGAAAATTTTACAGAGCATGCCGCCTTATCAATACAAAACGCAAGTTCAAATTGTTGTTGCGTCAATGGCACTTCATAACTTTATCCGAAGGAGATCGCAACATGACGTTGATTTTGTTCAATATGATTGTAATCCCAATTATGTACCAGATGATGTTTTTCCAGATATTGTAGCGCGAGATATTAGTCAGGGATTGCAAATGCCTTCACGTATGGATAATGTTCGTGATAGCATTGCAAATAGTTTGATGAACCAATAATATATAAGTGTCAATTTGACTTGATCTATTCCTTCCATTACAAAAATATGATTATTAATACAAAATATATATACAGAGAGACTAAAAATATGTGTATATATGTAAAAAGCTACATGCAAAACTTGGTAACCAAACACACAAAACTGCTTTTTTTCAACCGCAGACTCAACCACAGTTTTTAACCAAACACTCTCTGCTTATTTTGAACCGCAGCAAAAGCGCTTTTTTTTAAACTGCTTTTTTTCAACCTCAACCGCAACAGCAACCGCAATACCAAACAGGCCCTAAAGTAACTTTACTATGCAAAAAACATGAAACACCTAAAATATCCTCACCTCCACCCCCCCGCCTGTGTCCCACCCGAGGGCAACTTCCTTATTTCATTGTTAAAGATCAAACAAAAAAACTAAATTTACCCCTAAGCACCCTTCGTCCTCTTATCAGCACCCATGAGTAAATTGATAGTTTCATTTTGTAAATAAAAACGTAAAAGATCATATCACCCCAATACAATCTGCAAATACCACACGGGTCCTTGAAAATATTTAAAATACCTATTGATACCGAGAGCTGAATTTTGCAGTTCGAGAAGTAAAATAATAATTTTATTGCTGAAATTCACATTGATTTATGTCCGAGAACATAGTAAAACCGCAAAGAATTTTATAGTTTTTTAATATTAATGCATCACAAATTAAAAGTACCAAGTGTCATAAGAAAATTTATTGCTTTGGTCATAAAAAAAAAAAAAAAAAAGCAGTCTGTTCTGTGTCTTGTCATTCTGCTACATCATAACACACACACACACAAAAAAAAAATGGTCAGCGTTGTCTAGGGTGGGCTGGTGGTGACATTATCGTTGGAGACATGCTTGCTCCAGAACCCATGCTCTTTCCACACCTGATTCATATCTTCAATCGGGACATTCTTGGTCTCGGGAACAAAATAATATATGAAAATGGTCATGATAATAACGAACCCACCAAAAAATAAGAAGAGACCAAACTTCATATGACAGAGCATGGAGAGGAAGAACTGGCCGATCACAAATGTGAAGAACATGTTGACCGAGACGTTGGTTGCTTGTCCTGCCGATCGGATCTCCAGAGGGCAAACTTCACTCGGAACTAGCCATCCCAGCGGGCCCCAAGACCATGCAAAAGCTGCGACATACGCACATATAAAAAATAGCATCAACGAGGAAACACTTTTCGACATATCTCCGGCCTCCCCTTCGCTCCCAAAAGCTCGCCCTATCATTGCTGCAACAACAACCTGCGATCAAGTAGTTTAGCATTATTGACTGAGTCGAGCTCCGAGTTATCATGAACAGTAATCTCATCTTGTTTTTCATATACCTGACATATAATCATCTGCACGCCACCTTCAAGAAATAAAGCCTTCCTCCCGAGCTTATCAACGGAATAAACAGACACCATCGTGGCCACAACGTTGACTACGCCGGTTATGACAGCAGACATGAGCGAGGCATCGTCGCCAAAACCCAGGGTCTTGAAGAGGACAGGTGCGTAGAACATGATGACGTTAATTCCAGTAAGCTGCTGGAAGAAAGGAATGAAGGTGCAGATGATTAGCTGGGGTCTGTATTTTCGGCCGGTGAAGTTCTTCCATGGGTGCTCAACCTGCTTTGCAGCCGTACTGGCATCGACAAGATCTTGAAATTCTTCGTCGACATTGCTCGTGCCTCGAATCCTCTGCAACATTTTCTTCGCTTTCTCATGGTTGCCCCGCTCAAGAATGGAATTGGGGGTGTCGGGTAGAAAGAGAGACCCAACAGTGAATAGAATTGCCGGGGCTGCTGCAAGGCCTAGAGAAATTCTCCATCCCCAACCAGATTTTATCTTGGAAGTTCCATAGTTGATGAGGTTGGCAGCCAAGATACCAATTGTGATTGCCATTTGAAATCCAATATTGAGTGCTCCTCTGAGGTTCGCCGGTGCCATTTCTGAGAGATAAACCGGCACAGACTACAAAAACGAAAAGAATTAGACTGTAGACAGTGGCTCATTTATAATATAATATTAAAGAGACCTATAATTCGTTGGGAAAACTGAAGGTTCACTGTAACATTGTAAGAATTTCTTAATTGGATAACAAAATGATGAAAATTATTTGAAAGCAAAAAAAATTACTTCGTATCAAGAGACATTTTTGTATTTTTCATAATGTTTTTTTTATTATTATAATTTTAGCTAAGGAATAATTTGATATTTACCTAAATATAAAACAATAAACAATTAAAATGCACAATAAAACTATAAAAATACCCTAAAAAGCAAAAAACATTAAACCTGAAATCGAGGGGATATGTGGTATTTTTCACAATGATATTTGTGTAATTATTAAGTCATCTTAGAAAAGAAACCAGGTGTCCTACAACATCCAAAAACATCAACTTGTTCCTGACTTGTTTTTAATTTTAGTCTTCAATCTATATTAATAATATTATTATTTCCAATTTGATTCTTACTGTTTTGATTTCTATTTTTTAACATTGCACCCTTCAATTAAAAACTTATTTTGATATTTTATGTCAATTTTGATCTTTATTATTCTGATTTTTTAATATCATTTTGCTTTTTCATTTTATTTCACCCTATAATAAAATATAAAATTTATTTTGATCTTTATTCTCTTAATTTTTTATTTTCTTAAATATTTTATATAACTGAGAATTTTATTTCAATTTTATCATATAATATGTGAATGATTAAACATTGTACTTCATGATTCTTCTAGAAAATATATGTTGAGTATAATAATTTAAATCATGAGTTTGAAAAGCTAACAAGAATCTTTTTTATTTCTGGAAAACGTTTTTATAATCTTTTTTATTTTTTTATGGAGTTATTTCAATATTATGATTTGATTTGTAAATTTGATAAAATATCCCGAGTTGACTTAACACCAAGTATAAGAGTTACACAGTTGACTTGACTTGAATCTAATTAGCCGAGTGTACCATGACAACTTTTGTTATGTAAAAATCAAAGTATGATCTGAATCGGTCACTAAATTGGTATCTTATTTCAATAGAATGGTTTGATTAAGTCTTTAACCTGGTCAAACCTAGTTTGAACCGGTTTGGGATTACTACTGTCAGTCAAACCATAGATCTAATTCATCCTTAACCTGTTCATCTATCTGTGTATAAGAAATATCATACCTGATTAGCAAATCCAACACCTACGCCAAGCATCAGACGGCCAATGATAAGCATCGCAACATTGACAGCAGCGCCATTAAGAACGGCTCCGGCGAGGAAAACCAGGCCTCCAAACAGCATCGACGCCTTACGGCCGTATCTCCTCGTCGTTGCGGAAGCAAAGAAGGAGGCTATCAGGGCCGCGAGATAGAGGGAAGACGTGAACAGTGTCAGCAGATGATCGTCAAATTTGCAGTACATGTTTTCCTTATGATCGTCATTTCCATGCTGTTTCTTGTACACATGGGGGAAAAACTGTTTGAGAAATGAATCCATCGAGGTTACCCCTCCTGCAGAATTTTACAGGCCAGCCAGCCATGAAATTAACACAGGATATATTCATCAGAATCATTTTTACTGCATCGAGATGATCTTTTGGCTCACCTGAGATACCGATATCATAGCCGAACATGAGCCCCCCCATGGCTGCCACCAGGCAAGCGATGACCACAAAAGCAGTGACACCACCTTCGTATTTTCTCCCCTCACTTCGAGCCACAGAACCTCCACCTGCCATGTTTTCAAAAAGCAAGAGCAATACCTCAAAATATTGAAAAGTAGGTGTGTTCTTGTATGTAATGTCTCCCTTATTTACGCTGCTGCTGTCTGGATAACGATGGTGAAATGATTCCAATTAAGGAAACACAGATGAATAAGGCCAGCATACGTTAGTTTCCAGATTTGATTCGTTCTTGCACTCTTTCAATTATTGAGAAATTTCCTATCTGACTATAGAGATGAAAATAATTGATACTGTCAAATATTGGATAATAAAGAATAAACAAAATAGGAAATTAATGTTATTTACTGCATGTTTGTTTTTGCATTTTGAAAAATGAAAAAAATATTGGATAGGATGATTGATTCCTGTACTATTAAGGGGGGGAGAAATTTAAGGTCCAGACCGTGCTTTTAATGGTAATGGAAGTTACAGCTTCGCAATTATGCAGCATAGCTTTCGGTATTTGATATTGTGTTTTTTTTTTTTTTAATGTTTTTTTTTTTAAATTAAATATTTTTGATATTTTTAAATATTTTCATGATGTGTTGATGTTAAAAATAATTTTTTTTTAAAAATATTTAATATATTTTGAATAAAAAATATTTTCAAAAACAAAATAATATCAAAATAAAGCAATAAAAATTAAAAAAAAAGAGAGTCGAAGTTGACTTTATCAAACGGGTGTACAGATAACAGATGGAATCAAGAAGATCAGGCTACAGATATACTTACTGGTTTCTTTCATGAGTAATAATGGCAACGATCGCACTGTAAGATTTATAATAAGGTACTGTTCCTTTCTTTATTTATCTCTTTACCAACCTTTTTAAAAGATTACCTTTGAAATGGAGATAACTCTTATATTTTTAATCCATACGAATATGTTTTTTTTTTTTAAATTATTGTTGTTGAGATAATTTTTAGTAGTTATTTCATTAAAGACCACATGTTTGTAGTGTTTGCTAATCAAATCTCTAATTTGACATGCTATTTTTTATATACAATAAATTGGTAATAATATTTTAAATAGAAATGATAATTTATTGAATAATATGACATAAAATTTCTGCCATGAATAAATTCACATATTTATTCATCTAAATAGACCTATTCAGCATAATTAATTCTTCGTTAAATTTATTTAAAATAAAATAAAAATTCTCCAAGTATTTATTTATTGGGATCTAAGGAAGAATAAGAAGAATCTCAATTTAAATTCAAAATTCTTATCGATTTATAAAAATAATAATTTTATTTAGATTTGGATTGAGTTTTTTAACTGATTGTATGGTAATTAAATACCAACATATATTTTTTTAGGTTTCTATGGTGGTTTTAGTTCGGAAATAGATTAAAAATATGCATTTTACTTGTAGAGGTTAACAACAAATTACTTGTTATTTTTTTTTCTTAATTTTATTATTTAATATTTATTCATTTTGAGTTGAGAAATATAACTTTATTTCGTTTTATATTTGTATTATTTTTCATAGTTTCAAACATACGCTTCAATATTTACTTGACGCTTAACATTTTTTTTATTGTATAATTAAACATTTTATTTTTTGAGAAAGAACAAAGTTTTTAAACCAAGTCAAGTCTATAGTTTGACTCAAATATTATATAATTAAATAATGAAAAAGTTAAATATGTTGAAGTCTATAATACAGATCATGGTTTCAATAGATTATATTGCAAAATATAAGTTAATCTAATATATCATTATCATTCTCTTTTTTAAAAACAAATACATCATCATCTACATATTCTTATTTATTTTTTCTAGTTCATTTTTTGTTGTTGTGGGTAAATATTACTTTTAAAAAAATAAATATTTCATCTTGATGCAAAACAACTTTATGTGGCTTGTGGCTTAATTAGTGCTGTCGTTTATTGATACTCAAAAGGAGTTGCCATTTCTTTTGTTTCCAATGTCACGTATAAACATAATTTGATTTCTTAATATTTATCTATTTGTTTTTTTTAATTAGTTTCCCTTTATTTCTCTTAAGATTTTTAATTATCGAAACAATTGGTTTATTATTATTTTTAACCTATTTTTGAATTATTTTCAAAATTTACTCCAAGTAAAAAATAAAACAACAAAAACAAAATAAAAAGGAGGTTACATGATCAAAAAATTAAATTAAAAATTTTGAACGGATTTGAGAGCTAAATTATATCTTTATTATGCCTAGAATGAAAAAAAAAATACAAATTTAAGATCAAAATAAATAATTATCAGACAAGTTTCTATAAAAATTAATTCTAAAAACATTATTAGATTTTAATAGTTTAATTTGATTTAATAATGAGTGAAAATAATGTTTAAAAATTAATTTGGATTTAACTGAAAATTTTAATCAAATGTAAACTTCTTAATTCCCATGATGGAATCTATCCCATCCATTGGTGTGGCCTACTAGCTATGTTACATGCATTTTACTCAATTGCATTCCATTTCAATTCCCAACACCGGAAACTATAGTTTCTCCGGAGAAGGAATAGTTGTTAATTCTTGATTTCTATTCAATGTTCAATTGAATCCCACACTTTTGACATTTACATCTTGCCCCTTTTTATACTAGTTCAATTTAGTATATCAACTAATTGAAACTCTACACTAATTGATTGTAACTAATTACAACAAAAATGTAATAAACTCAATTTGTAACTAACTAACTAATTTGTAACTAATTAATTATCTCAACCTATCCTCACTTAAACTGAATCAGTTTACAATCTTCGGAATTTCACATACTCCAAGTTGTTCTCTTAGTTTCACAAGCGCATCAAGTTTCAAAGACTTGGTCATGATATCAACAATTTGTTCTTGTGAACTACAATACTTCAGTTCTATCACTCCTTCCTTTGATAGATCACGAAGAAAATGATATCTGATGGTTATGTGTTTGCTCCTTCCATGCATCACTGGATTCTTGGATAATTTGATCGTAGAGCAATTATCACAGTAGATTACACAACTGTTTTGGTTCCAATTAAGCCGACGAAGAACCCTTTGCATCCATATAGCTTGACATGCACATAATGCTGCTGAGATAAATTCAGCTTCTGTTGTTAAGAGAGTGACTATTGCTTGCTTCTTTGAGCTCCATGCAATTGCCCCAGAACTCATCATGAACACATCCTGATGTGCTTCTTCTATCATCCAAATCTCCTGCGTAATCACTATCTGAGTAAGCAATCAGTCCATCAGTCCCTCCTCTTTTCTGGTAAGAAATTCCCAACTCAGTGGTACCTCTCACGTATCGTAATATCCTTTTGACTTCTATCATATGTAATTGTGTCGGATTCTCCATGTACCTGTTTATCAAACTCATCACATACATCAAATCAGGTATAGACATAGTCAAGTACATCAAATTTCCAATTGTCTACTTATATTGAGTTGGGCCATCCTTGATTCCTTCTTCATCCTTAGTCAATTTACAGTTAGGTACCATCGGAGTTTTAGTGGGATTGCTGTTTTCCATTCCAAACTTTAGTAGTATTTCTTGTGTATACTTCCTCTGACTCATGTAAATGCTTTTACTGGTTTGGATTACTTCGGCTCCTAAGAAAAAAATCATTTTTCCCAGATTTGTCATGTCAAATTCATTCTTCATTGACACCTTGAATTCATTGAACAATACCTCATCATTGCTTGTGAAGATCAATCATCCACATATATGCTAACAATTAGCACCTTTCCTTCTTCAGACTTAGTGAACAATGTGTGTTCACTAAGACATTTTTCAAACCCTTCTTTGAGGAAATATGCTTCTTTTCTGCTGTACCAAGCCCTTAGGGCTTGCTTCAGCCCATGCAATGCCTTCCTGAGTTTGAGCACCTTGTCTTCTTCCCCTTTCTTTATGAACCCTTTTGGCTGCTCAATGTACATATTCTCCTCCAATTCCCCATGTAAGAAGACACTTTTGACATCCAATTGATAGATGTTCTAGTCATTGTGAGCTACCAATGCCATGATCACCCGAATGGTATCCCATCTCGCAACTGGAGCGAATACTTTTGTTTTTGAGCATATCCCAACACAACCAATCTGGTTTTGTGCTTATCCACTT
Source organism: Salix brachista (assembly GCA_009078335.1). Lineage (NCBI taxonomy): Eukaryota > Viridiplantae > Streptophyta > Magnoliopsida > Malpighiales > Salicaceae > Salix > Salix brachista. Next base: position 7,489,717 of record CM018578.1, on the reverse strand, counting down.
CACCTCTTTCATTCAATTTAGTTTTGTAGATCCATTTTACCCCTATTGCTTTGGCTTGATTTGGTAACTCAGTTAAAGTTAAGGTATTGTCCTTCTCTATAGGTTGTATTTCATACTCCATTGCTTTCTTCCATGTGGAACTCACTGCTGCTTTTTTATATAACTTTGGATCACCAGTTTCAGTGTATATGACCATATACTGGTCCTCCTCACTATCAAATGATCCTTTTCCTAACACATGATCCTTCATCCAACTTGGTTCTCTAATCACTCTTCCTTGTGATCTGCTAGATCCCCCAACATTCATCTCATTCTGATCACTTTGTGTGTCTGCATTATCTATACTTGTGTAGCCTCATCTACTTGTGCAACTTCATCAGCAACTTGCTCAGCTTGTGTAACTTCCCCAGCTTCTTCCTTTTCATCCTCCCCTATTCTAGTGTGTTACTTCTATGTTCAGTTTTAGTCTTGTTCCAGTTCTAACCTTCATTTTCATCAAAGACTACATCTCTACTTATGATAATCCTTTTGGTAACTGGGTTAAATATCCTATATGCCTTTTACTCCTTGTTCAGTCCTAGATGTACACATTTTATGCTTTTATCATCTAACTTGTTCCTTTTTTGATCAACATTGTGCACATATCCAATACACCCAAACTCCTTGAAGTGTTCCACTAAAGGTGTTATACCTTTCCAAGTTTCTTCAGGGGTCTTCTCCTTCACTGCCACAGTTGGACTTCGATTAAGCAAATACACAGTCCAATTGACTACCTCAGGCCAGAATTCTTTTGGGACCTCCCTCTCAATCAACATACTCCTAGCTATGTTCATAATAGCCCTATTTTTCCTCTCTGCAACCCCATTTTACTGAAGGGTATAAGTAGATGTGAGTTGTCTGCTTATACCATGGGTTTTGCAGAATTCATTGAATTCCTTAGAGTTAAACTCCCATCCTCTGTTTGTCCTCAAACAACAGATACTCTCACCAACCTTTTTCTCTGCCAACATTTTAAAGTTCTTGAAACTAATAAATGCTTCTAACTTTTCTACAAGAAAATGCACCCATATCTTCCTTGTGTGATCATCAATAAAGGTGATCAAGTACCTCTTCCTGTTGTGGGATGCTGGGGTTACTGACCCACAAATGTAAACATGGATAGTTGCAGCCTTTTAGTGGCTCTCCATTGGCTTTGCTTGGAAAATGGGTCCCTGTGTTGTTTTCCCATCAAAACACAACTTAATTGGGTTTTTTTAGTAAAGGTAGCCCCTTTACCATTTTCTTGTAATAAAGGGTTTTCAACCCTTTGTAGCTTAGATGGCCATATCTGCAGTGCCACAGCTGCCATTCTTCCTCAACAATAATTTTAAAGCAGGCATGCTCACTACAAACTCATATTCGCAGACATTTCACTTTTCATGATTAACCCCCTAGAAGGGTGAAATAATTTACACATTATTTTTTATTGGTATTGCTAATCCCTTCTCCTGTAATTGCTCAATGCTCAACACATTATTTTTCAATTCGGGAATATAGCATACTTAGGTAATAATTTGTGTTACCCCTTCTACCTCCATCTTGATACTCTCTCTGCCATCACCCCTATCCTTAAATTATTTCCTAACTTAGAGAGAGATGCTCTCCTTCATTTGAGAAGATTTCTCCTCCTTTGATGGTGCCAACCTCCATAAACTCCTTCTACATGTTCTTGTGATGTTCTTCGAGTGTTCCTAGTTCGGATTCATGGCTAAAAACAAGAGGAAAAAAGCTGTAATGAAGTTGAAGAATTTTGAGGAGCTGCGGTAAGAGCTTGTTCTTGCACTCAAAGCCAAGCTTCCAGCCACTTCATCCTCTCCTCCCCCCCTATCCTAAGCAAAGGAATTCAGCCAATGACAGTAGTGGTTCATGTACTTCGAAGTCCATCCATTTCAATGGCAGCTTAGGCCCCAACTACGAAGAGTTTGAAGATAGTGAGGAGGAAGATGGGTTCGGTCTAGCCTTGTGCAAGGAAGATGAAGCTTATACTTCCAAGTTTTTCTTCTTTTCTCCTATGTCTGATAAGTTTGCGAATGATTGTCTTGTGTTGCATGCAAGCCACGCACAACCCATTGCGCAAGAGGAGGCAGCAATGGCAGCTGCGTTTCTGGGCAGTGACAGCCCCTTACCGCTCTCGGCTGGAATAACCACCATGGCTGTTTCTCGTCAGCATGATTCTTCCTCACTTCTTGCTAAGGAAAATGACATGTGTCCTTCGAATGATGTGGCTGGGGTAGTGGTTTCAGCAACGAGAAAGGTGAAAGTGGGTCTTGTTTCCCTTCAGCTGCAATCGGCAGCAGACCATGATGCTAGTGTGCTTGGCAGATTTGGTTCTTCTTGCATTGCTAAGGGAATGAATGGTAATGTTCTTTCTTCCTCTTCTTTCTTTGCTAAGGAAAATGACGCTCCATTGCTTGGGAAAATGGCTGCGAGGACTGGCTTCACGAAAGTGGGAGTTGCCCCCCTTCTGTTACCAACGGCAGCAGGCCTTAGCAGCAATGGCTCCTCCTCTTATCTTTCCTTAGCTAAGGGAATTGGTGGCAATGTTCTTAGTTCTTGTTTCTCCATTGCTAAGGTAAATGAAGCTCCTTTGTTAGGGAAAGTTGCGGGGAGCAAGGTTGCGATAAATGATTTCGCGAAAGTGGGGGCTATTTCTTCACCCCTACAGCCCACGACATCAGCTCTTGGGGGAGGTTTGGGTAACATGGATGCGACGAATGGTTCGAGGGATGGTCAAGCATCAAATGGCAAATGGAAAGACTTGTTCTCTTCCAATCGAAAGGCCGATAGCGGGACCAAATTGGTACACTTTTCTTAACTTAATAATGTCTCATCTTGTTCCTTGCTTGAGATTGATCTTGGTAATCTTAAGGATGTATGGAAGTATTGCATTGTGGGGTATGTTATGGGTAAATTTCCAGGATTCAAAGCTCTTAATCATCTTATCGTTAACTCTTGAAAATGTAAAGCATCGCTAACCATTCATGAATCGGGTTGGTTAGTTTATCAATTTATGCGTGAGGAAGATAAGCTTGTTGTGCTTAGTGGCGGTCCTTACCTAGTGTATGGTCGGCCTTTGATATTGAAATCTATGCCTGAATTTTTTGATATTTCAACTGCGGATATATCCACTGTCCTGGTTTGGATTAAGCTTCCTAATCTCTCGTTATAATGTTGGTCGCCAGTATGTTTGTCTAAGATTGGGAGTGTTCTTGGTAAGCCTGTTCAGTGTGATATGTTAACGTGTCTCGACTATCATTTGCTAGAATTCTTGTAGAGATTGACTTGCTTGCTGATCTTAAACATTCTGTGTGCATTGCCTAATGGTGCACTTTGAATCAGAAAATTGTTTATGAAACTTTGTCGAGATTTTGTAAGCATTGTAGAGTTATCGGCCATAACACTTCTCTTTGTCCGCACTCATTGGATAAGAAAATGCCTCAGCTCCCGTGAAAGCTAAGGTAGTATTGGCAGCTGAGAAAGTTTTAGTGAAAAGGTGGGTTCCGGTTAAGGAGGTGATTCCTGATCAGACAACGCCGATTGAGCAGCAATCGAGTGATGAGCCCTCTCGGCCTAAAACTAATGAAGAGGCCACTCGTCCAATTGATTGTGAGGAGCCCGCCCGACCTAATGATGTCCAGGGTTCTTCTTCATTGAATGAGTCCTTTGATGAGCAGCGAGTTGATCCAATGCTATTGGAAACTGATGTCGGCGAGTGGACGGTTGTTAAAAAGAGAACTGGCAAATCTAGAGTGGCTAATGATAATGCAGTTTTTGTGATTAGCTTAGGGGATCCAGTTTGTTCGGTGGGAATAGATGTTGACCCGTTATATGGTGTGACCACGCGGGGGCGGATTTCGGCGAACATGTGTTCTTCCTAGGAGTAAAGGGTTGAAGGACTTAGCTCCGGCTCATTTATGTTAATCTACTGTTGGAATATCAGGGGGCTGAATAGTCCTCTGAAGCAGCATGAGGTCTTTAACCTCATCAGGAAGAAAGGTGTGGATTTTTTGGTTTGTTGGAATCTAAACTTTCTGCGGCTAAGGTTGCTAGTATGCAGAAGTTTCAGCTGAAGAATTGGAAGTTTTTGTCCAATGCTGAGTTGGCTGGTAATATTGCTCGGGTCATTGTGTTTTGGAACCCGTCCTCTGTCTCGGTAGATTTGATTGCTAGTTCGGTGCAGGATCTTCATGTCTCTATTTGCAGTCTGGTCCATCAAGTCAGTTTCAGAGCTACTTTTGTGTATGACTTTAATATGGTTGTAGCTAAGCGGACTCTTTGGAATGATCTTAGAAGTTGGGACTTGTGTACCTGGATGATCCTTGGTGACTTTAATGCTGTTATGTCTCAGGTGGATAAGCACAATGGAGAGCCTGTGACTGGTTATGAAACCTTAGATTTTTTTCACTGTTGTACTAACTTGGGCCTCGCTGATGTAAACTATTTAGACAGTCATTTCACTTGGTCTAATGGCAGAATCTGGACAAAAATTGATAGAGTTCTGGTGAATCACGCTTGGTCCTCTATTCAGTGTCAGGTCCATTATGATCCGCCGGGTCCTTTCTCGGATCACTCTCCGACAATTATTTGGCTTGGTAGTAGTCATGCCATTGGATGGCGCAGTTTCAAATTCTACAATATGTGGGGTCTACATGAGAATTTCATTGACTTGACGGCCACTTCGTGGAATTTGGAGGTTTATGGCTCGCCGATGTTTGTTTTGTGCTCAAAGCTGAAGAGGTTAAAATTGTCGTTGAACGAGTTGGGCAAGCATCATTTCAGTCACATTTCAGAGAGGGTTAGTACTATGGAAGGTGAGCTTCGACATATTCAAGAGTCTTTATAGGATGACAGGGACGACTCTCAGCTTTTGGACATTGAGAAAAACACGTGCAGCAAGTTGGTCCATCTTAAATTCGCGGAGAAAATGTTCTTTAGCCAGAAGCTCAAGTGTGATTACTTCAAAGACTGTGATAGGGGCACCATTTTCTTTCATGCTATCATAGGTCAGAAGCAGCGAAAGAGGTTCATAGCTTCTATTGTGGGTAGTAACGGAGTTCCTACTAATTTTGAATCAGAAGTTGGGGCTGAATTTGTTAAATTCTTTGGACATGGATGTTATTCGGTGTGGACCATGTCTTGCTCCCTCTGCCCATGATGGTCTTCTTGCTCCTTTTTCGGGTGATGACATTAAGGCGGCTTTGTTGAGTAATGGTAATGACAAAGCTTTGGGGCCTGGTGGTTACTCAGCTTTTTTCTTCAAAAAAGCGTGGGATATTGTGGGGACCGACTTTGTCTTGGCTGTTCAGGATTTTTTCATCTCTTGGAAGATGCTTAAGCAGATAAATCACTTCATCATTGCTCTGATCCCTAAATCTGCTAATGTCTCTTATCCTAGTGATTTCCGGTCGATCTCCTGTTGTAATGTCATTTGTAAAGTAATCTCTAAGCTTCTTTCGGACAGTGTAGCTCGTGTTTTGTCGGATATTATTAGCCCGATGCAGAATGCTTTCCTAGGTGGGCGGAAAATGGCAGGTAATATCTTCATGGTCCAAAAGCTGCTTCGGGATTACGGTCGCAAAAGAACTTCTCCCAAATGTCTTATGAAAATTGATTTCAGGAAAGCCTTTGACTCGGTTCAGTGGGGTTTTTTGGAGAGTCTTCTTGGCATGCTTGGGCTTCCCTCTGGATTTGTTCATCTGGTTATGCTGTGTGTTTCTTCAGCCTCTTTCTCTGTTGTGGTCAATAGTAACCTTTATGGTTACTTCAAGGGTCAGAGTGGAATCAGGCAAGGTGACCCATTATCGCCTTATCTGTTCATTTGTTGCAATAAGTACTTTTCCAGAATGCTAAAGCAGTCTTCCAGCTTGTCGAGGTTTCACTTTCATCCAAAATGCAGTTCGCTCGGCATTACTCATCTTGCGTTTACTGACGATGTCCTCCTGCTTTGCCAGGAAGACCTTAGTCCGGTGGGTATCATGCATCAGCAACTTTGATCTTTTGGTAATGTGTCAGTCTTGATCTTAATCCCTCGAAATCTTCCATTTATTTTGGAGGAGTAAAGCAAATCATGAAAGCTGTTATTCTCCAGATGACCGGTTTTGTTTAAGGAACCTTTCCCTTTACTTACCTGGGTGTGCCACTTAGTCCTCATCGGCTTTTGGCGAGTCAGTACACTCCTCTTTTACATAAGCTGGAGTTCGCTATCCAGGGTTGGATGGGTAAATTCCTTACTTATGCTGGGCGGTTGGATTTGCTGCGATCAGTGTTGAATGGGATGGTTCAATTTTGGGTTGGAATCTTTCCTATCCCAGGGGTTGTTCTGTCTTGTATCATCAGTATTTGCAAGAGTTTCTTGTGGTCGGGGTGTATTGGGAAAAGAACAACTTTGGTGGCTTGGAAGCAAGTATGTCTTCCGAAGAACGAAAGGGGGCTAAGACTTCTGGATCTGAAAGACAGAAGCAGATCTGTCTTAGCTGGTCATATTTGGAATATTCATCTTAAAGCAGACTGCATCTGGATCCAATGGGTGCATCACGTTTACCTCGGCTCCTTTGTTAACTAGGTTGCGCAGGTGAGTAAAACCTCTTCTCTGTTTTGGAAGGCTATAATGCTCCTAAAAAATCATATCATATCATGGACGCGTGTGGCAATCAGGGAGTTGCCTTTAGCTTGGTCAGAAGCTGGGATAACAGTGAAAAATTCTCTAGGAATGCCTATGATTATTGCAGACTTCGCGGGATGTAGTTAGTTGGTTGCGTGTTGTTTGGGATTCTTGGTCTATGCCCCGGTATAAATTTATTCTCTGGCTAGCTGCCTTGGGCAAGCTTCCAACAAAAAAACATCTTCAATTCATGTCCCTAGATCCAATTTATCTCCTTTGTTCGCACAAAATTGAAACTCATCGGCACTTATTTTTTGCCTGCTAGTGGTCCGCGCAGCTTTGGAACCTTATTAAATCCTTGGTGAGGATTAATTGGCAGATAGTGTCTTTGAGTAGCGCACTGTGTGGTCTTTATACAAGTGGCCATAGCATGGAGTCCAGGCTTAGGCGTATTTCGTTAGGAATTACGGTTTACTTAATTTGGGAAGACTGTAATAATCAGGTCTTCCATTCGACCCAATTGTCGGTGCGCAAGGTCTTCCGTAAATTCCAGGATATGTTCTTTACCATTTTTCACTTTCAGGAAAATGACCACCACAAGCTAAATTTTGGATGAATATCTCGGTATGGTTTGTGGAATCTATCCGGTTTGTGGTTTCTATTGGGTCAAAGTTTTGGTTGGGTGGCTGGGGGCATGTGCAGCTCTGTCTTGGTTGGCTTTCAGCCCCTTTGTGTGCTTTGGCGGGTTTAGTTATTCAAATTTGAGAAGGCTGAGGTGTCTTTTGTTGGTTGGCCGAAGGGGGGTCCTTTTTGCTCTCAACCTGCTAACTTGGGCTTGAATGGCAGCCTTTTGCGCTGACTTTCTTCTTTTGGGTGTTTTTTGGGTGCTGTGCTGTAGATGGAATTTTAAGTCTTCATTCTTTAGTTTTCGGCATGCGGGGTCTGACAGAGGTTGCTTGGTGCTGGAGGCTAGGTTGGGTGTGTAGCCTGGCTTGATTTTGGCGTGTTGCAGGAGTCTTTCATCTTCTGGCTGCCAGGTGTCTTCTTCTCGGTTAGTGTGGCAAATTGGGAGGGGTCTCGGATCCCTCTTTCCCTCTTCCTTTTGCTGCCTCACTCCCCCTGTTTCTGCCCCTTGTTGGCTGAAATTTTAAGTCTTCCTTCTTTAGTTTTCGGCATGCGGGGTCTGACAGAGGCTGCTTGGTGCTGCTTTTGCTAGTTGTAGCTGGCTTGGGGGGCTGTCCTCTGTTCGTGGGTGATGTCTTTTATTGGTCTTTGTTGCGTGTGGAGCTAGGGATGTATGAGCTGGCTTGCTGCTTGGTCCTGCGTGGGTCCTCCTTCTCCTGCTCTTTGGCGGCTGAGTTTGAACTTTTCTCTTCCCAGCCGTTTTCTGCAGGGAGGGCTTGTGTGTGTGGGAGTTTGGGCAGCGTTCTTCTGCTTTCCCCCTCTTTAGGTTGCAGCTGTTGTTGACCCTTGTGTGCTGGTGTGGGTTTGTGAGTAGCTGGTGCCCTGTGGATTTAATTTTGGGAGTTATGTCTGCTGAGCTGGAGGCTAGGTTGGGTGTGTAGCCTGGCTTGATTTTGGCGTGTTGCAGGAGTCTTTCATCTTCTGGCTGCTAGGTGTCATCTTCTCGGTTAGTGTGGCAAATTGGGAGGGGTCTCGAGTCCCTCTTTCCCTCTTCCTTTTGCTGCCTCGCTCCCCCTGTTTCTGTCCCTTGTTGGGCCGTTCTCTTCTTGGGCTGCTGTCGTGGGCTTTTCTTTTTGGGAGCTGCTGTGGTGAGCTTGGTCTTGGGCCAGGCTTGGTTCTTTTTGCTCGAGTTGGGCTACCTCTCTTGTCGGCTTGGGTCAAGCTTTTTGTTGTTCCCTCTTGAGGTGAGGGCTTGGTTGTGTGGGCTGGTTCTTCTTCTTGGGCCTGTTTCGCTTAAGCCCATTTTTGGGCCAAGCTTTGAGCAAGTTTGTGTTAGTTTCTGCCTTTGTCTTTGTCTTTTGTTTAGGGAGCATGTTCCCTTTGCGTTAGTTCTGTTAGTTTTTGTTTCTCTCTGAGGTTTCTCGGTCTTGTTTATTCTTTGATCTTTAATATACTTAAATTTGACCAAAAAAAATTATTTCCTAACTTAACAGATTATCTAAAATCTTCATCAAAATCCATAAACCACAATTTATTGTCTATCATGTGATTGCTACAACTAGAGTTCAAAAACCATACCTCATCCGTTCTTGCATGATGTAGCTCGACATGAGACACAAGGGGCGTTTCTTCCTCTTCCTTTAGCTCTGCATAATTTGCTCCCCTTTCCCATTCTAGGCATTCATACTGGAAGTGCACTAGTTTATGGCACTTGTAGCATTCAATCAATTCTTTGTTGAACTGTGATCTTCCCCTTCGTCTTCCTCTGGTTCCTCTAAATGTGTTAAAACCACCCCTGTACCTTCCTCTGGTTGTTCTTTCATCGTAAACAACCTTGAGGGCTTGGTCTTCTTCTCTGTGTTCTGACATTCTCTATTCATGAACTAAAAGGTTGTCGTGTAGTTCATCAATGCTCATCGTATCTAAATCATTTGATTCTTTTATAGAGCATACTATGTAATTGAATTTTGAGGTCATAGTTCTTAAAACCTTACCAACCACCACGCTCTGATCCATCTGCTCCCCATGGATTCGTATTTTATTCACCACTATTAGTGTGCGAGAGATGTATCTGTCTACTTTCTCTCCTTCCTTCATGCTCTGCAATTCAAATTCCCTTCTCAGTGCTTGTAGTTGTGCTCTTCTTACTTTGGTTGACCCCTAGTACTTCTGCCCCATTGAGTCCCAGATTTGCCTTTGATGTGCCTTTGTCAAGAATTGTCTTCATGATCTCTCGGTCAATTGCCTAAAATAGAAAATTCTTGATTTTCAGGTCCTTGAGCTTGGCTTCTTCTACAATCCTTTGTTGTCCCTCACTTGCTGTTGGTCCTCGTGGTGTTGTTGCGATTCTTTTTTCCACCAAAATCCACAACTCCTTACTCCTTAGGAAGTTTTCCATCATCATTGACCAATGGTCATAGTACCCATCGAATCTAGGGATAGCTGCTTGCACAAATTTCTCTTAGGTAGTCATCTTCTTCGTTTCTTTGTGATTTTCTTTCTTCTTGCCACTATTCACAGTCTCTCTCTTTATGATTCTCTCTCTCTGAATAGTTTCTCTCTCTCTCTCTACAGGTCCAGGATCTGTGGTGGTCGTCGATCGTGGATCTTAATTTCTTCTTTAATCAAGGGTTTCTTCTTCACTCTTCTTCGTCGTAGCTCGTGGATCTTGATTTCTTCTTCAATCTAGAGTTTTCCTTCACTTTTTGCGTTGTGGACCTTGATTTCTGAAGAAAAAGATGCAGGAGCTAATATTACAACAAAAGAGAAAATATATTTCATGGTTTGATGATACATATTACATTCATATATATATATATATATATATACAATTGATCCTAGTATGTTAGGGAAATTACAGCCCCTATTAAGGGAATTCTAACGGTCTTATTTGACAACCTGTTGCCTAATATATTTCCAGCTATAATAGTAAACAATATATTTATAGCAGCTATACTCGGAAAGATAATGAATATGCACAATCTCTAATTAATATGCATAATCTCTAATACTCCCCCTCAAGTTGGATCGAGAGGGTTTATGGATCCAAGCTTGCATAGCAGACGACGAAACTGGGAAGAGAGCACAACTTTGGTATACACATCTGCAAGTTGGTCACCGGTCCACACATAATGAGTGGTGATGTTGTTTGACTAAACTTGCTAACGAATAAAGTGACAATCGACTTTGATGTGTTTAGTTCTTTTGTGAAACACAGGATTCTTGGAAATATGCATAGCAATTTTATTATCACAAAAGAGGCTCATTGGAGTGATAGATAGATAACCCATATTTGTAGAAGACTCCGAAGCCATACAAGTTCATAGGCCGCAATTGCCATTACATGATATTATGCTTCGGCACTAGCGCGCGCTATGACATGTTGCTTGCTCTTCCATGACACAAGATTACCTCCAACAAACAAACAATATCTAGTAGTCGAGCATCGATCAAGTTGGTTGTCAGCCCAATCGGAGTATGCATATCCCATCACATTGGTATGATTGTTTCTGGTCATGACAATTCCTCGACCGATGTTCCCTTCAAGTTTCGCAAAATGCGTTTAACCATACTTAAATGATGAGTGGTTGGTGCATGCATGTGCTGACAAGCCTTACAACGTAGGTAATATCTGGACAGGTAATCGTCAGGTAAATAAGTTTACCCACAAGTTGTTGATAATATTTAGGCGAGACAAGAGTTGTTCCTACAAGAGATAATTTTAGTTTGCTATCAACAGGAGTAACAGAAGGTTTAGTTGAGAGCATGCCTACATCTTGAAGCAAATCAAGGGTGTACTTATGTTGATTAAAAAAGAGTCCTTTCTTAGACGAGGCCATTTCAATCCCAAGAAAGTATTTTAAGGGGCCAAGATCTTTAATGGGAAATAGTTGTTGAAGTATTTTCTTCAATTGAGCAATAGATTCAATATTATTGCCTAAGATAATTAAATCATCTACATAAATTAGAACCATCAATTTGTCTTCATTTTTGAAACGAACATATAGGGAGGAATCTGTAGAGCTTTTGCTAAAGCCTAGTGTTGCAAGGGCTCCAATGAGCTTTGCATGCCATGCACGAGGACTTTGCTTTAGTCCATAAATAGATTTATGAAGTTTGCAAACCAAATTGGGAGATGCACTTAAGGAGTGGCCAGGAGGGAGCTTCATGAATACTTGTTCTTCAAGATCCCAGTGTAAAAAGGCATTTTTTACATCAATTTGAGATAAGAACCATCTATTATTAATAGAAACACATATAAGAACTCTTATAGTGGTCATTTTAGCAACGGGAGCAAACATCTCCTTATCAACACCAAATTCTTCAGTAAAGCCTTGAGCCACAAGGCGAGCTTTGTATCGATTAACAGAACCATTAGAGTTGAACTTGGTTTTGTATATCTATCGACTGTCAACTGTATGTTTACATTTTGGAAGGGGTACTAGATTCAAAGTATTATTTTCAGCTAGAGCTGTCAATTCCTCCTCCATAGCTTTTCTCCACACCAGTTGAGATTGAGCATCAAAGAAATTTTTGGGCTCATGATCATTAGATATAGCTGACAAAAAAGTTGAATATGAAGGTGAGAGCTTTGAGTAATCCAAATAGTTTGAAAAAGGATACTTACTGGTGTAAGCCATATAGTCTTGAAATTTGGAAGGGCAATGTCGTTCTCGTGGAGGATTGTGTTTTGGGGCTGATACTTCATTCAACAAGGTTGAGGATATTTGTTCCGTTGGCGCGATAGAAGAAGAGGAATCATCAACCAAGATGATTCAGTGACACAAGATGGATTGGCAGTTGGGCTTTTGGGTTTAGTCATGTCGTTGCTACATATTTCTACACTAGGTAACGGAACTAAGTCATCTAAGGGCTCCCCCTGGTCAGATGCAGAGAAATACGGGTTGGTTTTGACAAATTGAATATCCCTACTGACTTAGAGCTTCTGACGAATAGCATCATAACATTTATACCCTTTCTTGGTATGTGAATACCCTAAAAAACATTTTGCAGCTCGAGAGTCAAGTTTATCACGTTGATTTGAATGTAAGTGTACAAAGCAAATACAGCCAAAAACCTTCAAATGTGAGACATTGGGAGGTTTATCCTGCAATATTTCAAGAGGACACTGAAAATCCAGTACTTGATTGGGTAAACGGTTAATAATATAAGTGGCAGTAAGAACTCTATAGGACTAGAAATTTTTAGGAACATTCATTTGTAGCATTATGGCTCTGGTTTTTCCTAGTAAATCTCGATTCTTGCGTTCAACAATTCCATTTTGTTGGGAGTGTTGATACAACTAGTTTGATGCATTATTTCATTAGATATTAAGTGGTTTTCCATATCATGAGATGTAAATTCGGAGCCATTGTCAGATCGAAAAGTTTTAATATGTGTAGAAAATTGAGTAGAGACTAGTTTGTGGAAGTCCTTAAAACAATTAAAAACTTCAGTTTTCGATTTTAATAAATATATCCATGTACCTCTTGAAAAGTTGTCAATAAATGTGACAAAATATTTGAAACCATCAATTGAGATAGAAAAAGGTCCCCATACATCTGAATAAATAAGTTCAAAAACTTGAGAAGTTTTGGATAAAGATAGATTAAAAGGAAGTCTGCTTGATTTGGAATAATGAAGTCTCACAATCATAAGTTCTTTTTGACAGATTTGGTTTTATTTTTGAAACGACAAAGTTTGACACATGAGCCAGACATAGATGCCACAAACGATGATCATTGATAGGTGAATGATAGCTTGTAATCCTTTCGGGACTTTAGAATCACAGAAAAAATAGAGACCATCCAAATGAAATCCTTCACCAATCTTCTATTTGGTGTAATGGTCCTGAAAAAAAACCTTAAAAGGAGTAAATATAACATCACAATTAAGAGAAGTAATTAACTTTTGAACTGATAGTAACTGGAATGGAAATGAAGGCACATATAGGATATCTGAATTAATGGTTTTTGACGCTATTTTATTTTTTTCCCTTGCCTTTTACTGCTGTAATAGTTCCATTAGCAATCAAGACAAATGATGATATCGGAAAAGGAGTGAATTCATGAATCTTGGTTAATTTATTTGTCATGTGATCACTAGCGCCAGAATCTACAACTCACATATCATGTAAATTGCTTATTTCTAGGGCAGTCATAAGAGCAATATACATACCTTGACAATTCTTAGAGTTTGCACTGGTTGATAACCTAACAAATTTGCTAAGAAGAGTAGTGGATTCATCGTGAGCAGTCCCTTCAACTCCCAGATTACACTTTTCTTGTAGGAAACTAGCAAATTCATTTAGCAATGACATAGGACTAGAGGATATAGGTTCCGTAGTATGAGCAACTAGATTAGCCTTGTGTTTAAGGAATCGTTTTTGATTCCCTGTCTGCCTATCTTGAATACCTTTAGGTTTTAATTCTGGATGAAGGCTTCAACAACGATCCATTGAATGATCAATAGAGTTGCAGTATTACATTTCAGGTTAGGGCGCTTACCTTTGAAGAATTTCTTTTCAGTAGATTGTTGGGCAATATAGGCACGAGCATTAGGTATGTTTACTGGATTTTCATGAGTCATCACCTTTCGTCGAATTTCTTCACGTTGGATAGTTGCACAAACACTTTTTAAGGAAGGAAGTTCAGAATTCATAAAAATATGCCACCTTAGATCTTCAAAGTCCGAACCCAGACTAGCCAGCAATTGAAAAAAATGATCTTCTTCCTTTCGATTGCGTAAGACAGTTGGATCAACTGAATGAGCTCTATAAACCTCTAATTTATTCCACAAGCTTTTAAGTTTACTCAACAAATTCATGAACGACTGACCATTTTGATGAAGGTTTGCAATATCTTGTTGTATTTGAAAGATACATGCAAAATTATTTTGGTTGCCATACATATCTCTAACGGCTTCCCAAAGTTCCAAAGAGGATTAATAATAACTGAAAATTTCAGCAAGATTTTGTTCCATTGAATTCAAAATCCAAGACATAATCATCTGATCTTTAGTTAGCCAATTCTCAAATCCTGAAGAACTGCTATCAGGAGCTTTTTCTTTGCCATCGATGAACCCCAGTCGGGATCTGCCTCCAAGAGCAATGGTTACTGCTCTTGACCATGATAGATAATTAAATCCATTTAGCAACACAGTAGTCACCTTTTGGGAGGAGTTAGCATCATTGTCAATGCTAGTGGAGACAACAACCACGCCTTTAGAAGACTTAGTATTATCAATAGTCTCTTGATAATCCATGTTTATCAACAGACAAAGAGGAGAAAAATAAAGAACAAGACAACAGGATCACTGCTCTGCTACCATGAAGAAAAAGATGCAGGAGCTGATATTATAACAAAAGATAAAATATGTTTCGTGGTTTAATGATACATATTACAACCATATATCAACAGTTGATCCTAGTCTGTTAGGGAAATTACAGCCCCTATTAAGGGAATTCTAACAATCTTATTTGACCACCTGTTGCCTAATATATTTCCAGCTATAATATTAAACAATATATTTATAGCAGCTATACTCGGAAAGATAATGAATATGCACAATCTCCAATTAATATGCACATCTCTAATAATTTCTTCCTTGAATCACTAATTTTGAAGCTCAAGATGTTCGATCAAGACCTGAAGATCAGGGAATGATCTCAGTCTCAGGATCGTGTTTCTCTCCTTCTCACTCTAACTTTCCCCTTTTCTCGAAGCTTCTCTCTCTCTCTCTCAATGAGTCCCCTTTCTTTAGCTCAAATACCCATAGTTGTTAATTCCGTTCCGTTCCGTTCAACAAACCGAGACAAAACGACGTCGTTTTTGTCTCGGTTTTAATTCCGGTCAGATCCGGAAATTCCGGCCAAATCGCCTCGGTGCCGTTCCGGGTTCAAAATCTATTTTTTTTTTATTTTTAAAAATTATTTTTTACATTTATACATCAAAATAATTTAAAAACACTAAAATATTTTAAATAAAAAGAATTCAAATTTTAATTATGCTTGTTAAATTAATATTTTTTTTTTTCATATATATATAATTAATTATATATGAACAGTACGACACCGAAACGGCACGCCGGAACGCTCCGAAACCGGAACGCTTCGAAACCAGAACGTTCCGTTCCAATCAAAAAGCCGGAACGGTATTGACAACTTTGCTAATATCATTTGTTAATCCTTGATTTTAGCTAAAGAAGAACGTGTGGTCATAATCAGATTCGGTCATGACACCTGCATGCAGGTACACTATCCAATGACTTCATTATGGGCTCTGGCTTCTTCCTAAATAAGCTCAATTCTTGCTTCGCTAGGCCCAAGTAATCTGCGTGGGTCCAACAATCACTTGAAAGCTGCAATCTTATTGGTCACACGTGCGAGTACAATGAACGCGCTAAAACTACCCAAGCAACAAAGAAGAATCCCTATAAGAATTAGGAGTTGCTACCGGGATGCGTGAGATAGAGTAGAACTCTAATCCCAGACACACACAGAGAGAAGGATGTCGTACTTGCTACCTCACTTGCACTCAGGATGGGCTGTAGACCAGGCGATTCTAGCTGAAGAAGAGCGATTGGTAGTTATTCGATTTGGTCACGATTGGGATGAGACTTGTATGCAGGTTTACCACAAATTCCTAACTTTATATACATACATACATATATTTCTGTGGTTATTTGGACTTAAAGTTGGCTTTGTGAAAGGATTTCTCGTATAATTGCATAATTTTGGTGGGTTTGAGAATTTATCATTTTTTCAAGCCCTAATATTTTTTTTTGTTCTTTGTGATTTGGTGAATGATAAAATTATGATATTTTTTTGTGTTTTTGGGTTTTATTAGTGAGATTTATGAAGTGGGTTACCCGCATATGGGGGTGTTTTTCTTAGTTTTGAGAAGTCCCGTGATTTTGGATTTATAATTCAAGTTTGATTTGGTCTCAATTAAGCTCAAATAGTGAAATTTAGCTGTCGAGTTTATGGGGAAAAATTAGGAGAAGTTTGGAATATTGATCAATAAAAGGTATTACTTAGGATTTTGGTTCATTTTGAGTATGTGTAAAGGGATTCTGCGTATGTGTAAAGGGAGACTATATTTTAACTGTGTTTACGACTGCTTATTATTACTAAGCATTTTGGGTTTGAGTCTATAAAGGGAGACCATTTTTTTAGCAGTGTTTGCGAGCTTTTTGTGAATGCTTTAGTGCATTTTAATGAGCTTTTTTTATTTATTTTGATATGTAACTTTAAGCAAATTTGACTCCTGAGTTGCCAGTGAACTGCTAATTTGCTGATTTACGTCTTAATAAAATTGGATTACTACATGTAGTTTAGAAAGAAAATTTATTTACAAGTGTAAATGTTTGTTATCCTAGATGTTGATTAATGACTCTAATCATGTGAACCACCTTAATTATAGAATGCTTTTGGACTATTGTACAATATGTTATTTGAAGATTCTTATTTTATTTTCAGTATTATCATTTTTTTTTGGTTTTTGTTAAATTTGTAGTTTCTGTAAAGGCCATTGGGGTTGTTTGAGACACTTTGAAAAAAAATGTTTTGAATTTGAATTATATAGATGATGGCAGAAAACTGGGTTCATAGTAGATCTTGTGTTTTATCTCGTGAAAGTGTAACTGGGTTCATACTAGATCCTGTGTTTTATCTCGGTAAAGTTCAAGTGGGAATTAATTTGTTGATCTATGTTAACCTTCAGTTGGAGAAAGTTAGTAAAAGCATTTCCAGATAAGCCTTCCTTTTAAGCTTTGTTCTTGCCTTACATTTGCTTATCAACAGTCTACAATTTTGAACTGTTAGCAAAAATCTAATTGTTGGTTGCTCTTCCATGTCTTTCTACAATACCTGAGACTAAGTGGACAATGTATAAAATCATTGTATTCCTTTTAGATTCTTGTTTGCAAACTACCTTGTTGGTTTATTATTGTTTTGACTTTTTAACCTTAATTAAAAAGAGCTTCTTCTTGACTGGTGCTTTTGGATTGGTTTGGTTCTGAACCTCTGTTAAATGTACCTTTTTCCTTTTGACTGCTAGAATGGTTTAGGTGTTTCGTTTCTGTGGAAGTGTGTAATGAATTTAGAATCAACAGATACTTGTTGCAGATGTCCTAGTGTATGTGGTATTCTGCAAAGTGAGAAGTTTTGCCTATCTGGAATTCCAGTTGTTAGAGGTTACCATGCCCCAGCTGGTCATATGACTGTTTAAAGTTATACCTTCTGTGAAAGGATCTCACTGATTCTAGCCCCTAACTGTTCTATAATTCTGTAGGTTGGCAACACTTGCTTGTAACTGCTTCCATTACACCCACATGCGCTGCGCGCACACTGTAACTGCTTCCATTCTAAGTTGTTTTCTTTATTGGGGAGATAGCATTTCCAGTTATTGCCTCATTAATCAGTTTTGTCTGTTCTTTTTCAGATGGACGAAGTGTTGGCATCAGTAGCGGAAACGATAAAGAATTTTGCTGTGATATACCTGGTGGACATCACAGAGATTCCTGATTTTAACACAATGTATGAGCTGTATGATCCATCTACTGTCATGTTCTTCTTCAGGAACAAGCATATCATGATTGATCTTGGAACTGGTAATAATAACAAGATCAACTGGGCTCTCAAAGACAAGCAGGAATTCATTGACATTGTTGAGACTGTCTACCGGGGTGCAAGGAAGGGTCGTGGTCTTGTCATTGCTCCGAAAGACTACTCCACAAAGTACCGCTACTAAGTACTTTTGCCAATTGTCTGAACTGCAGGAGATTGCCTTGAAAACATCATGCTTGTGTCAAACTTGTCTCTTAGAACTAAAAGGGGGGATGCCCTGGTTAACTCAAAATATCATGTTGTAATACTGGTTGGTGTGGATAACCAGTTAGTTCCATGCTGTGGACATGGACGACACACTGAACTCAGCAGCTATTCTGGAATTGAAACAGTATTCATACATGTTTCGTAGTAGTTGTTTTTGTCTCTGGTAATTGTCGGTATAAAATATATATGGGTCATCATGTATGAAAATGCAATTGAGCAGTCGACGTTGAGCTTCCACAGCGTGTGATTGATTCACTGCTGAAAAAAGTGTTGATGGAAGGACAGTGCTCAAGAGATAAGAAAGCGATAAACTTGAAAACACAACAGCAATGAATTTTGCATTTGATGTTTCAAGAAGTTTTGCATTTTGAGTTCTTTACGAAGAGTTGAGAAATCTACCAAACCCGTGCCCCAAGTTAGGAGGCTTGACTTTAATAGAAATTGTTTAGACAGTTAAAGAAAAATGTACGAGAAGGCATGTTCCACAACTCTTCCACAAACTGATTTTTGCGAATGTTTTCTGAGCCAAAAATTGCAGTGTTCACCTTCTATGCCTAACCTTAGAGAATGTTTATTGGTTTGTCTGCGTAGCCTGAGTTCTGAATCCCCTTAAGAAAAATAATACAAATCACTGATTGAGTGTCATTAACCTGAGCTAAATCCAAGAATCTAAATTATGATAAGAGTTTTCTTTATCTACAAATATAATGACTTGAACCTCGAAATTTGGGGAGGAAAAAGAAACGAAAGAAAAAGAAAGTGGTGGTAGATTTCTCTCCAACTTGTGGACCGTGTAGTAAGATTTGCTTTGCTGTGGACCGTGTAGTAAGATTGCTCTTACTTTTTTATTAATCAACCTACTTGCTAAAAGCATCATCCTGATTAATCCTTGCACTTTTTTTTTATTTTTTATGCAGAATTGCACCAGCATATGTTTCATATACTTGGGAATGAACCATTCAAATTGTTTCCTCTTATCCGCAATTCTGAAGAGACATTTTAAAACAGCAAAAAGGGAATGCTCTCAACAAGTAAGCCGGGAGACAAATCTAGGAATTGCAAGTGGTATTGTATGGTTATGAAGCTGTTGGCAATCTTGTCGCTTTGCTTGTTCAGGTTACAACCAGCTAGTTTAAGGTGATTACGGTCAAAACATGGACACCAGTTGGTGGGTTCGGTTTGAGTTGTTAAATTTGCTTATCAGAAAGCTACTCTGATGATTGCTGCCCATGGAAGGAGGTTTACTACTACAGCCTCACAAGCTCCCACTAAGGAGACAGTGGCTACTGGTTTGTAAGAATTAGACACTGCTGTTGTTTCAATGAATAATTTTCCTCACACACTTTATTGATAAATAACAGAGATTTATAGTCATTGAGGATTTAATTTAGCAACTATATAAATGTTTGAAGCTAAATCTAGGGTGCTGTTACAGATTGCAAGGTAGCCGTTACAATACATAATTACAGTAATGTTTGACTTATCAACTAATGACAGAATATCATGCATGATTTGGGCCTGGGCTTGCTGTTTGCCTTTGAAGGAGGATCCTGCATATTTGTGCAGACTTCTCTTGTACCCACACTGTCAGAATTTTTGCTAGGGAAGAAATAAAGTTGTGTTTCCCAGATATGGGTCTGTTTGCTCAAATCAAGGATGTGGAAGAACCGCAACTTAAAAAGGAAATGGTGTTGGTGGACTGCTTAACCCATTTCACATCAACTAAAACCAGTGTTTGCGTTATCCAATGAGGCCAATATTCATTTTTTGTTTTTGCATTATTTTTAATTCAATCAAATTGCTGACAATCCATATCAACTGATGATGCAGCATTCTGTGAGCTCAGGAAATTGCAGCAGTTGGGTCTTTCATCGAATTTAATTGAAGAGATGATGTGCCTCCATGTTTGGCTAGCATGTCATCACTCAGAATTATGGACTTGCCAAGAAACCGATTCAAGGGAGACCTCTTATTTCTTCGAAACGGATCACCAATTGAGGTTATTTTTGGCTAGGAAAAAGGTCTCCAACACCACCACAATGTTTTGTCATGAGAAATATGCAACCTTGGCATTGTCTGCTCTATCCACCCACCACACCTTTCATTACTCCAGGACTCTTCATTCTTTGCCTCTGGATATTTCTCTCTATTCCTTCTCTAATGCCAACTGTGCTTATGTTTACAGGCAGGATTCGCCGGAGGGAACAACAGAACTAAAAGTCGTTGGTACATTAATTGAATGTTGGGATCATACAGAGCACATATTAATCTTTTTAACTACGTATATCATATCCACAGCAATGAATTTTTACACCAAGTACATTTCAAAGTATGAAGTATACATCTTAATTTCCCTTTTGTTTTGTACTTGTACCTCTGAGAATTGCTTCGACTACTCCTATCATTGCTGCACCAATCAAATACCATGTAATCCCAGCTAATATAACTTGTAACCAAGAGCTATTTACAATCTCCAGTGCGAACGAACCACCGACATGCTCATTCAATCCACCAATTGTCCCTTCTCCTACCTGTAGATGTATTATAACAGCTGCAATTGTTGCAGGCACCATTGGTATTCCCCATCTTATGGGATTTGTTTGCCTTCTATCTTCTCTCCTATCATCTTTCTCAAGTTTCTTTGATTCTTTAGTACGTGAAGTCTCTGGGGTGGATCTAGAGCTAGAGCTATTGATTGAGGAAGGAATAGACTGAGTTGATGGACTCCAATACTCTTCATAATATAAGGAGCTTGATGGGGCTTGACGAAAGGGCCTTGTACTCTCTCTTGCTTTCTTTCTGGCTGCAGCAGCCTCCAGAATCTTGTTAATATTTGGTTGAGGAGATTTTCTGACGATCCTTGTCAACTTCTGATAAGATTCTGGCGAGTCTGCTCTTGGTGATTGCCAGTAAAGCCAGTTTGAGATCGATCTAATTGCTTGGAAAGCTGTTATTCTTGCTTCTCTTTGCTGGTCAGCTTCCTGAAATGAAAAACATTTTATGGTTAATTGTGTTATAGTTGATGCCAATTGCCATCGTTCCATAACTGATGTTTATCCTAATGCTGTAATCAAGTTACCATGGAGTTCTGAGCGGTGGCTTTGTTCATGGCACCAACCAATCTGTCTTGGAATTTTTTCACATCTATGAAAATGTTGGAAACACGTCCTCCGGCTGCATTGCCGGAACCAACTCGCACGGTGCCTCGAGGCTGCTTGGACATCAGGAACTCTAGCGCTGCCAAGTCTGCCCTCTCCACAGTCCTGCATTTGTTACAGGAAAATTAAAAACAACAGACTTGTGTCTTTAGCAGGGGAAATCAATGCATTCAAGAAAGATTCATGATCTTTACGAGATGCAGTCGACAGGACACGCGTCAATGGCAGCATTGATTTTGTGCTCAGGGTCAGCCCATTGTGCAACAACTCTTGCTCTTCCGTAAACTGATTCGATAGCAAATGTTTTCTCTGCAATTAAGGCACATTTTAAGCAACCAATACACTTCACTTCATCGACAAAAACTGCTCTTTGTTCACTTTCTGAGCCAAACCATGCTGAATATATTGGTTTTCCAGAGTAGCCACTAAGTTCTGCAATCTTTGCCTGCTCCTATACAGCAAATTAACACGAAAATTAAATAAAACTCTGCTTGAATATTCTCACATATAGACAAAACACAACTCTAAAAATGCATTATAGTTTGCCTCGATCTCCTAAATGATCTCTCAATCATGTCCTTTTACAAACTTGAGGGACTTAATAATGATAGAGCCTGAGATTAATTATGCATATAATTACTAATAACAGCTCAAAAGTTCATCATATTATAAATCCTTTTATAAAAAAAAAAAAAACCCATACTAGAAATCCTCAAAAAAATTCATTTGGGTTACATCAAGGACCTAAGGGGCCAAGATAAGAACTCTCATGAACCCTTGCAGGGTCACAACTCCCAACTTGCATGATGAAGATCTGCTCATGTTTTATCGTTTCTAATCGATGATGGACTGCAAAGACACATCCACGCACGGAGATTTAGACCTTAGTTTCTCCGATGTATGGAAAATAACAAACTGACCTTATCATAAGCCAAACGTGAATTTGGATCAGACAAAACTGCATAAGCTTCGTTGAGTATAATAGCCATGTCATGTCCTGCAGGCCCTGCTATGTCAGGGTGACATCTTTTTTGCAGAGTCCTATAAGCTTTTCTTATTTGTGAATGATCACTTGAGCTATCTAACCCCAGAAGATCATAGAGATCGAAATCTGTTATTGATGAAAACGAAATACTTGATGATGACGATGAAGTAGCCCTACATGTCGTTTTCCTAGGCGTCGGAGAGAAGGAAAGGAAGGTTTTCGGGGTCAAGTTCTTGGTTATAATTGAAGCAAACGGCGAGTGGAAAGGCAGGCAACCAGCAGGCATTTTGCTCTCGAAGAAAAGATGACAAATTGTGGAGGGGAGGAGGTTGTAGATTTGTAGTTTCCATTGGTTCTTGGAACAAGATATTTTTGGCAGTAGGTTCGTGACGTGAGACGTCTCATGTAAAAACTCTAATTCACTGAAATAAAATGTGAGCTCGATACTTCATACAAAAGCAGAAAAAGACAAACAATTAGAGAGAGAGAGAGAGTTCTTATTCTATACTATTTTTGTGCCCGTGTTTAAAATGGGAGTTGAATAAAAAAAAAGTTTTTAATTTAATAATATAATAACAAAAATAAAAGCCTGCAAAAATGAGCATCAATTAAATATTAGGATGTTTGTTTGACACTAAAATAACTTTATAGAAAAAAAACTAAACAAATTATGAATACTAATTCAAAATCAATCACATATTGAAGGATATGATTGAAAAATAAGCAAAAAAGTATTCAATTGAAGAAAAACATTTGAAGATGGGATTAGAAAAAATATTATTTGACATTGTTATTGAACTCTACCTAGCAGGTCAATTTTGAAATCTTTTGATAAAATTAACCCATATGAGAGTTGACTCTAGGTGGCCTTGAGTGTTCCAAAGGCAACCTAGACAACGAATAAAAGAATAGTTTGATTTTGAAAACAATTCATGATGATATTTGTTTTTAATATTGAGATAATGATATATTAGATTAATCCATACTTTTTATAATTAACAAACCTATAATTTGAATCGTAGACTCCACATGGTTTAAGAATTTTTATTTTTTTATTTTTTATTTAATAATATAATAACAAAAATAAGCGCCTATAAAAATTTAGAACCAATAAAATGTTAAGATGTTTGTTTAAAATTATAATAATCTTACATAAAACATAAATTATGATGATTAATTCAAAATCAATAAAATGTTAAATAAGAATTTTTGGAAGGTAGAACTTCAAAAAAGAATAAGTTTTTTAAAAAAAACCCATGGTGTTTCATTGTTCATATGAATGATGAAGTTTCAACTTGTTCAATTCTTTTTGTAGAGTAGTAGTAACTAGTTTACAAGGTCACACTACATTATAACTCGGATCAATTTTTGTAACATAAAAAAATGTTGAGGGCACGAGAAACTATTTGGCATTGTTGTTAAATTCATCCTAATTGGTCAACCATGAAACCTCTCCCAACTCCCTGTCCAACTCCTGTGTAAAATTAAATCATATGAAAGTTGCCTCAACATTACTCAGTTGACTTGGTAAGTCCAAAGCTAACATAAATGATCAGTAAAAAAAAATATGGTTTGACTTTATAAAAATAATCAAAATGACTTTTTTTAATATTGAGACAATAACATATAGGATTAACCCATGTTTTGTAGCTTATCCTCTCAAATTTGTGATCTTGTTGATGGAATACACTAGGTTTAAGAACTTTACTTGTTTGAAACTGTTTTTTTATTTAATTATACAATAACAAAAATAGACACCCGTGAAGCTAAGCATAAACCAAATGTAATTTGTTTTAAGATTATGATAACCTTATATAAAGCAAACTAGAACAATTTATAAGGAAAAACTCAAAATAAAATAAATGTTGAAGAGTGAGATTAAGAAAAGAATGATAAAAATGAAAGAAAAGAAAAGAGGAAAAAATAAACCCTACCTCATTCACTTAACCAATAGAGGTATATAAGAAAGTTATTTAATTTTTTAGATAGTACTAAATTTTGAAAATCATTTAATTTCTATATATAGTACTAAATTATGAAAATTATGAAAAATCACTTCTATGTATAGCATTATTATAACAACAAAACATGGACCCGATAACAATTTTTATTGAAAAAAGATTTGGGTCAACTCTCTTGACTATTGAGTTATCATGGATCAAATTTAAAATTGAATTTAACAACTATGTTACATTATATACGTTTTAAATCATCTAAAATTGCTAAAGATGGCCAAGGCTTTTTGCAAATTTTTATTTATTTATTTATTTTCACTAAAAACTTCATTTCCATTTCCATTTCCATTTCTATTATCATTATCATTTTAATTATAATATTCTTTACAATTGGTTTTTATATGAGCGATGGATTGATCTCACCCTTCTAGTTTTTGCAAGAATATTTATAAACTATAACCATGTTAGAATTGATGTCTAAAGTAAAGCGTTACTGCAAGTGGATTTTGCATTGAAAGTGGCCCTAATAGCTATGGTTGCATTTTCCATTGGCCTTGCTTTTAGTTTTATATGTGATCCATCATTAATTTTAGAGATAAGCTATATTGTTTTTTGTTACGTATTCCAAAAAAAGAGGTTAATTATGATTTTAAGGATTTAATACAATTGTTGAAGCATCAATATAAGATCTAATTGTAAAAGAATATGTTCTTTTTGGAGAATTTGGGTGTTAATTGAAAGAAATAAAAGTTTGAGACCAAAAGTAAACTTTTGGAAGCCAAGTCCGATGAGTAATCAAGGATTTAATTGAACAAATTCGAGACTAAGATCTAATGCATAAAAGATGTATAACTTTAAGAACTCAAATTAGAAAAATGAAAAACTCAATTGAAGAAAATTAAAAAGTTTATTGACCTATAAGGGGCTTAATTAGACAAACCAGAACCAAAGACTGAAGTGAAAAAGGCATTCAGACTTAGGGTTGAAAATTCATTTTCGGTAGGGGTTAAATAGTAAGCAATTGAAAGTTTAAGAGTGATCAATGATACAATTATACAAAATTTGAGAAGTAAGGATAAAAATGAAATTTGAAAAATCCCAAATCATAAAACCCTAATTTTTAGAGATTAGGCGAAACAAGCTTTCTAAAGATTGTACACATTTTTCTTCAATTTTGGTTGATTAGGAAGTTACCTTTAGATGGTCGAATAAGATGTTTTCGACCACTTTAGAGACTGAAACCACCACCACTCAACTTATAAACATCCCCTCTAAAAAACCATTACCTCAAGAGTAAACTTTTTTGTCTCATATTTGCCATTAATCATCTCAACATCTTGTTCTTGATTAGCCTTCACTAAATGTTTAAGAAAATATTGATCATGTTGGCATTTTCAAGCAGGAAAATATAGAGTTATAAATCTCTAAATCAAGTAAGAAAGGATCCAATATAAAGGTATGCACCCTTTATATCAATCACCAGTAGTCTTAGACAATGATGATGTTGGAGCAATAACGATGAGGTCAGAGTTGCTCCGATAAGGCCACGAAAGTGACAAACGCATTCAACCTTAATACAAACACCCACCTGCACAAAACCACCCAAATTCTTCTAGTGCTCACACTTCAAAGATCCTTTATCAACAATTTAAAACCATTCCCTCATGATTGAAAGGAAAAAAAAAGCTTCTTATTATTCTCTAGTTGTTACAAAACCATGTGAACTCAAAACCAGAAATCTTGGATAAAAACCAATAAGGTTTTAGTTTGTTAGAACCTTGAAAAACTTACATAGAACCTATAGTTTAGCCTATAAAAGGTAAAGGAAATCAACAAGAAAATGACAAGAAAGAACTTTGGTGGTTAAGTTTTGGTTTGGAAAGGAGAAGAGAAATTTTGGTGAAGTCTAAAAAAAGCCATTCGAACCTACGACTCTTGAGCTCAAGTGTGGTGTGTATGTTGCTAGAGGTACTAGAAAGATGTAAACAATATTAACAATCATCTCTCGTTTATGAATTTCAAGCAAATAAGGTAATTCTATAAACTTTAAAGGTGGAGTCCATAAGTTCTGATTGATGGTTCTTATTTGTTTAATGTAATGTTTTTTGAATGTTTTGTTATGATAATGATAGTTGTGATGCATTATGTTTACCTAAAAAAATAGATGGAGTTAAAGCGCATGACCTATATCTGGCTATCAAGGTAAGTGTCAGAACCCAATAAGGAGAAGAATGTGACAATCACTATAAAACTTGAGGCATGGGCCTAAGCAAAGAAACCATAAGTATAAATCTTGGTGGTAATAGCAAATATTCAAATGAGAACTTTGACAGCCAAAAAATGAAAATTTTCATGTTAACGACACTTGCATTAGGGTTTGTCAATCCCAAAAGTTAGGGGAAACTTGTCCATTAACACATTCACATGTAAGATTTGAAAAGAAAACAGGTTAAAACTCCTGAACTAGAATGTGACAACTAACAACAACATTAGGGATTCCAAAGATGTGAGTAGAGGCCTCACAAAGAGTTATATTTTCTTTTTAACAACCCACTTACCATGGAAATAATTTAGTTTAAGACATGGTCCAACAATTGGAAGAGTAATGTATATCGCATGGTGTACGATGTTCCCCTGGTAGCCTTTAAAAATCTAGAGGAAGGAGTGCCTCCTTTGCTTGGATGCTTGACCAAACTCATAATTGCATCAAGTTTTCAAGATAAACAACCTCTAGTTGATGGAATAAAGTAGGGGACATTAATAAAATGGATTTGTAACCTCAAGAAAATGATTGGCTCTAAGGAGTGGGCTTAGAGATCTTAGTATTGAGCTTAGAAGTCCAAGTCCTGAACCCATCCATTATTGGTAGACCACTCGAGATTTTCATACGGTAAGAGCATGTCATCGCATGCTAGCTGAGGATGGATTAAGAACGACCCTTCAAAAGGCCTTCCTCGAGCATTGAATAGTTAACTCAAAACTATCAAGTATGTTTTTATGCTTGGATTGTTAGGATTGTATTTCATAACATATAGAAATTAATCATGTTAAATTATAAAGAACAGATAAACAATTAAGTGGAAGCGTAAGGTCTCTAAGGAGGGTGATCAGGTGGTGGTCGATGGCTGCGCTGGGGAGGAGAGGGCTGCTTGATGTGCTAGTTTTTAGAGAGAGAGAGAGCTGTCAAACCGAGAGAGAGAGAGAGAGAGAGAAAGGGTTGCTATGTCGCCGGAGCTGAAGAGGAAGAAAGGGTGGCTGCCGCTGTGTGTGTATGCTTGTGTTCTGTAAATTTTCTACTACGTCTTCGTCTTCCTAGTGTAGCCTCTGAAACTGAAACAGAAAGATTCTCCTATGTTCTCTCAAAACTTCTCCTCTGTGTTTTATTTTGCCTTTTGCCTCTCTGTAAATTTTCCTCTCCTATGTTAATTTCACCTTTTTTTTTCTCCTCTTCTCTGGTCACCTCCTCTTCTTCTTCCCTCTCATAAAACTTTGTTCGTTTTTCTCTTCTTCTTCTTTTTCCCTTCACGTAATTCTCTGTTTTTCTCCTCTCCCTTATGCAGCGTCCATGACTGTTATTTATAGGGGCAGAGACACCTCTCACGCATATTGCATGAGGTTACTGCCTCTGAATTTGCAGAGGCTGTGGGCTGCAGTGCTCTGCTCTGCATTGTTCAGGTGTCGGAACAGTGCAGGCACATGCAATTTTAGTTTTGGAAAATTGCAATTTGGTCCTTCAATTTGCAATTGTTCTAATTACATCCCCAATTGGTTTTAAGCTTTTAATTTTATGCAATTATATCCCCGTCATAATTTCGAGAGCATCCTTAGCTTTACGCACCTTTTTTATTTTGGTCCCTGGTTTCCGATTTGCACGATTTAACCCTCAATCAACCATTAAACTCTCAATTTGCTCAATTTGGTCCCTGATTTTGCATAATTGGCTTGAAAAAATTCAAATCGGTCTGCGAAAATTCCATTCTCATCAATTGAGTCCGAATTAAATTCAAGAACTTGATTTCTCATTGACTAAGCCCTTAATAAAATTAATTTGACCAATTTAAAGTATAATTAAGTCCTTGCACTTAATTAAATCCTTCAATTGGATCTTAAATTAATTCCCGATCATAATTAAACTTTAAATTGGTCGACGATTAAATCGAATCAACCCAGAATAATATAATTATGTCGTTTAACTTAATTTTTACACAGATTTATCCAACGATAAATTATTTTTGCCTTAAATCTGTATTTTCCTCTATTTTTGGAACAAAAGAGATACGATTGGACTCACGAAAATAACCAAAATTTCCACATTGATTTTTCTACCCAAGCCGGCCCCTTTTATTTTATTTTTGTTATTTTTGGGTGGATTGTGGGGAGTAACCCAGAAATTGAGTTATGACAAAAATAGAAATAACCCATTAGTCTTTACATATTAAAGGTCTACACCCTATTAGATACACCAAAAATCCAATTGCCTAAAAATACTTAGCCGATCATTTTTAATTAGACTTCACTTTATTTGACAGCTCTCAAACACATAATTATTGTCATATAAACCCAACTTTGGATTAATGATACAACATGGATGAGGAACAATCTCTTGGCAGCCAATAAATGACGAAATTTCCTTGTATTGTGCTAACCAATCAACAATATGTTTTGCTGGGAATCTAGATGATTTTCATGCAAGAACTAAACACTGAGAGGTGCACTGTCACTTTAGCAAGGATGAAGTTTTGCAAAAGGAAATTGAGTTGAAACATATTGACATAAAAGACCAAGTTGCAGATCTATCTATAAAAAACCTAAGTGACAACAAATTCAAAAGTTTATGTCATCAACTCAGGATGGTGAAAATAAAAAAAAGCTGGTGTTGAAGGGCAGTGTTAAAACTACAACACAGGCCATGTTATTCAATTGACCAAGCCAACTTTTATCACTGATTCCTTGCACTTTGTTAGTTCCAACATTTATTTTGCTTCTTTGCCTATATTAAGCAACCCAGTTTGTGCAGAGTACAAATTATTCTTCAATATTTAATCGAGTGTATCTTTACTTTCCTCTTTCATCTTTTATTTTGCAAGTCTTTACAAGTGTGACTTTCTTCTTTTTTGTCTTTTCCTTCTCTTCCAATTTCATCAGCTACCAACAAAGGTAATTAATCCAATGATCTGAGTTGTGGATTCAGAATCTTTGTTGAGCTGAGCATCCGGGTTTTATATCCAACACAGCATGAAGAAAATGACGAGAAGAATTCATAATCTTTATATCCACTCTATGCCTGTTCCATAGCATCCATATGTTTGATAGCTGCTAAAAGGAATATCATAGCAGATGAGGAGATTACTTTATTGCAACACATTTGAAATTCAAAGCTTAAGGGAATATCATCATAATTGTCGCAGGATTAGGAACAATTGAGGAGATTACTTCACTGCAACTTTTTTTAAATTCAAATTTGTAATCTCTAGTTTATTCTCCTTCAAATACTCAAGTATTAGTTTAATTTACAAATCTGTATAAACCTATATATATACACGTAAGAATAAGAAAGATGTAATAAAAAATTGACATTCTAGTTTCAATACAAAATCTGCAAAATTATTCTTGCTTCCAGTTGTTAAACTTTTCATGGTATCAGAGCTATAGGCAAACACCCATTAATTCCAAATCATTTCCATGACTTCCTACAAAAAAAACTTTCTTATTCTACTATATTTAATAGTTCCCATGACTTCCTCTAATACCACACAATTTTCCTCTCCATCTACACAACATTTTCAATCAATCTCCCAACCTTTCAATAACAAACTTGAAGTACACAATTATTTGACATGGAGTGTTCAGTTTCAAGTTTTTCTTTGAAGTCATGATCTGAATGGTATGATTGATGGTTCTGAAGAAGCTCCATCCAAAATTCTTTCAGATAACTCTCCTATTCCATTGTGTTTTAAGCTGGTTGCTAGCCTCTATTTCTGAAAAGCTACTATCTACTATCTTCATCTTGTAAACTTCCAAGCAAGTCTGGGATTCTTTTCAGACTCGTTTTTTTAGCTACATCAAGGTCTCGTATTGTTCTTTTGAAAAGATAATTTCAAATTATTGCTCAAGGAAATCGATCATGCTCCACATTCCTTGAAGATGCTAAACAATTGGCTGATAAACTTGTTGTTGTAGGGCAACCAGTGAATGATCAGGACTTCATCACCTTTTTACTTGGTGCTCTTAGTACCACCTACACTCCATTCATTACATCTTACAATTTTGCTAGCAGGGATAAAAAATTATCTCTTGATGATTTTCAATCTGAGCTTTTAAGTTTTGAAACACTAGTTGAAGCACCCATTTTGATGCAAAATCAAAACTTTGCATTTGCTGCCAAACACACCAATTATCCCAAAAGAAAGCCTGCAGGTACTGGTATACGATCTCAATAATTTATTGTATCATCACAGCCTCATAGACCTCCTAGAAATCATTCTAACAATGATAGGGGAGCTCCACATGAACGACCAAAATGCCAGATCTATGACAAGCATAATCATATTACTTTGGATTGCTTCCAGCACTTTAACTTCTCTTTCCAAGGTCAGAGGCCACTTTCTGAGTTAGCAGCCATGACCGTTGAATCAAATAATACCTTTGAACAACAAACATGGTATGCCGACAGTGGTGCCAATTCTCACATTATTACCAATACAGCAAACTTAAAACCCCTTCAACCGTATGATGATCATGACACTATCGAAGTAGGCAATGGTTCGGGTTTGATCATCAAAAGCACTGGATTCACTACTCTACACACAAATCATACTTCTTTTTAGTTAAATAAAGTATTTCATTGCCCTCAAGCTATAACCAATCTATTATCCATTAACCAACTTTGTCTTGATAATATTTGTTATTTTATTCTAACTGGAATGGATTTTTGTGTTAAGGAGAACAAGACCAACAAACTACTTCTCCACGAGTTGGTTGAGGATGGACTTTATCTAATAAATGGGACCAAGAATTTCTTTAATAAATTCCATTGTCTGACCTCCACATTAGGAACAAAGGCCACAAGTGATCAATGACATGATCGCCTACGACACCCTCCTAATTTTACGTTAGAATATTTATCTACTTTCTTACAAATAAAGAAACCAGCAAACAAATCTAGTATTTGTTGCCCCTGTCAATTAGGAAAAGCAAAACGATTACCCTTTTCCTATTCTAAAAGGCAATCCACAAGACCATTAACTTTAATTCACACTGATGTCTGGGTATCTCCTATCACTTTAGTTGGAGGTTGTTGTTATTATGTTTTATTAAATGATGACTTCAGTCGTTTTACATGAATGTATCCCATGCGTTTTAAAAGTGATGTTCTCTCTATTTTTCAAAAATATAAAACTCTTGTTGAAATTTTGTTTTCTTGTTCAATTCAACAAATGCAATATGATAATGACGAAGAATATCTATCCAAAGAGTTTCAAATATTTTTAGAAAACAATGGCATATTTCACAGATTAACATGTCCTTATACATCCCTAGAAAATGGTGTAGCAGAATGTAAACATAGACATATTCAAGAAATGGGGTTAACTCTTTTAGCCAAAGCAGGTCTTCCTAATTGTTACTAGGTAATGCCTTCCTAACATCAGTATACTTGATAAATTGCCTACCCACCAAAGTTCTTAACATGCTACCACCATACTTTATCCTTCATAAATCTATGCCTAGTTGTTCTGAACTTCGAACCTTTAGATATGCCTGTTATCCTTATCTTAGACCATATGAAAAACATAAATTAGCTTTTCAAAGTAAACAATGTATTTTCATAGGATATTCTAATAAACAAAAAGGGTATCATTGCTTAGAATATAGCACAGGTCAAGTTTTTATTTCAAGACATGTAGTTTTTGATAAAAACACATTTCCATGCCTCAACATGGATGCCTCCACTGCCAGCCCCACGAGCAGTAATTCTCTCAGTATGTCTTCTCCACCTCTGTCATTTTCCTTACCAACAATTACTCAAAACTGCAATACTCTTCCTATTGATACATGCCCAGAATTGTCAACAGTAATACCAACATCAACAGTACCAACACCTGAAATTTCAAACCCTTTGCCTATTGCAACAACCATTACACTTGTCCCTTCTCTTCTGCCAACAGATAATTCCCACACCAATGATTCTACACTTGAATCTGCACCCATTCCATCTCCTCTGACACCAGATGATTCCTAACCAAACAATCCTATACAACATAGAGAAACTATTACCAGGTCTAACACAAGTAAACTCAAACCCAAAGAATTTCCTGGTTTCAAAACATTCTTTGGTACATGTCACCCTTTGTGTGTCTTCACCAGTGTTATGATTGAATCTAAACCTACCTGTTTTACAAAGGCAATGAGTAAATCAGAATGGTGAAGAGCAATGAGTTGTGAATTGTTTGCATTGATGGCTAATGGAACATTATCTCTTTGTCCAAGGCCAATAAACAAGCTTGTTGTTCGTAACAGGTGGGTTTATAAGATTAAAAGAACTCTTGATGGTAGTATTGATCGCTATAAAGCAAGGCTTGTTGCTAAGGGGTTTGATCAAATTTCTGGAATTGATTACTATGTCACGTTCTCTCTAGTGGTTAAACCTACTACCATTTGATTAGTTTTATCTCTTGCTGTCTCTTTGAAATGGAATATCAGGCAGCTAGATGTTTCCAATGCCACTCTTCATGACATTTTGGATGAAGAAGTATATATGGAATAACCGTAAGGTTATGTAAATGGTAACTTTCCAGGTAATGTATGCAGGCTACATAAATCACTCTATGACTTTAAGCAAGCCCCTAAAGCTTGTTTTCAACACCTTTCTCAATAACTAATTGAGTATGGTTTTTCGAAATCAAAACTGGATTATTCCTTTTTTACATACACTACTGCAATTTACGCATGTTTGTGTTAGTGTATGTTGATGACATTATTGTCACAGGTTCTAGCATTGTAGCAATTCATCATTTCATTGATCAATTGAAAAAAGAGTTTCAGGTTAAAGATTTAGGTGAATTGAGCTACTTCCTTAGGATTCAAGCACTACGGAATCACGACGGCTTACACCTACGACAAGCTAAGTACATCACTAATTCACTACACAGCACAAACATGATTGGTGCAAAACCTTTGAATTGCCCTTCTTCTTCAGGGCCAAAGTTGTCATCTGTTGCTGGTGATGTGTTACCTGATCCCACGACCTATAGAAGAGTTGTAGGTGCTCTTCAATATTACACCATCACAAGACCAGATATTGCATTTTCTGTAAACCAGTTATACGAATTCATGCACTGCCTTCGTGATGACCACTGGAAAGCTGTGAAACGTGTACTGCGATATCTAAAGGGCACTATCGATATTGGGTTGCACTATGTTCTAGGAGATATCAAACTCAATGCTTATTGTGATTCTGATTGGGTAGGAGATCCAGTGACAAACGCAGTACCACTGGTTATGAAGTGTTCTTGGGCACAAATCTCATTTCATGGAGTATTAAAAAGCAAAGCGTTGTCTCTAGATCCAACACTGAGGCTAAGTAAAAAAGTATGACTCATACAACTGCTGAATTGTATTGGCTTTGTACGATTCTACATGATTTGAAAATCACATTGCCTTTAGCACCAAATTTATGGTGTGAAAATATAAACACAATTGCCTTATCTTCTAATCCTGTTTTCCATGCCCGGAAAAAACACATAGATTGATTACCATTTCATCAGGGAGAAGGTAATTAATCGTGATATACACGTTAAACACATTTCCACAACAGATCAAATTGCAGACATTTTTACAAAAGGTTACTCTGCCACTTTCATGTAGAACAGGTAGCGGAATCATACATGCTCAATAGGGATCACCTGAAATTCAAAGGCAACTGAATTTCGGCAGCCGGGTCGTCGAAGTCGGAATGGCGCGAAACTCACCCAGTCGATGCGTTTCGCCGTTTATGGAAGAAGTCAGTGGCGAAGCCCCTGATGTCCACCGTTTTTTCTGAGATTTCATCTCGTTGCAATTTAATTATGGAATATTGACGTTGGTCGTATTCCTCTATGATTTTCTGCTGCGTCAATTTGTATCAGAGCACGAATTTGCCGATCTCGATGGCGAATAACAAAGCAGGAGACAAAAACTCTATTGGCGGAGACCATGGAGTAGAGGCCTTGTGGGCGGCAGTGGAGCAGACGCGACAACAAGTAGCTCAGATTCGCGAGAAGCTTGCTGCTGGGATTAAGCTCAACGCCGGCAACAGGCCACCAGCCAACAGGGCTCGCGCCGAAGGAATTGCCAGAGGCCAACCTGTTGATAGAAGACGTAACCCCGCACCTCGCATTCAACCTGACAGCGGGGATGAGTCAGATGAAAAAGATGCTATGGGGTACGGTTTACCCCCACCTGCGAGGCGTCCGCGAGAACAAGATACTTATCGCTTGAAAGCAGACCTGCCCAGCTTCAATGGGAATCTGCGAATAGAAGATTTTCTTGATTGGGTTACCAAAGTGGAGCGATTCTTTGAGATGAAGGAGATACCAGAAGAAGAGATGATGAGGTTTGTAGCATTTAGATTGAAAGGAGGGGCTGCAGTATGGTGGGATCAATTGCAGAAAAATTAGCAGCGGCAAGGAAAGACACTTGTGAGGACATGGCGTAGGATGAAGCAGCTGATGATAGGGAGGTTTCTGCCTCCAGATTATGAGCAATATTTGTTTCAGTCACTTCAAGACTGCTCACAAGGATCCAGATCTGTGTTTGATTATACTGCGGAGTTCTCTAGACTCTTGGAGTGAAACAATCTGAATGAGACAGAGGGGCAGCGCGTATCCCGGTATATGAATGGGTGGAAATCGTCGTTGTGCGATAAAATCGGCCTACAGGTGGTTTGGACTGTGGAGGAGGCTCATAACCTTGCGTTGAAGGCTGAACTGATGGAGCGAAGGGGAGGATTATCAGGATTTTGTCGAAACAATCCAGAACCATCGTTCAACACCAGAGATAGGGGTGGCAGCAGCAGCCAAGCAGGCGTGTTGAGTTAGAACAAAGAAGGAGGCAGCAACAACAACAACCCAGTAGCCCAAGTCAACAGGAGTATGCCCCGAAACACGAATCAGAACACGAATTTGAACTCCATCCCGTATGCCAGACCTGCACCTGGGGTCTGTTATCGCTGCCAAAAACCTGGGCATCTGTCTAACACTTGCCCAAATCATCGCAGACCTATCAACTGGATCGAGGGGGAAGAAGAGGGTCTAGACGCTGCTGAAGATGTGCAGGGCAGGATGACTGTTATGACGGGGTAGAGTTCGCTGAAGAAGATAGAGAACGAGTCAACTTTGTAGTGCAGCGCATACTATACACTCTACCCGCGGAAGGATGCAGGCCAGCGGAATAACATCTTCCGCTCATACTGCACCGTGAGCCAGAAGGTGTGCGACTTAATTGTGGACAGCGGGAGTTATGAGAACTTTGTTGCAAGGGGCTTGGTTGAATACTTAAAGCTGCCAACCGAGAAGCACCCGACTCCATACACTATCGGCTGGATCAAGAAAGGACCCACAGTGAAGGTAACTGAAATCTGTCGCGTTCCTATTTCCATTGGAAAAATATACAAAGATGAAGTAGTTTGCGATGTGATTGATATGGATGCTAGTCATGTGTTGTTGGGTCGGCCGTGGCAGTATGATGTTGATATTAACTACAAGGGTCGGGATAATACTTATTTGTTTACGTGGGGGTCACATAAAATTGTTATGGCTCCTTACAAAAGGAAATCACTTTCCAGGAAGCATTCTGAAGTGGATAAGCAGTCGTTTTTGACAGTGTCCAATTTGGACACAGAGTTTGTGGCAGATATCAAGGGTGCGCCAGAGTTCTATGCGCTAGTAATGAAGGCCGTCGTGGTGGAAGGGGAAGTTGAGGCTTCGGTGACAGTCCCTGACAGGCTGAAACCATTGATAGAGCAGTTCAGTGACATCACTTCGGAGGATCTGCCGAATAATCTACCACCCTTGAGGGATGTCCAACACCACATAGACCTCATTCCAGGGGCCAGCTAGCCAAATCTGCCCTATTATCGGATGAGTCCGAAAGAGAACGAGGTCTTGAGGGAGAAAATTGAAGAGTTGCTGCGGAAGGGTTTTATCCGCGAAAACATGAGTCCGTGCGCGGTTCCTGCATTGTTAACACCGAAGAAAGATGGGAGTTGGCGTATGTGTGTGGACAGTCGCGCCATCAACAAGATAACTGTCAAGTATCGCTTCTCAATACCCCGCCTAGATGACATGTTGGATCAACTTGAGGGTTCAAAGTTGTTTTCAAAAATTGACCTCCGTAGCGGGTACCACCAGATTCGGGTAAGACCAGGGGACGAGTGGAAGACAGCTTTCAAAAGCAAAGATGGGTTATTTGAGTGGTTACTTATGCCATTCAGACTATCAAACACACCCAGCACTTTCATGCGCGTAATGAATCAGGTATTGAGGCCTTTTGTGGGGAAGTTTGTTGTTGTTTACTTTGACGATATTCTTATCTACAGTAAGACCGAAGATGAGCATGTGGAACAGCTACGGGATGTGTTGGCAGTCCTACAAGAGAACCAGCTATTCCTTAATCTGAAAAAGTGCAACTTTATGATGGATAGCTTGTTGTTTCTGGGTTATGTGGTGAGTTTAGAGGGGATTCATGTGGATGAAGAGAAGGTCCGAGCAATTAGAGAATGGCCTGCGCCGAAGACCGTGGGTGAAGTTCGGAGCTTCCACGAATTAGCCACTTTCTACAGTCGATTTATCCGTAATTTCAGTACTGTCATGGCACCCATAACAGAGTGCCTGAAGAAGGGAAAATTTCAGTGGGGAGATAACGCAGAAGCAAGCTTCGCCTTAATCAAGGAGAAGTTATGCACCGCACCGGTATTGGCCCTTCCCAATTTTGAGAAGGTTTTCGAAGTTGAATGTGATGCACGTGGCGTGGGAATTGGGGCTGTGTTATCCCAGGAGAAGCGATCAATAGCCTTCTTCAGCGAGAAATTGAGTGAGGCTCGACAGAAATGGAGTACGTATAACCAAGAGTTCTATGCAGTGGTCCGAGCCTTGAAGCATTGGGAACACTATCTAGTGCAGAGGGAATTTGTTCTGTACACTGACCATCAGGCTTTGAAGTTTATCAATAGCCAGAAACACTTGGATAACATGCACGTTAAGTGGGCGACTTTCCTTCAGAAATTCCCTTTCGCTATCCGACACAAATCAGGCGTTTTGAACCGAGTTGCTGATGCGCTGAGTCGACATGCCAACCTGCTGGTAACCTTGGCTCATGAGATTGTGGGGTTTTGAGTGCCTAAAGGAGCTGTATCAGGAGGATGAGGATTTCAAAGAAATCTGGGCGAAGTGCATTGAGAAACATCCAGTCAGCGATTTCCATGAGAGCGAAGGATTTCTGTTTTGCGGAAATCGTCTGTGTATACCCCGGATGTTGTTGCGAGAGAAATTGATCCGTGACCTTCATGGGGGTGGTTTGTGTAACAGCCCGGCCCAACCTGCCATATATTGTCCGCTTTGGGCCTTACCGCCCTCACGGTTTTGTTCCTGGTGACGCGAGCCCACTTGTGAGCTTGACGCCCCAAAACGCGTATGACAAGTTAGCAACAAGCACTCTTAATAAGGCCAGCTACCACTCCCTCACCCGCCGATGTGGGATATTACAATCCACCCCCCTTAAGGAGCCCGACGACCCCGTCGGCACAACCAGACAGCCAGTGAGGTCGGCTCTGATACCAAATGTAACAGGCCAGCCCAACCTGCCATATATTGTCCGCTTTGGGCCTTACCGCCCTCACGGTTTTGTTCCTGGTGACGCGAGCCCACTTGTGAGCCTGACGCCCCAAAACGCGTATGACAAGTTAGCAACCAGCACTCTTAATAAGGCCAGCTACCACTCCCTCACCCGCCGATGTGGGATATTACAGTTTGAGTGGGCACTTGGGTCAGGACAAAACAGTGGCCAGCTTAGAAGAGCGATATTTCTGGCCGCAACTGAAGAGAGACGTTGGCAATTTTGTTCAGAGGTGCTATATATGTCAGGCATCTAAAGGTCAGTCGCAAAATACTGGTCTTTATACACCTTTACCTATTCCTAACAATATTTGGGAGGATTTGTCTATGGATTTTATGCTGGGATTGCCTCGCACCCAGCGAGGGGTGGATTCTATTTCTGTGGTGGTTGACAGGTTTTCGAAGATGGCTCATTTTATACCTTGCCGAAAGACCTCAGATGCGTCACACATAGCCCGATTATTTTTCATAGAGGTGGTCTGACTTCATGGAGTACCGCAGTCAATTACCTCTGACCGCTACACGAAATTCCTTAGTCACTTTTGGGTGACTTTATGGAAGATGTTTCAGACCTCATTGAACCAAAGCACAACCGTGCACCCACAAACTGATGGGCAGACAGAGGTGACAAACAGGACTTTGGGAAATCTGGTTCGTAGCATTTGTGGGGACAAACCAAGGCAGTGGGATCATGCATTACCACAGGCTAAGTTTGCTTACAATAGTGCCGTCCATAGCGCAACAGGAAAAACTCCTTTTGCTATGATATATGTGACACCACCGAGGCATACAGTGGACTTAGTTCGTCTACCCAAGGGAGGTCCAGGATTTAGTATGGCCGCTGAGAATATGGCTACACAAGGCCAGGCCGTGCAGGTGAGGCAGAGGTTGGAAGCGACAAATGCAAAGTACAAGGCTGCGGCGGATAAGCATCGGCGTCGCAAGGTGTTTGAAGAGGGAGATTCAGTGATGGTTTTCTTACGCAAAGAAAGGTTTCCCGTAGGAACTTACAACAAGCTGAAGCCCAAGAAATATGGTCCGTATCAGGTTTTGAAAAAGATCAATGATAATGCCTATGTGATTGATCTTCCCGAAACAATGGGCATTTCCAAAACTTTCAACGTTGCAGATTTGTTTCAGTATCACGCGGAGGAATCCTTGTATCCTGATTCTGATCCAGAATATAACTCGAGGTCGAGTTCTTTTCAAGTGGAGGAGTCTGATGTAGAACAGGTAGCGGAAGCATACATGCTCAAGAGGGATCACCCGAAATTCAAAGGCAACTGAATTTCAGCAGCCGGGTCGTCGAAGTCGGAATGGCGCGAAACTCACCCATTCGATGCGTTTCTCCGTTTGCGGAAGAAATCAGTGGCAAAGCCCCTGCTATCCACCGGTTTTTGGCCAAATTCCATCGTTTCGGCCCCGAAATCATCATTTTTGCCATTTTAGGAAATTCTCGTTTTAGCCATAACTCTTGATTTAAGTGTCCGAATTGACTTTCGTCAATTACTGCTTTCATATTCTGCATATATCTCAAATTTGCCATTTATGGTAAATTTATTGTTTTGTGGCGTTTCCTTATCCGTCATGGGATTAGGTTAGGGTTTTGCTTTAAATACCAATGTAAAGTCTCTGGCCGAATTACCTATTGATTATTGAATAAAAACTTTGAGTTTTTTCTGAGATTTCATCTCGTTGCAATTTAATTACGGAATATTAACGTTGGTCGTATTCCTCTATGATTTTTTGCTGCGTCACACTTGATTTTCATTTCTTCGAAGCAACCTGTCCATGTGTATCCTCCCCCAACAGTTTGAGGGGGGGTGTAAGAGTATTGATAACTGCTAAAAGGAATATCATTGCAGAAGAGGAGATTACTTCATTGCAACACATTTGAAATTAAAAGCTTAAAGGAATATCATCACAGTTGCCGCAGAATCAGGAACAAATGAGGAGATTACTTCACTGCAGCTTTTTTTAAATTCATATTTGTAATCTCTAGTTTATTCTCCTTCAAATACTCAAGTATTAGTTTAATATACAAATCTGTATAAACCTATATATATACACGTAAGAATAAGAAAGATGTAATCAAGAATTGACATTCTTGTTTCACTACAAAATCTGCAGAATTCTTCTTGCTTCCATTTGTTAAATTTTTCACCATATACCTACTGAGTGGATATAACTGGCCTCAAACTTTAGTTTTTCCAATATTTTAGCAGTAGCACTGTCACTTATCTTTGGTTCTGCTATTGCGAGGACATCAAACCCATAACAACTCCTATAGTCATGAACTATCGAACAAAGCCTGTCACTAGCTGCTCCTCCACAGTTCTAGAATAAAAACATTTATGATAATAGATTTGTTTTAAGTAATTTGAACTAGAGTGAGTACCAAGCATCACAATGATGTTAATTGCCGATCAGAGTTCTCTTCCCCTTCAACCACGGTGATATCCTCACTTGTTTGTGAGCTTGACTCAGAAATCAAAGCTGGAGCTTCCCTGCCTTCCTCCTCATCTCATTCTGTCTGTTTTTGAAGGGCGAGCTGTTTGGTGTGTGTATTCTTCTTGGATAGGCAGTGGATGGTTGTGCTCTTCCATGTTCATATCTTGTTGCCCCCTCTTGAGTGACTACTATTTTTCTTGCTGAACACAAACAAGTTTGATCATGGTTGCTTTTAAGACTTTTGTGATCTCTTCTCTAGTGTAGTCCATGGCCTTTTTTTTTAGAGGCTTCCTTCTTGTTATATTGGTCCAGCAGCCTAAGATATTTGCAACCTTTTTAACTAATGCATTTTCTGATTTGCTATCAAGGCTGCAAGACTTTATTGTTACCTCTTTAATCAACTTTATATGCAGTCCATTATTCTATTCAAAGTTTCCATCTAACTTTGCCATTGCTTTAGGCCTTTCTCTCATTATCAGCAAAGATCTTAATGCATTTTTTCTTCTAAATTGAGGTCAAAACCATTCCGAGATGGGTGAGGGTCAGTGAATATATATATATATATATATATATATATATATATATATATATATATATATATATATATATTCCATTATGGGGCAGCTAAATGAGAAAAGTGATTATGGATGAGGCAAACGGATTGAAGAGAAACAAACGAATAGCGTTACCATTTGTGGCTCATTAATCTTTATTCTTTTGTTCAGTATAAATGGCAGCATGAGAAACCTGAATTCATCATCCCATTTAAGCATGAACTCGAGAAGAGAGATCTAAGGTCTTGTTTAGTAGCCAGGGATGATTTGCCTGCTCTCACAATGAGATTTGCAACTTATTTAAACAAAAACTTTGATCCCTCACTGAGGTCCCCAGGCACTCATCATCTTCGCAGGCTCCTCTTTCATGCCAGGCCCTGCTCTTTTTTTCTTGCTCCACAGATGCAATATCGATTGCCATGACCTTACCTCATTGAGATGATGGATTTGCATGAAGATAAGAGTCTAGTTTGGTAAGCCAAGGACGACTTGCTCACAATATATCCCAAGTGGTTCCACTAATTAGCAGCTTCTTCAGCTAAAACTATTAGATGAGGACCAAAATATAATTTATATTATTCTGAAACAATTTCTTCCTCTTCTATTCTGATAGAGAACTCTTCTCAATTATGCTATGCATCTTTTCTTCACCCCTCGGCATTCTGTGTGTTGGTGTGAAAGACATTATCTGTACTACTGCAAAGGTTATGATTGGTGGGAGTTAACGAGATAAAAAATTAAGCCTTGTGAAATATAAACTTAAGTTAGAAAAGTTGAACTACTGAAAAGGTAATCATTACTATCCATTCTACTCCAAGCAATGGTAGTTTTTTTTTCTATATCACACCACTCCAAGCAATTTTAATCTTCCTTTTTATTAGAGCATAAAATTATTTCTATATCACACATTATCACTAACAATTTGATTTAATTATTTTTATGTTTATTAGCAATTCACTAGCAATTTTAAACGTGTGATATTCTAAAAAAATAAAAATCATAAATAAAGATATTTGTATTGTTTGTGGTATATCATGAGTATATTCTTGCTTCTCTTTGTGTTTGGTTTTTCTTTAAAATAAACTCTAAGAAATAACTAATAAAATAGCATTAATTATTTAATAAACATCATCCTAAAATAAATAATAAAATAACATTATTTATTTAATAAACACCATCCTAAAAATAACTAATAAAATAACATTAATTATTTCATAAACTTAAGATAAATAATATAAATAATATTCTAGAGCCTCATCTAACAACTTAAAGTTTTAGGTGAGATAGTTTCATGACAATATCAGGTTTCAAATTTCTCACCAAACTTAAGATAACCATATAGAATGGTCAACTAAATTTATATTTGAAGGCAAATAAAAAAAAAATTCTCTTAGAACTGCATCAGTGTACATCATGGAATTTAATTTGATATATGTTAAAATCCAGATAAGGTGGTTATAACAAATTTATTGTTATAACAAATTTATTGTCCAGTAGTGTTAGGGAATATGTGTATGTTATTTGTACTGTAGTGGGAGTAGCCCCTATAAATATTTTGATTCCTGCACAGTAAATAAAAGTATGTTAGACTGAGAAATTGAAGAAATATACTTGAAGTTTTCACATGGTATCAGAACAAATTATTTGAATCCGACTTCGAATTTTTGTTTTCCCCGAATTATCAAAAAAACCCGAATTTTTTTTTTCCCCAGAATTTTCCCCAGTTTTTTTCCCCAGAAAAATTTTCCCAGCAACCAAACACTAATTTTCCCCAGAAAACCCAAATTTTCCCAACAACCAAACACCCAAAAACTTTCCCCAGAAAACCCAGATTTTCCCAGCAACCAAACACCCTTCGAAAGAAACCCAGAAATTCGAAACCTCTACTGTTTCTTCTTTCTTCCCAAGAACCTCAACCCAAACAACAATCAACCTTCACAAACTTCACAGACTTCAAACCCGGATTTCACAGAAAACACAAACACAACAAAATGGAACTAACCTCAATGAACCCATCCTCAGACAACTCGGCATTTACCTCGAACATCATCCTAAATGAAACAAATTTTAGGTTATGGTCAAAACTCATTGAAATGAGAATCGGAGCTCGAAACAAATCGGGATACCTTACCGGAGACACTGCGAAGCCTGAATCAGGCGACCCATGACTGGAATCTTGGGTTACCGAGAATCATCGGGTCAAATGTTGGCTAATTGACTCGATGACCCCGTCCTTGATGGAGAGGTTCATCTGCCTCCCGACGGCCAAGGAGATTTGGGACGCCGTCGGGCGAACCTTCTACGACGGCTCCGATGCGACTTGCCTCTTTGAGCTTAATCAACGCTCGTTCAATACTCGTCAGAATGGACGACCACTGTCCAGTTATTACACTGAGCTTGTCGCCATCTTCCAAGAAATCAACGGCCGGACTGCACCTCAGGCCAGGACAGTCGACGGCGTCCTTCACCACCACTCAGCCATGGCTCAACTCAGGGTCCACATCTTTCTCAGTGGTCTTGACCCTGGGTTCGAGCAAATCCATGGGGAGATCCTTCGCAAGGACCCACAGCTCGATCTTGAGGGAGCATATGCTTGTGTTCGTAGAGAACACTCCCAAAAGACGATCATGGCCGGAAATGGCAGCCCCCCAGGTTTTCCCGAGCGATCGGCGATGGTGACGAGGTACCATCGGCCGATCGGAGGAGAGCTCGGGAAGGAGAGACAGGGAGTGGGGGCTGCGCGGGGAGAGAGAGAGGAGAAATTAGGGCAAAATTTTTTGCCTTTTATAGCTAACCGAGTTTGGGCTGACCGGGCTGACCGAGTTGACCGGGCTGACCGGGTTGACCAAAAATACAAAAATACTGGTGGATTGATTTGTTCTCATTGTGGTGAAAAGGGACATTCAAAACAGAGGTGTTTTGAAATTATTGGCTACCCGGACTGGTGGGATTTTACGAAAAAACCACGAAAAATTATCCGAAAACCTCGGGTCCATCTGACGGAATCAGATCAGGCACAGCCCACAGCGACTGTGGCTCATCCAGGTATAATTGGTAAAACTTGTGCACTCTCTGTTATTACTAAGAATAGTTCTTGGATTATTGATACAGGTGCATCCGAACATATGACTAAAGACCCGGGTAACTTAAATTCCTCAAAACCTTCCTCCCAGTCAATTATTTGTACCGCAAATGGTAGTACATCTCCGATTACCGGAGCAGGATCTGTAATCTTGAATGATTCCCTCACCCTGGATACCGTTCTTGTTGTTCCATCACTCGAATACAACCTCCTGTCGGTTAGCCAAATTACTTTTACCCTTTCATGCACTGTAACATTTTGGCCTTTCTTTTGTGTGTTTCAGGACATTCTGACCTGGAAGATTCTTGGTTATGGTGTTAGACGGGATAATCTTTATTATCT
This sequence comes from Salix brachista, assembly GCA_009078335.1. Taxonomy (NCBI): domain Eukaryota; kingdom Viridiplantae; phylum Streptophyta; class Magnoliopsida; order Malpighiales; family Salicaceae; genus Salix; species Salix brachista. Next base: position 7,445,224 of record CM018578.1, on the reverse strand, counting down.
GGAGTTAACCGAAAAAGGGGGGAAAAACTCAGTCAGACACATCAGGCAAACAGTAAGGACAAAGCTGAAGCACTCGTATGGTTATGGCATCGAAGGCTCGGACATCTATCTTTTGGGTATCTTAAGAAATTAAAACCACTTATGTTCTCAAATATCAGTAATTTAGAGTTTAAATGTGAAATTTGTGAACTGGCCAAAAGCCACCGTATCCCTTATTTACTAAGTTTGAATAAAAGCTCAGAGCCGTTTGCAGTTATTCATTCTGATGTTTGGGGTCCTGCAAAGGTCCCATCATTTTCACATGCTCGTTATTTTGTTACATTTATTGATGAGTGTACTCGGATGACTTGGATTTCTCTCCTTCAGAATAAGAGCGATGTAGGTACAACTTTTCAGAAATTTCATAAAATGGTGATAAACCAGTACCAGAGGCCGATTCGTACACTGCAATCAGATAATGGTACGGAGTTTATGGATAAAATCTTAGGTACATTCTTGGGCAACCATGGAATTCGACACCAAACTTCATGTACCTACACTCCACAGCAAAATGGGCTAGCCGAGCGAAAAAATAGACAGATTATGGAAGTCGTTCGCGCCTCATTATTCGGCATGAATATGCCCAAGTTTTATTGGGGTGAAGCAGTAAAATCAGCAACCTACTTGATCAATCGCACACCATCCAGTGTTATCCATTTCCAAACTCCTCAACAAAAGATGGAATCCTTGCTATCCATCCCTCATTTACCGAACCTGGAACCGAGAATTTTTGGATGTACAGTCTATGTTTACATACCTAAAGTTCTGCGGAATAAACTGGACCCGTGTGCAAAGAAGTGTGTTTTTGTTGGATACTCAGAATTTCAGAAAGGGTACCGGTGTTATGATCCTCTACACCCAAAGTTACATGTGACCTTGGATACCTCTTTTCATGAAATGGAACCCTATTACTCAGGGGGAGCTTCTGGGTCATCTCTTCAGGGGGAGAGAAACAAGGAAGAGAATGACGATCTATTTGAAGTAGAGGAAAATGGAAGAATGGTTGAGAATTGTTCTGACGAAACAAGGGAAAATAATGTAGCTCCTCGCGACAGTGAGGATTTGGAACCTTGCATTGATCAGAATCTCCCGAGCAATAACCCCCCTTTATCATCAGAATTGCAAATGTCTACACCATTAACCGAAGAATCAACCCAGAATGTCCTTCCTCAGGTAAATCAAAATCCTATCCTTCCTATTTTTGATAACGAAATTCCTGTTATTGTTGAAAATAGAGCAAATAAATACCCGCAAAGGTCAAATAGAGGAGTCCCGAAAAAACAATATGAACCTGATCCAAAAAATAAGACTAAATACCCAATCAATGATTATGTCTCTTCCCATAGGTTGTCATGTTCGTATGCATTAACTGTTAATCAATTATCTACTGTATCTATTCCTAGTAATGTACAGGATGCATTAGTAGATCCAAAGTGGACGGTGGCAATAAACGAAGAACTGGAAGCACTCCAAAAGAATAACACTTGGGAGTTGTGTCCACTACCCGAGGGGAAGAAGACCGTTGGATGCAAATGGGTCTTCACAGTTAAACTAAAGGCGGATGGCAGTATAGACAGGTACAAAGCAAGGTTAGTGGCAAAGGGATATACACAGAAATATGGAATAGACTATCAGGAGACCTTTGCCCCGGTTGCAAAAATCAACACCATCCGCATCCTCATAGCTCTAGCGGTAAACCGAGATTGGGCATTGCAATAATTTGATGTCAAGAACGCCTTTCTCAATGGAGACCTTGAAGAAGAAGTCTACATGGATTTACCACCCGGAGCTAAAGGTAAATCCCCAAGTATAAGCAAGGTATGCAAGTTGAAGAAGGCGTTATATGGCCTAAAACAATCACCCCGTGCTTGGTTTGGAAGATTCTCCTCCATAATGAAGGAGTTTGGCTATAAACAAAGTAACTCCGATCATACTTTGTTTATAAAACACAAGGAAGGGAAGACTACAGCATTGATAGTGTATGTGGATGACATGGTCCTAACAGGAGATGATCTAGAAGAAAGAAAATCGCTACAACGATTTCTAGCTTCGAAATTTGAAATGAAAGATTTGGGACAACTGAAGTATTTCTTGGGGATTGAAGTTTCAAGGTCAAGAACTGGGATATGTCTATCACAACGGAAGTATGTGTTAGATTTATTAACAGAAACCGGAATGCTGGCATGTAAACCAGCTGATACACCGATGGAGATGAACCACAAGCTAAGAGAGTCAGAGAATCAAACGTCAGCGGATAAAGGACGTTACCAACGATTAGTCGGGAAACTGATATACTTATCACATACGAGACCAGACATAGCATATGCAGTCAGTGTGGTGAGCCAATTCATGCACTCACCAGGAGAGGAACATATGGAAGCAGTATATCGAATCTTAAGATACTTGAAGAGTGCACCGGGAAGAGGACTACTATTCACAAAAAATGAAGTTCGTAAAATTAAAGGGTACACAGACTCAGACTGGGCAGGAGATCAGACAGATAGGAGATCGACGTCAGGGTACTTTACCTTTGTAGAAGGTAACCTTGTAACTTGGAGAAGCAAGAAACAGAAAGTGGTCGCCAGATCAAGTGCGGAGGCAGAATACCGAGGTATGGCTCATGGTGTGTGTGAGTTGTTATGGATAAAGCATGTGTTACAGGAATTGGGAGTTGATTATGGGTCATCCATGAGTTTATACTGCGATAATAAAGCAGCCATCGAAATTGCACACAACCCTGTACAACATGATCGTACCAAACATGTTGAAGTCGACCGACATTTTATTAAAGAAAACCTTGATCGGAAAATTATACAATTTCCGTTTGTAAGGTCAGAAGATCAGCTGGCAGATGTACTCACAAAAGCGGTATCAGGAAGAGTGTTTCACGGGGCAATTAACAAGTTGGGCATGATAAACATCTACGCTCCAACTTGAGGGGGAGTGTTAAAATCCAGATAAGGTGGTTATAACAAATTTATTGTTATAACAAATTTATTGTCCAGTAGTGTTAGGGAATATGTGTATGTTATTTGTACTGTAGTGGGAGTAGCCCCTATAAATATTTTGATTCCTGCACAGTAAATAAAAGTATGTTAGACTGAGAAATTGAAGAAATATACTTGAAGTTTTCACAATATATAAAATCATAGCCACCAGCCTTCTTTATACTTTTCGGAATCTAACCACTTAAAAACCCAATAAAAAATTGGATGATCAACATCAATTTACAAATCGATCTATCATTTTATGATTTATATATTTAGAAATCATGGAAATTGGTGTTCTTCAGTTTAAAAAATCAGAGCCATCATGTTAAAGTGGCAGATGACTCTTCAACCAAAATCCCATCCAGCTACGCTCTTGACCTTGCTTTCAACCAAGATATCTTTGCGAGTGCTACAAAGTCGTTCGAAGTGAAAGAATCTCTGATCACAAATTCTAAAATAATAGAAAAGCGAAGAGAAGTTGCTAACACTACTTTAATTCACTCACTGTGTTTTTAAAAATATTTGAAATTTTTTATTATTTTTTTATTTTAAATTATTTTTTTGATATTTTTAGATTATTTTGATATGCTATATCAAAAATAATTTTTTTAAAATAAAAAAATATTATTTTAATGTATTTCTAAATGAAAAACACATAAAAAAATAATTTTAACTACGCTCATAATCCTCAATTTTTTCCTATAAACTGAACAAATTCAATGACAACTATTTTTTTCTTTCACTGGCTTGCGAAAGAAATGTTAATTCATTATTTGAAGTGTGGTTGAGTTAATGTTTTTTGTGTATAAAAGAATATGAAAAAAATATTTTTTGAAAAATATTTTTAATATTAACATATTAAAATAAATTTAAAACACAAAAAATAATGAGAATAATTTCAAATAAGAGAATGCCATGGCAAGAGAGAAATAAGAGTGAAAGTGAGTGTTATGTAGTTTTTTTTTGCTTGCAACATATATATATATATATATATATATATATGTATAGTATCATTTCATACCATTTTAAATTTTAGTTTCACTATAAATATAAAAACATTTTTTTTTCACTAATATGAAAATAGATAGACTTTTGATATTTGACCATTAATAAACCCAGACAAAAACTTGTTTGTTTATTTTTTAAAAATATTTTTTTTATTGTTTTTATATCATTCTTATATGTTAATATAAAAATAAATTTTTCAAAATAATATTTAATATTTTAATATATTACATCCCTTCAAAACAGCACTTAATTCTTACCTTATCGAAAGTTTTTATATATTTTTTTAACAACAGGGGAGAAAAGGTAAAAAACTTTAAAAAATAATTATTACTGTACTTCCAATCACACCTCAAATCTTTTCTTAGTGATGTGTTTTTTTTTTTTTTTAACAACAGGAATGATGGGCCAAACATGGTAGAGAACCGGATGAAATTAACAGCAGGATACAAAGAGGCATGTAATCCCGTTATCCTATCCAATTCCAGGCAGGATCCATTAGAACTCAAGAAGGGGATCACTTACCCCTACCCAGCGCAATCCAACAGAGAACAAAACCATCCCTTGAAAGCTAAATAATAACTCTCTCTCTCTCTCATCAATGGAGACTCTATCTTCTCTATGTACAAGCCAAGCTCTAATGTCCCGTTCATCAAGTCCAGCCATTTTTTGCACTAGTGGGTCTGTTTCTTTTACTGGGTTTTCTCTAAAAACTCAAGCTTTTTCAAAAAAGAAACAGACTTTGAGGTTTGTCAGGGCTTCCGTTGCTGTTGAGCAGCAAACCCAGGAAGCTAAAGTTGCTCTCATTAGAATTGGCACTAGAGGAAGGTACTCAAAGTTTTTTCTGGTCAAATCTAAGTCCTGGGTTTTGGTTTGTTTGTTAATGTTTGACTTAATTTTGTTTAATACTTGGTGGGTTTTTGGGAGATTTAAAGTTGCTCTTTTTCTGGCCTATGTGCTTCTTTAGACTGTCGAGGTGTTCTTCAGATTAATGATCTTTGCATTGGAAGTTCTGTTATTGAATTGGCTGGTATTGATTTAGATTTTGACGTGGTAAAAGAAATCGGCTGTGACTTTGTTGACCAGTTTAATCAGAGATGCAGTTTAGTTATTGATTTAGATTTTTACCCAGTTTCATCTTCTAGATTAGCTTCTGTCTGTGAAATGTGGTTTTGATTTTGTCTCAATTATTAGATGTATTAGATATTGGTGTTTTGTTCTTGAATGTTTGATTATAGTTATACAAAAGCTTTCATTTCTGTATGTTTTGTCACTTAAATTCAACCAGTTTTGTTAGAAAATGATGCGTTTGACATTACTTAGTGGCTAGATATAGGTAGTTTCAGGATCTTCAAATGCTAGTTGAATGGCAAAGACAGTTAAATTTTGTTTCGTTATATGATCTTGGACCAAATATTTTGGATTTAGTTATGTTGTTCTACTTCTTGATCTTCTTTTTAAATGTTTGATAGCCCGCTTGCACTTGCTCAAGCTCATGAGACACGAGACAAGCTCATGGCTTTACATTCAGATCTAGCCGAAGAAGGAGCTATACAAATTGTGATAATAAAGACAACAGGAGATAAGATACAAAGTCAACCACTTGCAGACATCGGTGGGAAAGGATTGTTCACGAAAGAAATAGATGAGGCACTGATAAATGGTGACATTGACATTGCCGTTCATTCAATGAAAGATGTTCCTACATATTTACCGGAGAAGACAATCCTCCCCTGTAACCTTCCACGAGAGGATGTTCGGGATGCATTTATCTCCTTGAGTGCAGCTTCACTAGCAGATCTTCCTGCTGGCAGTATCATTGGAACTGCCTCACTCAGAAGAAAGTCACAAATTCTCCACAGATATCCATCACTCAGTGTAAATTTATTGAGCGAAATGTTCTGAATATAATTCATCCTGGGAAATGATAGGAAATTGCTCAGATGCTCTTACATGAAATTTAATTATATGCTTATAAAAGATATCATGCCTGTTTATTTAGTGTGGAGCTGTCGTTTGTATGTGTTACTTGAAGTTCGATCTTGCTTTTAAAATCATTCCATTGAAGTGATTTGCTCAAGGCAAGAGAAAAATGCTATTTGTGATCCATATGAAGTGTCCACTGTCAGCAACCATTGTGACTGACAGTAGAACTCCTTTTTCTGTTTGAGTTCTAGAGAGAGAGGTACATTGGAATATATGAAAATTTATTCGAAATATTGTTTAGCCTTTTATTTTCTGCATTCATTCTGAGGCAGTTGTCATTGTTTAAGTTTTTTCATCTTTTCTAGCATGTTGAGCTTGTTCTCAGCGTCCTATGGTATTTCTTGATCATTGATATCTTTATATTGCTTCTAATGTATGTTTCTGGATGATTTTGTTTTGTAGGTGGAAGAAAATTTTCGGGGCAATGTTCAGACAAGGCTGAGAAAACTTAATGAAGGAGTTGTAAAAGCAACACTATTGGCACTAGCTGGACTTAAACGCTTAAATATGACAGAAAATGTAACTTCCATTCTTCCAATTGATGACATGCTTCCAGCAGTTGCCCAAGGTGCAATTGGAATTGCCTGTCGAAGCAATGATGATAAAATGGTGCGCTCATCTAAGCTTGCATACATGGAATAGTTGATCCAAATTATGCATGCCCAACATAACTGCCATAGATTAGGATATATATTAATATCAGAACCTGGAGACTTTACATTGATGGCCCATTCTGGTGCGGGTTTTGCAGGCTAACTTCTTGGCTTCTTAAAACTTACCATGTTCTTTTGTTACTGCCTTTTGCAGGTTAATTATTTGGCTTCATTGAACCACGAGGAAACAAGACTAGCAGTTGTTTGTGAAAGGGCCTTTCTTGAAACCTTAGATGGGTCTTGTCGTACTCCTATCGCTGGATATGCTAGAAAAGATGAAAATGGTGACTGCATATTTAAGGGGCTGGTTGCTTCTCCTGATGGTACACGTGGTATGTTAAATCTTCTTACAATTAAACAGTAAGTATCTTCAGTTTCACGTAGCTTCTGCCGTTTTATGACACGCTTGGTTTTTCCACCTTTTCTATTCAGTGCTGGAAACTAGTAGAAAAGGTCCATATGCTTTTGATGATATGATTGCAATGGGAAAGGATGCCGGCCAGGAACTTCTTTCACGGTCAGGTCCTGGATTCTTCGACCGATGAGGAACTCGTCTCGATAATAGCTCAAGGAAGAAGAGAAGCAAAATCAAGGCTTTGTGTCTGAGTTTTAGGGTAAGCTGTCGACCATTTTAGTGTTTCATTAATTCTTGTAAGCTACTAATTGCTGCAACATTACGGTTTAATTGTTTGAGTTACTGTAAAGTAGAAGAGCGTGTTCAATCGCTGACACGAGTACTTTAGGCCGTTGTATCTTTACAAGTAATAGAATTCGAGATTTTTGGTGTTCTCTCGCATCCATAATGCGTTGCTTTTCCTTTGTTTTCTCTCTCAATCTCTAGCGTGCATGCACGAGGCACGAGTGCTGTGCTCTTGAAAACCTGCTGATCCAAGCATAAACATTGATCGGCTGTGAGGAAGGGGTGAGCCCGGATCACCTCTCTCCGGCAATTTTTATTTTATTTTCATTTCCATTAAAAAAAAAAAAAAAAAAACAAGTTGCTTGGTGAAAATTCTGTTCATCAAGACAATTAATTAATCGTGTTTCTTTATCTTCAAAATGCATCTTCTTTCTGCTGTATGTGTATGCTAGTGCAAGATATTTTAGATTGGGAAGTGGTGAAGGACTGCAATGCAATCATCCAAAGTTTGTAAAACTCAATGTCAATCAATTGTATCAGAAGTGGAACCCTAAACACATCTTGCAAATACCTAAACACCAACAAAAGACAACCTTTACCAAATTTTAAGGAAACCAAAGAACAATTAACTAATTCATCACTTAGTAAACATAAACGGAACGAGATGCCCCAGATGCAATGCTTTAGAGGAAGGACCACGGCTGGTGTAAAGGTGGTTTTGGTGTTGACATCCGGTCGTGTTTTTTTTTTTTTTTAAATAAAAATTATAATTTTGATATATATATTTTAAATAAAAAATTACTTTTAAAAACTAGCTTTACAGTCAAACTAAAAACCATACACCAAATAAAACTCACTATCTTCCATGTCCAAACTACCCCACCTCTCTAAAAAAAACAAGAAGAGAAGCAAAACACTAATCAATAACTAAATAATCCAAGCAAGCAAGAACGAAGATTTCTCGTTTATGAAAAAAAAGATGAGCTTGGGTCTGATGCTTTGACCACTGCTCTCTGCAACTCAATTCAAGCTTTGACTCATGGCTTTGATGTCACATCTGATATAATCTTATGAATTATGTTACTCCCAAGAACTTAGTAACAAATATTAATATGAATTTTGATTATGGTTCTGGCAATTCAAGGAGTCAGGGCCTCAGTTGAGAAATCTCAATTTGTTGAATATGATTCATAACCTTTCATTAATTTTTCCCCACCTTAAATAAACGATAAATACATTATTGCACCTGTAATTAACTACCCACTTACCCACTAACACCATTACATAATTAACTCCCATTAATACATAAATAAAAAAAACTACTGACATATCATTAAATAATTGTAGAATAGACCCTAGATTAAATGCTAATTAATTATTACCCTTAAACTTAATAGAATTGCACACTGCCCCCCACATATATACGTTGACTAGGGTTGGCTTGTAACACAATCTCCTCCTTCAGAAGAGCTCGCCCACGAGCTCTGGATAAGCTTACCTCAGTTCCTCGACGTCCACCCACATGGCGTCCTCCCTGTCGCCCCCCCTCCACTGAACCAACAGCTCAACCCCAGCTCGACTTCCTTTTTGTTTGATTCTCCTCTCTATTATTAGCTCCAACTCAGGAGTTAGGGTTCCATTTTTCATAACCGTGGGTAACCTTGGATTAGGGTTCACTCAGTCCCCAATCTTCTTCTTGAGGCAGGAAACATGGAATACGGGGTAGATCTTCGAGTCTGTAGGCAGATCTAACTCATAGGCGACGATACCAATTTTTTTTAAGATCTGAAAGGGGCCAAAGTATCTTGGCGACAACTTCAAGCTTTTTCTCACGACAACCCTAACCTGTCGATAAGGACATAGCCTCAGGTAAATCCAATCCTCCACTTCATACTCTCTCTCTGTTCTCTTTCTATTTTCATATAGTTTTATCCTTGATTGGGCTTCTTACAGGTTCTCTTAGGCTAAGATATGCTCACGAGTCTTCAATTCCTCATCCACAACTTGAACTGCTGTGGTCCCTGGTTCATACGAAAGGAGTTGTGGTGGAGCTTGGCTGTAAACTAGCTTGAAGGGGGTAAAACCTATGGAAGAGTGTTTAGATGTGTTGTATGCCCACTCAGCTAGGACTCAGCTAGGGTTAGCCAGCTGACCCAATCTTGTGGCCAATCACTGGTAAAGCATCGAAGGTACCCTTCTAACCACTTATTCATCACCTCTGTTTGTCCATTGGTCTGCGGGTGGTAGGCTGAACTCATTAGCAATTTTGTTCCACTTATTTGAAAAATCTCTTGCCAAAACTTGCTTGTGAATATTGCATCCCTGTTGCTTACTATGCTATGAGGTATTCCATGTAGTTTAAATATGTTATCGATGAATACTCTGGCTACTATGGCTGCTATGTATGGGTGGGCTATGGGTATGAAGGGGCTATACTTGCTTAGTCGATCCACTACCACCATTATGACATTGTATCCCTTGGACTTAGGTAGCCCTTCAATGAAATCCATGCTAATGTTTGTCCAAATTTGGTTGGGTATTTGTAGAGGTTGTAACAGCCCTGCTAGTTTAAGGTTCTTTATTTTGTTCCTTTGACAGACCTCACATTCCCTAATGAACCTCCTGACATCCTTCCTCATTACTTACCAGAAAAATTCCCTCTTGAGTCTAATGTGGGTTTTATGTGACCCATTATGCCCTCCTATAGGGTTGCCATGGAAATGATGTATGATCTGCTCCTGTTGCTCCTTAAGAGTACCTAAGTGAAGCCTCCCTTTGAAGAATAGGAACCCTCCTCTGTACCAGTACTTGAGTGAATCTAGTTCCCCTGTCTGATGTTGACTGAGTAGCTAGCTCAGCTAAGGGTCTTGAGTATAGGCTTGATGAAGAGCCTCCCACCAAGTGCCATTTTCTAAACTTATTGCCTTAACCTCCATTTGGGTGTGATTTGTCACTGTGTTGACAATTCCTTCATGTTCTAGTATCCTTGAAAGGGCATCAGCTGCCTTGTTGCCCCTGCCACTTCTGTATTCCACACTGAAGTCGAATCCTAGCAGCTTAGTTATCCATCTCTGTTGGAAGGAAGTTCTCACCTTTTGCTCCTGTAAGTGCTTTAGGGCTTACTGGTCAGTCCGTACAATGAACCTATATCCCAGCAAGTAGTGCCTCCACTTTTGTACTGCCAAGACAAGAGTTAAGAATTCTTTTTTATAAGTAGATAAAAATAAGTTCTTACCCTTTAATACTTGACTTAGATAGGCTAAGGGCTTTCCCTCTTGCATGAGAACAACTCCCAAAGCATCCTTTGAGACATCACATTCCACCACAAAAGTCATAGAAAATCTGGTAGAGTAAGGATAGGGGGTGTCACCATGGTTGTTCTAAGTTTTTTGAGGCTTGAGTGGCCTTCTCAGTCCAAAGGAAAGAATTTTTCTTGAGTAAGGCAGTTAGAGGGGCAGCCAAATAGAGGAGGTATTTTGAAGCCCAAAGTGCCTGAACCAAAACCTTTTGGTGGGGCAAGAAGTTCTAAAGAACTCGAAAACTTGTGGGACATGGAACAATACTTTAGTGTTACGAAGATCAGCATTGCTAAACAAGTGGATCTTGTCATGATGAATCTCACGAGAGATGCTAAACTTTGGTGGAGAACGAGAACCAAAGAAAATTTGAATGTTGAATATCTTAAAATTGAGACTTGCAAGCATCTTAAGCAAGAGCTGAAAGAGTAATTCTCATTGAATATCAAATCGTGGATTGCACAGGAAGAACTGAAAAAACTCAAACATGATAGGTCAACGCATGATTATGATAAAGCTTTCAGCTCCTTAATTCTCAACATTGAGAATATGTTCGAAGAGGACAGATTATTCAACTTCATGTCTGGACTTCAAGGGCGCAAGCGAAACTAAGACGACATAATGTATAAGATTTGTTTTCTACTATTATTGTTGCGAACAGTTTGGTTGATTTAAATCATCTACTAGAGAGGGCTATATGTTAGCCTCCTTCAACTCTAAGGGAAGATACGAGGAAAAGAAGAAGAAATTAGGTGGATGTGCATCGAAGGCTGCTGTTGTAGATAAAGGAAAGGCTAAGTTTGCACATGGTAAAGGTGCTAAACCAAACTTTACTTTCTTCATTTGTGATGATCCTCATTTTGCGAGGGAATGTACTAAGAGAGAAAAGTTGAATGTTATTCGGGTTAGGGATAGATGAGGGGGTATTATGCATATGATAAACTACTTGGTGGCTAAATTGGGGAATGAAGTTGCTGAAACCAATCTTGTAGATCAAGAATTGGCAACGCTTGATGCATTGCAAAAAGGGAAATCAGGGTCTGCGGACAACCTAATATATGTGTAGATTGGGATAAATGGCAAATACGTGAATGCTATGTTGGATTCAGGTGCAACTCACAAGTTTGAGGTATATCAACTGGTGAAGGAACTTGGCTTGCAACTGAGTCATAGCCACACATCAATGAAGACAGTAAACTCGAAGGCACAAAGAATTACATGAATGTCTTATGTTGTGTCGATAACCCTGGATTAGTGGAAAGGAAAGTAGGACATGATGGTTGTAAATCTTGATGATTATTCTTGGTCTTGATTTCTTGAGAAAAGCCAAGATTGTGTTGATGTCATATCTCAATGGAGTTATGATTACAAGTGAGGGATGCCCATGTTTTGTGCTGCAATGTCATAGCGGTGAATATGATTAAGGAGGAGAAAAACTTAATCTCGACCATTGACATTGATAAAGCATTACAGAAAACTAGAGATATATTTCTTGCGACGATAATGGATGAGAAAACGGATAAAGATGAAAAGGTGCCCAACAAAATTGCTCGCATACTCAAGCCCCTTATCGAATGTCGCCAATGGAATTAGCATAATTGAGGTAGTAATTGGAAGAGTTGATTGACTCGGGTTTATCTATCCTTCCAAAGCTCCATATAATGCTCTGGTCTTGTTTCAAAAAAAGTCTGATAGGACTCTTCGCATGTGTGTAGACTAGGGGTGAGCATTTTCGATTCGGTTCGGTTTTTTCACAAAAAAACAACCCAACTAAAAATTATATTTTAAAAAAAAAAATAACCAAACCGAACCAAACCTAGTAAGAACCAACCATTTTTGGTTCGGTTCGATTCGGTTTTTATAATTAAAAAATTAAAAAAATCGAATTTGTTTTTAGGGCTTTTTGATGGGCCATTTGATGGGCTTTCTGATGGGCTTTCAATTAATATTAATAAAAATTGATTTTTTGCCGCTGATACAAATATTAATGTATTAAATTAATATAATGTTTATTAAGTTTTGTAAATAAACATTACCGAATAAGACAACAAAGATCAACAATCCAAACGCAAAAGACATGAACATTAACAATTAATTTTAGTTAACAATTGGTGATTGTTGTTGTTGATTGTTGTTGCCTGAAATTATGATTAAACAAGAACCAAGAAAACCCTATATAATAGAGAAATAAAAACACATAAAGATGCAAACTTTACAACAATTTAGCAAAAACCCAGGAATAAAAGCACTCGAAGTAAAAACACACAACAAAACAGTAAACTTTACACAAAACTGTGCCGAGACATAACAAAATAGTAAATTTTACACACAACCGTGCTGAGATGATGATGCAAATTACATAGAGGGAGAGGGTGGTTGTTTTCTTGTGTAGGTTAGTTGCACCGTTGTAGAGGGGCTGCTTGTTTTGAAAAGGGAGGGAGAGAAGCCGAGAGGGGGGGCTACTAGGGTTTTTTTTAAGAAAGAGGGAGAGAAGCCAAGAGGGGGGTGGGGGGCTGCTAGGGTTTGTTTTGAAGAGGGAGAGAAGCCCGAGAGGGGGAGGGGAGGGGGATGGCTAAGGTTTTGAAATTAGAAAAGAAATGTGAAAGTTTATATTTATAGGGGGCGATGGCTAGGGTTTTAAGTTTATATTTATAGTGGGGGGCGGCGGGTTATAGGAAATTTTTTAGCCAAACCGGTTCGGTTGGGTTCTGTGTATTCGGTTTTTGCTTTACAAAACCGATACCGAACCGAACCAGACATTTTTCAAAATTTTATAATCGGTTTAATCGGGTTTTTTTATCGGTTCGGTTTTTTTGGTTATTTTTTTTTTGGTTTTCTTGGTTTAATCGGTTGGTCGGTTTGTTTGCTCACACCTAGTGTAGACTACCTATCACTGAACAATGCAACCATAAAAACAAATATCCAATTCCTTTAATTCAGGATTTGATGGATAGATTGTGTGGAGCTTTTATCTTGGCAAGTGTGGGTTATGGAGGTTGATGAGCATAACACTTCTTGTGTAATGAGGTATGACTTATATGAGATTTTAGTTATGTCATTCAGTTTAACAAATGCTCTTGTAACATTTTGTAATCTCATGAATGATATTTTATATGATTTTTTATACAACTTTGTTGTTGTCTACTTAGATGACATTGTAATCTATAGTAGAGACATAGAAGATCATGTTATTTATCTTTCCAAGGTTCTAAGTAGATTGAGAGATTATTAATTATATATAAATAGAGAAAAGTGTGAGTTTGCAAGAGTTGAGATTATGTTCATAGGACACTTAATTGGGGAGAAAAAGGAGAACTGTTTTTGGCAATGGTGCACTGCCTTAGCATATAAAGAGTATATCCGTTGAGGCCAAAATTCATTGTCAAGATGAATAACATTACCACCACATTCTTAAGGACATAGAAGAAATTGTCGCAAAATGGCAGGCTTGGTGGCAAGAATTTTTTGCCGAATATGACTTTGTATGGGAGCACAAATCGGGAAAGCATGATCAGGTTATGGACGCACTCAACAGACACGAGGTAATCATCATTGCTTTTGCTATTGTTCAAGTGGAGTCGAACATGCTGGATCAACTTCGTTAAGCTACTGGGAAGATACAGCGTACAAGAAGTTGGTTAATCTTGTACGAGAGGGTATACAAAGGTATTGGCTGAAAGAAGATCTACTTTACATTAAGGGGGGTCGAATCTTGGTGTTGAAAGGGGAACTATAAAAATACTTAATGACAGAGACTCATGATCCATAATGGGTTAGATATCCAGTAAGGGAGAGCATAGTTGCTCTTTTTTTGCAAACTTATTATTGGCCAAAGATGGAGGGTGATGTAGAACTTTATGTCAAGACTTGTATATTGTGTTAGCAAGATAAGACTTGTTACAGCCGTTGCTGATACCAAACAAGCTTGCCTTGGGTGTCAGTTTGATGAACTTTATTGTGGGTTTTTTGAAGATGGATGACATGAATACCATCATGGTTGTTGTAGACAGATTCATTAAGTATATGGTGTTTGTTGTTGCCCTGATAGTGTGCACAGCTGAAGTGGTCGTTGACTTATTCTATCGCCATGTGGTGAAGTACTTCAGAGTGCCTTTTGACATTGTAAATGATCGTGGCGTGCGCTTCATAGGCCAATTCTAGACAACATTGCTTAACATGATGGGAACAAGGTTGAAGCTTTCCACTACGAATCATCCGTAAACTAATGGACAAACATAATGGATAAATGCTTTACTAGAGGAATATTTGAGACACTATATGACAACAATGTAATGAAACTAGTAGGAATTGTTGGATAGTGCACAATTTTGCTATAATCTTCAGCAAAGCAAGTACATTTGAATTGGTTTTGGGAGCACAACCCCAAACACCTACTGAAATTGTGGTGCAAAGATGTGTAGGGAAAAGTCCAACAACATATAGGTTTGTATAGTGCGACAAGAGTTATTTAAGCGAACACAAGATAACTTGCGCGAGGTAAGGAAGAGGATGCTAAATACATTAATCAAAAGCGAAGACTACTAGGATTCAACGACGACAACAAGGTATTGCTCATGTTAATACTCTAAAATTTGAAGAAAATTGTGGGGAAAACAAAGCACCGAGGGTTGGTGCCATGGTATAATGGACCTTTTGAAATCATTAAAAAGGTGGGGGTTATTGCCTATAGGTTGAGGCTACCCGAACGACTAAAACTTCATCCTACTTTTCATGTAAGTTACTAGAGACCTTTTTATGCAGACTAGGAGGATCCAACACGAAGTAAGTCACAAAGAGATCCTCTTATGATTCATTAATAATTTGACAATGATATCATCAATATTATGCATCATCGTTGACTCGGCCAACATAAAAAGAATCGACGAACTAAGTTTTTGGTTAAATGGGAGAAAAATGCAGAGGTTTCATGGGAGATGGATACTGATTTGTGGCAATTCAAGGATCAGGTGCAAGACTAACTCATGTTTATTCTAACGAGGTAATATGATACTTCTAGTAGGGGTGGTTTGTTAGAGCTTTAGGCACAAGGACACACCAACAAAAACACAGTGCCTAAAATTTGGCAGCGATTGATAGCGACAGCTGGCATAGGAAGAGTCCAATTCAGCAGGCCTTATGTTATAGTTCATGCAAGGTATAGTGGTTGTGGCTTAGCATGGACATAGAGCTTAGATCATGGATTTTCTAAGCTAACAGTTGATGCAACAGAGACTGATAGTTGGGGCTACCAGGTGGATAGGCAGAACATGGGTGGTGGTGGTTATGGACACCAAAATCATGGGGATATAGAGGCAAATCATGGGGTAGAACAAAGGTCATTCTATTGGCTATAAAGATCAAGGAATTATGGGGGATGATTTCTAACTTCTTGTTTGGTAAGAGGACACTAAGTTCATGGAGAATGTGCCCCATTATGTTTTGAAAATAGGGATAATAGGGGTTGCCATGGAACTCACATAGCTTTGTCTATAAATAGGTTGCAAAGTCTTGACTGTGTAGCATGCGATTCTATGCATAACACATTCTAATTGTGTAATTCTTTGTTGAAGAAATAAATAAAGGTTAAGAGTTATTCTTGTATTCTTGGTATGCATTGCATTGCTTGTGATTGTTATTTGTTTACCATGAGGAAAGTGTGGGAACCTCCTTTAGGTTAGCGAAACACATATTTGTAAGGAAACAAGAGTGAAAAGGGTGAGACAAGGCTTACTCTAGTCGGGACTAGATGCAATATTGGGTTGGATTTCGGTGTGAAAAATTTAACCCTGTGACAATTAGTATCAAAGCATGATTGTGTTCTTGGCAGGACGACGAGATTGTTCTGTTATGTGTTAGGATGATGAACAATCTTTAAAGTAAGGGCATTGCAGCTGTCGATGGATTGGTAGAGTTCAGCGAAGGGACTACTAATGCTTTTGAATTTTCATCAAGGCTTAAAGGGAAGGATGAGAAGAAAAAGAAAAAGAAGCAATTTGGTGGGGGAGAGCTCAAACTTGCTGCTAACGATGGAAGGACATACTGGAAGGTAATTGGTAAGGTGTCAAAACTGAATTTTGTTGTTTCATTTGTGATGGAAATCATTTTGCTAGGGATTGCCTTTAATAGGGAAGATCTGAAACCTCTTTTGTGCGTCTTGGTGACAGAAGATTAAGGTGATGGAAACAAGATAAGGACACTTAGTGGTTGAAATGGAATTCAATCGTATGCTAGCCTTGGGGTAAGGCGTGGCATTGCTGCTTGTTAGCGGCATAACATGAGAAATTTTGTGCATCTTGATGAAAAGACTGTGCAAGATAATGGAAGCAAAATTCAGCGATGAAATTAAAGGAAACTTAGTCGTATGGCCAAACCAATTGATGAAGATTTGATGTGGCTTTCCTGCCTCGGAGAGAGGTAGAATGTTGGGTCTTCTATACGAGATTTGTGCGATGGACAATGCAGGGAAAGGAAGGCAGAACTGAGACTGAATCGTGTGGGATTTCTTCGAAGAGGCAGCCTAGTGGTGGTTGTGCTACAGCCTAGTGGAGTCTACATTTGATGATGGGTAGATCATGGTTTGTTAAAACTCTAGGCGTTAGGATGCACTAACAAAAGCACACTCTCTAAAATTCAAAAGCGATGGACAACGACAACCTTGCCTAGGCTAGGATGAATTCAATAGGAAGAGTTAATTGGTGTACAATAGACAAATAAGCAATATTTAAATTTTATACTTGCGGCATGCAGAATGGTTGGAGAATTAGATGTTTGTATGGGAGCTCATGTGGTTCTTTCAAGTGATTTTGCAGGAATATATTTTATGAAGAGGGATGGACACCTTATGGATGTTTGGGTTCAATGTCTAAACTTTATGAAAACATGCTTACGAGTATGAGGTGTTTGACATTATGGATAAAAGACGAGACAAAACAAAATTATGTCACAGTGTGGCTTTGAAACAAGTTGACAAAAATTTGATGGACTGAATTGTTGTTGAAAATGGGCAAAGGTAAAGGTTTCATGGGGAGAAACATGGATTATGAAGAGGAACAAATATGGTGCAAGGGTACTTTGAATCTGTACGTGATGCAACCAAATTATTTGATACTTTCACCCATATTTACCTAGTATTTTGCATATGTGTTTGTGTATAAAATATCTTGATATTTTTTGTTTTATCTTTTGAAGGCATTTTTGGATGAAAGATGCAAAAAGGATGTAATTGGAGCTGATTGAAAGATTTGACCTTTAGTCGATGTTTTGTGTAGAGCGGAAGCTCTAGAGATCAAAATAAAATGATTCCAGTGGCATTCAAAAGCTAACATCCATAAATTTATGTAAATATAAGTCAAAATAAATAAAATAAGAAAGAGCATGGAAATCGCAGCCTTCAAAGTCAAATCTTGCAATTTGCCGATGTCGACCTTTGGTTGTTCCAACTTAAATATATGGAGCTAAAGAAGTACAATTTATCCAAACCCATTTTTTTTGGATTGAAGACTTAAAGACCTATAAACGATCCAAATTTCAGATCAAAACGATGTGTTATGAATGAGATATGAATTTTACAAGGGACAACTAAATTATGTCAACTTAAGGAAGGACTATTTTGTAAAATAGAAACTAAGGTTCCTAAGCATATATGAAGGAGGAGAGGTAGCAAGGACTTCGGGCAGCAGAAAAGAAAACACAAATCTTCCTCCTCCAAACCCTAAATGTTTTCTTCTATCTTGTTATTTAGATGTTCAACAAACATGCAAGGCTAAACTCTTTTGCTTAGTTGCAAGGACACAAAAACCTTCAGATTTCAAGAACTCTGAGATCCATTTGACCTTTGTTTTTCAGTTTATATGATAAATATGTTTGTTCTCCAATACTTATTTTTCCTATAATTGTTTATTTAATTGCTAAGAGTGGACCTAAGTTATTATTGCAGACAATCTATTGCAGACCATCTTGTTATTTAGATGTTCAACAAACATGCAAGGTTAGACTCTTTTGCTTGGTTGTAAGGACACAGAAACCTTCAGATTTCAAGAACTCTGAGATCCATTTTACCTTTGTTTTTCAGTTTATATGATGAATATGTTTGTTCTCCTATGCTTATTTTTTCTATGATTGTTTATTTAATTGCTAAGAGTGGACTCTAAGTTATTATTGCAGATAATCTATTGCTAAGTTTGATATTAAAACCTGAGTTGTGGTATATCAACTTGTGAAGCAACTAAGTTGATAATTGTGGCAGATCTACGTTATTAATATTAGGGAGAACATTCACTAGAATTAAACATATATTGCGAACAATTATGTTCCTTGATTGATCAATTTATCTAGTTTTTAATGATGTCATTGAATCAAATTACTAGTGCGGACACTGTGATTTGATAATTGTCCAGAGTTGTGGTGTATCAACTTGTGAAGCAACTAAGTTCATAATTATGGCAGAGCTACGTTATTAATATTAGGGAGAACATTCAATAGAATTAAACATATATTGCGGACAATTATGTTCCTTGATTGATCAATTTATCTAGTTTTTGATTATGTCATTGAATCAAATTACTAGTGCGGAAACTGTGATTTGATAATTGTCCGGAGTTGTGGTATATCAACTTGTGAAGCAACTAAGTTGATAATTGTGGTGGATCTACATTTTTAATATTAGGGAGAACATTCAATAGAATTAAACATATATTGCGGACAATTATGTTCCTTGATTGATCAATTTCTCTAGTTTTTGATGATTTCATTGAATCAAATTACTAGTGCGGACACTGTGGTTGTTTGATGGTTAGGGTAAGTTATACGGCGGATCCATTAAGAAGAGATAAATATTTAGAATATAAATTGATGTTTCGTTTCTATGATCAGTTTTGATTTTTGTAGGTGGATGTTGACTTGCGACCAAGGTTTGTTTTATTAATTAATTTTGATTTTATATAATTTTCGCTTAGTTTGCTTTAGCCTAGCCTAGACAACTTCCAACCCACCCAATTGCATAGCATATATAGCATGAAAATCTAAACTAAAACATCCTTGTGGGATCGACCCTTTGCTTGCTCTTACTATCTTGTTTGATTTGTTTTAAGCTAGGGTAATTAATTTGTGCAACCGTGGCATCGCAACAATACGATAAGAGCGTCGGGTTCTTTTGGTGGGGGTGGTTTGTAATAGTGTCACATGTGCACACTTTGGCAGGCTATCCAAAACAATGCCTAAGGGTATTAGCAGTCATGCCAACAGTAGGAAAAATAGACAACACAAATTTATGCAGCTATAGGTACGTCAAGGAAAATTGGCAGCGTTGATTGTTAATGAACATGAGTTGGATAATGGTCTGTCCAGGTCAAGCAAGAAAATTGATCAGGAGATAGGCCAACAAGAAGGGGTTATTGCATACATTCAGCAGCGCAAATGTGAATTTGGCAACGCAGACTTTGGCAGCCTGCACATAAATACAAATTCGGCAGCGTGTAATAACGTGTGCAAGTAAGGGATTCGACTTAGCATGATATGAAACTTGGACGAAGAACTGTCTAAGGCATGCAAAAGACTGAACAATGGTCACAACAGAAGCAGAAAGTTAGGATTGTCAGATGGACATGCAGAAGTGTTTAAGTGGAAGTTATGGGCATCCAAGATCATGGGAGTGTTCTGGAGAACATGGGGGCATGGCTAGAGATGCTCTCAACCCACTAAGATCATAGGAGATCATAGGGGAAAACTACCCACTATTTGGTAGATAATGGGGTCACTATGTTCATGGGTGAACATGGGTGAGATAGTGTTTCACTACTTCTTTAAAATAGAAATGAGAGTTGTGTCTTGTAAACGCTTGTCTATAAATAGTGTGGCAGCTTATGGAAGGTAGGGCATATAGAGCTTGAGATAGAGATCTAAGCTTGGTGTAGCATGCAATCTTTGTGCATAGCACACATACGGATTTGTGTATAATTTCTTTTGTTTACGAGATTAATAAGGGTTTAGGGAAGATTTCCTGTAAAGCTTGTGCACTTTGATTACCTTTCATACTTGTGTATTCCGTTTGTCTTGCAATAAGGGAAAATGTGGGGAACTTCTATGGTGAGGAGAAATACTTACTTGAGTAGGCAAACACGAGTGAAAGGCGAGGAAAGGTTGAGTCTAGCATGGGGTTGGGTTGCCGCATGAGTTTATTGGTGGAGCGAAAATTTAACCCGTGATAATTAGTATTAAAAATTATTCTTGTTGTGGATTATTTATGGAAAAGATGATATTTTTCCATTTATAGGGTTATTAAGTTTTTATAATAAATAGAATGTTAGTCTCTATGTGTTTTGAGTAGAGAAAAATTACAAACATTATAGAATAAAGAGAGTTAGCACTTATAGGTATAAATTTTATAAGATTTCTCACTAGTGGTTTGTGCAGCTCTTAGAAGCCGGGAAATTAGATAATTATGGTTTATGACAACTCAGTATTGAAGAAATTGATCACACATAAAAACAAGATTTGATCTTTATGTAATCATTACTTAAACCTTAGAACAATCCTTGATTGTCTAATAGAATCTTTGGAAACTAAAAAATCTTAAATTTACCATTACCACATCTGTTTTAAAAAACATAGCAACTAATACAATTATATAATGACATTTTTGTAGTCTTTTTCATATACAATAACAAGCTTTCATGTATGGACCAAGTACATTAATACAACTTTGATTCTATAAGTAGATAGAGCACAATAACATACAAGTAACACTCACACTTCTACACTTAAACGAAGCTACACATATCGCTCTCACATAAGATAATCCAAATAATCCATCACCATTGATATTTGTTTGAGTCCCCCTTATATATTAGAAAAGACTTAGGTGTGAGATGAGATCTATGATTGAACGAGTTCCTAAATACATCCTAATAGGAGAATCTCCACTTAATTTGTTATATATTCCAAGACTCTTGACCCTTCAAAGACTGTGTTTTTGCAAATGCCAAGCTAGATAACTACAAGGGAGTCATTCACTCTCGGAATAATATACAAAATATGAGAAACATCCCAGAGCTTATGATACAAGACATCGATGTTGTGCGCAAAGTTCTTCTAACAACACTTCATGGATTTACATGTTCATAATATAATAGCCGAGCGTTCCTGCTCTATACAATCACACAGCAACAGAATAAAAATATTGAGGCCTATCTCCAACCTTTCAATAAAAAGCTACTCAATGTGGGAAGACTTTTTGAACCCATAACTATAAAATCTTTATGTAGTGGAGTATACAATTATTCCTTATAGTAAAGGTTAATTATACACCCTCTCTGATAGAAACATGTAATAGAAAATTACATCACAACGAAAGAACTAGCATGCATGTGGTCATCTATATTTCCATGCATGAGATGGGGAAAGAATTTTCTATAATCGCACTTGACTCGTCATCTAAGATACAATAATATCAATTAATCTGTAAAGATTTTTATCTCCCTCTTTTTATTTTCAATAAATTAATATTGTTTGTCTGTCAAAAGTCTATATATCTTCCATGCAGTTTTTGTTAGATTGCTACAGTAACTGTTTGTTATTACTGTTTTATTCTATTGATACAGTAACAGTAATTGATTGTTGTTACAGTAGCACAATAAACTGATGCTGTTTACTTCCCTTCATTACATTGCATTTTAGTTAAATCTGTTGAAGATTGTTATGGTTACTTTTTTTGTTATTTTCATGTTACCATGCATAAAGCATGAAGTCTTTCTGTGAATAGCTATCTGATGATGAATGAAGATAGAAGATTGCAGTATATTTCGACAATTTTCATATCTTTAAACAAATTTCTATGACAAAATCTCCATCGAATCTCCATTATGTCTCTAGGTCCCTTTTGACTATGACGACTATCTCTAGATTCTTATGACCAATTATCTCTAAGAAATATAAGGATATTTTTCATGATTAAAAATTTATCTCACAAATTCTCTCCAGCTAGTTCTCTTGACTAATTATTTAAAATAATTAAGGATATTTCTCCATGATTAAAAGTATATCTCACAAACCCAAAAACAAAAACAAAGATGTATATGTATTTTCTTGAAGCGTGCCACAAAGGAAGACTTTTACAGTGAAAGTATTTTCTCCCTCTAAAAATACAATTTGTGTTGGCCCTTTGAGCGACCAAACAAAATTCTATCAACACTTTGCACATTAGGCCTGATTTCTGGCACGGTTAAGCCATCCCACTCTTCACGACTTTCACCACCAAAACCCAAGGCTGCGCATTGATCACAGCAGTCCCCTCATCCTGTATGGGTTGTGGGCATGATGTCTAGGGTGCCCTACGATTTGCTGGTAATAAATGACACCAGGGTAATGACAGCGCCTGCATCAGCCTCACCACATTGTTGAAGAACAGAAGATTAATAAGTGATATAATTTATACTAGAGTGCAAAAGAAATACACCTCAAAAAGTTTTGAGTGACTGTTTTGAAACTGTGTTTTAAGAAAAAATATTATTTTTATTTTTTGTTCTAAATTAAAAAAATTTGGTGTTTTTTAATATATTAATGTTAAAAATATTTTTTTTTAAATACAATATTATTGTAATATATTTCTCCAAACCAATATCAGTTTAGAAAGCAATTCCAGGCTGAAAATAGCGGTTTTGTAAAAATGCAACGCCATGTATCAACGAGCAAATATTCCGAGTGACAACTTTCCAATGAGAGCCAATATCCAATGTATACCGACGATGCACAGTTTCCGACATATATACATGGACAAATATACATATATATATATATACATGGACAGATTTCAAATCGTACTTGTTTAGCATAGTTTCTTGATATGGCAAAGCTTTTATCTTTGCTCTTCCATGAATAGGGTGCTAGAAAATGAAACTTGAAATCATGTGTGGTTTTGATATGTTTTTCCCATCTGTTTAATCCTCACTTAATTTTGTTTTTCAATAGCTATGAAGAGAAATCTATGTTTAAAAGCAGCCCATAATTAAAATCCTGAATTCTGCATAATGATTACAGACAAAGATTCTGTGGAAAAAAGGTGTCCGAAATCTCTTGAACATACATGGCCAATGATTGGCCACATATATACTGTAGCAGCTAGAACTTGGAAGAAGCTGGCAAAGTTTTGGCAGAAAGGAAATGAGAGAAGAGAGAAAGGGACTGCTGAGGTGCAAAGACTGGAACCTGGTGGCCGGCACCGCGTACGGTGGCTAATACGAGCCCTCTCTCATACGTCTCAACCCATCCTGCCACCTGACTCTTATGAAACCATGCCCTCCATTCTTCATTCACTTTCAACCCCATTTTGTTTATGCTGTACCTCGTTGATGTTACTGGCACTCTCCCGTCAGTGTCACCACTGCGCCATTGTTGGTCAAAAATTAAGAGAGAGCAGATGCCCTTTTTTTTGTTTTCCATCCAATTAGATGGTTCATAATAAAACTTTATATCCTGAGATTATTTCAGATGAATTCGTAAGATAATGTGATCAATCAGCATCTATACCTGTAGATCCAAATACGCAATCCGGAGTTTAAAAGCTTCTGAATGATAGGCAGTATCGTATCCGCAGCGTCATTCCACTTCCTAATTGCATTGCTGTTCATGCCACGCACAAAACATTTTAGTCATATGCAATTTGGACTGCTTAATTCGTGTAACCACATATATACTTAGCACACATTTCCAGTTTCATTTTAGAATAAAGTCTGCATTATTTTTACCCTAGCTAGCTAGAAAATTTAAGACATGGACCATGGAAGAGCACAAGCGTTTTCTTGTCTTCAACTCAACTAAGTTTGGTCCTCGGTGGTGTGATCTTATACTACCTATTTTTGTTTGTTATGTACGTGTTTTAATAAAAAAAAACAAAAAAAAAACAGCTAGAATGATTGGAGAAAGGTGGGTGAGAGCAATAAGGAACGAAAGAGACTAGTGGTCATCAAAAATCAATCCCAATCTGCTAAACTTTCTCATTTAATTCTTCGAAGTGAAAGCAGGAAGAAAGAAAGCTAAGGCTCGATTATTGGACACATGGCCTCACTAAATGCTTGAAAGCTACAGGTTTTCACTAGTCAATTTTGATCACTTCCTCGCCCGAAGAAATCTACCTGTATATATGTTTATTTGTATCACCATGCATCATAAATGGCAATGTATATTGGGATTCCTATAAAAATATTATCCAATTATACTTATCAATGTTCATCATACAAAGATGTCGATTAATTCGCTGATATACTTTTTGTTCATTTCTGAATCTCATCATAAAAAATAAAAAAAAGTGTCAATGGGGCTCCTAATTTTTCAAATATTTATCCAAAAGGTTAATTTCTGAATCTTTTTATTTTGGAATGAAATTGAGAAATAGATTATGGGTGGAAACCATATTAAGTTTTTCCTAAATTTCACTCTCATTTTAATTCAATAAAAAAAAAAATCAAGCAATTATAGCTAAAACACCCAAAACTCTATTCATAAATCTACCGCGCGCATGCAACACAAATACCAAGTATTATACCTGCATGGTGTGTAAGGATAAGATAATTTGGTAACATTGGCATGTAGGGCTCTCTGAACATCCTCTCTGTTGAAAAACTTCTCTGCATAATTTTCGGTACATGGATCATATCCTGATGGTAGCTTATGTCCCAGCTCCTGAAATCAAGAAACAATCACGTTAATCGTGGCCCATTAATTCCCCTACCAATATAGATTGTTCCCAGTTATTTTTTGCCCTAGCTAGCTGATCTGTGAAAACTAAAAAGATTGGTGTACGTTTCTGTGCTCTTACATGTAACGCTGAAAGAAGGCGAGGCGCGACGACAAGTTTCGATGAAAATCTAGTAGAATAGTCGGAGAGACAAACTGGAGTGTAGATGCTATAAATATCGATATCTGAATAAGCTTCCGCGAACCCTCTGTAATGAACAACACATTCGTTTGTTACGCTTTCCTGATGATGATCGCATTCCTTTATGTTGTGGTAGAGCTGGTCTGAGATGATCGCATGACTCCACGCATAATCCACGATCCCCGCAGAGTCCGTTTCGTCATTCATCACTGCATTTCCGATCTGTTGTTTTTTTCCGATCAGCACAGCATACCGTCGCATTAATTAGTTAACATTTTTTTGAAAGATCAGTTGCTATATTTAACCCCGCAGACCGGCCGGGAAATCATATATATATATATATATATATATATATAGGCCTGATTGGTGCATACCATGAAACCCTTGAGATTTATGTAAGAGCTTTTGGTAGCTCCTTTGTTTCTTTCATAAATAAGCTCAGCTAGTTGGGGAACATAGTGCCCTAAATATTGAGAATAAAAAAAGAGATTCACTGGTAAGAAACATCAATTAATTAGCAGTAATAATAATAATGAGCTTTCATCGATCAGCTCAAATTATATAGCGAAGGATTCTTACCTGCGTAGCTCTCTCCAGCTATATAAAAATTATGTGACTTGAAATTTGGAAACCTTTTGAACCAATTGATTAAGAAGGCATGAGAGTCATCAGCTGTGACTTCATCGCCTAATTTATACAGGTCTTCGGAATTATTTGTGTATGAAAATCCCACACCCACAGGAGCCTCCAAAAAAAGCATATTTGCAGCTAATTATTACAATCAAAACATACATATTAATCAGCAAGAAACTAAGCTAGCATATCTAGTAAGAAATTAATTAATATATTTATAAATTAGTAAATAAGAATACATTAATTACCTTTGTTCCAAGAGTATTTGTTGAGAATAAGCCGTGTTCCATTTCCCCTAACTAAAAAAGGGCCAAGTTCTTGCGCTGCACCATAAGCTATGGAGGAGCACCCAGGTCCTGATATGGGTAAAACTACTTTGTTATAATTAAATCATTTTATTTAATAATCGTTCCCATTTATCTTTTTTTGCTCTTTCTTATTAAACAATCGAAAGCCCTGGTCTTGAATTTGTCATTACGTTTCAAAAAAAAAATTATTATTTGTTTTGAATTAAAAAAAAATAGTGCTTTTATATGATTTTTATGTGCTGATATCAAAAATAATTTTAAAAACATAAAAAAACCATTTTAATACATTTCTAAATAAATAAAATATTTAAAAAATAATTTTAACCATACTCTCGAACAATCACTGAAATTGAAGGAAGAAGCCAATAGCCGACATGGATCCAATAATGATAATAATTCTAAGATAATAGGGCGGAATTTGATAGTATTGGGGTTCGATTATAGATCATACCATTGCACCTCTCATTAGAAAGTGACATGTGGTGGAGACTCACTAATATTCTCTACAAAGTCTTGCAACTCGAGTGTATTATTTACTCAATTGCTAGGTTAATTACGTGTAGATTTTATTCATATTTCTCTAAAATTACAGCTGATAAATTTATGTGGGCTATAAATTTTATAATTTATGATAATTTCAATATATCTTACTGTAATTGATTTTGAGTTTGTGTTTCATATTGATAAATCCATTTATTTCTCTAGCCCTCGTTAATGGTTAATTAGGTGTTTAACCATTATAAATACATAGATATATATATATATATATATAAATATAAATATTTCTATATGTGTTTGATATTATTTTTCCTTAGAAATACGCTTTATCTAAAAATATATTAAAGTATATTAATTTGTTGAAAAAGCACACCCAAAAGCAAAAGCAATCTTCCTCTAAAATGAAAATTCAAAATAAAATAAAAAATTACGAATGAATTTTGAACGGTCATAGTCGATGGTAACGTTTACAGTCCATGGGACCCAAACCTTGTCCTTCACGGACAAAAGAGAAGAAAGAAATTTTGAATAGAAGAACCTAAGGAGGGGAAGATGGCAGAGAATAATTGAAGGGAGATGATGGGCATGAAATTGTTTCTAGTATTTACTATTGACAGACTAGGGTTCATAAATAGCCCACCATTTTTTTAACTCTTTCATGCTAGGGTTATTTACTAGGGATTGAAATCCAATTTTTTTATAAAAAAAAACATGGGAAAAATTCTATTTAACCTTAATAAATTTTACTTAAAAACAAGGTTGCCCTCTTAAAAAAAAATGGCACATTACACATTATCCAAGACACTGTATAGGAAAAGACACTCATCCGTGATGATTCGAGCATGCTCTATCCACCCAAGAAATCATTGTAAAAGTTTTCGTTTTTTTAATTTAAGGTGGGAGAGAAAGTTGGAAGGAGCTGCTAACCTCCATTAAGCCAGAGAACTAGCGGCTTCTGTGAAGCATCCTCTTGTGCTTCGAAGAACCAATAGAACAATGCCCTTTGACTCTGGGGCCCGAGCTTTACATAGCCAGAATAATGCTGGAACTTTACTTGTGGCTGCCCCGGCAAATTCAGCACTCTATCAGCTTCTCTTCTTGCTTCTTCGCCGTCATAAATCTCTCTTCCACCTGCTGCTGCTATCACCGCCGTAGAAACTAGGAAACAAAACAACCACCTGCTTAAATTTGCCATTTTGCAGTATCAAACTGAGGAGGAGGAGGAGGAGGAGGAGGAGGAGGAAGCAAGAGCTAGCAGCAAGGATAGAGAAGAGGCGGAGATATAATCTTAACTTATAATGAAAGGTGCCAAGGGTGGGGCTAGAAAGCGGAGACATGCATGCTGAAAAGAAAAGTAGTGTGCTCTTTTCTTTTAAAATAATTGGACCGTTTATAAATAATTAATGGTCAAAGTTCATGTTGGTCCTCATACTACTTGTTTGGTATTATTATTTTTAATTTATTTAAGTTTTTTTCTTGAATCAAAGAAAATCCATAAGTTTGTTTCGTTATAAATAGCTTTTAATTTAGATCAAGTGTTACTTATATAATTGACTAAATTGTTTTTTCATTTAATATGAAAAGGTTAAAATCTTTAATTTTTAACTTATGATTCTAACTCATACTACTTCTTCAAAAAATGAATCATTTTAGTAAATATATTTTAAATTATTTTAACTTTGTTTTTACAAGTTACTAATGAAAAATAACTTTTTAATCATAACTCAAAATCAAAAGTCAAGATTCAAATATCATGCATAATAAAATCTTTTCTTATGCTCTATTTCTTACTTTTGGTACCTTGTAAGAAATTGTGTGAAATCATTAACTTTTGAATAATGGATTAGCCAAAATTAGTTATTGAATGAATTATTTATAAGATGTGTCCCACATAAATGACTTAATTAGCTATTGAATGACTAAATAAATATTAGCACCAAAATTTTATTGGTCAATTTTAAAAAATAGTTTTCTATTTAATAACTGTATATTTGACAAATGCATGATATGTAATAATTGGTCCTATCTCTACTCTTTAATTATATATTTTCTTAGATCAGAAACATATATAAAAATATTTGAGGGTTAGAAGAGAAACACCATTTTCTTTATCATTTTACACTCAAGATTATTTTTTTGTATATTTAAGGCTTGTTATCGATCAATGTATTTTTAAGGAAAAAAAAACATATTTGAAAATAAAAATCATGAAGCTCTAAGATCATAGACATTATTTTTTATATTTGATTAATTTTCATGTTTATAATTGAAGAATTGCTTATATATGGTATCAGAGCAGCATGTTTATGAACGTATTGTTTTTCATTTAAAGATAATTGCTTACCTCGATTTTTGTTAACTCTAGATTTTTAATTAAGAGTTTTTATTTTATTCTTTTATTATATATTATGATATTATTATTTCTTATATAGGAAAAATTACCTCAGGCATCCTATAATATAGTGAAAATTGCACTTTCCTAGCAAGATTTGGAAAATTACATAATCAAACTAGGGCTAAAGGTGAATTTTAAATATGATAAAATAATAATAGTGACCTATATATGCTATAATAACTTGATTTTAGGTCCCCAAAATTCTTTTATGTAATAAATATTTTCTCTTTTTACAATATTCAAGAGTCTAAAAGAATAAAAAATAGAAAATATCTTAGGGTCATAAATTGAAAATAAATTTAAAGGTGGGGAAATGGGCTAAAAAGGATCATATATATTGGAAGTTGGAGGACCAAATTAAACCAAATGACAAAGGTTGGGAACTCAATTGTAGCAATAGAGGGCCTAATTGAAGAAAATAATTAGAATTTAGGAGCAAGTTGAAGAAAGATGTTGAAGATTGGAAATAAATTCAAGGACTTCAAGGGGGCAAATTTATTTAATCAAGGGCTTAATTGAAAGCAGAATTAACTTTAGAATTCAATTTGACCAAAATTATAAGAATTGTTTAAATTCATGTAATCAATTAATCTTTGAATGGGTTTTATTGACTTAATTAAGAGCTTAATTGAAGAAAAAATAAGTTTGACAACTTAATTCATGTCAAATTACAAGTTTTAATGACCAATTTTGAATTTTAACAAGTTATATGGTCAATTCAGGGGCTTAATTGCAAGAAAAAAAGGGTTTAAAGCCAATTAAAGGCTTAATTAAAGAGATTTATAACCAAAATGTAGAAGACATACACACTTACATCTTATTCTCCATGAGTAGCTAATCAAAGTATCACACTGAGTCAACCTTGACTACAAAATGTCAACCATAAAAGGCTGACATTGAGGTTGTTTTCTTTTGGTAAGATTCGTTGCACAAAAAATAATTAAACACCATTAGTGTTCGAGAAAGGTTGTAAAAAAGAGAGGAGGGAGAATGTTCTGTAACAACTTATCTTTGGAAAACCACCAAAGAGTTATGGGTGGTTTTATAAGTTATTGGTTTTGCTTCAACCTATAAAAGAAGTGTCTTTTCATGAAATGTGAGAGAGGGAATTAAAAGGGGAAAAGTATAGAAAATAAGGAAATAAAAAAAATATAAGAGATAAGAAAATAAGAGAGAAAATAAAAAATAAAAAGCAGTATAAGAAAAAAGGTTAAAAAAACCTTGAAATAAAAAGAAAATGAGCAAGACCAATAAGGTTATATTTTGATTGATAGGTATACCATTTACTTATGATAAGATGTTGAAATACAATGGGCACACCTTTTTAATTCTTTTAAAATATTTTCTGGAATACTTAATGTTCATCCACCATAATTAGTAATTGGTTTGATTAACAATATGTCTTTTGATGTGTTTAATCATGTTTTGAAGTAATATGTATGTTTTAATGAACATTTGCTCAATATGGTAATGAGTGCATGACTTGTGGTTTTAATATATGGTAAACTATTTTTTTGAGATTATTAGTTACTTTAAATGATAACCAAGTGAGTTTTGATGGTTTGGTTAGTCATTGAAACTTGGTTTGATTGAAAATATGTGTTGATAAACATGATTTGTTAGAATTATGACCATTGTTTGTTATGGGTTGAATATAGTGTTTACTTAATCCATATTCATGATAAACATTGTACTATATCCTATTTTTATTTATAGGTATATATTATCTTGGTGATGTTGGTTATAACATTTAAACAAGATTTATTTTTATTTTCAAAGAGTTTAATATCAATGGAATTGGATTATATACCATTCATTAAAAAATAAAAATAAGTTATTTAATATTCCACACTCTTCATTAAGAACAAATATTAAGCGAGGGTTTGGTATTTTATAAATTTATTTAGAGTTATTGATGAAAATTCATTTTGGTTTTATGAGATTGTGCTTGAATATTGTTTTATTCATAATTGCATAATAAAAGTTGACCCTTGTAACTTTTTATGGAAAAAATACCTTCTCAAATGTAAATTTAGGAGTTTATATTGATCAACTAAAAGGGTCTCAAGTTGAAAGAAAAAAATATATGATATGAATACTTAAAAATTAGATATATAGACTTAAACAAGCTTTAAAAAATGATGGTATCTCAAGTTTAACAATAACATTGTTTCTTTTGGATTTAACAAAAGCATTGTTGACTAATGTCTATATCTAAAGGTCAATAAGAACAAATTTATATTTTCGATTTTGTATGTAATGATAACTTACTTACAACTAACTATCTTCATTTATTATATGAGACTAAGAAATTTCTTTTTATTTATAAGAATTTTATTATTATTTAATTGAAACTTAGTTTTGAAATAATGATAACATGTTGCATGAGAAACAAATATTATTAAAAATATCTTTTGTTCTTAGTTCTTATTGAAAAATATCTTTTGTATTTATTGAAAAATATCTTTTGTAAGAATAATATTTTTAGTAAAATATTTTTAAAATTAAAAAAAAAAAAAAAAAACAGTACTCTAATGAGACAAAGAGATTTTACTTAGAATAATATCTCTTATACCCTTATTTTAAAATTGTCCAAGTTCTTTTCATGTTTGTCTTTTAATCACTTATGATTTCTTATAAATAAATGAAATTGAGTAAAAGTTAGATCTTGGGTGTTGAAATTGAAGATGTTAAAAGGAAAATAAATTCTTATACTAGCAAATTAGTTTATTTCAATAGAATTTTAATTACTATTTAAAAAAAACCAATGTCATATAATTAAGTAAAAAGATTTAAAGGGCTATCTAAAATCTATTTTTGTTTCTTAGCTTAACAATTGGTCGTTAGATAATATTAAAATCTAATTTTAAAATTTATTGGTGCATATAATATTCAATTATTTTACCAAATATATGCATTAAATTTTGAATTTATAATCAAAAGTTTTTCTTGTAACTAGAAAAACATTATTTTCGAATTATTTCTAAAAATTAATGATTATTATATGGTTTCTCCTCTAAATTTTTTTAATTTATATTTAGATTAATACCCTTTCTCTCTTTCATTTTATTTTAAGGGTCCCTTTTAAATGATGATTATTTTTTTGGTTATGCATTTAAATTTGAAGAGCTTTCTAATTTATCTATTATTTGTGTTTTATCCTTTTTATGGTTGAATTTATTTTTGAAAATAAAAATATTATTTTTATATAGTATTTTTAATATGTGCAACCTTTTATGGAGTTTTTTTTCCTTTTTTATTCAATCAATTAAATTTATATCTTTATTTTTATTATCGTTTGTTTGAATAAAAAAATTAGTTGTGAAATGTATCCTGTCTTTCAAGATAATATATCAAATATGCACCTATCTCTTGATTGTTTTAAGTTTGATTTTAAAAGTATTGTTAATAATTTTTAATTTATTTAATAGTATACATAGTTCTCGATATATTTGGTGAAAAGTAAACATGAGATTTTTTATTTGGATTTAAATTCTTTAAACTACAAAAATACATTGAAAACACTTGTATAAAAATATTTTACCCGCAACGAATATTTAAAATACAAGAGAAACTTCTATATCCTTTCCACATTCATGATGCTATTAAATCATGGAGTGGGAATCAAAGAATAATTCTGAAATTGACTAAATTAAAGATGGAAAGAAGAAAGCATGCAGTGCACCTTTTCTCCAATTCACCATGTGAACGGACCAAAAATCTCTGCATGATCATCGTTAAACAATAGCAAAACTTTGTCTCTTACGAGGAATAGATAAAATGAAATGAGACATCTACATCCATGTCGTATTCGATTTGCTGGCCGCGCAGGAAATTCCAAAGACAGAGAATCACGTGCCTTTCTCTGTCATTTCATGTGCCTCTTGGATTTATCGAATCACCTAAATTTATAAAGTAATTAATTTTAGTGGTTAAAACCCGAATGCTCTCTCAAACTCTTCTTGTAATTTATATTTAAATACAATTTACCACTGTCCACCCAGCATTGTTTTTCCTAATATTGATGTGTAGTTTAATTTATGTATATCTCGACTAATTTATATATATCTCGACTAATTCTGTGAACTCGAAATCTGACTTCATCTACTTGGAAATGGTATCAGAATAAACAAATATGCCGATCTTATCTTTTATTTTTATGACTTCTTCACCTCGTCCTCTTTCTCATTCTAACTTATCCCCGATCCTGCCTAACTCTCAGCAATCACACCTCTCTTTTGAAATGCTACCATCTCAACTTTCATGTGAAAGACACTAAGTTGGCAGCACCTTCTTCACAGGTTCTAAGTGTCGAAACCAATCAACAGGACCCCAATCTGGGTTTCAAACCTGGTTTTAGAGGGACCAAATGTTGCTAAGTTGGGTCTTTACTTCCTTCACTAATGATGTTTTTCCATATGACAACAACTTATGATGCCTCGCAAGCACTCTAACATGTCTTCCAAGGAGTTGACCGTAGCAAACAAAACTAAATGGTGAATTCGAGACTTTTTTGGATCAAAATCCTCAAGGTTTTTTTTTTTTAATTTTCACCGAATTATACTCTCTTTTTTATTCATAAAATTTCATCAGGAATTATAATTTTTCAGCAAAATTTCGCACCAAGAATAATTGTTCTGGTCAAACCCATCTTCTTAGGGTGTGAGGTTTTTCTTTCAATAAATCAATTTATCCTTCCCAATAAGGCCAAATAACACCTTATACTTGTAAAATCTAAACATATTTCCATAACCAATCCTATTTTCCCTAAACTTCCTTCAGGAAGCTTAATTTCAAGATTTGATGATTTTTATTTAACTCGTTTTGCTTTTCATCACATAATCCTTCAAACTTAGATTCTCTACAACCTAACAAAACCTATTGCAACAAAACACCAATTAATTTTAAAATTCCATATAAACCTTAATTTTCCAATGTTTGAGGGTTTACACTTTTTTCTATAGTAATAGTAAGATTAGGTGTTTAGAGTGTCTTACCTATCGATTTCATATCAAAATAACCTTGATTGATCAATCTTCATGATTAATTTTTATTCTCTTCCACGATTCCACTACTTCTTGTTTTTCTTGTTCTTTAGTGTTTTTCTTTTTATTTTTTGAAAGAATTTCTAGAAATCTCATCCTTCTCTCCTATAATGATACTCTAGATTATGAGTTTTTCTTTCACCAAAAAACAAAATCATTTTCTTACCCCTAGTCTTTTCTTTTTTTCTTTTTCAATAACCGTACACTCCTTTCACTATCTGTGATAAATGGTTTTCTCTAGTCCTTAAATTCTTTTTTTCTTATAATTATTGTGTGTCTATTCTAAATAGATCCTAAAACCCATCCTTAACCATTCTTTTATATAATTACAATAAGGGTTTTACAGTTTTATTCATTCATGCTTCTATAGATAATTACTACTCATTTTACTGCCACCAAGATATACAATCCTTCTACCAATAGCAACCCGCAAGGCCATGGCTTTATATGC
The DNA here is from genome assembly GCA_009078335.1 of Salix brachista. Lineage (NCBI taxonomy): Eukaryota > Viridiplantae > Streptophyta > Magnoliopsida > Malpighiales > Salicaceae > Salix > Salix brachista. Next base: position 7,410,416 of record CM018578.1, on the reverse strand, counting down.
TTTAAGAATTTCAAAAAAGGTCATTGTCAAATATATGAGAAATAGAATCATTCAACCATTTTTTGTAAAAGACAAAATGAATGCAATGTTGATCCACCTACTACCAATTGACCATTTCCACCTTTTTCTTCAACAACTTTGTTTGGTATTCTAACACTACTAGCGGTCATCACATGAATCTAGGTTTCCAATTTGCATAACTCTGATGATTACAAAGATAATGATATTGTCATCATAACACTACTAGAAATCCATTTTCACACATAACTTTAATGTGTGGTGACATTGACGCTCAACAAATTTGCTTGAAAGATAATCTAACAGATTTGTTCACTAAAGCATTATCAACTATAATGTTTGAAAGATTGTGAAACAATATTGAAATATAACAACTTAAAAATCTAAGATGATATATTCATGAGGGGAAGTTAATATGCATTATACTCTTTTTTTCTTAACCAAGGTTTTTTTTCCTTCTTGGTAAGGTTTTTAATGAGGTAGTTTTCAATGCATAAAATTGTACAATAGACATCTAAGGGGGAGTGTTATAAAATCATACATAGTAATGGATATCTAGTTGTTTTCCTACACCTTTTTCATTATGATGTTTATTCATCATTCTCAAGTTCATTTGAATCTCTCCAAGTTATTTCAATCTACATCTTTTATGTCTTTTGAGCTTACAAGTATTTATGTACATATGTACCTATAAATAGGTGTGTTGTTGAGAGAATGATATTTAAAAACTTTCAGTTGTATTTCGATAGTTATTTCAGGTGTTACAGTAGTAGTATATATACAAGAAATTAAACCTACAGTACATTTTTTTATACTAAACTACAAAACAATCTGTTACATAAGAATACAAGAAAAAAGTAATATCCAGTGTATAGTTGTATTCTTAACACTCCCCCTCAAGATGGAGCATGGATATTTATCATGCCCATCTTGCTAATAGCGTCATAAAATATTCTTCCTGAAATGCCTTCGTGAGAATATCCGTTAACTGATCTTGGGACCGAACAAACAAAAATTAGATAATCTTCTGATCAAGATTTTCTATAATGAAATGTCAGTCGACTTCGACATGTTTGGTACGATCATGTTGTGCTAGATTGTGTGCAATCTCGATAGCCATTTTATTATCACAGTGTAGATTCATAAACTCCCATAATCAATTCCCGAATCCTGTAACACATGTTTTATCCATAATAATTCACACACATCGTGAGCCATACCTCGGTATTCTTCTTCTGCACTTGATCTAGCTACTACTTTCTGCTTCTTACTTCTCCAATTGACAAGGTTGCCTTCTACAAACATAAAGTAACCTGATGTTGATCTCTTATCAGTCTGGTTTCCTGCCCAATCTGAGCTTATATATCCTTCAATCTCATGGATCTCTCCTTTTGAAAACAATAGTCCTCTTCCTGGTGCACTCTTCAGATACCTTAAAATCCAATATACTGCTTCCATATGTTCTTCTCCTGGTGAATGCTATGTTTGGGTATATGATAACTATATCAGCTTCCAAACTAACCGTTGATAACATCTTTTATCTATTAGCGTCTGATTTTTAATTTCTCCTAGCTTGTGATTCATTTCCATTGGTGTTTCGACTGGTTTGCACTCAAGCATTCCAATTTATGTTAACAAATCTAACACATGTTTTTGTTGTGATAGGCACATCCCAGTTTTTGACCTTGAGACTTCGATCCCTAAGAAATACTTTAGTTGTCTAAGATTTTTCCTCTGGATCATTTCCTGTTAGGACCATATCGTCCACATACACAATTAATGTTGTAATCTTTCCTTCTTTGTGCTTTATAAACAATGTGTGATCCGAGTTGCTTTGCTTATACCCAAATTCCTTTATTATTGAGGAGAATCTTCCAATCCATGCATGTGGTAACTGTTTCAGACCATATAATGCCTTCTTTAGTTTTGCAAACTTCATTTCTACACGAGGATTTTTGTTTAGCCTCGAGTGGCAAATCCATGTAGACTTCTTCAAGGTCTCCATTTAGGAAAGCATTCTTGACATTGAATTGTTATAGGACCCAGTCTCGATTAAGTGTTAAAGATATGAGGATGCGGATACAATTGATTTTTGCAATTAGGGCAAAAGTCTTTTGATATCTACCCTGTACTTCTGTGTATACCCCTCCGCAACTAGTCTTACTTTATACCGGTCAGTACTATCATTTGCCTTGAGTTTTACAGTGAACACCCAACTGTTTTCTCCCTTTTGGTAGTGGACACATCTCCTAAGTGTTATTCCTCTGAAGTGTCTCCATTTCTTCATTCATCGCCTTAGTCCATTTTGGATCCGTTAGTGCATCATGTATATTACTAGGAATAGATACAGTAAATAATTGATTAAAAGAGAATGCATATAATTTTGATAACCTATGGGAAGACACACAATTACTGATTGGGTATTTAGTCTTGGTATTTGGATTAGGTTCATATTGTTTCCTCATAATTCCCCATTCGATCTTTGTGGGTATTTATTTGTTGTATTTCTACAAGAGCATGAATTTCATTAGTTTTATCAAGGATAGGGTTTGGATTTACCTGAGGACAAGCATTCTGGGTTGATTCTTTAACTAATAGTGTAGAGGTAGGCACCTCTGGAGACTAGGGGGTTGTTTCTGAGACAATTTTGATCTATGCTAAATTCCAAGTTAGTACCATCGTGTGGGACCATACCATTTTGTCTTCTTTCTTCATTGAACCTTTCGAGCACCCCTCTATTTTCCTCCAATTCAAATAGATCGTCATCGTTCTCTTCACTGTTTCTCTCCCCCTGAAGGGACGATCCAAAGGCTCCTCCTGAATAGTAAGGTTCCAATTTATGAAACAAGGTATCTAGGGTCACATGTAACTTCGAGTGTAGAGGATCATAACACCTATATACCTTCTAAAATTCTAAGTAACCGATGAAAACACACCGTTTTGCACATGGATCAAGTTTACCCCACAGAACTTTAGGTATGTAAACATAAATTATGCATACAAACACTCTGGGTTCAAGATTTGGTAGATGAGGGATGGAGAGTAGAGATTCCATCTTTTGTTGGGGAATTTGAAAGTTGAGCACGCTGGATGGGGTGCGATTGATTAATTAGGCAGTCGATTTGACTGTTTCACCCCAATAGAACTTAGGCATATTCATGCCAAACAGAGATGCCCAAACAACTTCCATAATCTACCTATTCTTCCATTTTGCTGTGGAGTATAGGTGCACGAAGTCTGATGTCGAATTCCATGGTGACCCAAAAACGTCCCTAGAATTCGATCCACAAATTCCTTACCATTGTTATATTATAGTGTATGAATCGACCTTTGGTATTGGTTTGTCACCATTTTATGAAATTCCTAAAAAGTTGTATCTAAATCACTCTTATTTTGAAGAAGATAAATCTAAGTCATCCGAGTACACTCATCAATAAAAGTAACAAAATAACGAGTATTGGAAAATGATGGAATTTTTACAGGACTCCAAACAACTGAGTGAATAACTACGAAAGGTTCTGAAATTTTATTCACACTTGGTAAATAAGGGATACGATGGCTTTTAGCTAGTTCACAAGTTTCACATTGAAAATCTGAAATACTGAAATCTAAAAACAAATACGGTTGTAATTTCTTAAGGTGCCTAAATGATAGATGTCCTAGCCTTCGGTGCCATAACCATACGATTGCTTCAGCTTTATCTTTACTGTTTGCTTGATGTGCCTGACTGAATCTTGACCCCCCCCCTTCCCAGTTAACTCCAAATAATAAAGGTTTCCCCGTCTAACACCATAACCAAAAATCTTTAAGATTAGAATGTCCTGAAAAACACAAAACAGGGGCCAAAAAATTACATTACATGAAAGAGTAGAAGTAATTTGTCTTACCAAAAAGAGGTTGTATTCTAGAGACGGGACAATGAGAACTGTATCTAGAGTGAGGGATTCAGTCAAGGTTATGAACCTTTCTTCGATAATAGGAAAAGTACTACCATTAATTGTGCAAATAATGAACTGGGAGGAAGGTTTATGAAAATTTAAGTTACTAGAGTCTCTAGTCATATGGTCGGATGCACTTGTATCAATAATCCAAGCACTATTCTTAGCAGTAACAGATAATGCAGAATTTTTACCAATTATACCTGGATGAACAACGTTTGTAGTTGGTTATCTCGGTTCTACTTCCGTAAGATTTACCATATTTTAAGAAAAAATCCGAGATTTTTTCTTAAAATCCCACCAGTCTGGATATCCAATTATTTCATAACATTGTTGTTTCGAGTGACCCATTTCTCATATCAACCCACTAGTCTTTTTAATGGCTGGGTTGAAAACTGGCTTTTCACTCCCCAGGTTAAATAATTTCCTCTCACCCCTGTACCCCCTGTCATTTCCGTATTCGTTCTCTGCCTCCCTCTTACCCTCGTGTCCCCTTTCAATTCCAAATCCCCTCTCCCTCTTTGATATGTGATTCCTTGTGAGCATCATTGTGTTCTTGGCCATCGATGGAGAGCTGACCATGTTCCTGCCTTCCATGACTGCCTTCTGATGGTGCTCTCGCCGAACACAGACATATGCACCTTCAAGGTCTAGCTTGGGATCTTTCCGTAAGACCTAACCATAAATGTGCTTGAAGAATAGGTCAAGCCCGTTGAGGAAGATGTGAAGTCGAAGCCTCGCCATGGTCGAGTGGAGGTGAAGCATGTCGTCCACTGTTTCAGTTTGGGATACAGTCCGACAATTAATTTCTTAGAAAATAGCCACCAATTCATTATAGTAAGTGGATAGAGGATGTCCATTTTGCTTTGTAGTAAACGATCTTTGATTGAGTTCAAATATGCAGGTCTCATCATCGTCGTCGTATAAGGTTCAGGAGATGGCGTCCCAAATTTTCTTAGTCATGGGGAGGCGAATAAATTGTCGCATCAACAACGGGTTCATGGAGTCGATGAGCCAGCTTTTTACTCGATGGTTCTTAGTGATCCATGATTCTAATCTTGGGTCGTCGGGTTCTTGTTTCTTTGTGTTGCCAGTGAGGTATCCAGCCCTGTTACGAGCCCCGATTCTCATCTCCATGAGTTGAGACCAGAGTGAAAAATTTGTTTCGTCTAGCATAATGCTAGTTGGGAAGGAAGAGTTATCTTGATGGACAACGATTGGTGTCGCCGGAGTGAAGGTAGGTACGGTTGTTGTATTGATTTCCAATTGAGATTGGTTTTTTGAGTTTTCTTGTGATGAGTCTTATGGGTAAATGATTTTTGGTGCAGATGGGTTTCTGGTAAAAAAAACAAGGGTGGTTTTTCGATGAATGGTTTTTGGGTTTTGTTTGTTTGTTCGATGAATGGTTCGTGATGTATGGTTTTTGGGTTTTCTGGGTTAGTTGTTCGATAAATGGTTCATGATGTATGATTTCTGGGTTTCCACAAACAAATACTGTAGTATTTGCTTTTTTTTCGATGAAGACTCACAGTAAGAATTTTGATTTGAGCAGTAATTGTTGATGAATATTGCCAAGAACACTGTAGCTTCCGGGAGAAAAATAGAAAATAATTCAAGGAAAAATACAAGAAAAACAAATTTATACTTGCTTTGATACCATATAAAATCTCTTAGTTGTATTTCGATAATTATTTCAGGTGTTATAGTAGTAGTATATATACAAGAAATTAAACCTACAGTACAATTTGTTATACTAAACTACAAAACAATTTGTTACATAAGAATACAAGAAAAAGGTAATATGCAGTGTACAGCTGTATTCTTAACAGATATACACATGTATATATTATTACAAAGTCATTAAATAAGAGTACTTTCTCCATTTTACTAATCTCTATTGTTCTTATTTATTTTATTAACTCTTTATTAAGTATATTGTATGTTTCTAAATATATAGTTTTATGAAATAATTGTATATAACTTTTTTTTAAAATAATTACAAATATCCTTTGATTCTTTCATACATTTAAGACTTGATATGGCTTAGTGGATCAACCTAGGGTCAAAACTAGCAAGGTTTAAGAACTAGCCAAGGAAGAAAAAAACTTTGGTGACCCAATCAAAAACCCGACTTGACTCGACAAGTCCCTATTAAAAACCTAGTTACAATATGTTAACTATTTATTTTTTTTAACAAAAATCATATCATTTTGTTTTATAAAAAATTAGGGTTTCCCTAGAATGACTCAGTGACCTCGAGTTTAGGTTGGGTCAACCAATGGACCAAGTTAAGAACTATGTATTCTTCTATTAAGCTTGATTTATGGTGACTTCATTTTCAAGCAAAGATTTGTGTTTTGCAAGAACATGGATTCAGATGTTTATTGTGGAGTGAGCTTTGGTGATTTGATATTTTGAAAAATACTTTTGATTTGTAAAGTGTAGCATTCATAAGGCTTGATCCAACAAATTTTTATTCCTTCTATATTCAAGTGTATATAAAGGAAGCTCGAGAGCTTTTGAGAGAGTTTTATTGCATGAAGAGTTTGTTTTTAGAAAGAGTTTTTTGTCAAAGAACTCTTGTAGAGTGTTTAAGCTCTAAATCTTTTGTTATTTTTAGACTTAAAGCGCAGAAGAAAAGGGATTGAGATTCTTTGGAGAGAGCATCCTTCCTTTCTTCATATTTTTTATATAGAGTAGGGGTCTGTATTTATATAGATTTATATGGGCTCTCACGTCCTTTCTTAATGCCATATGGTATTATTTTAATGGTTGATTTTTATTTATAGAATCTTGTATTTATTATAATACATCTTAAATATCTTATCTTATGTGTCATCCTTGCATTGATCAAAAAATATATAAAAACTCATTTATCTTCTATAGCAAAAATGACCCGTGATAATTTTTGAATGGTATAAAACTTCTGTTTCTACAAATGCCCCCATTGAAACAAGTCACTTAGACTTAATAATAAGTGGGCATGTTTCAAAAAATATTGCCAAAAGGGTTTTATAATTTGAATATTCTTTAAACTAAAACTTGTTTTGATCATAATAAATTTTCACAAAAAGTTAATGTATATATATGTAGTGAAAATAAAATATAATTGTCAAAATTGGAAATCTTATGGAATTGAAATTTATTAAATTAAATAATAGAACAAAGTTTGAAGCCCATTCTATTACAATTATAGATTTAAGGTCTCTTTATCATCAATTTATTTCACCTTTAGATGAGCCAGACTTCAACTTACTGGCACCACTGACATCACATTTGCCACTTCTTGTGGCTTTCCCCTGTTCTTAGAGGAGGAAACCTTTGGGGTCTCATCTTCTTTGGACTTGCTAGCTTGGATGCCACCAGGTCATCATTTTAGGATTTGCTGGCAGTTTCGGAAGCGACTTCAAATTTACTTCCAGTTTTAGGGATTTGCTCCTTTTCTGCCACGATCATCTGGTTTCTTCACTTTAGAGTCATATATATCCCACCAGTTTTACTGACTTCCCTTTACTTTCCTCCAGATTTTGCAGCAGCACTTTTGGATTTGCTGGAGGAAGTTCCAAATACCCCTTTTTAAGGAAGAATCCACCTTTCCTTGCTTAGCTGACATGTCAGAATTTGTGTTCATTCTCTTCTTCAGGGGCATTTCAGAAGAGGTCTCAGGACTTCGAGTGATCTGCTGCTTCTTCCTTGTAAGATTCTCTCTCTTTTTTCATACTTTCTGCAGCTGAAATGCTTTTTCTTCTTTTTTTTAGTTTTGAGTTTTGAGTTTCTCTGATGAATAACTAGTCCTCTAAGAATGCCATGTTGCATGGCAAAGTGTTGATTGTAGCTGCCACTACCAGAATTCCATGACTACAGGATCAACTAGATTCTGCTTGCAGAGTTCCTAGAGTTTGGCAACTGCATATGCGTCTTCATCAAGATATAAACATATCAACAAGGGCATTAACATGAACCCTTTGATCTCCAGGAAATGAACCTAGGTCCACGAAGCAATCATTCACTATAATCTTGTTATCCATACTTATCTGGAGAGAACTGAGCACGTCACTATATTAAAAATACAACCAACTTTAGACAACTCCAATTGTTCTTGTTCTCCAAATTTCTTCAAGCTCTCGTCAGAGTGATCTGCCAACCACTTTATGGGCCAGTGTGAATCTCTTGGAAGATTTTACACACTATATTAGAAATTGTATTAAAAATAGCAGTTTTGATGGGAGATGCAGAATCCATTAAGTTCCAACCACTTGAACTATTTAATGTTTGGCTGTTGGAGCTATATGATAGCATGCTCTGTTGATTTGCCAAGAACCTGGAATGCTTTTGGCATTTGATCCTGTATCAGAAGAATGGGTACCTTTTCTCCATAGAATGACTTCCTTCCACAACTGCTTTTCGCATGAGGCTCCTATCAGCCCACTTGTTTCCATCTTCTAGAAAATGCTGAATATGTCCATGAGGAGAAATAGACCGCAACCTATCCCTGTGTTCATGTGAAGTGCCGACTCCAGATTGCTGAACCCTTGGGATATTGATTTCACGAGACAGGGTTGAGAGTTCATGAAAGATGCAGAACACAAGCTACCATCAGCCACATTTGACTGTTGTTTGCAACTAGCAATCACAGAGGGAGCCTGCTGATTCTCAGCTGGAGGTTGCGGTGATGATGATCGCGAGTTGCGATATAGTAACAGCAGTTAACTTGAAAGAAAGAAAAAAAGAAGGGTTTTAGACTTTCTTTATTGAGAGGGCATGAGGTAAACTGACTTTGTTTCACAGAATAGGATTCTTGTTATTTTCAACGAGGAAAAAAAAAGGCAATAGAGTAAAAGGTGGCTATAAAAACATATTATTGCTAGAAAATAATATAAATTATATTTTGGAGTTTACATAAAACCCTAAGTTTTTAAGTAAGATGGTTTTTTGACATGGTATCAAGCTATGTTAATTCAACAGTTACGAGTTCAAATCTCACCACTTTCATTTTATTTAATAAAAATTAAGTACAAGATATTATAGGTTTGTGCAAATTTCAAGTCTAAAAAATTTTCACTTAAAAAGATAGGTTTAAAAGTAATATAAATCATATTTTGAGGTATCACATAAAAATTTAACATTTTAGATGAGATGGTTTCTTGATAATTATCGTGTTTTCTCACTTGGTAAAAAAAAATCACCAGACACAGTCGCTCATATTATTTACTCAAGAGCTCCACATGTGCTTAACTTAATCAATCTATTCATAGTGAACCCGACGTTACAGATTCTTCATCAATAAAAAAAAAAATTAAGGAAAGCAACAAACACTTTCGTGGATTACTAATGACGAAATCACTAGTCTTCTAGATTATGTGGAATCATATGTGATTACACTTATGCAAGGTGTAATCGGTTTCAAAACCTATTCCTCGGTTACCATTGCACCCTTTAGAAAATTGGAAGTCAAATTTGAGAGGAGGTTTAAAGCCAATACTTAAAAGAAAAGAGGATATCTCTCAACCAAGAGTCTTCACACTTCGAGCATATGATAGATTTCAGACCATTGTTAAGCCTACTTATGTGTATATGTATATGTATATGTATATTTGTCGCGCCGCGCTGAAAAACCAAGTATTCTAAGTACGATATTGGTATGGTTTTTACAATATAAAATAATAAAGAGAAAAAAAATAGAGAGAGTCGGGTCACTTTTTCAAATCAGTGACTCAACTAGGCAAACAAGAGACATGTGTGAGTTGCCTCACATATGCCTTCTTAGTTACTAATCAAGTGAATTATAATTCACTTGAATAGTAAAAGAAAAGCATGCACAATGAATATATAATTAAAATGCAAAGGGAAGAGGAATGCATGGAAACTCACAGCCGAAGAAGATGATGTTGAGCTCTTGCACAACCGGTGATCACTGCTTTTGGGGACAATGACAAATGCTGGAGAAGCTGGTGGTGGGAAACTAGAGGAAGTCTAGTCGGGAGAGGTGTTAGTGGAAGTCGTTAGGTGAGAGGTAGAGGTTGTGGGGAAGGGGGAAGAGCTGGTTGGAAGGAGGTCCTTCCTCTTTGTTTTTTAGTTTTATGTTGGTCGCCTCTCTTTCATCCTCTTGCCCTCTTTTCTTTTCTTCTTTTCTCTCTTATCTTCTCCTTTTTTTAAGTCAACAGAGGAGGTATATATATAGCCTATATATAGCTCTATTTAGGGAAGATTTAGTGCATTAATTTAGGATGCAAATCATGTTTTATTCTGCTATTAGATAAAACAAAATAGGAAAAGAAATATTTTGATTGACATTCTAATGATTCTGAGACATAAAAAACAGGATTTGCAACTCAAAATTAAGTGAGAGAATCATAGAAACCAACAGGAAATTACAGAGAAAATAAAATAATTTGCAGGTGGGCGGTTGTTCTCAAAATAACAATGAATAGTACCTATTGAAGCAAGATTTTCTACTTTTATACAAGACATTCAAGCGGGAATATCTTGAGCTTTTAATATCAAAATCAGGCGATTTAAAAACCCAAATTTATCTATACATATAGGACTACATCTTTCATGAAATATCCTAAGTGAGAAAAAATCATTTTGATGAACAGAATTTGTTCGCAATCTGCTTGGTCAAAAACTATTTTGAAGAATAGAATTGGCAACAACGGCAAAATCATTTTTTGTGTGAATTATGAGGAATTTATCCAATCTTAAACCTATGGTAAAAAAAATAACATCGCTGGTTTTGCAAAAAGAAACGAAATATAATCTTGCGCGGCAGTCAAGCAACATAAAATTATTGTGATGTTTTTCGAACCAGCCATCCCCGTGTTTTTTTTCAATGAGACTAACTTTTAGATCAAACCTAGATCTCTGTTTAATGATTAAAAATGACTATTCAATCAATCTTTAATCAAAGGGAAGTTTTCCATTTCCCAAATTTAAAATTGGTCTTTGATATCCTAATAAATCCTTGAAATATTAAATTGGGTCTCTCGAATAAGACCTACAAACTCAGGTCTAAATATTTAAACGAGAATATCTTTAGCTTATAATATCAAAATCAAGCGATTTAAAAATCCAAAGTCATCTATATGTACAGGACTACAACTTTCATGAAAAATTCAAAGCAAGAAAAAATCATTTCTAAGAACAGAATCTGCCCTCAATTAGCTTGGTCAAAAAGATCCAAAGTCTAAGCTGGAAGAAAATTTTGGTTTTAGAACAGAGTTGCGACAACAACAAAATCAGTGCAAATCTTGAGGGATTTATCCAACCTTAAAGACTAGATAGAGAAAAAATGACTTTACCATCATGAAGATTCCTAATTAATCTAAGAATCATGATGATTTCATCACTAACGAGGAGGATAAGAAAAGCAGAAGGCGGAAAAGATATGGTTCGAAAAAAATATTTTTATTATCTACTTCTGTTCATTGTCCAATAACCATGAGCTAAACTCTTGCATTTGGTTCAAAAGAGATACACGTCATTTCCAACACGTGGAGTCTAAAAATGAGTAACAACAAGAACAGTGGGCTCTAGGACCCAATAAAGGTTCAAATCAATTCTTTAACATGTCATGAATGACATAATAATGGTCAGATATTGCACAAAACCAGGTCAAATTCAAAGTCTAAGTTGGAAGAAAAATTTGGTGTTAGAACATAATTGCGACAACAGCAAAATCAATGCAAATTTTAAGGGATTTTCCAACCTTAAAGACTAGATAAAAAAAAATGAATTTAGTATTATGAAGACTAGTAATTAATCTAAGAATTCTAATGATTTTGGCAGCAAAAGAGGAGGATAAAAAAGCATAAGGCAACAAAGACAGGATTCGAAAAAAACATTTCTATTCCCCACTTTTATCAATCATCCAATAACCATTGCATTTGGTTCAAAAGGGATATATGTCATCTCCAACACGTGAGGCCTAAAACTAAGTAACAACATTGTTTTTTCATCAATTTTGTTATCTCGTGATCCTTTGCTTAAATGGATGTTGAAAGCCCCTCATCAATTGTTTTCAAGTTATCCCTTTAATCCTCTAAAATTATAGTCTTCGTCATCATCTATGACATGGTGCCAAAACTCACATCCTTATTTGGTGATTGACACGAAGAAGTCTCCATAGGGGAATTTTTAAAGTAGTCACCTTGAGTGTCAAACAAAAGTCCATGTGTCTCACTTGACTTTTATGGTGGATTTACTTGTAGTCTTAGCCTTGGATTAGCTAACCCTCGTGCCTTCTTTGATTTAATGTCGATATCAACTTGAGAATTGGCTTAGTTTATTCATGCAACTCCACAATGAATTTTGTTTTTAATAGCAGGTTGAAAAATCTTCAATAATATATCAATGACTTGAATTAGCAGTTTTATTGGTTGATTTTATTTTACAAGATCTTGCATGTACAACAAGATATCTTAAATATCTCATCTCATGTGTCATCCATCCATTGGCCAATAAATATATAAAGACCCATTTATTTTCCATGTCATTTATTTCAATTTATATATATATAATAATAATAATAAAACAAGCATGGCAAATTTTGATTGGTATAAGATTCTTGTTTCTACTTAAATATATCTTGGTTCATCAAAAAAGAAAAGAAAAAGAATTAGGGACAATGTCAATTTAGTCCCTAATCAATGACTTTTCTTAATTGAGTCCCTAACCTATATTTTTTTTATCACTTGGATTCCTAATGTACCTAAAAAAACCTTTGTTTGATCCTTGCATTAACAAATGTGTTTAACATTGTTCATGGGTTGGAGACTCAATTCGAAAAGTAATGGTCAAGATTAATTGTTGATAGAAGGATCCAATTAAAAGTTGTTAGGTATGTTAGGGACTCTTTTGATTAAAACTATAGGTTGAAGACTGAAATGTGAAAATGGTTATCAATTGCGGACTAATTATATGAGGTTACCCGGGAATTCACACCATGCTAAGATTTTCATTTTCCAAGAGTATATATTTTTGCCCACTATTCAAGTCTCCAAACAATTCGCTATTCTTAAAGAAAATAGTAAAAATATTTAGCAGCTACATGTTTTCAGAACAATTTTAGCTAAGCTCTTTCATTACAATTACATGCGTTTAAGCAAATCACATTCAAAGCATGTGGTCTGAAAACTAGAACTAGCTCATAGCAAACTCAAAAGAGAGATGAAGGGAAAAATTGGGGACGTGGTTTTAAACTCTAGTATTTTAGGGCCTGTTTGGGAGGGCGGTTGCGGTTGCTTTTGAAAGTGTTTTTCATTTAAAAATACATCAAAATGATATTTTTTTTATTTTTTAAAAATTATTTTTGATATCAGCACATCAAAATGATTTAAAAATATCAAAAAAATTCATTTAAAAAAAAAAAAAAAAAGGAAACGGCGGTTGTACCGCCCTCCCAAACAGCTTCTTTATGTAGCCCTGGAATATTGTTTGGAGAAAGCCTTAAATTCCCATCAAATTATTCCATAACTTGTGGAATTAGTATCTCGCACCGACCAAGTCTACTCTTAATATACATTTGTCTCAATTATAATTATATGAAAAGGGATGGTGATGGAAATATTTTTATTTATTTTTGACACATAAGCTGCGTGCTTGTTCATCAAGGTATTATAGTAACCTATGTAGTTGGAATTTCGGTGTAAGATATTAACAAGATATATAAAGCTATCTTTTAGGTTTATTTTAGGTCTTGAAGATGACCTAAGTTCAAAGTCTAGGTCGTTGGGTTTGATTTTGAAAGGCAAGGCCTTTCCAAACTTAATTATTCATTCAAGTTGAAATTAATTTACAAAATCGAAACCAAAACCCACAAGCACAAGCTGTCTGGATTAACTACGTGATGCAACAAACATGGACTTGGCTGTTGGTGACCGAAATCTATCTTTTTGTAATAAATAACTTGCATTGGTAAACATGGGGGGGGTTATTAGAGTAAATAGTTGCTCTTAGGTTATCTGTCACCACCAACTTCCTATCCTCCAAAAACTCTCACTCTCTCATACTAGCAGCTACTGTCAGCCCTAATTCTTATTTGTCATGTGTTCCACGTATTAATTATTTTAATATCATTTTTGAAAACAATCACTTAATACACAAGCAGCAACTGCTCCGAGTTCTCATTTACTGGAGACCAGCAGAGATATAACATTTCCAACCAAATGAAAACATCAAATGGATAAAACCATCCAGGAATTGATCAGTTTAGTCACATAGAAAACAGCAGGAGCCCACGCATTTTCAGCTCACCAAATCATACCAATTGGCCAAAAACTGCACGCCAAGAAAGCACAAAAATATTATTCCCTTGTAACACATGACCCCCTCCTATAAACATAAAAAAAAACCGTATCATATGGACGATTGTCTTCCTCCCTATCATCCCAACACCATGATCAATCCTAGCATCAACTATAATCTCACTTCCCTTTCCTCCTCCTCCTCCGGTGATGTCGCCGGATACTTCATTTCGAGGAGACTGTTTTTCTTGAAAGATATTCAAATCTTAGAGCTCCTCCTTGCCCTTGTCGTCTTCATCACCATACATTCTCTAAGGCAGAAAAAGCATTGTGGACTGCCCGTATGGCCAGTTCTAGGAATGCTACCATCATTGGTGTCTGGTCTTCAATGCAACCTGTACGAATGGATTTCGGATGTTCTTTGCGATCGAAATGGGACTTTTCGGTTCAAAGGTCCGTGGTTTAGCAGTCTTAATTGTGTAGTGACTGCGGATCCAAGAAATCTTGAGCATCTTCTCAAGACCAGGTTCCCTAATTACCCCAAAGGCCAGTATTTTCGCGACACGGTAGGGGATCTTCTCGGCGGAGGGATATTCAATGCTGATGATGAGAAATGGCAGAGGCAAAGAAAGACAGCAAGCATTGAATTTCATTCAACAAAGTTCAGGCAATTAACTACTGAGTCATTGCTTGAACTAGTTCATTCTAGGCTCTTGCTGGTCCTGGAAAATGCGGTGAACAACTCAATATCGATTGATATACAGGATATTCTACTGAGGCTAACGTTTGATAATGTTTGCATGATAGCATTTGGGGCTGATCCAGGATGTTTACGCCCAGGTTTGCCTGACATACCATTTGCTAGAGCCTTCGAGGATGCAACAGAAGCTACTGTCCTACGTTTCGTTACACCAACATGCATATGGAAAGCTATGAGGTTTCTTGATTTGGGGTCCGAAAAGAAGCTGAAAAGATCAATAAAAGATGTGGATGAGTTTGCAGAAGATGTCATAAGGACAAGAAAGAAAGAGCTCTCCATACAAAGTGAGGACGATAAGAAGAAGCAAAGATTAGATCTTTTAACAGTGTTTATGGGGTTAAAAGATGAGAATGGGAAGCCATTTTCAGACAGATTTTTAAGAGATATTTGTGTAAACTTCATTCTTGCTGGCAGAGACACTTCTTCAGTGGCAATGAGTTGGTTCTTTTGGCTTCTTGATTCACATCCAGCAGTAGAGGAGAAGATTCTTGCTGAAATATGCAAGATAATTGGTGAGAGAGAAGATTTGGACCCCAAAACCCCATTAGTGTTTAGGCCAGAGGAGATGAAGAAGATGGACTATTTGCATGCTGCTCTATCTGAGGCCTTGAGGTTATACCCTTCAGTGCCAGTGGACCACAAAGAGGTAATTAAGTAACACACGACTTACTTTTGAACAAATACTAGTATTTCCTTTAATTTCTAATTCTATTTGAGTATTTTTCTTCAAATCATTTCCAATATATATATATCCTCGTGTTTTTTCACAAGTGACTTCGGGAAGAATCATTTGTAAGAATGGTTTTTTTTTACTAGTTAGAGTTTATGTTCCATGTTGCAATTATAGTAATTTCTTATAAAACCTTATAAAATTGCCATATATCTTAGAGATTATGCATTTTGATCTTTTCCTGAGCATCTCACCATTAAAGATGTATCCTCCTTCAAGACAAGCCAAGTCCTTCTTGTGTAATATACCAAAAATCCAAGCATATATCTTGGAAAATTAAGCTGGTGTGATATGGACAAGTTCTTGTTTCTTTAATCAAAATTGGTCAAATTTCCCTTGCATGAAGTTTTATAATACTTGGGTCGATTCCATGGTGACCTAACAGCACCTGGCTAAGCTTTGTTTGGTGACCATAGAGAACCAGTTAACTCATTAAACACGGAAATTCCGAGGTCCTAGAAATAGGTGAAAATTGAACCAGCGACCAGAGTGGGTTGAATTGATTATAATAATCAATCTCCTTGGAAAGCTAAAACAGTTTCACAACCCTCTTGAAAAGAGAGTCATTTTTCTCACAACCCTCTTGGTAACTGCTAACACTAATTACAAAAGCCATGAGTCCAACCTTTTAGTCACCATGAACAGAGTGAGTTTTGACCCCGAGAATGCCCTCTTGACCAGTAAAAACATAATTATAAAAGGTATACTAATTGTTTTTATCTTTTTTAGGAAGGAAAATGGTGAGTGATAAATACTGTTTCATTTTCTCTTGCTTCGATATTTTGTAGGTTGCTGAGGATGACATTTTTCCTGATGGGACTGTATTAAAGAAAGGGACAAAGGTGATTTACGCAATATATGCAATGGGAAGAATGGAGGCAGTATGGGGTCGTGACTGCCGGGAGTTTAAGCCGGAGAGATGGTTAAGAATCACCGACGGCCGGTTCATGAGTGAATCAGCCTACAAATTCACGGCTTTCAACGGCGGACCTCGACTATGCCTGGGGAAAGATTTCGCTTACTATCAGATGAAATTTGCTGTGGCATCAATCTTGTATCGCTACCATGTGAAGGTGGTGAAAGATCATCCCGTGGTGCCGAAGCTTGCTCTGACAATGTACATGAAGCATGGGTTGAAGGTGAATCTAGTCAGGCGCGAGGAGTCTGAGCTTCAAAAATACCTTAATGTCATCCATTAATAGTTATGATTTGTTTCTCCGTGGGTTGTGTATCAATATATTATTGGTTTTTGCAAAAACTTTATGGCTTGTTGAGGGATGACACGGTGTAGCGAGGGGTGCATTTTCAGATTAGGAAACTACACTTGAATAATGGATCGGATCTGGGTTGTTCATTGAGATTATCATTGAGCTGAGGAGGAATTAGAGGGTGGTGTGTTATGGTTGATGCTGTGCTTTCAAATAATAAATTACGAGTTAATTCTCTTGTTCCAGTTTATGCACACCACTCTCTGGCTTGAATTTTCAGCCCACCACGCTAGTAGTATGCTTTGATTCCACGTGTGATAAATTAGGTCATTTAGATTTATTATATTGTCATATTACTTTAATACCTTTATGAAAGCTGAATCTTGGGGGATAGAGGGGCCCTTTTAGAACAATACAGAAATATGGGGGTCAATTGCACTATACAGAACCACAAACATTTATCTTTTAAAAGAGGAAAAATCATGATGCAACTTGTTTTGAATCTGGATGAGCTTAAGTATATCATCACCTCCATTTGATGAAATAAAGTTTGTGGCATACATATTAGCATCTTCCAATTTCAGCTGCATCGCTGTGCACTACTGGATGCCACTGCAAGGAAATAGGCATCTTTCTTTGTTCAATAACATCATTTAAGATCGAAAAAACTTATCTTTTATCAAGCTCGTCCATCCCATTCTTCATAGAACTCTTTCAAAAACTCCTCCATGAACTTGTGTCTTCTCTCAGCCCTCCTCTGCCCAGCCTGGAAAGTGGTATCAATATCAGAGGCTCAAGTTCGATAAATTATGAAAAGGTGATTCATAGATGCTTGATTTAACAATTAGCAAAGGTCATGCTAGCAGAAGAAATGATGAATAACCATGAAAGCTAGCTCAATTTGAAACCTGACAGCCAATGTGTACCTTTGTTTTCACCAAATCCTTCAGCTTGAGAAGTTTTTCATGGAAGTGGTTCACAGTTGTCTGCTCTTCTTTCTTCATATACTGTTCCTTTGACAAATCTGGGCGTGGGGGAATGGCAGGGTCATGAAGCACCCTGTTCCTACTTCCACCAAAAGTAAAGCATCGGGCAATTCCTATAATCAAATTATAATTTAGTGAATGTGTGATAGTTACAACTTCACTTCACGAGAATGCAGATGAATGGCATGTTGAAAAATATGCAGCCAATATATAAGCAAGTAAATAAATATACAAATTCAAAATGACTACAATTACCATGACCAAAATGGAAATGTATAGACCCAAGACCCTGTTTGATCTTGTCAGATGCAACACAAGTAAATAGTGAACTGTAGAGGTGAATAGAAATTACCAACTGCACCAATTGCATCAAGCCTATCAGCATCCTGCACAACCCTGAATTCTGGAGAAAATTCGCCATTTGCATGCCCTGCAAGTTCCTCCTTAAAACCTGAAAGTAGGAAAGTGCCTGCACTAATTACTTTCAACATTCACTAATATATGATCCACTTTAACAAGAAAAAGAATCAATAGGCTGAGAAGTATGAAATCAATAAAAACCTTTCACTGGCAATCAACAACATAAATGTGTAGTCCATTTAGAGGTGTCTGGGATTAAAATAGTTTGTTAATTATGCTATTGTAGTCTTTAAAGCTAACATAAAGTATAATGTCAACAAAGACTGTGAGAGGAACCACAACTAAAAATTCATATAGATTTTCAGTCCAACAGAAGCTATATGAATACTGCACAGCATATGGAAGAAAAATTTGAAAAATACATAACCAGGTCACAAGATCAATAGATAAGTAGAAGGCATGATTAAGAATGCACTCATGCATTGACCTTAATTGTACAACATATGAGATTAAGAAATATACCAATTCGATATCTAACAGCACGAATAATGAGTTTCAAAATCAATTACCTTTGTGTTGCACAATAAATTAGTCAAAGAAGTAATTTGAGTCAAGAGGTAATAAAGATGAAATAATGAGTTAGACTTGATTAGTGTTTCCATATTAAACAAAGTCTAGGCCGCCACATGAAAACAAGGACAGACTTGATTAACCAATTGGATCATGAAGTTTGGACTAGTAACTGAAAGGATACATAAAAGATCCAATCTAGACTTGCAATACACAATTAAGTGAAGTTAGGCAATTTCATTCGTGAATACTCAAAATATAGAGAAATTGTGAGTAGATAGTTACTGGAAGTTATTTTAAACTTTCCTATTTTAAGAAGAATGCAAGGCACTTCAAAAGAATTCAACAAATCAACAACAGTAGTTACAACGCAACTGAACTAAGTTTTCAGGATCTTAAAAATCTGTTAAGCAATAGGTTTGTAATCTCATAGAAGATAATCAAAAGGCATATAAGTTATAGGCAGATAGGCTTACAGTTTTCATTTCTAGAAAACTAGAAAATACCAAAATTATATACTCAGTTCATGTTTTCCTGACAAGAGATTTCAGTGCGTGTTTGTAATCAATTGAAGAGTCATCTAATGAATGTAAATTTCTTAATCCTATGTTGTTAGGTTATCTTTTACATTCAAAGCATTTAGATTATTTGATTACTCTATAAATTTTAATTTGCTTTCTGCATATTAAAATACCATAAAGATTTGAATACATTGTTACAAGTTTGGAACTATAAGTCTAGAGTTGTAAGAACATTGTTTGGAGTTTAGATCATTAACATTAAATTTAACAGTTAACTTTGAAATTCAAAGTCTTCTATAGGCAAGCACAAAGGAACCTAAACACTTTTTGAAAAAAATCAAACGATCATTTAAACTTACAATAGTCAGCTTTGAAGTATCAAACAGTCATCTTGAATTATACTTTTAAAGAATTTAGCTGCAAATGATCAGCTACCTGACTGAATTTTACTACTGCTAAGAAGAATATAAGAATAAAATGAACTCAAACAAGAACTCTGCTTCAGAAACATAATAATAGCTATCAAACTTACCCATCCCATTAATGATTGTCAAGATCTTCATTTTTTTTATTTCATCTACACCCTCTTCCTCCAGAAAATTCTGAACAATTTTCTCCTCAGATGGGTCTCTACATGGCCAAATAGAAGCTTAAAACTATCAGGGAGTCAAAAAACAATAAGAAATGGTAACTTGGAGAGCAAAAAATATAAAAAGGGTTTTCAGAAGACAATATTGAAAGAGGCAGAATTGAGTCGAAGCCAAACCATTATAAATAGTCACTAAGTTCGACAGTTCTTGGACATACATATGGGTTGCAGTCTGAATTAATATCAACACACAGAGTTATGTGCATGTGATATGGCTATAAATATGTGGCAAGAAAGTAAGTCGTGTGTATAAAAGCACCTATGTGATCGCGGCTATATACAGGTCATTAGAGAATGAATAGAATTGAGAGTGGGCTCATTTTGTGGAAACCCAAAAATGGCATCACAAGTCAATAGAACTAAACATAAAGAACGGGACACTTCTGAGCATTACTTCATCAGGAATAGCTAAACTACTATGATGAAGCTCTAATTATTTTAAAGACATAAAAGCATAACACAAATATATTGGCATGATGCTGAACGAATGGCAACAGCATCCAGGAGAATTATTAACCTTGAGTATTTGTAGTCACCTGCAGTAAGTGGCAAAAAATAAAATGATTAATTGTTTCAAAGAATGATATCTACAAATAATTACAACTAGACACTGTAAAACACATAGAGAAGATAGAAATCAAAATCATCAAGATAAAGAATTTATGAACATGTCTCAACTAGTACTCACACTCATCCCAGTACCACTAGAATCAGCAAGTGATGCAATCAGTACCTCACAACTAAAATTCTTGAGAAATGCATTGAAGATTGCTAAAGGCACATATAGATGAACTAAAAGGCATGCATGTGGAGTGCATCAAACCATCAATCCCCTAGAAATCTCACACAAGTCCATGTGCCAACATCTAGGTGACATTCCTAAATCCAAAATCCACATTTACATTATTTTGAACTTATTGGATGCCACATGATCTGCATGTCTGAAAGTAGGAATTGGAAAGAGGATGACCTATGTCATGAAGAAGTGCGGCGAGTTCTACCTGCCATAGAAAACAAAATTTAGAAAGAACCACAGAGATCATGGGAAAAAATAGCAGGAACAATAAGTGCCCAATCTATTCAACTAACAAAACCAGTGAATGTCTGGTAATGAAAAGCTTTAAAACTACTTTCAATGTCCAGAAGACAACTAAACAGAACTATACTCCTAACTACTTGCAACTGCTCAAGACATCTAACCCAAACTTGACACATCTTTAAATGTCCCCATCTCTAGATATATGATTTTTCATTGTGTCATAGATAGCAATTAAAATTACAAAAGTGTATTCAGAAATGGGTTTATCAAAGGAAAGGAACCAAGAACTAAAATGATGAGATTGGATCAAATTACATTCCTACTAACAGAAACTCTTAGTTTCTCACTATAAAATTACAATCTATTCTCAATAATCAGAAGACAAATCAGCAGAGAGCCTTACTCCCAACTAGCCGCAGCTATTCAATACATGCAACTCAACCCCGAGGATTAAAACTTGAAGGCATCTTTCAGTGTGGCAACCTCTTATATGATTTTTCTGTATCGTCGTTATACATAACAAATAAAATTTACAAAAGCATGTTTGGAAATGGGATTGTCACAGGAAAGGAATCCATAACAAAAAAAAAAGCGATGTCAATGAAATCAAGTTGAATTCTTTGTGAGATAAATCATAGTTTTCTATTATTAGTAATCAAGAAGATAGCTCTCCTTGCCCGTTCCATTGCTATTATTAAAATGGGATCACACCAAAAAGCACCATTTTACACTAAAAGCTAGCATTCTGCAAGACAGTAAATATCATCATTTGAAGAATCGTTTATTCACTGAAAACTCCCTCAATTGAACCGCCTCATAAAAAAATCAAAACTAGCAGCAAGAAAATAAAAGCCAAATGCCTCGTTTGAAACTAGAAATGCCGATCACAGGAAAAATCAATAACTGGATTCCACAATTTATATGCACCCAGAAGTAAAACAGGTCCAGAAAAAACTCTAAAAGTAGAGATAGAGTGAGAGAGCGGTTTAGTTTAAAGGGCTTTACTATTTCCATTGAATCAGAAGACAGGCCTTCTTCTTGAGCAAGAGAGAGAGCAAGGTCTCTCACTCTCCACACATGAGCTGCATCGTGTGACGCGTCGTTTCCTTTCATGGTTCTCTCCACCAACTTCTCAGCATTCTTCACTGTCGTCACTCTACTTGCCATCTCTCTTGCTCTGCAGAGACAAACTGATGTCTTCAACTACAATTTTGTTTTATTATGTATCTCGAGCTCGTTAGTTTCAGAACTCGATTGTATTTGTACTTTGTTTTTTCAGAACTTGATTCAACACCAAACCTCAAAGATAATGACATTTGGGAAAAGGTTGAATAGTCCACAAGATTTTTTCTTAATTCGAGTCCCCCAATAAATGATTTCGTCTATTAATAATAAAAAACTGCCCAGTCAATTCCTTCCATCCAATTAATTATGGTCCTAAATTTATTGGGATTTTTTATATTGGGTAACTTTCTAATTATATGGGGGCACTCAATTATAAAAATATAAAAAACTCTTATTCGGGTACGTTAAGGTCATGTTTGGCTTTATGTTTTAAAAATGTTTTTGAAAAAAAAAATTTAATTTTTGTTTTAAATTAAAAAAAAATGTGATTTTAGATTATTTTCATGTGCCGATATCTAAAATAATTTTAAAAAACAATATCAATCAATTTTCTAATAGGAAATAACAAGAAAGGGGCAGTGACTCCAAGGAGTTAGCCCAACGGTGAAGGCTTGGGACTTGCGTGGGGTATTCCTCCCAGGTCCTGGGTTCGAATCCTGAGGTGCGAAACTTCTTCTGTGAGTCACCGTCCCCTTAGTAAGAGCCTGGGACAGCCGGAGGTTTACACATGCTCTGGGCCCACAAAGTGCGCTTTCCGGGTCATGTGGTTCCCCCGTTCCGCAAGGATATCCAAAAAAAAAAGAAAGGGGCAGCGGTTGGGGGTATACATTTATGCGTGTGAAATTGAAAATACATGTCTTGATTATGTACTATACATGTATACTTTTCTTTTTGAATTATTTTGATTTATTTAAAAAAGAAAAGAAAGTGTGTTTTTTTTTTTATATAACTGGGGTGTCCGGGCCAGCTTACGCGCACCACAACTGATTTTCGGGCTCACTGAATATCCTGCAAGCCTAATGAACATGTAAAGTATCGTGGAGTGATAGACATGCCTGATAAGATTTGAACCTAGGATAAAAGAAAAAGAAAAACTCTTCTTGACCGTCAGGTCAATATCCCGTTAGCGTTGGTCTTGTTTTCTTGAATAGATGGAAACCAACAAAATTAATACGCGAACAATAGTGGTTGGATGTCGAATCATGCGCGCATAATATCCCGTTTTAATTTAAGATTAATTTCCTATCTTATTTTTTTGGGATTTTATTTTCAATCCATGGCTGCATGTGAGCCGCGTTTTTTTAATATATATAAAATAGCCTGCTTAAAAACAAATCAAACTCTTTTTTTTCAAAATTAGTATATATTTTAGTGATGGTTTGGAAGTCTAATTGAGGAATTTTTTTAAAAACAAATTCATTCAAAATTACATCAAAATAATATATTTTTTTATTTTTTAAAAATTATTTTTAATATCAATACATCAAAATATTTAAAAACATAAAAAATTTAATTTAAAATAAAAAATAAAAATAAAAACTTTTAAATTATTTAAAAATATTTTTAAAATAACTTTGAAATATGTGTGCTTTGACTTCATTCAACACGGGAAACTCGTCCCCTGTGAAAAGACAAGGAAAAGAATCATATTTGGTGTTATTATTTTAAGCTAAATCATCCACTTGATGATCTTTTACTTTTAGTCCCCATCATCACATGCAGTATGCTTCTAATTAATTTTTGTCATTTACAGCCATGATCACCCTTATTTTTTTTTTTGGATAAGCCGAAGCTAACCACGGGTATCCAGGCCGCTGGGCCTGACTAATCCCGGGGGTGCACAAGGCCTTGGCAAGCATGTTTCCCACAAGTGCACCACGGTTAAGTCAAGGGCTTCGCCCAAGTCCGATGGCCCCAAGAAATTGTTTGCACCTGAGCGGATTCGAACCTGAGACCTCATGGGGAGCACACCCACGAGCCCCAGGCCTCCACCGCCAGGCCAACCCTTACTGCATCCCGCTAGTTTTCTTTTCTCGCCTGGCTGAATATTTTTGTATTTATATATATATATATATATATATATATGGCATGCATGGTGTGTGTATATATATATACACACACCCACCATGCATGCCATCTATAGACAGAAAGAAAATGTCTAAACGAATGCCAGCAGGGTCTTGGCCTGGTGATCAAGAAGTGCTTCTCCCTTTCTCTCACCCCAGGTTCAAGTCTTGCCAGGCACGCCTGTCACCCCCGCGATGCCTTACATGTTCATTGGGTTTGCAGGATGTTCAGTGGGCCCGGGAATTTAGTTGTGATGCGCGCAAGCCGGACATCCCGGTTATCAAAAAAAAAATGTCTAAACGAATCAAATGTTGCTTCACCAACACGGCTATGCATGTTACACACTTGTGAATACCTTTTTTTTTATTTTATTTTTTCAAAGAAAAAAAAGGGCGTCGGACGAAATGATAATAATACCTATAAAACTAAAAAAAAAAAATTATGTCGATGTCTCCCATGCCATGCACTTGCATATATCATTTTTTTTAAGCAAGTGAAAGGTCTAAGAATACTATCATGTAACTCTGTTTATTAAAAAGAATTCGTTGACACAAAGATTTTTTTATGAATATCAACTCCTAATCAATTAAATATTGAATTATAAAATAAAAATAATATCAATAAAAATCAAATATTAAATGATGAAACAAAAAAAATAGTCTAATTGTTGGATTCTCACATATGCCTTTTTAAACTTTCTTTTTTTTAAGGGGTGACCACCTCTTAATTGTTTTTTCTTTAAAAAAATACAAACACCTTATTGTCTGCCTAGCTAAAGAGGTGCCCAAGAAATCAAGGTTGGGGTTTTGAATTTGAAAAATATATTTTGTTTTTATATTTTGACATAAGAACATCTAGTAAACATTATTAGCACCTATATAAAATATAAATTAACTCATCAACCCAAAACTACTCTAAAAACACTAAATGAAACTAGAAAAAGATATCTCTTGCGCATATCTATTTTGTAGGCAATTGAAAGGTCTAAAGACATCATCATGTTATATTTTTTATTGAATGGAACCCGTTGGCACAAATCTTTTATGGTTGGATTGTAGTCAAATGATAACTTTTTTTTTCTTCACTATTTTTCAATAAGTTTCTCTCTCTAATGCAAGCCTGAAAAATAAACAAAATAAAATTTTGGATAAAAATGAAAATTTACGAGTTTTGATAAATGTTATGAATTTTCTCCATATTATATATGAGAACATTAATTATTTTATTTAAGTGTTAAGATTTGTTATTTTGTTTATTTCCTTGTTAGGTAAAGAGAAAATAAAGCAAAGAAAACAAAAGAACTTAGGAAACAAAGTGGTCGCAAAGCTTTCTAATTATGGGTGGATTACATTGAACATGTGATGTCCGAGCTTTTCACACAACGCTCATTTACTGATTCATATAACTTGAAACGGTGTTTTCTAGATTATGTTACCACACACACCAGCGGCTCCTTGTTGTTCATTTTGCTTACAAAATGGATGGTAATTTTTTTATTAATAATTTTTTGTTTATATTATTTTCTTAATATTTGTAATTTGTAACTAACAATGTTTTTCTTTTCTTTTGGGCTATGAGTCTTGGATGCGATCCATTAAAGACCGCCAATAAGGAGTGCAACCATAGTTTGTTGATAGTCGCGCCCATCAATTCGTGGTATGTTGATATTCTTTAATTTATTTTTATTAAGTTATTATTTCATTGAATTTTTTCTTACTTTTTCTTATTTTGTTTTTTTATGAAACATATAATAGCCTATGAGAAATATGGGGACGATCTTTTTATCTATCCAGACTTTGATCTGGATGGTGGTTGGAGGCATGAACGTCAGGCGGGCCCAATAAAAATCGGGTATATAAACTCTCTAACACTATGGTTGAGAATTTGTGATCGGCCCGTGGTGTTTCGATCATTGGAACATCCCTTAAATTGCTTTCATTTACATAAAAATCAGAGTTCCAAGTGGTTATAGTCGAGAGAATGCATGATGAGACAACTGAATTTCATGCTGAGACGGACGCACTACAATAAATGGGTATATAGATACAACCATATTGAGGTGATCCATATGTTTCTCCTTTCACGTCCTATGGTCCCAGCCGCCATCTTCCTCCTCCTCCAGCTTCGTTTTTGTTGTAGATTTATTGTATTTGAATTTCAAATGTTAAAATTTTATTAATTTTTGTTAAGTATTTGAATTTGATTTTAAATTTCAAATATATTTTGATTTTTAATAACATAGACTAGAAGTTTGAGATAATCTCCAACATAACCCTCCTTTCCTTATATATATACAGCAGAAGGAGAAGATTTATTTTTAAAGGAGGATGAATAATTCTCGGGGGCAAGTAGCTAAACTAGGGTGTTATGATTAATCTGATGGAGGTTATGTAATAAGGCCGGCAGCCTTCTCTTCTTCTTCCTTTGAGAGCTCGACAAAATAAACTACGACAGAATAGTGGTTTGTTTTTATTTGGGAACAAAAAGAGACCAGTGGTTTATCTCTGACAAAATATAGTTTTTTTTTCACAGTATAAACAATTGTGTGGAATATATATGTGAGTGCTAGCTGAATTAAAATTCCAGCCGGTTAGTAGAATATAATTAACATGTATCCCGGCTAGGATTATGAGATCGATCCACCTTCCATGCATGTCGAATAGGTAGATAGATTACTTAGCTCTAGTGTATTTCAATTAAAGAAATTCTAAAATTATGCGCAGAGAGAAGAGCAGTGCTAGAGAAGGCAACGTAGAAGGTGAAAACTTGCAAGACCAACGACTAGTCTAAAGTCGTCCCTCCCTGACCAAACAGAGTTCCCTTGTTAGAACACATATATATAAATCATCTTGGATTTCTATAACTGATTACTATTTTATAATCGTAACCTTTTTTTCTTTCCCCCCCCCTTACTTGATCACCAAGGGGCGCTGACAATTGCTTATAGAATAAACGTGATGCAAATTATAATCCAGCTATTTGCAACTTTATTTGAAATGATAACTAAATTTTGGGTAAGGGATTTGAAGATAATAAAAAATGATCCACGCTATTGCCCAAGCTAAGTACGTAATTACATCAATGATCGAGTGGTTGGTGGTGCACTGATAAGACCTTGTAATTAAAGGATTTGTTTTCTTTGTTATCTTAGATTTGAGCCTTGTGATTGTTAATATGATAGTCAACGAAGATTTATATGATCGTTAATTTCAGGACCCGTGGGATTACCCGAATACCAATATTAATTAAAAAAAATACTTTATTACAGTAACGTAGACAAAGATTGCAAAAAAATTAAATAATGAACAGTATGTAGACTCGAGATTTAATTAGTTTATACGGTGCCTATTTAGATAATAGTGACCCCAGAAATCATCCATTCCAGCAGCATTCAATACTCGAAACTCTCCCCTTGGCGACTTGATCTTGTCCCGGCCCGTCTCTCCCATGGAGCACGCTCCCTGTCAACCCAAACCCCAAAAAACAAGAACAGTCTCCACAGGTTTTCTCGGTCGTTTAGGTTTTTCCAGGAAACCCATTCCATTTCCCGAGAAAAAACCAACAAAAAAGAAACGAACGGGTTTGTTTTCCTGGTCTTGGGTTTGCATCAAGAACTCAGGCGCCAAAACTGTCCCCTTAGACTCTACCGTGCCCGGCAGTAACCCCGCCTCTAATGCCTCGAAGTCAAAGCGTCAAAAGCCCTCGACCAACCACGAGACGCCACGTCAGACTCCGGCTAGAGACAGTCCAGGCCGAGCACCCAGAGAGAAGATGCCCGGAGAGGTATGTGAGAAGTAGTGCTAAAAAAAGTTTAACTTTTTGTGCTTGTAAAGCGTGTTCTAGCATCACTTTGGAAGGTAAGCTGATTACCGTCCTGTTTCAGACATGGTACAGGTCTTCTGAGCAGGAAATCATCCTCGAAAATGGGAAACTTTTGGATCACGTGGAAACTACAGAGGACGCCACGTGTAAGAAACGATTGTCCTTTTGCCGGAAAATAGATGCTATAATAACCGGCACCAACCAGCCCGGCTCGCCCGAAGTCAAGGAAAAGCCCATTCGAACCGTGTCGATAACCCTATCAAAATCCTCCCCCTCGCAGCCAGATGAAAGATCGGCAGCAGCACAAAACACGGCGGCGAGGTCCCGGGTCACGATCAAGAAGCCCCAGAAAGAAAATGATCATCAAAACAAGAAGAAAAGTGACCACCCCCTGATCGGTATGTCAGTTATTATAATGACCTTGGTGATAATGGTGGTATGGGGTAAATTATGTGCCATTCTTTGTACTTCTGCTTGGCTCTACTTCGTCCCTCGATTGAGAAGTGAAGACACTGTGAGCAATGGTTTGATTTCGACCGAATCATTTTATGATTCGGAGGAATATAAGAAGAGAGTAGTTTTGGATGGATTCCTCGAACGCAGCCACCGCTCCGTATCATGAATTTTGATGTCTTCGACGAATCATCGAAGCCGCGTCGATTATGATCGTTCATATTTGTATTCTTCAAATCGTACTAGTTATGGCCCATCCTCTTTCTTCTCTTCTCTCTTTAAGAGGGGAGCTTGATGGTGGCATTTTGTGTAAATTATATGTAGAATATGTCTAACTTTGTCAGATAATCAGTCAAAGTTCTAGAAGCTTGATGGTGGCTAGCTTGCGGCTAATAATAATACAAGGTGATCAGATCTTGCTATTTCTTCCTATCTCCAAATAATTATAAGATGATTAAGAAAAAAAAGATAAGATAAATCAGAGGTTTCTGATTTTGTCGGTGAACAACTCCATTTTGGTCCTTTGAAGGTTTTGATAATTTTTCAATTTGGCCCTCTATAGTTAAAATATGGAGATTAAAGAGGGAATTTTTTTCGTTTCAATCAAGGGGCTAGAATAGGTTACTCCATATTTGCTTTTATAATTTATTCCTAAGATTTTCCGTTTGACTGTGTATACTGGTAGACTGGTGTTTGTATTTCCCGGCCAGTAGTTTTTATCAGTAAGCAATATATATATATATATATATATATATATATAGATAGATAGATACATAGATGGATAGATAGATAATTAAAACAAAACAAGCTGGATTTGAAAATATGAACAGAAGAGCATAGAGTATTTGTAATGGATTTGGTGGTACCAACTCAATTTGTTTTTTTTTTTAATAAATAAATAAAGCATTCTTACACTTTTTTTAATTTTTATTTTAAATTAAAAAAAATAATGTTTTTAGATTATTTTCATATTCTTATATCAAAAATAATTTTTAAAAAACAAAAATACATCATTTTAATATATTTATAAATAAAAAATACTTGAAAAAACATCTTAAATCACAATTTCAAACCGACAGGTAAGAGGCAATGACTTCTACGTTATCCCTTTCATGGCGTCTCGAAATATTCAAAAAGATAAGAAGAAAAAAAGGCTTCTGACCTTAAATCCTTAATTAATTGAAAACAAGGTGACGAGGAGGATGAACAAATAAAGACATAATTAAAATAAAGATATGAAATCAAGAAATGCTGATAAAATGTTGAAATATTCCAGCTTGTTCCTAAGTCTTAGGATTGTTTTTAGTCATGTTGAATAATTCCTCCACTGGTTGAGGGACACGTAATTTGCTTTGTTTTGACCACGTTTGTTTTATTGTAAAATCGTGGGTTTGTTATTCATTTTTCTTCATGGTGTAAGGCTATTAAATAGCCACTGCTACAGCTCAATAAAATGATCTTCTTTATCAATCTCTTACTGTCTGCAACATATGGTATCAGAGCTCACGTAAGAGGCTGAAGAAGAAGACTAAACACTGAGTGGAGTGAAACACTGAGAGAGTGAGGAAACACGCATAAGTGAAGGAAAATAGAGAGGAGAGAAATATTGTGAGGAACGAGTGAAACACAGAGAGAAGAAAATCACTGTGAGGAATACTGTGAGGAAACACTGTGAGGAACACAAACCCAGATTTTCACCGAGGAACCCATACCCAGATTTTCACAGAGAAGAAACATCAATTATGGCATCCGAAAATAGCTTTGTGCAACCAGCTATTCCGCGATTTGATGGTCATTACGACCATTGGAGTATGCTCATGGAGAATTTTCTACGCTCCAAAGAATATTGGAGCTTAATCGAAACTGGAATCACTGCTGCGGAAGGAGACAAGGACCTACGGGAGAAAACAATTGAGGAGCTCAGATTGAAGGACCTCAAAGCAAAGAATTATCTTTTCCAGTCTATTGATCGATCAATACTGGAAACCATTTTGAAGAAGGATACAACAAAGGACATATGGGATTCATTGAAGAGAAAGTATCAAGTCACATCTCGGGTGAAAAGAGCTCAATTGCAGGCACTTCGCAAGGAATTTGAGGTGCTGCACATGAAAATTGGAGAATCGGTGGATGACTATTTTTCCAGAACTCTCATTATAGCCAACAAAATGAGAATTCATGGGGAAAAGATGGATGATGTAGTTATCATTGAGAAAATTTTGCGATCAATGACTCCTAAGTATGATTATGTGGTATGCTCTATTGAGGAGTCAAATAATCTAGATGTATTATCAATTGATGAACTTCAAAGTTCTCTTCTGGTGCACGAACAGAGGATCTGTCGACATGGAGTGGAGGAACAAGCCCTTCAAGTGAGTCACGGGCAACATGCAGGAGGCAGAAACGGTGGCAGAAACAACTACCGTGGAAGAGGAAGAGGCAGAGGAAGATTTGAAGGAGGCAGATTTGAAGGCAGATTTGATAAGTCTGCCATAGAATGCTACCCCTGTCATGACCTTGGTCATTTTCAGTGGGAGTGTCCTAAAAGAAATCATGATCATATGGCTAAGTATGCAGAGACAAAGGAAGAGATGCTATTAATGGCACTTGTGGATCAAAAAGAAATTGCTTCGGAGCACACATGGTACCTTGACAGTGGGTGTAGCAATCATATGTGTGGAGATCAATCATTGTTTTATGAGATGGACAGTAGCTTCACAGAATCAGTGAAGCTGGGAAATGACTCCAAGCTTGGAGTACAAGGCAAATGAAGGATTCGGTTTGAGGTAAAAGGCATTATTTTTACCATTCCTGAAGTGTTTTATGTGCCAGATTTAAAGAATAACTTGCTTAGTCTCGGACAATTGCAAGAAAAGAACATGACAGTATTGATTAAGCATGGAATCTGTAAAATCTTTCATGCTTCCAAAGGATTAATTATTGAAAGCAAGATAACACAAAACATGATGTTTTGTGTCCATGCTCGGTGCTCATATGAACCCCAGAAATTGCTGAAATCAAACATGGCATCTTCACCGAAATGCCTTTCATCAGCTACCACAGATCAATCGAAGCTTTGGCACTGCCGTTATGGGCACCTCAGCTGGAATGGGCTGCAACTTCTACAACAACAAGGGATGGTGAAGGGGTTACCAAAATTCTCTTGCTCTCAAACTGTCTGTGAGGATTGCCTAAAAGGAAGGCAGCATCGCGATCCATTTCCCACTGAATGCAGCTGGCGCGCAACTAAAATTCTTCAGCTTATACATTCAAACATATGCGGTCAAATCAATCCATGCTCAAATAGTAAGAAGAGGTATCTACTTACTTTCATTGATGACTTTAGTAGGAAAGTATGGATTTATTTCTTGGCTGAAAAATCGGAGGCTTTTGAAATCTTTAAGTGTTATAAAGCTAGAGTTGAGAAAAAACAGGAGCATATATATGTGCTGTCAGGACAGACCGTGGGGGAGAATTTACGTCCCAAGATTTCACTCATTTTTGTGAAATTCATGGGATTCGTAGGCAATTAACTGCTGCTTATACTCCTCAACAAAACGGAGTTGCGGAGAGAAAAAATCGCACAATTATGAATATGGTGCGAAGTATGTTGTTCGCAAAATCAATTCCCAGCACTTTCTGGGCAGAGGCTGCCAATTGGTGCGTACATGTATTAAATCGGTGTCCAACACTTGCTGTCAAAAATAGAACACCCGAAGAAGCATGGAGTGGGATTAAGCCTTCGGTTGATAATTTTCGGATTTTTGGATGCACTTCCCATGTACATGTTCCGGACAGCAGACGTGTGAAGCTTGATGCCAAAAGCATCAAATGCATTTTGCTTGGGGTAAGTGAAGAATCTAAAGCGTATAGATTACTTAATCCTGAAACTAACAAAATCATTGTTAGTCGTGATGTGGTGTTCGAAGAATATCAAAAATGGTGCTGGGATGCAAATTCATGCACTGAGTTTTTGGCTGATCTAGAGTGGGAGACACAAGATGCAACAGTTGATGGTGATGGGGAAATTGCAGCTGCTCAATCCGTAATTGCAGATACTCATGTTGCTGGGGACATCGCAGCTCACAATGAGGTGGAAAATGCAGGGGAAATTGGGAATCATGCAGCTGAAATTGGGAATCATGCAGGTTCTTCCTCGGTGACAGGAGCAGCACTAGGCGAAATTTCAGTGGAACAAGCACTTGATTTGGATGAAGAGGAGTCTGTGTGGCGTGGATTGCAAAATGATGCAGAGCAACACACTTCAAATAATGCTAATTTGGAGAAACAGGGACGCATTAGAAAACAACCAAGCTGGTTACAAGATTACACTTCGGGGCAAGAACTTTCAGATGAAGAACCTGGAAATTCCATGTTTTTGGCTATGCTTAGTGACAATGATCCTATGACCTATGAAGAAGCGGCAAAATCAGAAAAATGGAGGAGTGCCATGGATCAGGAAATGCAGGCTATAGAGAGGAATGACACATGGGAGCTCACGGATTTACCAATCGGGGGGAAGAGTATAGGAGTCAAATGGATTTTTAAGACCAAAGTCAATGAGCATGGGGAAGTGGATAAATACAAGGCAAGGCTTGTTGCCAAAGGTTACTGTCAGCAGTATGGAATTGATTATGCTGAAGTTTTTGCGCTGGTTGCCCGTATGGATACTATCCGAATTGTCATTGCACTTGCCGTGCAGAATAATTGGGTGATCTATCAACTTGACGTCAAGTCGGCTTTCTTGCATGGGGAAATTAATGAGGAAGTCTTTGTCGATCAGCCCCCGGGTTATGAACAAAAAGGACTCGAATCCAAGGTCTATCGACTCAAGAAAGCACTATATGGACTCAAACAAGCACCGAGAGCCTGGTACAGTCGGATTGAGACGTATTTCATTAAAGAAGGGTTTACAAAGTGCCCATATGAGCACACCTTGTTCATTAAAACTGCTGATGGAGGTAAAATCTTAATCGTGTGCCTTTACGTTGATGATCTCATTTTTACCGGTAATGATCACATGTTGTTTGCACAATTTAAGAATTCAATGATGACTGTTTTCGACATGACTGATCTTGGTAGAATGAGATTTTTTCTTGGTATTGAGGTATTACAGCGACTGGATGGCATATTTATTAGTCAACGTAAATATGCGCAAGAAATTCTGGAAAGATTTAAAATGGGTCAGTGCAATTCAGTGCACAATCCTGTAGTTCCTGGTTTTAAACTTACAAAAGATGAGGGTGGCATTAAAGTTGATAGTACTCTCTATAAACAAATAGTGGGAAGCCTCATGTATTTAACTGCGACGCGTCCAGATTTGATGTTTATTGTCAGCTTGATCAGCCGATATATGGAAAGTCCTACTGAAAGCCACCTGCTAGCAGCCAAACGGGTCTTGAGATATATCAAAGGAACAACCAATTTCGGGATATTCTACAAGAAGGGAGGAAATACAGAGTTTTTTGGATACACGGACAACGACTATGCCGGTGACCAAGATGATAGAAGAAGCACCTCGGGTTACGTTTTCTTTATGGGCTCAGGAGCTATTTCTTGGTCGTCAAAGAAACAACCAGTTGTTTCCCTATCCACCACTGAAGCAGAATTCATAGCAGCAGCTTCAAGTGCATGTCAAGTCGTGTGGATAAACAGAATTTTGAAGACTCTAAATCAGACACAACACACTCCAACGAAAGTTTATTGTGACAATATTTCAGCAATCAAACTTTCAAAGAATCCTGTAATGCATGGCCGCAGCAAACACATAGATATCAGGTTTCATTTTCTCCGCGAACTGGTTAAGGAAGGTTTAGTAGAACTAATTACATGTTCTACAACAGAACAAGTCGCTGATATCTTAACAAAGCCGTTGAAGCTTGATGTTTTTCTGAAAATGCGAAGGCTACTGGGCGTGTGCGAATCTCCAAGTATAAACTGACAGAAATCAGTTTAAGGGAGGATGATAAAATGTTGAAATATTCCAGCTTGTTCCTAAGTCTTAGGATTGTTTTTAGTCATGTTGAATAATTCCTCCACTGGTTGAGGGACACGTAATTTGCTTTGTTTTGACCACGTTTGTTTTACTGTAAAATCGTGGGTTTGTTATTCATTTTTCTTCATGGTGTAAGGCTATTAAATAGCCACTGCTACAGCTCAATAAAATGATCTTCTTTATCAATCTCTTACTGTCTGCAACAAATGCAACATGCATACAAGTGGAGTCTTCTCTCTAAGATGGATCTTTAAATATATATATATATATATATATATATATATATATATATATATATATATATATATATATACATTCTTAATTAATCTCTTGCTACTTGTAGTCAATCTCTTGTCTCTCGCATCTCAAATAAATAAATAAATAAATAAATAAATTCATATCAACATCTTTGTTTCCCCAGCAAATGCACCTAGACCTAGCTAGCACCCTCCCAAAAATAAAAGAATTGCAAGTTAAGAGTGTGTTTTTAACCGTGTTTTAAAAGTATTTTTGAAATTTTTTGATTTTTCATATAAAATTAAAAAAAAATAGTGTTTTTAGATCATTTTTATGTGTTAATATTAAAAATAATTTTAAAAAAATAAAAAAATATTAATTTAATGTATTTCTAAATAAAAAATACTTTAAAAAATACATACAATCATACTCCAAAACAGTCAGCGGGCAAAGCATGACCTAAGAATCATTCCGCTGATGAAATAAAAAATAATTAAGTATATTTGTGTTAAGAATCGAGATTTCTTCTCGGAAGAAAATCCATGATGAGATAGAAAATGCAAAGAAAATTATAAAATATTTAAGAAATCAATTGTATAGAACGAACTTGAATCAACGCCATTCAATATATATAGATAGACTGGCTACTGGATTGTGCTGGCAAAGGGAAGTGCTGGGGATAAGGAATTTCAAGATGGGCAGGAGAGAAAAACTTGTTGCTGGTCCAACAACTCAATGCATTTTTGCCTCCTCTCAAGATATCCACGTCAACACACGGATCTGTGCCCTTGCCCTCACGCTACCATATTTCCAAAATACTTCGACCCCTTGTCAAATTATTATTTTAAAATCTAGACTGGTTCGTCGATCGACCCGCAAATAGTTTGATTCGAGTTAAAAACAAAATGAACTTGTTTGATCCGGTTAAAAATCTAGGTTCACCTGGTTAAAACTTGGTTATTAATTAATTCAAAGAAATTAATTATAATTATTTGATTTTTTTATTCAATCCTTAAAACTATAACCAAAATCTTGAATCGTTTTATTTTTGAAATCCTTTCACCAGATTGATTAATTCATGTGAGGTTTTTCTCTCTAAATTTAATTATCGGTGTTTGACATTGCGTTTTAAAAATATATTTTTTTTTAAAAATAATTTTTATTTTATTTTATTTTACTTTAAATTAAAAAAATTTGGTGTTTTTACATTATTTTTATATATTTATGTCAAAAATAATTTTTAAAAAATAAAAAAAAACATCATTTTAATATATTTTCAAATAAAAAATATTTTCAAAAAATATTTCAATCACACTTAAATAAAACCCCCGCTAATACTTAAACTTCAAATGAAATACTTCAGTCAACAACGTGAGGCAAAAGTGACAAATAAAAAATAAGAAGAAGAAGGAGAAGAAAAAACACACAAGGCAGAGATACCAAACACACAAGGCAGAGATACCCACCGCCCCCACCATCATTTTGTTTTTATTTAAAAAAAAAAAAAAAACAAATTCAAGTGACGTTGAATGAGTTGGTAATAATTCAGCCCAGGCCCAATGGACCCTCTCAAATCAGGATCCATGATTTGGCCCATATATTGCTATTTAAATTAGCTCTAAACCCTAATCTGCTCTATTCAATCACCTCCACGCTCTACCACTTCTCCGCTCTCAGATTGCTGTTTAAAATGGTACCCTACTCCCTCTCTCAGCTTATCTTGACGATAACATCTGGGTTTTTTGTTTCTTTTCCTTTTGAGGTCGTTTACGGTTGACGATAGAAGCTTCAGTTTTGTTTTGTTATGATTGAAACTGCGATTTATGAAGTTTAGATTCATTGGTAACCACAGAATCTAATTCCATCTTCTTTGCTAGAGATTTAGTTTAGTGAATATTTGTTTCTCGATCGTTAACTGGATTGTCCAGTAAGTAGTGTGTGTTGTTAGAGATTTGGTTTAATACACATTTTACCTAAAGATTAGTTTTGTTTCCAATGATTTGTGTGTATGAAAGCTCTGGTGTTAGTGAAAGTTTGGTCGTAAGATGAATGGAAACTCTTGGGAATGGAGGGTTTGTGGGATTGGAGGTTACGAGTATTATGAGTTGCGTGATTGAGATGAATGGGTGGGTGAGAGAGAGATGGCTAGTGGTTTTACTCTGACGTTTAATACAGTAAGAGAGAATGAATTTAATGTTTGATGGAAGCATGTTTCAGTTGCATAATGTATTTGTTATGGTACTTGAGAGTTTTTTCTGTAAGGTTGGTCTTTTTTCCTTCTTGTTACTTTGATTTATTATTAACATGTGTATTGCAGGTGAACGTTCCGAAGACAAAGAAGACCTACTGCAAGAACAAGGAGTGCAAAAAGCACACCTTGCACAAGGTCACTCAGTACAAAAAGGGGAAGGATAGCCTTGCTGCTCAGGGGAAACGTCGTTATGATCGCAAGCAATCTGGATATGGAGGTCAGACAAAGCCAGTGTTTCACAAGAAGGTTTGTTTTCTTATTCCTTGCGTAAACCTGGTATACGTAAAAGTCCCTTGCGGATTTAGATCAATATTTTAATTTTGTTCATCTCTTTATTGTACTTGTATTCAGTGGCTGTAAAAAATACTGCACAGAGTTTGATTGTGAAGTCTTGATAGTTTGTATGCTATCAATTACCATAGAACATCCTTTTGTGGTTTAAGAGTGTACTCTCTGGAGGCCTGTGATGATTAAATTTGCCTACATTGTCTGATCATCTAATGAATAACAGAGACATATTATTAGTTCTGAGGCCTCTCCTTTCTTTCCTTGTCCTCATGGTTGATATTGAAATGGAAAACACTTGTGTTGTACTTGTTATCCCGCCATAAATTATATTTTGTGATTTCTGAACTCTCTTTAGAGGCCCATGATGATTTGAATATTGCCTACATTGTCTGACTGTGTAATATATGACAGAGACATATTATTAGTTCTGAGGCCTCCTTCTTTTTTTTCTTTTCCTCATGGTTGATATTAAAATGGAAAACACTTGCGTTGTTCTTGTTATACCACCATAAATTATATTTTTGTGATTTCTGAACTCTCTTTAGAGGCTCATGATGATTTGAATTTGCCTACATTGTCTGATCATCTAATGAATTACAGACATATAATTAGTTCTGAGGCCTCATCCTATCTTTCCTTGTCCTCATGGCTGATATTAAAATGGAAAACACTTGCGTTGTACTTGTTATACCACCGTAAATTATATTTTTTGTGATCTCTGAACTCTCTTTAGAGGCCCATGATGATTTGAATTTGCCTACATTGTCTGATCATCTAATGAATGGCAGAGACATATTATTAGTTCTGAGGCCTCATCCTTTCTTTCCTTGTCCTCATGGCTGATATTGTTGTACTTGTTATACCACCATAAATTATATTTTTGTGATTTCTGAACTCTCTTTAGAGGGCCTATGATGATTTGAATTTGCCTACATTGTCTGATCATCTAATGAATGACAGAGACATATAATTAGTTCTGAGGCCTCATCCTTTCTTTCCTTGTCCTCATGGTTGATATTAAAAAGGAAAACACTTGCGTTGTACTTGTTATACCACCATAAATTATATTTTTTGTGATATCTGAACTCTCTTTAGAGGCCCATGATTATTTGAATTTGCCTACATTGTCTGATTGTGTAATATATGACAGAGACATATAGACTAGCTCTGAGGCCTCCTCTTTGTTCTTCACCTTACATGGATATTGAGTCTTTATGCTTTGTTGAATTTTGATATTGATATCTCTTTTGTTAACAGGCAAAAACTACCAAGAAGATTGTGTTGAGGCTGCAGTGCCAGTCATGCAAACATGTGTCTCAGCATGCAATCAAGGTTATTATCCATGCAACCCTTTTTCTAATTGTGATTTTCCTACCATGTCATTTCAAGTGTGGCAATGTTTTCTGATACTGCCAATGATTTACACAGAGGTGCAAGCACTTTGAGATTGGAGGAGACAAGAAGGGAAAGGGAACATCTCTGTTCTAAGTGCATCACTTTGTTCTTTCAGGAAAATTCTTAGATGTGTACTGTTTCTAGAACTGACAAGGCACTGTGGGATAATTTTGTTTGATTTGTTTTGCTCTAGATTATGTTGTGATGAAGTTTGAAGTCGTTGTGGAAGATTGATTATGATGTTAACCAACATTTGTTGCTTGATGAAACGGACCCAGTCATTTCTTGAGTGCGTGCCTCAAAAGGGAAAATTGCTGTTGCTGGTTTGGAAAGGTTCCAGCTGACCTCGAGTCCGCCAAACCTTTCAAGTCTGCCTGTTAATGCGAGTCTTGACTGGTGACCCTGAGCTTGTTCCTCCCAAAAGGATTGGTGGAGGAGAGGACCCAATGTGAACAAACTATATAATAAGTAAATGAAAAAAATAGAAATGAATTCTAGTATATCTTTTTTTTATAATAAATTAATTTCCTATAGATTTTTGTCCCAATCTAATTCAAACTTCTATTATAATTTTCGAAATACTCTTCTCTATCATATGTAATCTCTTCTTCAAACAAAAACAAAAACAAAAACAAAAACAACACGTTGCTCTCTATGGCACAAGATGCATAATTTTAATTATATATAAGACATACAGCCCGTATATTACGCTTGCTCTAAAGACACTGGGAGTATCGATTCCGATTCAGGCTGTAAGAAAAATAGAACAATTTTATATAGAGATATTTTTATATTTTTTGTGGGTCATAAGTTTTATTTTCTTTCCCGTCTATGTATTTGTGATTTTTATATATATATATATATATATATAAACATGTGAAACATTTTTATTATTCACGTAATTAAATGAAGTTAGTTCCGAGAAACAGTTTAATGCGGATACTTTTCAATTAATTGCATTAAACTTTTTAATCGTTAAAAATAATAAGGTATAAAGAACAGTTAAAAACCAACATAAAAAAGGCCATTATCGAGGAATTTTATTTTTTATGGAAACTCATTTTTTATGTATTTTTTCCATTTATTCTCTAAATAAAAAGTATTTTCATTAGTAAAAATTGTAACTAATTAAAAAGTATTTTTTTGGCGGGAAAAATTTAGAGGCCTGACAAATATGGGCCCACTGCACACCGACCGTTATACATGTAAAAAACATCACCCGACCGTTATACATATAAGAAATATCACTTCGATTTTTTCTATAGAATCACTTCTCTCTTCTTCTTCTCCTGTCTTCTTCTCCTTTCTTTCTTTCGTTCTGTTTGTATTGAAGTTTGCCCCAGGTTTAATGTTTCAGATCCTTCATGGGAAATTCTGTTCCAAGAATACGGGCGGGCTCTAGTCGAATAATGCCAGCAAAAATACAACCTGCCCCCTTCTCTCGCTGAACGTCTACCAAACGGTATTCATTTATCTCGTTGCTCTTCTCTTTTTTTCTTTGTAATTAAAGATTAGTGTTTCGATGCTGTGAACTTTTTAAAAAATAATCAGCAATTCAATTAGCAGGATTTTGGTTCTCTTTTTTGATTCGTCATTGAAAGATCCATACGAGTTTTTGGGTCTTGATCAAGTTTAGAATTCTTTCTCCCTAAGAATAGGGTTAGGGCCTCTGTTCTGTTATCGTTTTGCCATTATCTTTTCTAATTCTTTTCCTGTGAAACGGAAGGCTATGGGTTTATGTTGGTATTTTGGCTCGAATTGATTGGTGATTCTCGGCGATGCAATCAGGTGCTCTAATAAAAAACAGTTAATGATGGATTTAGTCCCTCTAATATATGATTTTTCTAAGCTGCCTACTTTGCCTTTAAAGTATTCTACAAGAAGTTAGCGATTTTTCCTTTAAAGTTTTTAGCTTGGTTTGATGCTTGGTGTGTGTTGATTCGTTTAGTCCTTTTTTACATTTGTCTTGCTCCTGTAGAATGGCATGTTAATCAACTGTTGGTTAGGGCAGTGGTAAGTGAAAGAAGCTGTGCTGGGTACTGTTTTTCTATTCATACTCTTGTTTTTCTCTGTCTCTGTTATGTAGTTCTCTGTCTCTGGCATGTTAATCAACTGTTGGTTAGGGCAGTGGTAAGTGAAAGAAGCTGTGTTGGGTACTGTTTTTCTATTCATACTCTTGTTTTTCTCTGTCTCTGTTATGTAGTTCTGTTTTGTGCAATTTATGATTCCTTTTCCCCCTCTCAATGAATTGGTAGGAAAGCCTTCTTTTACTTATAGTTAATTCCTTTCTTTGACCTTTTCTTTCTTTGCATGCTTCTGTTTTTTTTTCCTGCCACCATTTTTCCTTCTCAATGAATTGTTTTTTCTCCATATTAGTTCCCTCCCCCTGGTCTATTGTTGCGATACCTTTGCTTTGTCTGTTTTTTTATTTTGTATCTCAGGATATCTTGGATTTCGGATTGTAATGGGTGCTAATAGCCATGTGTTGTGCCAAGACTTGCCGAAGGTAAATGGGTGGATTTTATGCCAAGACTTTCGTGTCATGTGTTGTGATTTTTTATTTCTAGATATACATAATCTTCGTATATGTGAGCAGTGGAAAGGTAGATGGGGAAGGACTGTATAAATGGAGTTTCATTTGCCAGAGCTATACAATCTTAGCTTTTCTTTCTTTTAAAAACACATCTAACAGTGGAGCCCCCTTTTCTTTCTTTGTTGTCCTATTGCTCATAGATTGTTGCTGGAGTTCTTACTGTTACTTGTTGGGAAATATATCAACCTTGTTGCCGTTGCTACCTACAGATCAAATAGCTAAATCATTGTCAGTTTTAAATATTGATTTTTGCTGCTGTGCGCATCAACTTGTTGGCGAGATCCCCTTTGTTAAGAGGGAAGTTGCACATGAGAAAAGCAATGGTAAAGATCATCATATCATGAACTTCATTTTATTATCAATATTATCAAGGGCAGTGTTATATCATATCTCTTAGTCTATGTTATTTTCTTTTAAGAGAATATGATATTTTAGGGCAATGATTTTATATAGTTTGCTCTTAATTGTGTCTTTCTACATAGGCTTTACCCTTAGGGTGGTGTCGTTCCTACTTTCAACAAATGTTGTTTCCACTATTATGTTTTGTGTGATAATTTGATCTTATTCAAAATAATTTAAATTACAAATATCAAATAGATGCCTTTTGAATTATTATTTAAGCCATGTGCTGGCATTTTTTGCTGCATCTGCTGGCTTTGTATTGGGGATTTGGCTGCAAGACTTGTAAATGATGTTGAAATTGTAGAGGTGGGTTTCTTGGCTAAGCTCCTAAGAACATTAGAGAAGGAAATTTTACATGTTTGTATTCCTTAATGTTAGGTTGGCTTAGGTTATCAAAAGAAGCACGAAGTTGAAAATCCATTTAATTGGATGGAATTCATATCCTTGCAGTGAGTATAGTAATCTTGTGAATGTACTGCTAATTCGTTGGTACATCATCATCCGATTCATTTGTCCAATCGTTTTGTTGCTAACCCTTTGGCAGATCTGGTTTATCATTTTCAACAAAGTACCATATGCCTCTTTTTGGTGCATCTCAGAAATTAGTCTTATTTCAACCATTGGGCCCAAACTAAACTGTGTGGAAAGAAAACGTGATTCTTTTTAGAAGTACAGGTCTGCAGTTTATTTCATCACAATAAGTGTGGCAGTGAGAAAAATAGAGGAGTTTGACCATATAAAAGAATGCGAAAGACCTGTGATGCTGTGCTTATCTAGCCCACCCTGGCTCTTGGTTGTATTCACCAAGGGCATTTTCTGTTAACACCCCTTTCGTATAAGACCCTTGAATATGCTGCTTCATTCTCATCTGATCAGTGTGCAGAAGGTGTGGTTGCTGTCGCCTTGGATGCATTGGGGATTTTTACAATTGAAAGATTGGGAGAAAATTAATGAAACTGCAATACCTGGAAGATACACTCCAAGAAAGTTTTTCCGTGAACCTGAGCGGAAATTGTTGGTCATTATTGAGAATCATCAAGGAGCATATACAGCAGAGGAGCGTGAAGCAGCAAAAAAAGAGCTCTTCGAAACTGTTGGAATGGGGGAAAATGGAAGTGCCAATGCTGAGAAGATGGAAAATGGTGGTGATGATGATTATAAAGATGACCCACTATCTGATGAGCAGTATGGTTATCCAAAAACTGAGACAGACTGGTGGGTTTCTTGCATCAGAGTACTTGATGCAAGGTCAGCTACTACAACTTTCCTGCTGGAACTTCAGACAATGTAGCTGCTTTTAGCGTATGCACTGTAAATTTCCCCGACAAGGAGCATGGAATCTCTTAGCTGTTGGTACAGCGAAGGGACTGAAGTTTTGGCCCAAAAGAAGCTTAATTGCTGGGTTCATTCACATTTATAAATTTGTAGATGATGGTAAAAGCCTGAAGCTTTTAGACAAGACCATGTAGGAGTTGCACTAGCCTTGTGTCGGTTGCAGGGGAAGATTACTCGCGGGAATAGGACCAGTGGTGAGATTGTATGACTTGGGGAAAAAAAGGTTTTATATTTTTGCTGATGATAGTGTTCCAAGATGGTTTACAGCATCATACAATGTAGATTCTGATACCTTGGCTGGTGCAGAAAAGTTTGGGAATGTGTACTTTGTGAGGTTGCCACAGGATGTTTCTGATGATATAGAAGAAGATCCAACTAGCAGAAAGATAAGTGGGAGCAGGGAAAGCTTAATGGAGCTCCAAACAAGGTAGAGGAGATGGAACAGTTTCATATTGGTGATGTGGTTAATTGCTTGCAGAAGGCATCTCTAATTCCAGGCGGTGGAGAATGCTCTGTTTAGAATGTTTCGAAAGCAAGCAGTGGCCTCCTCCTATTGAAAAAGACTGTACGGTCACTATCCAAGGCTCAGGTGCCTGATTTTTCTCTTCCTAAACATTATAGAAGTAGAAGTCGTAATGAAAAGGTGTTCCGGTACTCTATTATATAAAATATTTAAAAGGTTTCTAGATATCACATGTTCAATTTTCAAACAAGAGCAGTTGATTTGTATTGAAAAAATAATAATAGTAATAATAATAATAATAATAAAGCATCAGTGAAGCCATGAGAGAGATTAGGGGTGTGGGAATTTTGAATCTATGCTAAATAATCTTATGTTTGTTGCCTTCGCATCCTTTAATTTTCTTATGTCGCTACTGTGATATCTTTTAACTATTGTTTTTTTTTTTTTTTCTGGGATATTTCCACATGTTAATAATACATAGTATTAATAGTTTAGGTCCAGATTTTATAACCTATATTAGCACAGGTATTATTTGGCACTCCGACGATGGTAATGCATGTTATGGTTTTAGATTAGAAGTCCACACTCTCTGATCAAAAGTCTGTTTCTTTCCTCACTCTTTTAATGGATGCTAAGCTTACATTTATATTGCTTTGCTGGTTGTAGCTAGAAGGTTCTTGTAATCAAAATAGATGAAATAACATTTATATTTATCCAAAGGTTATATGTAACTCTTTGGGATCTATTTCTTTCTCAAGTATATAATATTTGTTCTAACGGTGTTAGATATGTCCATTAGATGTTCTGGCTCTTGTTCTTTGTTTTCTCAAGGGAGCTTAAAGGTATAGAATTTTATTTATTGTTATATATTTCAATGAGCTGCTATAGTTGGCAGACTGTTGATGCATTAGATTACTGAAAACTGAATAAACTTTTGTGATTTCTATTTAGGCAGGTGCAATTCAAGGGTCATGCATTGGTCCTCATGATGCTCATGAAAGAGATGATATCCTCCTAGACTTGTTAGTAAACCATCTATTCAAAATCTACACTTAATGAATTTGTTTCCGTTTTGTGTATGTACGTATACATATAGTCCTGAGTGGCACAGCTCAGGCTTCTTTTGTGGTAAGATAGTTTCTATTACTATTTCATTTCTTGAATTTTTCTCCTTTTATTTTGATGTGACCTTTTTTTTCATGTGCACGATAAGACAACAGGCGAATTCGGTTTCCAATGTGGTAATTAGCTGAACATCTCTTATTTGGTTGGCTTTTTGAAGCTGCAACATTACACTTTAATTTGTCGCACACCGGTTATTTTATATACGCTTGTAACTAGTCCACAAGCATACTGTATATGGGGATTGGTTGGATGCAAATGCAAAGTGGCTTGGATGGTGGAAGCAGTTATCCATCCGATTACAACTGCAAATGAAATAAAAGACATATCATGAGGTCAATAAAGAGTAAACCAATGAATTAGTCAATTATGATAAGACCATTAACTCT
Source organism: Salix brachista (assembly GCA_009078335.1). Lineage (NCBI taxonomy): Eukaryota > Viridiplantae > Streptophyta > Magnoliopsida > Malpighiales > Salicaceae > Salix > Salix brachista. Next base: position 7,365,456 of record CM018578.1, on the reverse strand, counting down.
ATGTTTTAGGACATAACTTCATAAAGATGCAAGTTCTAAAGGGTATGTGTATCACTTTGATATTTAGTTATAGGGCAACATCAATATATAATTATTACATATGGTTGTTCCTTTCAAGACATATTTGCTACATCTTTCATAACATTTATCAGTTCTTTCGAAAGTTCTTCACTTATTTCGATCTAGTTTGTTGTCTTATTGCTCAAGGCTTGCTGCTGGAGCACTTTCTGCTACTTGTTGTGGAATCCAAAGATATCGGAGGCAGAGTGATTGCGTTGGTAAGATATAAATTATTTGATGTATTTTTTCTTATGGAGTTCAAGGATGTTCTCCCTTTTTTTTTTGTTAAGTACTAACCATTTACATTTGTGAATGTGAAGACCACAATTCTCCTTAGCTTACCTAATTTTTTCTTCGCTTGGAATTTCGGTCAAGTAGCTATCTAGGAATGCTTGGGCTAGAAAGGCTTACACCAGGTGAATTTCTATGAAGAACTTTCATACTCATATTGTTCCTTTTGGTGTGATTTTTTTATCCAAAAATTTCCGTTTAGTTTCTACTTTTTTCAAATTAAATTTTCTTTTGGTACACGAAATGTGTGGGAGTATCTATATCGAAGCTTTTTAGATTGATGTCTTCATTGCTTGCAAAATATATTACTTGATGTATTTTTTTTATGCAATTCAAGGATGTTCTCCCTCTTTTCTTTTGTTAAGTACTAACCATTTACATTTGTGAGTGTGAAGACTCGTTTCCTTCACTAATTTTTTGTTCACTTGGAATTTCGGTCAAGTAGCTATCTATGAAAGCTTGGGCTCGAAAGGCTTACACCAGGTGAATTTATATGAAGAACTTTCATACTTATATTGTTCCTTTTGATGTAATTTTTTTATCCAATAATTTCCGTGTAGTTTGTACTTTTTTCAAATGAAATTTTCTTTTGGTATAGGAAATGTGTGGGAGTGTCTATATCGAAGCTTTTTAAATGGATGTCTTCATTGCATGCAAAATAAACTTGATGAATTTTTTTCTTATGGAATTCAAGGATGTTCTCCCTCTTTTTTTTTGTTAAGTACTAACCATTTACATTTGTGAATGTGAAGACCACAATTCTCCTTTGCTTACATAATTTTTTCTCTTGGAATTTTGGTCAAGTAGCTATTTAGGAATGCTTGAGCTCGAAAGGCTTACACCAGGTGAATTTCTATGAAGAACTTTCATACTCATATTGTTCTTTTTGGTGTGATTTTTTTATCCAAAAATTTTCGTGTAGTTTGTACTTTTTTAAAATTAAATTTTCTTTTGGTACAGGAAATGTGTGGGAGTGTCTATATCGAAGCTTTTTAGATGGATGTCTTCATTGCATGCAAAATAAATTACTTCACATATTTTTTTTAAGCAATTCAAGGATGTTCACCCTCTTTAATTTTGTTAAGTGCTAACCATTTACATTTGTGAGTGTGAAGACCACAATTCTCTTTTGCTTACCTGATATTTTCTTCGCTTGGAATTTCGGTCAACTAGCTATCTAGGAATGCTTACGCTCGAAAGGCTTACACCAGGTGAATTTCTATGAAGAACTTTCATACTCATATTGTTCCTTTTGATGTGATTTTTCATCCAATAATTTCCAAGTAGTTTGTACTTTTTGAAAGTTAAATTTTCTTTTGGTACACGAAATGTGTGGGAGTATCTATATCGAAGCTTTTTAGATTGATGTCTTCATTGCTTGCAAAATATATTACTTGATGTATTTTTTTTATGCAATTCAATGATGTACTCCCTCTTTTCTTTAGTTAAGTACTAACCATTTACATTTGTGAGTGTGAAGACTCGTTTGCTTCACTAATTTTTTGTTCACTTGGAATTATGGTCAAGTAGCTATCTAGGAAAGCTTGGGCTCGAAAGGCTTACACCAGGTGAATTTATATGAAGAACTTTCATACTCATATTGTTCCTTTTGATGTAATTTTTTTATCCAATAATTTCCGTGTAGTTTGTACTTTTTTCAAATGAAATTTTCTTTTGGTACAAGAAATGTGTGGGAGTGTCTATATCGAAGCTTTTTAGATGTATGCCGTCATTGATTGCAAAATAAATTACTTGATGTATTTTTTTTAGGGAATTCAAGATGTTCTCCCTCTTTATTTTTGTTAAGTGCTAACCATTTACATTTATGAATGTGAAGACAACAATTCTCCATTGCTTACCTAATTTTTTTTTCGCTTGGAATTTCGGTCAAGTAGCTATCTAGGAATGCTTGGGCTCGAAAGGCTTACACCAGGTAAATTTCTATGAAGAACTTTCATACTCATAATGTTTCTTTTGATGTGATTTTTTTATTCAATAATTTCCGTGTAGTTTGTACTTTTTTCAAATTAAATTTTCTTTTAGTACAGGAAATGTGTGGGAGTGTCTAGATCGAAGCTTTTTAGATGGATGTCTTCATTGCATGCAAAATAAATTACTTGAAGTATTTTTTTATGTAATTCAAGGATGTTCTCCCTCATTTTTTTTGTTAAGTGCAAACCATTTATATTTGTGAGTGTGAAGACCACAATTCTCCTTTGCTTACCTAATTTTTTCTTCGCTTGGAATTTCGGTCAAGTAGCTATATAGGAATGCTTGGGCTTGAAAGGCTTACACCAGGTAAATTTCTATGAAGAACTTTCATACTCATATTGTTCCTTTTGATGTGATTTTTTTATCCAATAATTTCCATGTAGTTTGTACTTTTTTAAATGAAATTTTTTTTTGGTACAGGAAATGTGTGGGAGTGTCTATATCGAAGCTTTTTAAATGGATATCTTCATTGCATGCAAAATAAACTTGATGTATTTTTTCTTATGGAATTCAAGGATGTTTTCCCTTTTTTTTTTTTTAAGTACTAACCATTTACATTTGTGAATGTGAAGACCATAATTCTCCTTTGCTTATCTAAGTTTTTCTTCGCTTGGAATTTCGGTCAAGTAGCTATCTACGAATGCTTGGGCTCGAAAGGCTTACACCAGGTGAATTTCTATGAAGAACTTTCATACTCATATTGTTCCTTTTGGTGTGATTTTTTCATCCAAAAATTTACGTTTAGTTTGTACATTTTTCAAATTAAATTTTCTTTTGGTACACGAAATGTGTGGGAGTATCTATATCGAAGCTTTTTAGATTGATGTCTTCATTGCTTGCAAAATATATTACTTGATGTATTTTTTTATGCAATTCAAGGATGTTCTCCCTCTTTTCTTTTGTTAAGTACTAACCATTTACATTTGTGAGTGTGAAGACTCGTTTGCTTCACTAATTTTTTGTTCACTTGGAATTTCGGTCAAGTAGCTATCTAGGAAAGCTTGGGCTCGAAAGGCTTACACCAGGTGAATTTCTATGAAGAACTTTCATACTCAAATTGTTCATTTTGGTGTGATTTTTTTATCCAAAAATTTTCGTCTAGTTTGTACTTTTTTCAAATTAAATTTTCTTTTAGTACAGGAAATGTGTGGGAGTGTCTAGATCGAAGCTTTTTAGATGGATGTCTTCATTGCATGCAAAATAAACTACCTGAAGTATTTTTTTATATGTAATTCAAGGATGTTCTCCCTCTTTTTTTTGTTAAGTGCTAACCATTTACATTTGTAAGTGTGAAGACCACAATTCTCCTTTGCTTTCCTAATTTTTTCTTCGCTTGGAATTTCGGTCAAGTAGCTATATAGGAATGCTTGGGCTAAAAAGGCTTACACCAGGTAAATTTCTATGAAGAATTTTCATACTCATATTGTTCCTTTTGATGTGATTTTTTATCCAATAATTTCCGTGTAGTTTGTACTTTTTTCAAATTAAATTTTCTTTTAGTACAGGAAATGTGTGGGAGTGTCTAGATCGAAGCTTTTTAGATGGATGTCTTCATTGCATGCAAAATAAATTACCTGAAGTATTTTTTTAAGTAATTCAAGGATGTTCTCCCTCTTTTTTTTTGTTAAGTGCTAACCATTTACATTTGTGAGTGTGAAGACCACAATTCTCCTTTGCTTACCTAATTTTTTCTTCGCTTGGAATTTTGGTCAAGTAGCTATATAGGAATGCTTGGGCTCGAAAGGCTTATACCAGGTAAATTTCTATGAAAAACTTTCATACTCATATTGTTCCTTTTGATGTGATTTTTTTATCCAATAATTTCCGTGTAGTTTGTACTTTTTTCAAATTAAATTTTCTTTTCATACAGGAAATGTGAGGGAGTGTCTAGATCGAAGCTTTTTAGATGGATGTCTTCATTGCATGCAAAATAAATTACTTGAAGTATTTTTTTTTCTGTAATTCAAGGATGTTCTCCCTCTTCTTTTTTTTTAAGTGCTAACCATTTACATTTGTGAGTGTGAAGACCACAATTCTCCTTTGCTTACCTTTTTTTTTTCGCATGGAATTTCGGTCAAGTAGCTATCTAGGAATGCTTGGGCTCGAAAGGTTTACACCAGGTGAATTTTTAAGAAGAACTTTCATACTCATATTGTTCCTTTTGGTGTGATTTTTTTATCAAAAAATGTCCATGTAGTTTGTACTTTTTTCAAATTACATTACTTTTGGTACACGAAATGTGTGGGAGTGTCTATATCGAAGCTTTTTAGATTGATGTCGTCATTGCATGCAAAATAAATTACATGATGTGTTTTTTTATGGAATTCAAGGATGTTCTCCCTCTTTTTTTTTTGTTAAGTGCTATCCATTTACATTTCTGAATGTGAACACCACAATTCTTCTTTGCATAACTAAGTTTTTGTTCGCTTGGAATTTCGATCAAGTAGCTATCTACGAAAGCTTGGGCTCGGAAGGCTTACACTAGATGAATTTCTATGAAGAGCTTTCTTACTTATATAGTTCCTTTAGGTGTGATTTTCTTATCCAATAATTTCCGTGTAGTTTGTACTTTTTTCAAATCACATATCTTTTGGTAGAGGAAATGTGTGGGAGTGTCTATATCGAAGCTTTTTAGATGGATGTCTTCATTGCATGCAAAATATATTACTTGATGTATATTTTTTATACAATTCAAGGATGTTCTCCCTCTTTTCTTTTGTTAAGTACTAACCATTTACATTTGTGAGTGTGAAGACTCGTTTGCTTCACTAATTTTTTGTTCACTTGGAATTTCGGTCAAGTAGCTATCTAGGAAAGCTTGGGCTCGAAAGGCTTACACCAGGTGAATTTATATGAAGAACTTTCATACTCATATTGTTCCTTTTGATGTCATTTTTTTATCCAATAATTTCCATGTAGTTTGTACTTTTTTCAAATGAAATTTTCTTCTGGTACAGGAAATGTGTGGGAATGTCTATATCGAAGCTTTTTAGATGGATGTCTTCATTGCATGCAAAATATATTACTTGATGTATATTTTTTATACAATTCAAGGATGTTCTCCCTCTTTTCTTTTGTTAAGTACTAACCATTTACATTTGTGAGTGTGAAGACCACAATTCTCCTTTGCTTACCTAATTTTTTCTTCGCTTGGAATTTCGGTGAAGTAGCTATCTAGGAATGCTTGGGCTCGAAAGATTTACACCAGGTGAATTTTTATGAAGACCTTTCAAACTCTTATTGTTCCTTTTGATGTGATTTTTTTATCCAATAATTTCCGTGTAGTTTGCACTTTTTTTAACTTACATACCTTTTGGTACACGAAATGTGTGGGAGTGTCTATATCGAAGCTTTTTAGATTGATGTCGTCATTGCATGCAAAATAAATTACATGATGTGTTTTTTTATGGAATTCAAGGATGTTCTCCCTCTTTTTTTTGTGAAGTACTAACCATTTCCATTTCTGAATGTGAAGACCACAATTCCTCTTTGCTTAACTAATATTTTGTTCGCTTGGAATTTAAGTCAAGTAGCTATCTACGAAAGCTTGGGCTTGAAAGGCTTACACTAGGTGAATTTCTATGAAGAGCTTTCATACTCATATTGTTTCTTTAGGTGTAATTTTCTTATCCAATAATTTTCGGGTAATTTGTACTTTTTTCTAATCACATTTCTTTTGGTACACGAAATGTGTGGGAGTTTCTATATCGAAGGTTTTTAGATGGATGTCTTCATTGCATGTAAAATAAATTAATTGATGTATTTTTTTATTGAGTTCAAGGATATTCTCCCTCTTTATTTTTTTTAAGTGCTAACCATTTACATTTCTGAATGTGAAGACCACAATTCTCCTTTGCTTAACTAATTTTTTGTTCCCTTGGAATTTCGGTCAAGTAGCTATCTACGAAAGCTTGGGCTCGAAAGCTTTACACTAGGTGAATTTCTAAGAAGAACTTTCATACTCATATTTTTCCTTTTGATGTGATTTTTTATCCAATAATTTCCGTGTAGTTTGCACTTTTTTTAAATTACATTTCTTTTGGTACACGAAATGTGTGGGAGTGTCTTTATTGAAGCGTTTTAGATTGATGTCGTCATTGCATGCAAAATAAATTACTTGGTGTGTTTTTTTTCTCGAATTCAAGGATGTTCTCCATGTTTTTTTTGTTCAGTACTAACCATGTACATTTCTGAATGTGAAGACCACAATTCTCGTTTGCTTAACTAATTTTTTTCGCTTGGAATTTCGGTCAAGTAGTTATCTACGAAAGCTTGGGCTTGAAAGATATACACCTGGTGAATTTCTATGAAGAATATTCATACTCATATTTTTCCTTTTGATGTGATTATTTTATCCAATAATTTCCGTGTAGTTTGTACTCTTTTCAAATTACATTTCTTTTGGTACACGAAATGTGTGGGAGTGTCTATATCGAAGCTTTTTAGATGTATGCCGTCATTGCTTTCAAAATAAATTACTTGATGTATTTTGTTTAAGGAATTCAAGAGGTTCTCCCTCTTTATTTTTGTTAAGTTCTAACCATTTACATTTATGAATGTGAAGATCACAATTCTCCTTTGCTTACCTAATTTTTTCTTCGCTTGGAATTTTGGTCAAGTAGCTATGTACGAAAGCTTGGGCTCGAAAGGCTTACACTATGTGAATTTCTATGAAGAGCTTTCATACTCATATTGTTCCTTTAGGTGTGATTTTCTTATCCAATAATTTTCAGGTAATTTGTACTTTTTTCAAATCACATTTCTTTTGGTACACGAAATGTGTGGGAGTTTCTATATCGAAGGTTTTTAGATGGATGTCTTCATTGCATGTAAAATAAATTAATTGATGTATTTTTTGATTGAGTTCAAGGATGTTCTCCATCTTTATTTTTGTTAAGTGCTAACCATTTACATTTCTTAATGTGAAGACCACAATTCTCCTTTGCTTAAATAATTTTTTTTCGCTTGGAATTTCGGTAAAGTAGCTATCTACGAAAGCTTGGGCTCGAAAGATTTACACCAGGTGATTTTCTATGAGGAACATTCATACTCATATTTTTCCTTTTGATGTGATTATTTTATCCAATAATTTCCGTGTAGTTTGTACTATTTTCAAAATACATTTCTTTCGGTACACGAAATGTGTGGGAGTGTCTTTATTGAAGCGTTTTAGATTGATGTCGTCATTGCATGCAAAATAAATTACTTGGTGTATTTTTTTTCTCGAATGCAAGGATGTTCTCCCTCTTTTTTTTGTTAAGTACTAACCATTTGCATTTCTGAATGTGAAGACCACAATTCTCCTTTGCTTAACTAATTTTTTATTCCCTTGGATTTTCGGTCAAGTAGCTATCTATGAAAGCTTGGGCTCGAAAGATTTACACCAGGTGAATTTGTAAGAAGACCTTTCATACTCTTATTGTTCCTTTTGATGTGATTTTTTTATCCAATAATTTCCGTGTAGGTTGCACCTTTTTTAAATTACATTTCTTTTGGTACACGAAATGTGTGGGGGTGTTTATATCGAAGCTTTTTAGATTGATGTCGTCATTGCATGCAAAATAAATTACATGATGTGTTTTTTTATGAAATTCAATGATGTTCTCCCTCTTTAATTTTGTTAAGTGCTAACCATTTACATTTGTGAGTGTGAAGACCACAATTCTCCTTTGCTTACCTTATTTTTTCTTCGCATGGAATTTCGGTCAAGTAGCTATCTAGGAATGCTTGGGCTCGAAAGGCTTACACACCAGGTGAATTTCTATGAAGAACTTTCATACTCATATTGTTCCTTTTGATGTGATTTTTTTATCCAATAATTTCCATGTAGTTTGTACTTTTTTCAAATGAAATTTTCTTTTGGTAAAGGAAATGTGTGGGAGTGTCTTTATTGAAGAGTTTTAGATTGATATCGTCATTGCATGCAAAATAAATTACTTGGTGTATTTTATTTCTCGAATTCAAGGATGTTTTCCCTGTTTTTTTTGTTCAGTACTAACCATTTACATTTCTAAATGTGAAGACCACAATTCTCGTTTGCTTAACTAATTTTTTTTCGCTTGGAATTTTGGTCAAGTAGATATCTACGAAAGCTTGTGCTCGAAAGATTTACACCAGGTGATTTTCTATGAAGAACATTCATACTCATATTTTTCCTTTTGATGTGATTATTTTATCCAATAATTTCCGTGTAGTTTGTACATTTTTCAAAATACATTTCTTTTGGTACACGAAATTTGTGGGAGTGTCTTTCTTGAAGCGTTGTAGATTGATGTTGTCATTGCATGCAAAAAAAATTACTTGGTGTATTTTTTTTCTCGAATTCAAGGATGTTCTCCCTGTTTTTTTTTTCCAGTACTAACCATTTACATTTCTGAATGTGAAGATCACAATTCTCGTTTGCTTAACTAAATTTTTTTCGCTAAGAATTTCGGTCAAGAAGCTATCTACGAAAGCTTGGGCTCGAAAGATTTACACAGCAGGTGATTTTCTATGAAGAACATTCATACTCATATTTTTCCTTTTGATGTGATTATTTTATCCAATAATTTCCGTGTAGTTTGTACTTTTTTCAAAATACATTTCTTTTGGTACACGAAATGTGTGGGAGTGTCTTTATTGAAGAGTTTTAGATTGATGTCGTCATTGCATGCAAAATAAATTACATGATGTGTTTTTTTATGGAATTCAAGGATGTTCTCCCTCTTTGTTTCTGTTAAGTACTAACCATTTGCATTTCTGAATGTGAAGACCACAATTCTCCTTTGCTTAACTAATTTTTTATTCCCTTGGAATTTCGGTCAAGTAGCTATCTATGAAAGCTTGGGCTCGTAAGATTTACACCAGGTGAATTTGTAAGAAGACCTTTCATTCTCTTATTGTTCCTTTTGATGTGATTTTTTTATCCAATAATTTCCGTGTAGGTTGCGATTTTTTTAAATTACATTTCTTTTGGTACACGAAATGTGTGGGAGTGTTTATATCGAAGCTTTTTAGATTGATGTCGTCATTGCATGCAAAATAAATTACATGATGTGTTTTTTTATGGCATTCAAGGATGTTCTCCCTTTTTAATTTTGTTAAGTGCTAACCATTTACATTTGTGAGTGTGAAGACCACAATTCTCCTTTGCTTACCTGATTTTTTCTTCGCTTGGAATTTCGGTCAAGTAGCTATCTAGGAATGCTTGGGCTCGAAAGGCTTACACACCAGGTGAATTTTTATGAAGACTTTTCATACTATTATTGTTCCTTTTGATGTGATTTTTTTATCCAATAATTTCCGCGTAGTTTGTACTTTTTTAAAATAACATTTCTTTTGCTACACGAAATGTGTGGGAGTGTCTATATCAATTCTTTTTAGATTGATGTCGTCATTGCATGCAAAATAAATTACTTGGTGTAGTTTTTTTTATCGAATTCAAGCAGATTCTCCCTGTTTTTTTTGTTCAGTACTAACCATTTCCATTTCTGAATGTAAAGACCACAATTCTCGTTTGCTTAACGAATTTTTTTTTCGCTTGGAATTTCGGTCAAGTAGCTATCTACGAAAGCTTGGGCTCCAAAGATTTACACCAGGTGAATTTTTATGAAGAACATTCATACTCATATTTTTCCTTTTGATGTGATTATTTTATCCAATAATTTCCGTGTAGTTTGTACTTGTTTCAAAATACATTTGTTTCGGTACACGAAATGTGTGGGAGTGTCTTTATTGAAGAGTTTTAGATTGATGTCGTCATTGCATGCAAAATAAATTACATGATGTGTTTTTTTATGGAATTCAAGGATGTTCTCCCTCTTTGTTTCTGTTAAGTACTAACCATTTGGATTTCTGAATGTGAAGACCACAATTCTCCTTTGCTTAACTAATTTTTTATTCCCTTGGAATTTCGGTCAAGTAGCTATCTATGAAAGCTTGGGCTCGAAAGATTTACACCAGGTGAATTTCTATGAAGAACATACTCATATTTTTCCTTTTGATGTGATTTTTTTTCCAATAATTTCCGTGTAGTTTGTACTATTTTCAAAATACATTTCTTTTGGTACACGAAATGTGTGGGAGTGTCTTTATTGAAGCGTTTTAGATTGATGTCGTCATTGCATGCAAAATAAATAACTTGGTGTATTTTTTTTCTCGAATTCAAGGGTGTTCTCCCTCTTTTTTTTGTTAAGTACTAACCATTTGCATTTCTGAATGTGAAGACCACAATTCTCCTTTCCTTAACTAATTTTTTATTCGCTTGGAATTTCGGTCAAGTAGCTATCTACGAAAGCTTGGGCTCGAAAGGCTTACACTAGGTGTATTTCTATGCAGAACTTTCATACTCATATTGTTCCTTTTGATGTGATTTTTTTATCCAATAATTTCCGTGTAGTTTGTACTTTTTCCAAATTAAATTTTCTTTTGGTATAGGAAATGTGTGGGAGTGTCTTTATTGAAGCGTTTTAGAGTGATGTCGTCATTGCATGCAAAATAAATTACTTGGTGTATTTGTTTTCTCGAATTCAAGGATGTTTTCAGTACTAACCATTTACGTTTCTGAATGTGAAGACCACAATTCTCGTTTGCTTAACTAATTTTTTTTCGCTTGGAATTTCGGTCAAGTAGCTATCTACGAAAGCTTGGGCTCGAAAGATTTACACCAGGTGAATTTCTATGAAGAACATTCATACTCATATTTTTCCTTTTGATGTTATTATTTTATCCAATAATTTCCGTGTAGTTTGTACTTTTTTAAAAATACATTTCTTTCGGTACACGAAATGTGTGGGTGTGTCTTTATTGAAGCGTTTTAGATTGATGTCGTCATTGCATGCAAAATAAATTACTTGGTGTATTTTTTTTCTCGAATGCAAGGATGTTCGCCCTCTTTTTTTTGTTAAGTACTAACCATTTGCATTTCTGAATGTGAAGACCACAATTCTCCTTTCCTTAACTAATTTTTTGTTCCCTTGGAATTTCGGTCAATTAGCTATCTACGAAAGCTTGGGCTCGAAAGATTTACACCAGGTGAATTTTTATGAAGACTTTTCATACTATTATTGTTCCTTTTGAAGTTATTTTTTTATCCAATAATTTCCGCTTAGTTTGTACTTTTTTAAAAATACATTTCTTTTGGTACACGAAATGTGTGGGAGTGTCTATATCAAAGCTTTTTAGATTGATGTTGTCATTGCATGCAAAATAAATTACTTGGTGTAGTTTTTTTTATCAAATTCAAGCATGTTCTCCCGGTTTTTTTTGTTCAGTACTAACCATTTCCATTTCTGAATGTAAAGACCACAATTCTCGTTTGTACTTTTTTAAAATTACATTTCTTTTGCTACACGAAATGTGTGAGAGTTTCTATATCAAAGCTTTTTAGATTGATGTCGTCATTGCATGCAAAATAAATTACTTGGTGTAGTTTTTTTTATCGAATTCAAGCATGTTCTCCCTGTTTTTTTTGTTCAATACTAACCATTTCCATTTCTGAATGTAAAGACCACAATTCTCGTTTAATTAACGATTTTTTTTTCGCTTGGAATTTCGGCCAAGTAGCTATCTACGAAAGCTTGGGCTCGAAAGATTTACACCAGGTGAATTTCTATGAAGAACATTCATACTCATATTTTTCCTTTTGATGTGATTATTTTATCCAATAATTTCCGTGTAGTTTGTACTTTTTTAAAAATACATTTCTTTCGGTACACGAAATGTGTGGGAGTGTCTTTATTGAAGCGTTTTAGATTGATGTCGTCATTGCATGCAAAATAAATTACTTGGTGTATTTTTTTTCTCGAATGCAAGGATGTTCTCCCTCTTTTTTTTTGTTAAGTACTAACCATTTGCATTTCTGAATGTGAAGACCACAATTCTCCTTTCCTTAACTAATTTTTTGTTCCCTTGGAATTTCGGTCAATTAGCTATCTAGGAAAGCTTGGGCTCGAAAGATTTACACCAGGTGAATTTTTATGAAGACTTTTCATACTATTATTGTTCCTTTTGAAGTGATTTTTTTATCCAATAATTTCTGCTTAGTTTGTACTTTTTTAAAAATACATTTCTTTTGGTACACGAAATGTGTGGGAGTGTCTATATCAAAGATTTTTAGATTGATGTTGTCATTGCATGCAAAATAAATTACTTGGTAAAGTTTTTTTTGTCGAATTCAAGCATGTTCTCCCTGTTTTTTTTGTTCAGTACTAACCATTTGCATTTCTAAATTTGAAGACCACAATTCTCCTTTCCTTAACTAATTTTTTGTTCCCTTGGAATTTCGGTCAAGTAGCTAGCTACGAAAGCTTGGGCTCGAAAGATTTACACCAGGTGAATTTGTCTGAAGACCTTTCATACTCTTATTGTTCCTTTTGATGTGATTTTTTTATCCAATAATTTCCGTGTAGTTTGTACTTTTTTCAAAATACATTTCTTTTTTGCGACTCCTCTAACAAATTCATTCGAGGCTTTTATGTCATTAACTCCGTGTCTAAAAAATTAATAGTTTGCACAATTCAAATAACCAATTTTTTTGTTAAGTACTAACCATTTGCATTTCTGAATGTGAAGACCACAATTCTCCTTTCCTTAACTAATTTTTTGTTCCCTTGGAATTTCGGTCAATTAGCTATCTACGAAAGCTTGGGCTCGAAAGATTTACACCAGGTGAATTTTTATGAAGACTTTTCATACTATTATTGTTCCTTTTGAAGTGATTTTTTTATCCAATAATTTGTCGTCATTGCATGCAAAATAAATTACTTGGTGTAGTTTTTTTTATCGAATTCAAGCATGTTCTCCCTGTTTTTTTTGTTCAGTACTAACCATTTCCATTTCTGAATGTAAAGACCACAATTCTCGTTTGTACTTTTTTTAAATTACATTTCTTTTGCTACACGAAATGTGTGGGAGTTTCTATATCAAAGCTTTTTAGATTGATGTCGTCATTGCATGTTCGACTGGTATTTTTGAACACGAAATGATAGGAAACATCACTGCCGACACTAAAGATGGGAAGTGCCAAGTTTTAAAAGGTAAACGCAACATCTTAGTGAATATTTTATCCAATAATTTTCGGCTTGTTTGTACTTTTACAACATTCTTCGGTGAAAAATTAGAGATTAATACATATGAGTTGCTTTAGTGTGTTCACATTGCATCTGAAATAAATTACTTGGTGTGTATTTTTTAATACGCATGTTCTCCACCTTTTCTTTTTATTCGGTGTAACCATTTGCATTTAAAGATGAAAACACAATTCTCCTCTTAACTAATTTTTATGTCCTTGAATTGGCCATTAGCTTACTGACATTCTCGAGCTTAATTGAATCTATGAGACATACTATTACATCCTTTAGAATGATTTTATCAATTCCGTGTAGTTTGTACTTTTTTCCAAAAAATTTTCTTTTGGTATAGGAAATATTAATTGTGGAGTGTATTATTGAAGCATTTTATTGATCAGCTAATAGTCATTCACAACATGCAAATTACTATGTATTTTCTTCAATTCAAGCATGTTCCGCTTTTTTTTTGTGATTCAGTACTAAATATTCTCCTACTAATTTTTTCGCATTTCCGCACACGAGATTTCTATAATACAATTATAATTTCCGTGTAGTTTGTACCTTTTTAAAAATACATTTCTTTTGGTACACGAAATGTGTGGGAGTGTCTTTATTGAAGCGTTTTAGATTGATGTCGTCATTGCATGCAAAATAAATTACTTGGTGTATTTTTTTTCTCGAATTCAAGGATGTTGTCCCTGTTTTTTTTGTTCAGTACTAACCATTTACATTTCTGAATATGAAGACCACAATTCTCGTTTGCTTAACTAATTTTTTTTCGCTTGGAATTTCGGTCAAGTAGCTATCTACGAAAGCTTGGGCTCGAAAGATTTACACCAGGTGAATTTCTATGAAGAACATTCATACTCATATTTTTCCTTTTGATGTGATTATTTTATCCAATAATTTCCGTGTAGTTTGTACTTATTTCAAAATACATTTCTTTTGGTACACGAAATGTGTGGGAGTGTATTTATTGAAGGTCTTTAGATTGATGTCGTCATTGCATGCAAAATAAATTACTTGGTGTATTTTTTTTCTCGAATTCAAGGATGTTCTCCCTCTTTTTTTTTGTTAAGTACTAACCATTTGCATTTCTGAATGTGAAGACCACAATTCTCCTTTCCTTAACTAATTTTTTATTCGCTTGGAATTTCGGTCAAGTAGCTATCTACGAAAGCTTGGGCTCGAAAGGCTTACACCAGGTGTATTTCTATGAAGAACTTTCATACTCATATTGTTCCTTTTGATGTGATTTTTTTATCCAATAATTTCCGTGTAGTTTGTACTTTTTTAAAAATACATTTCTTTTGGTACACGAAATGTGTGGGAGTGTATTTATTGAAGGGCTTTAGATTGATGTCGTCATTGCATGCAAAATAAATTACTTGGTGTATTTTTTTTCTCGAATTCAAGGATGTTCTCCCTCTTTTTTTTTGTTAAGTACTAACCATTTGCATTTCTGAATGTGAAGACCACAATTCTCCTTTCCTTAACTAATTTTTTATTCGCTTGGAATTTCGGTCAAGTAGCTATCTACGAAAGCTTGGGCTCGAAAGGCTTACACCAGGTGAATTTCTATGAAGAACTTTCATACTCATATTGTTCCTTTTGATGTGATTTTTTTATCCAATAATTTCCGTGTAGTTTGTACTTTTTTAAAAATACATTTCTTTTGGTACACGAAATGTGTGGGAGTGTCTTTATTGAAGCGTTTTAGATTGATGTCGTCATTGCATGCAAAATAAATTACTTGGTGTATTTTTTTTCTCGAATTCAAGGATGTTCTCCCTGTTTTTTTTGTTCAGTACTAACCATTTACATTTCTGAATGTGAAGACCACAATTCTCGTTTGCTTAACTAATTTTTTTTCGCTTGGAATTTCGGTCAAGTAGCTATCTACGAAAGCTTGGGCTCGAAAGATTTACACCAGGTGAATTTCTATGAAGAACATTCATACTCATATTTTTCCTTTTGATGTGATTATTTTATCCAATAATTTCCGTGTAGTTTGTACTTTTTTCAAAATACATTTCTTTTGGTACACGAAATGTGTGGGAGTGTATTTATTGAAGGTCTTTAGATTGATGTCGTCATTGCATGCAAAATAAATTACTTGGTGTATTTTTTTTCTCGAATTCAAGGATGTTCTCCCTCTTTTTTTTTGTTAAGTACTAACCATTTGCATTTCTGAATGTGAAGACCACAATTCTCCTTTCCTTAACTAATTTTTTGTTCCCTTGGAATTTCGGTCAAGTAGCTATCTACGAAAGCTTGGGCTCGAAAGATTTACACCAGGTGAATTTCTATGAATAACATTCATACTCATATTTTTCCTTTTGATGTGATTATTTTATCCAATAATTTCCGTGTAGTTTGTACTTGTTTCAAAATACATTTCTTTTGGTACACGAAATGTGTGGGAGTGTCTTTATTGAAGCGTTTTAGATTGATGTCGTCATTGCATGCAAAATAAATTACTTGGTGTATTTTTTTTCTCGAATTCAAGGATGTTCTCCCTGTTTTTTTTGTTCAGTACTAACCATTTACATTTCTGAATGTGAAGACCACAATTCTCCTTTCCTTAACTAATTTTTTGTCCCTTGGAATTTCGGTCAATTAGCTATCTACGAAAGCTTGGGCTCGAAAGATTTACACCAGGTGAATTTGTCTGAAGACCTTTCATACTCTTATTGTTCCTTTTGATGTGATTTTTTTATCCAATAATTTCCGTGTAGTTTGCACTTTTTTTAAATTACATTTCTTTTGGTACACGAAATGTGTGGGAGTGTTTATATCGAAGCTTTTAAGATTGATGTCGTCATTACATGCAAAATAAATTACATGATGTGTTTTTTTATGGAAGTCAAGGATGTTCTCCCTCTTTAATTTTGTTAAGTGCTAACCATTTGCATTTCTGAATGTGAAGACCACAATTCTCCTTTCCTTAACTAATTTTTTATTCGCTTGGAATTTCGGTCAAGTAGCTATCTACGAAAGCTTGGGCTCGAAAGGCTTACACTAGGTGTATTTCTATGAAGAACTTTCATACTCATATTGTTCCTTTTGATGTGATTTTTTTATCCAATAATTTCCGTGTAGTTTGTACTTTTTCCAAATGAAATTTTCTTTTGGTATAGGAAATGTGTGGGAGTGTCTTTATTGAAGCGTTTTAGAGTGATGTCGTCATTGCATGCAAAATAAATTACTTGGTGTATTTTTTTTCTCGAATTCAAGGATGTTCTCCCTGTTTTTTTTGTTCAGTACTAACCATTTACATTTCTGAATGTGAAGACCACAATTCTCGTTTGCTTAACTAATTTTTTTTCGCTTGGAATTTCGGTCAAGTAGCTATCTACGAAAGCTTGGGCTCGAAAGATTTACACCAGGTGAATTTCTATGAAGAACATTCATACTCATATTTTTCCTTTTGATGTGATTATTTTATCCAATAATTTCCGTGTAGTTTGTACTTTTTTCAAAATACATTTCTTTTGGTACACGAAATGTGTGGGAGTGTATTTATTGAAGCGTTTTAGATTGATGTCGTCATTGCATGCAAAATAAATTACTTGGTGTATTTTTTTTCTCGAATTCAAGGATGTTCTCCCTCTTTTTTTTTGTTAAGTACTAACCATTTGCATTTCTGAATGTGAAGACCACAATTCTCCTTTCCTTAACTAATTTTTTGTTCGCTTGGAATTTCGGTCAAGTAGCTATCTACGAAAGCTTGGGCTCGAAAGATTTACACCAGGTGAATTTCTATGAAGAACATACTCATATTTTTCCTTTTGATGTGATTTTTTTATCCAATAATTTCCGTGTAGTTTGTACTATTTTCAACATACATTTCTTTCGGTACACGAAATGTGTGGGAGTGTCTTTATTGAAGCGTTTTAGATTGATGTCGTCATTGCATGCAAAATAAATTACTTGGTGTATTTTTTTTCTCGAATTCAAGGATGTTCTCCCTGTTTTTTTTGTTCAGTACTAACCATTTACATTTCTGAATGTGAAGACCACAATTCTCGTTTGCTTAACTAATTTTTTTTCGCTTGGAATTTCGGTCAAGTAGCTATCTACGAAAGCTTGGGCTCGAAAGATTTACACCAGGTGAATTTCTATGAAGAACATTCATACTCATATTTTTCCTTTTGATGTGATTATTTTATCCAATAATTTCCGTGTAGTTTGTACTTTTTTAAAAATACATTTCTTTTGGTACACGAAATGTGTGGGAGTGTATTTATTGAAGGGCTTTAGATTGATGTCGTCATTGCATGCAAAATAAATTACTTGATGTATTTTTTTTCTCGTATTCAAGGATGTTCTCCCTCTTTTTTTTTGTTAAGTACTAACCATTTGCATTTCTGAATGTGAAGACCACAATTCTCCTTTCCTTAACTAATTTTTTATTCGCTTGGAATTTCGGTCAAGTAGCTATCTACGAAAGCTTGGGCTCGAAAGGCTTACACTAGGTGTATTTCTATGAAGAACTTTCATACTCATATTGTTCCTTTTGATGTGATTTTTTTATCCAATAATTTCCGTGTAGTTTGTACTTTTTCCAAATGAAATTTTCTTTTGGTATAGGAAATGTGTGGGAGTGTCTTTATTGAAGCGTTTTAGAGTGATGTCGTCATTGCATGCAAAATAAATTACTTGGTGTATTTTTTTTCTCGAATTCAAGGATGTTCTCCCTGTTTTTTTTGTTCAGTACTAACCATTTACATTTCTGAATGTGAAGACCACAATTCTCGTTTGCTTAACTAATTTTTTTTCGCTTGGAATTTCGGTCAAGTAGCTATCTACGAAAGCTTGGGCTCGAAAGATTTACACCAGGTGAATTTCTATGAAGAACATACTCATATTTTTCCTTTTGATGTGATTATTTTATCCAATAATTTCCGTGTAGTTTGTACTTTTTTCAAAATACATTTCTTTTGGTACACGAAATGTGTGGGAGTGTATTTATTGAAGGGCTTTAGATTGATGTCGTCATTGCATGCAAAATAAATTACTTGGTGTATTTTTTTTCTCGAATTCAAGGATGTTCTCCCTCTTTTTTTTTGTTAAGTACTAACCATTTGCATTTCTGAATGTGAAGACCACAATTCTCCTTTCCTTAACTAATTTTTTATTCGCTTGGAATTTCGGTCAAGTAGCTATCTACGAAAGCTTGGGCTCGAAAGGCTTACACTAGGTGTATTTCTATGAAGAACTTTCATACTCATATTGTTCCTTTTGATGTGATTTTTTTATCCAATAATTTCCGTGTAGTTTGTACTTTTTCCAAATGAAATTTTCTTTTGGTATAGGAAATGTGTGGGAGTGTCTTTATTGAAGCGTTTTAGAGTGATGTCGTCATTACATGTAAAATAAATTACTTGGTGTATTTTTTTCTCGAATTCAAGGATGTTGTCCCTGTTTTTTTTGTTCAGTACTAACCATTTACATTTCTGAATGTGAAGACCACAATTCTCGTTTGCTTAACTAATTTTTTTTCGCTTGGAATTTCGGTCAAGTAGCTATCTAAGAAAGCTTGGGCTCGAAATTACACCAGGTGAATTTCTATGAAGAACATTCCTACTCATATTTTTCCTTTTGATGTGATTATTTTATCCAATAATTTCCGTGTAGTTTATAATTTTTAAAAATACATTTGTTTCGGTACACGAAATGTGTGGGAGTGTCTATATTGAAGCGTTTTAGATTGATGTCGTCATTGCATGCAAAATAAATTACATGATGTGTTTTTTTATGGAATTCAAGGATGTTCTCCCTCTTTAATTTTGTTAAGTGCTAACCATTTACATTTGTGAGTGTGAAGACCACAATTCTCCTTTGCTTACCTGATTTTTTCTTCGCTTGGAATTTCGGTGAAGTAGCTATCTAGGAATGCTTGGGCTCGAAAGGCTTACACTAGGTGTATTTCTATGAAGAACTTTCATACTCATATTGTTCCTTTTGATGTGATTTTTTTATCCAATAATTTCCGTGTAGTTTGTACTTTTTCCAAATGAAATTTTCATTTGGCATAGGAAATGTGTGGGAGTGTCTTTATTGAAGCGTTTTAGAGTGATGTCGTCATTGCATGCAAAATAAATTACTTGGTTTTTTTTTTCTCGAATTCAAGGATGTTCTCCCTGTTTTTTTTGTTCAGTACTAACCATTTACATTTCTGAATGTGAAGACCACAATTCTCGTTTGCTTAACTAATTTTTTTTCGCTTGGAATTTCGGTCAAGTAGCTATCTACGAAAGCTTGGGCTCGAAAGATTTACACCAGGTGAATTTCTATGAAGAACATTCATACTCATATTTTTCCTTTTGATGTGATTATTTTATCCAATAATTTCCGTGTAGTTTGTACTTTTTTAAAAATACATTTGTTTCGGTACACGAAATGTGTGGGAGTGTCTTTATTGAAGCGTTTTAGATTGATGTCGTCATTGCATGCAAAATAAATTACTTGGTGTATTTTTTTCTCGAATTCAAGGATGTTCTCCCTCTTTTTTTTTGTTAAGTACTAACCATTTGCATTTCTAAATTTGAAGACCACAATTCTCCTTTCCTTAACTAATTTTTTGTTCCCTTGGAATTTCGGTCAATTAGCTAGGTACGAAAGCTTGGGCTCGAAAGATTTACACCAGGTGAATTTTTAGGAAGACTTTTCATACTATTACTGTTCCTTTTGATGTGATTTTTTTATCCAATAATTTTCGCGTAGTTTGTACTTTTTTAAAATTACATTTCTTTTGCTACACGAAATGTGTGGGAGTGTCTATATCAAAGCTTTTTAGATTGATGTCGTCATTGCATGCAAAATAAATTACTTGGTGTAGTTTTTTTTATCGAATTCAAGCATGTTCTCCCTGTTTGTTTTGTTCAGTACTAACCATTTCCATTTCTGAATGTAAAGACCACAATTCTCGTTTGCTTAACGAATTTTTTTTCGCTTGGAATTTCGGTCAAGTAGCTATCTACGAAAGCTTGGGCTCGAAAGATTTACACCAGGTGAATTTCTATGAAGAACATTCATACTCATATTTTTCCTTTTGATGTGATTATTTTATCCAATAATTTCCGTGTAGTTTATACTTGTTTCAAAATACATTTGTTTCGGTACACGAAATGTGTGGAAGTATCTTTATTGAAGCGTTTTTGATTGATGTTGTCATTGCATGCAAAATAAATTACTTGGTGTATTTTTTTTCTCGAATTCAAGGATGTTCTCCCTCTTTTTCTTTGTTCAGTACTAACCATTTACATTTTTCTGAATGTTAAGACCACCATTCTTGTTTGCTTAACGAATTTTTTTTATCTTGGAATTTCGGTCAAGTAGCTATCTACGAAAGCTTGGGCTCGAAAGATTTACACCAGGTGAATTTCTATGAAGAACATACTCATATTTTTCCTTTTGATGTGATTATTTTATCCAATAATTTCCGTGTAGTTTCTACTTTTTTCAAAATACATTTCTTTTGGTACACGAAATGTGTGGGAGTGTATTTTTTGAAGGGCTTTAGATTGATGTCGTCATTGCATGCAAAATAAATTACTTGGTGTATTTTTTTTCTCGAATTCAAGGATGTTGTCCCTGTTTTTTTTGTTCAGTACTAACCATTTACATTTCTGAATGTGAAGACCACAATTCTCGTTTGCTTAACTAATTTTTTTTCGCTTGGAATTTCGGTCAAGTAGCTATCTACGAAAGCTTGGGCTCGAAAGGCTTACACTAGGTGTATTTCTATGAAGAACTTTCATACTCATATTGTTCCTTTTGATGTGATTTTTTTATCCAATAATTTCCGTGTAGTTTGTACTTTTTCCAAATGAAATTTTCTTTTGGTATAGGAAATGTGTGGGAGTGTCTTTATTGAAGCGTTTTAGAGTGATGTCGTCATTACATGTAAAATAAATTACTTGGTGTATTTTTTTTCTCGAATTCAAGGATGTTGTCCCTGTTTTTTTTGTTCAGTACTAACCATTTACATTTCTGAATGTGAAGACCACAATTCTCCTTTCCTTAACTAATTTTTTGTTCCCTTGGAATTTCGGTCAAGTAGCTATCTACGAAAGCTTGGGCTCGAAAGGCTTACACTAGGTGTATTTCTATGAAGAACTTTCATACTCATATTGTTCCTTTTGATGTGATTTTTTTATCCAATAATTTCCGTTTAGTTTGTACTTTTTCCAAATGAAATTTTCTTTTGGTATAGGAAATGTGTGGGAGTGTCTTTATTGAAGCGTTTTAGAGTGATGTCGTCATTGCATGCAAAATAAATTACTTGGTGTATTTTTTTTCTCGAATTCAAGGATGTTCTCCCTGTTTTTTTTGTTCAGTACTAACCATTTACATTTCTGAATGTGAAGACCACAATTCTCGTTTGCTTAAGGAATTTTTTTTCGCTTGGAATTTCGGTCAAGTAGCTATCTACGAAAGCTTGGGCTCGAAAGATTTACACCAGGTGAATTTCTATGAAGAACATACTCATATTTTTCCTTTTGATGTGATTTTTATAACCAATAATTTCCGTGTAGTTTGTACTTTTTTTGAATTATATTTTTTTTAGTACACGAAATGTGTGGGAGTGTCTATATCGAAGCTTTTTAGATTGATGTCGTCATTGCATGCAAAATAAATTACTTGGTGTATTTTTTTTCTCGAATTCAAGGATGTTCTCCCTCTTTTTTTTTGTTAAGTACTAACCATTTGCATTTCTGAATGTGAAGACCACAATTCTCCTTTCCTTAACTAATTTTTTGTTCCCTTGGAATTTCGGTCAATTAGCTATCTACGAAAGCTTGGGCTCGAAAGATTTACACCAGGTGAATTTTTATGAAGACTTTTCATACTATTATTGTTCCTTTTGATGTGATTTTTTTATCCAATAATTTCCGCGTAGTTTGTACTTTTTTAAAATTACATTTCTTTTGCTACACGAAATGTGTGGGAGTGTCTATATCAAAGCTTTTTAGATTGATGTCGTCATTGCATGCAAAATAAATTACTTGGTGTAGTTTTTTTTATCGAATTCAAGCATGTTCTCCCTGTTTTTTTTGTTCAGTACTAACCATTTCCATTTCTGAATGTAAAGACCACAATTCTCGTTTGCTTAATGAATTTTTTTTCGCTTGGAATTTCGGTCATGTAGCTATCTACGAAAGCTTGGGCTCGAAAGATTTACACCAGGTGAATTTCTATGAAGAACATTCATACTCATATTTTTCCTTTTGATGTGATTATTTTATCCAATAATTTCCGTGTAGTTTGTACTTGTTTCAAAATACATTTGTTTCGGTACACGAAATGTGTGGGAGTGTCTTTATTGAAGCGTTTTAGATTGATGTCGTCATTGCATGCAAAATAAATTACTTGGTGTATTTTTTTTCTCGAATTCAAGGATGTTCTCCCTGTTTTTTATGTTCAGTAGTAACCATTTACATTTCTGAATGTGAAGACCACAATTCTCCTTTGCTTAACTAATTTTTTGTTCGCTTGGAATTTAGGTCAAGTAGTTATCTACGAAAGCTTGAACTCGGAAAGCTTACACCAGGTGAATTTCTTTTGGGTAGACAAAAGGTGTGGGTGTGTCTTTCTCGAAGCTTTTTAGATTGATGTCATCATTGCAGGCAAAATAAATTATATGATGTGTTTTTTTATGGAAATCAATGATGTTCTCCCTCTTTTTGTTTTTTTTCAGTACTAACC
Organism: Salix brachista; assembly: GCA_009078335.1. Classification (NCBI taxonomy): domain Eukaryota; kingdom Viridiplantae; phylum Streptophyta; class Magnoliopsida; order Malpighiales; family Salicaceae; genus Salix; species Salix brachista. The sequence continues at coordinate 7,342,351 of CM018578.1, read as the reverse complement.
ATTTACATTTCTGAATGTGAAGACCACAATTCTCGTTCGCTTAACTAATTTTGTTTTTCGCTTGGAATTTCGGTCAAGTAGCTATCTAAAAAAGCTTGGGCTCGAAAGATTTACACCAGGTGAATTTTTATGAATAACATTCATACTCATATTATTCCTTTTGATGTGATTTTTATAACCAATAATTTCCGTGTAGTTTGTACTTTTTTTGAATTACATTTTTTTTAGTACCCGAAATGTGTGAGAGTGTCTATATCGAAGCTTTTTAGATTGATGTCGTCATTGCATGCAAAATAAATTACTTGGTGTATTTTTTTTCTCGAATTCAAGGATGTTCTCCCTGTTTTTTTTGTTCAGTACTAACCATTTACATTTCTGAATGTGAAGACCACAATTCTCGTTTCCTTAACTAATTTTTTGTTCCCTTGGAATTTCGGTCAATTAGCTATCTATGAAAGCTTGGTCTCGAAAGGCTTACACTAGGTGAATTTCTATGAAGAGCTTTCTTACTCATATTGTTCCTTTAGGTGTTCTTTTCTTATCCAATAATTTCCATGTAGTTTGTATTTTTTTCAAATCACATATCTTTTGGTACACGAAATATGTGGGAGTGTCTATATCGAAGCTTTTTTGATGGATGTCTTCATTGCATGCAAAATAAATTACTTGATGTATTTTTTTATGGAATTCAAGGATGTTCTCCCTCTTTATTTTTGTTAAGTGCTAACCATTTACGTTTATGAATGTGAAGACCACAATTTTCCTTTGCTTACCTAATTTTTTCTTCGCTTGGAATTTCGGTCAAGTAGCTATCTAGGAATGCTTGGGCTCGAAAGGGTTACACCAGGTGAATTTTGATGAAGAACTTTCATACTCATATTGTTCCTTCTGGTGTGAATTTTTTATCAAAAAATGTCCATGTAGTTTGTACTTTTTTCAAATTACATTTCTTTTGGTACACGAAATGTGTGGGATTGTCTATATCAAAGCTTTTTAGATTGATGTCGTCATTGCATGCAAAATAAATTACATGATTTGTTTTTTTATGGAATTCAAGAATATTGTCCCTCTTAGGCTTCTTTTGTGGTAAGAGTTTCTATTACTATTTCATTATTGAATTTTTCTCCTTTTATTTTGATGTGACCTTTTTTTTCATGTGGACGATAAGACAACAGGAAATTTCAGTTTCCAATGTGGTAATTTGCTGAACATCTCTTATTTGGTTGGCTTTTTGAAAATAAACATTACACTTTAATTTGTCGCACACCGGGTTATTTTATATACTCTTGTAACTAGTCAAAAAGCATACTGTATATGGGGATTGGTTAGATGCAAATGCAAAGTGGCTTGGATGGTGGAAGCAGTTATCCATCCGATTACAACTGCAAATGAAATAAAAGACATATCATGAGGTCAATAAAGAGTAAACCAATGAATTAGTCAATTAGGATAAGACCATTAACTCTACGTTTTAGGAAATAACATCATAAAGATGCAAGTTCTAAAGGGTATGTGTATCACTTTGATATTTAGTTATAGGACAACATCAATATATAATTATTACATATGGTTGTTCTTTTCAAGACATATTTGCTTCATCTTTCAGAACATTTATCAGTTCTTTCCAAAGTTCTTCACTTATTTCGATCTAGCTTTGTTGTCTTATTGCTGAAGGCTTGCTGCTGGAGCTCTTTACTTGTTGTGGAATTCAAAGATATTGGAGGTAGAGTGATTGTGTTGGTAAGATATCAACCTGTTGTCGTTGCTACGTACCAATCAACACAACTTAGAATTATTGTTTGAGCCTGTGCTCGGTACTATTGAAAAAATTCATTGTATCGCTATGAAAACAAAGTTGGAATGGGATTGGATCCAGAGGTAACAACATTATTCTTCTTTGATACTACAATATATAAAAACTTTGCAAAGAGGATTAGAATTGTTGTTTGATCCTGTTTGCTTTCAATAATTTCTCCTCCCCCTTTTAAGTTCCATGTGTTTTGCACAGAGACTTGTTGCTTTTGCTTGTATTGAACGAATCTTTTTCTCGGGAAGGTAATGTTCCTTAAATATTACAACCATTAGACTGTTAATATGTTATTTGTGATACTTGATCTCTCTAATCTTCTGCACCATTTTTGGCTTAAAAAGAGAGGCTTGATGGCTAGGTTTAACTCTGCTTGCCTTCTTTAACACATGAGCCGCACCTAGATGTACAAATCTTCTAATGAATGAATGAATTCATTTTTTTTAATCTACGAGATTAAATCCTGTTAATTGAGCTCTCGTATCTTCTAAATCTCCATTTCCGTCGTCATTCAAATTCTACGACAGGCTCTTCTGGGCTTTCTCCAGTATAGACTGCATGTACTTCCCTTGTTCGATAATATGCTCCGCACGATACTATGAACTCCATCGAATTAAATGGATTTTCAACTTTGTAATTGTTTTGATAACCGAAGCCAACCTAACATTAAGGAATACAAACATGTAAAATTTCCTCTAATGATGAATTACAAAAAAGAAGGGTAGGGTATCAATGGAGATGGCCAACAACAAACTTTATGTACTCACCGATAAGCATTATATTCATGCCAATCAAAGCACCTTGTGTGGAAGAGGCAAACAAGGCAGCTTAGATCAATCAGAACTCCTTACATGCTGATACACATTGTTTAAATGTGTATCATAAGAATAAATCTAAGATGATTTTCAGCTTATATACCCTGCTTAGATGGTTTTCTTGCCATTTCAGTTGTAAGTTGTCCAGACAGCTGCAAGGCATCAGGAAGAGAGTCCTTTACCATTGCTCTCGATGTTTTATCTATGTTACACCCTCCTACAATCCCTGTATTTGTGATTTTGACGATGCCTTATGAGCGTTTGATAAGAGCAACTTGCCTATGCTTATACTCCTGAATTTCTACTATTAGAGAGAGAGAGAGAGAGAGAGAGAGGGAGGGAGAGGGAGAGGGAGAGGGAGAGGGAGAGGATGATGGTGAGGGGACTTATTGTGCAAGGGAACCTAATGGTTACCTCAATAATTAAAGTTTACAAAAAAATAACAAAATCATTGCTGAAAGCTTTTTGACATTTTTGTCGAATTCTAACGGATAATCATAAACTGTCTATGATATCCTATTTTTCATTTGAAAAATATGAAAAAATCAAGTTTCATTCCCCCCTCCCCCCTCCCCCCTCCCAATTCTTTTTTGTAATGAATTTTAGAAGCTAAAAGGTTGAAAAATTATTTTCCACCATTATCAACCTTTGATTAGACACCATAAATCAAGAATTAAATTTAGAAACAAAACAAGGGTTCTTCAAGTTAGAAAACCAAAGGTTCTTTGAGATTAATTTCTCATTCACCTATAATTTGTTCAAATCATGTTAATAAAAAAAATCATCAATCCCCTACATGAATGCAAATTGTTTCACATGTTTGAAAATGATTCAAAGCTTTGTTTCGCTATACTAATTTGATAGATAACTATATTAGGGTAGGTAATTTTTAACTTTGAACAATTCTTAGTAAAATGCTATAAAATTTACTCAACTAAATAGTAAAAGCAATATCTTGAATTTTTTACTCAACTAAATTTTATAGTAAAAAAAAATTCAACCTTTTAGCTTCTAAAATTCATTATAAAAAAGTGCGGGGGCGGGGCTTGATTTTTCATATTTTTTCTCACCTCATTTTTAGTATTTTCATTCTCTTTCATCATTTAGTTTTCCTTCAAAATCTAAAGCTTGAGTTCATCTTGTCAAGAAATAGTTGAGTTATATTTTTTGTTTCAAAGACCTTGCTTAAAAATACTTTTTAACCATGATGGTGTTGTTGAGTTCATCCCTTGTGAAGTGATCCCCTCATAAATGAAGCAGTGTACATTTGGATTTGAACATTTTTCTTTGACCTTCCGTTAGCAGTAGGTAGCCTGGTTAGGTTCTCCCCCACCAAATTTCTGGGTTTTTCCCTATAAATAAAAAAATAACAAAAATAAAATAAAAAAGCTGATGTGAAAATAATCAAGTTGGAAATTTTGAACAGATTCGAGAGACCGATCGTACCTCAATTGTGCCAAAAAATTAAGAATAAATGAAGAATCAATGGATAAAAGTTAGGTCAAAAGGAAAAATTACATTTTTATAGGCCCATTTCATTTAATCATGGGCCAATATAAAGTTTAATTATGTTTAGGAATTAATTTAGGGTCCAATTAAAGCAATTAATTAAGTGCAAGGAGTTAGTTATACTTTAAATTGGTCAAATTAATTTTATTAATGGTTTTATTGATAAAAAAAATCAAGTTTAGGATCCTATTGTGGGTTTAATTGAGATGATTCGAATTTTCAGAGACCAAATTCAATTTTTACCAAGTCAATTGGATGAAATCAGGGGTGAAATTGAAGAAAATTACGAGTTTAATGGTTAATTAAGGGTCAAATTTCATAAATTTGAGACCAAGGACGGAAGTAAATGAAAAGAGAAAAGGGGGGACAAGGGGAAGAGGAAACAGAGAAAAAATAAAGGAGGAGAACACAAAAAAAAGTGAAGGAGAAGGAAGGTAAAAGGGAGATCCAGCGGAGGAAGCCGGTCCTAGTTTATTCTTATTGCCAGCAGCACAATGACTACTTCTTCCTCAGCACCTGCATCTGCATTCCTCTTCTTCTCCCTCCCCAATAAATTCTCAATTCTTCCTTTTTCAGTTTTTAGCCAATGTCTTCGCCATCGACAACCCCTTCTTCTCCCTAAGCAGCAGTTGCATGTCGGTGCCCCCGACCATAACTTCAAGCTCACCATCGACGGCGGTGACATCAACTTCTTCTGCTCCAGTGATGGAAAATAGTTTCTCCTCCTTCCTCCTCGATAGCAGCAGTTCCATCCTTTTCCCCCCAATGTCGGTAGTTTCATCATCCCATCCAGTAAAACCTGCACTCTTCCCTCCCCTCTAGCCACAGCAGCAGCAGCTGCTCTTCCTTAGCAGCAGCCGCAGTAGCTCCTTCCTCTCCTCCAGCAGCAAAAGTGACAAAAAACGTCACTTCTTCTCTCTACTGCAACAAACTTCACCTCCCTCTATCAAGCACCACCGACCACCATTCTCGTTGCCACAGCTACCTCTGGCACCAGCTTCATCTCCTCTACAAGGCGCTAGCAATAGGTGGTCTTCTTCTTCTTCTTTGTAAGTGAACAGTAGGGTGTGAATTAATTCATGTTCTGCTAGAAGGGATGAATACTATGTCCAGCCCCACCCAAGAAGGTTGATGGCCTGAAATGGCCCGACCCATTTCGTTGGGCCAGACCTATATATATATATATATATATATATATATATATATATATATATTAAAAAATATAAAAAAATGCATTTAAGAAAATGTTTTGTTTTTGCGCAAACGACCGAATTCTAAAAATTTACTAAAAAAATGCATTTCAAAAAATATTGCATCTTAACTCTTGTTTTAAAATGAAAAATAGGATATCATAACCAATTTTTGATTATTGGTTAGAGTTCGGCCAAATTGTCAAAAATCTTTCAAGTTTATTTTTTAGGAAACTATATTGATTCTCTTTATGTTTTTAGATTTGTAATTTTATAATAAATTTGGAACTTTTAATAATAGAATTTTAGCTCCAAATAAACTTTTGTTATTTTCTTAAAAAAAATTAGTAATGATTGTATTCTAGCTGCAATGACTACCTATAATACTTTTCTAAGAAAATATTTTAGTGAACTTTAGCGACCTATAATACTTTTGAAAATATTTTTTTGTCTATAAATATATCAAAAAAATAGTAATTTATTTTGCATGCAATGACAACCTATAATACTTTTCTAATAATTTTTACCCTTTGTTACCAGTATTTTTAGTATTGAATTTTGCCCCATGAAGTCACACATGTACCTCAGCTTCACAAGCTGAAAACTAGCTGGAGAATAAACAAGGTAGAAAAGATTTGTTGGGAATTGCCATCGAAAAAAAAATAAAGGTTCTTCGATTAAACGAAGAGTTACAGCGCGTGCCTACCTGGAGAATAAATAAGAATGACGGGGTTGTTTTCTTTGGCGGGAAAACTTTAAAAGCCTAGCAAAGATGGGCCCACTGCACACCCGACCGTTATACATGTAAAAAACATCACCCGACCGTTATACATATAAGAAATATCACTTTGATATTCTCTACTAAAATCACTTCTCTCTTCTTCCTTCTCCTGTCTTCTTCTTCTTCTTTCATCTTTCTTTCTGTCGTTCGTTCTGTTTGTATGGCAGTTTGCCCAGGTTTAGTGTTTCAGATCTTTCATGGGAATTTAGGGCCAAGAATACGGGCGGGCTCTAGTCGAATCATGCCAGCAACAATACAACCTTCCCCCTTCTCGCTGAACGCCTACCAAACAGTATTCATTTCTCTCGTTGCTCTTCTCTGTTTTTCGTTGTTTTTAAAGATTAGAGTTTTGATGTTGTGGACTCTTAAAGAAATAACCAGCAATTCAATTTTTAGGAATTAGGTTTTCTTTTTTTGATTCGCCAGTGAAAGATCCATACGAGTTCTTGGGTTTTGATCAACTGCAGAATACTTTCTCCCTAAGGAATAAGGATGGGGTTAGGGCCTCTGCTCTGTTATTGTTTTGTCATTATCTTTTCTATTTCTTTTCTTGTGAAACGGAAGGCTATCCAATGGGTTTATGATGGTATTTTTTATTGGTTATTCTCCGCGATGCAATTAGGTGCTCACTGTGTGGCAGCTTATCTTCTTTTACTGAAATAAGTCGATGTCTTCTCAATTTGTTCTGATCAAGTTCGTTTTTGAACATTAGGTGCATATTTTGAGGGCTCTAACGAGTTGCAATCACTTTTGAATATTTACTTAATATCAAATGTATTTCAACCCTATTGCACCTTTCCTCCTTTGTGACTTATCGTGAAGAAAAAAGTACCCAACTGGACTCATTTTTGACCTGTGCTTAGGATTTCTGAGTTGTTCTTCTTTCTTTTCCTATAAAACTGAATGTTAATGCAACGATGATATTTGGTGGAAACTTCACGACATGTTATTCTTAAGGAACAAATTGACTGGTTATTTTCAAGTGGCAATTAGGTGTTCTGTGAAATGGTGTTTATCCAATCCCTCTAATCTCTGATTTTTCTTATTGTGATCCCTCTTGGTAATTGTTTTGCACAAAATGCCTTTTATTGAAGCCATTACGTCTTGGATTTTGGAGACGGAGTTCCACTTGCCTTGTGTCAGTTTCAGGGAATAGTACTCGCGATAATAGGATCAGAGCTGAGATTGTATGACTTGGGGAAAAGGAGGATGCTTAGAAAATGTGAGAATAAGCTATTCCCAACTACATTGTCTCTATTCACACCTGTCGTGATCGGATTTATATGGGGGATATTGAAGAAGTATGTTTTTCTGAAATACCTTTTAATCTGTGTGGAGCTATGTGATTTTGTTCTAGAGCACCTTACCATATCTCGCTTCCATGCTGGTAATTCCTATTATATCTCTCTCTCTAATTCTCGATTTTTAGAATTGTTTGAAGTAAATAAGTTAGTTAAAAAAGAAAAAGATTGTAGTACGTGCTCAATTCTGGATTTTTCCTTTAAAGTTTTTTTAGTTTGGTTTGATTCTTGGTGTGTGTTGATTTGTTTAGTCCTTTATTACATTTGTCTTGCTCCTGCAGAATGGAGCTATGTGATTTTAGGCTCCTGGGTGCTGTTTTTCTGTTCATACTCTTGGCTTTTTCATGACTTTCCTCTTTGACTTTGAGATACAACTTAGTTTGTCTTTTTGTTATGTTGTTCTGTTTTGTGCAATTTATGATTCCTTTTTCCTTATTGTAAATTCCTGTCTTTGACCTTTTCTTTCTTTGAATGCCTGGAGGTAGTAATCATTCATCTCCCACCAGGAAGCCACCATTCCCCACCTCCACTCCTCTGCCCTACCTATTGTGGAACTGCAGAGTGTACATTCCTCTAAATCTGAGCCCTGTAGGTAATTTCTCCCCCCTTGTTCCTGTTTAAATTTCTCTTTCTTGATTCTCAAACCAAAAGTTCTATTGATCAGCTAGACAAATTATGGTTGCTCCCCCTGGTCTATTTTTGCAATACTTTTGCTTTTCCTCTTAACTTGCCTGCTGGAACCCCAGGGCAATAAAGCTGCTTTTAACGTATGCACTGTAATTTAAAAAGGGAAGCTGCACATGAGAAACACAATGGTAAAGATCATGAACTTCATTTTATTATCAATATTGTCAAGGGCAGTTTTATATCATATCTCTTAGTCTATGTTATTTTCTTTTAAGGGAATATGATGTTTTTGCTCTTTATTGGGACTTTGTACAAAGGCTTTACCCTTAGGGGTGGTGTCGTTCCAACTTTCAACAAAGGTTGTTTCCACTATTATGTTTAGTGACTAATTTGATCTTATTCAATATTTGAAATATAATTTAAATTACAAATATCAAATATATGCTGTTTGAATTATGATTTAAGCCATGTGCTGGCATTTTTCGCTGCATCTGCTGGGTTTGTACTGGGAATCTGGCTGCAAGACTTGTAAATGATGTTGAGATTGTAGAGGTGGGTTACTTGGCTAAGCTCCTAAGAACATTATGTTACCTTTTAAAAATTTAGTTACGGGTGTATTCATGCTCTACTTGTATTTGTATCTCATTTTAGCTATCATATTTTGGCTTCAAGTTGTTTATCGTGTGTTGATGCCTAGGTTTGACATTCTATGAATGAACTAATATCTAGAGATGAGGGGTTGCATATTAACTCTGCTTGCCTTCTTTAATACTTAAGCCGCAGCTAGTTGTACAACTCTTCTAGCAGTCCTAATAGCATGGGAATAGCATATGCAGGGGACTTTTATGTTCTTGTTATTGATAGATTGTTGCAGAGGCAACTTCATAAAGTTTGTTGTTGACCATCTTTTGGTATTTCTCCATTGATACCCTGCCCTTCTTTTATGTAATTCATGGTTAGAGAAGGAAATTTTACATGTTTGTATTCCTTAATGTTAGGTTGGCTTAGGTTATCAAAAGAAGTACGAAGTTGAAAATCCATTTAATTGGATAGAATTCATATCCTTGCAGTGATTATAGTAATCTTGTGAATGTACTGCTAATTCGTTGGTGCACCATCATCCGATTCATTTGTCCAATTGTTTTGTTGCTAACCCTTTGGCAGAACTGGTTTATCATTTTCAACAAAGTACCATATGCCTCTTCTTGGTGTATCTCAGAAATTAGTCTTATTTCAACCATTGGGCCCAAACTAAACTGTGTGGAAAGAAAATGTGATTCTTTTTAGAAGTACAGGTCTGCAGTTTATATCACCACAATAAGTGTGGCAGTGAGAAAAATAGAGGAGTTTGACCACATAAAAGAATGGGAAAGACATGCGATGTTGTGCTTATCTAGCCCACCCTGGCTTGGCTATATTCACCAAGGTCATTTTCTGTTAGCACCCTTTTCATATGAGACTCTTGAATATGGTGCTTCATTCTCATTTGATCAGTGTGCAGAAGGTGTGGTTGCTGTCTCCGGGGATGCGTTGAGGATTTTTACAATTGAAAGACTGGGAGAAACATTCAATACCTATAAGATACACTCCAAGAAAGTTTGTGCTTCAACCTAAGGGGAAATTGTTGGTCATTATTGAGAGCATATACAGCAGAGGAGCGTGAAGCAGCAAAAAGAGTTCTTCGTAGGATAAAGACATATGTTATTAAGTCAAAGATAATGTGGTGGTGTTAAAAGATGAAATGAAACTGGTATCCGAGTTTCATCCTGATTAAGTTTTGACTACATTTATTAGCTTTCTTTTAGCCTTTGGGGCAATGCGACTGTGATTTATGCATTCTGGTTCTTCCTATCAGGGCTTCCGAAGGAGCAATATGAAAAGTTAATTGGAGCCGCCAGGTTTGTACCTTCATCTGTATGGAAAGAAAAATATTACTGATTTGGGATTTCTTTTTACTGCATTGAGCAAGGTTTTGACACATCAATCAGGTTCTGCTGCTATGTCTGCACCTGTATTGTGAAACCCGAGAATAAAGTATACAAAGAGGTAGGAGATTTAAAAAAATTAAAATGTTGTTATTATACAAAATTTAGGAAAAAAAAAATGGTGGGTATCAGGAAGAACTGCAGGTGAAGGGCAACAACAACAACAAAAGGGTAACGCAAGTCGAACCTTCACAGCAGGTAGGTACTTGGTACCTATATTTGCTTTATCTAATAATTATTTTCTTTATTAGTTATTGAACTATAAGGTATATTTTGGTGCTTATTGATGAGGAAAAGAAAACGGGTAAAGGAAAGGTTAGGAGATGGAAAAATAGGTATATATGTATGTGTAGAAAGGAACAAGCTGGTCGATATCGGCGGATGACGCCGATATCGGCATAATGTATAAACCTGATTAACTATTCAATTTTGGAATAGTTAATGATATCGGCGGGTGACGTCGATATCGGCATGATTTATAAACTTGATTAGCTATTTGGTTTAAGAATAGTTAATGATATCGGCGGGTGACGTCGATATCGGCATGATTTATAAACTTGATTAGCTATTCGGTTTCAGAATAGTTAATGATATCGGCGGGTGACGTCGATATCGACATGATTTATAAACTTGATTAGCTATTCGGTTTCAGAATAGTTAATGATATCGGCGGGTGAAGTCGATATCGGCAAAATTAATAGACTTGATAAGCTTTCTGAGATGAAAGCGAAGCAGTTAAAAGAAATAAATTTTCTTTTATATAATCAAAAAAAAAAATGGTGTATATGGTTGTATATGGTGTATATGGTGTAGATTGATGGATATGTTGTATAATTTCTCTGTAAATTGCTAGTATTTACTAAATTGTTTTACTTATTTGGAAAATCTATATTTTGCAGGTTCTTCCCATTCTCGTCAGGAATAGAATTTTAAACCTTAATTCCTTTTTGTATATGTTAGGAACTTAGGGAGTTATGGTGAAATTTTGATATGTAGAAGAACATGTAAATTGTATAGAATAGTATTTTTGTAAATTTTGTTTATGGAATATTAAATGTATCCACCTATGCTCTGGATATTAGAAAGTACTAGATTATCTTAGAATATTATACTATGTTATGTTTTATGTATATGTATATATGTGAAATCTTCATGTACGAACTGGCTTTTTAATTTTTATCTTATTCGTGTGATGTAAGATGAAGTTTGAGAAGGAATATGGTCCTGAGCATATTCTGAAATGAGTTATGCAGTTAATTGTATACATGAATGTGATTATGGGTGAGCTGTGATCCAAATTGTGTGCAGGTTGTGTTATTGATAACTTGGGAGCTCCCGATATAGGAGAGACTCACGAAATTTCGGCGAGAGAAAAAAAAAAAAAATTCATGCTTCATCTACTTTTTTTATAGGGGTAAAGATTAACAAATAAACAATTAGGAGAAAAATTTTTTTGGGGCTGTTACAGTTGGTATCAGAGCATTTGGTTGCAGTTTCAGGGATTGAAATACTAATATGATTTTGGAAAAAAATATATTTCAGGATGGTTCATTCACGGCAAACTACAAGGGTTGTTCCGTCCCCTGTGCAAGAAAGAGAGTATGACTCATTTTCTGGGAATGAAACCGAAAGGGATCCATTAATGGATACTGCCTCCCGTCAATCTGTGGCATCGGCCCATTCAGAGGAGGGAGATTCAAGTGGGCATCATAATGAACAATTTACTTCTCGGGCAGAAGTGTCGCCGGCGAAAACACCGAGTGGTCAAGGATTGGAAGATAGGCCACCACCAGTGACATCGATGGCCGTCCCGAATTCCTATTCAGACCCTATGTTTCTCGAGCAATTTGTCAAAGCAGTAGTAGCAGGGATGGCCGCAGGAACATCCCATGCCACTCCTCGGGTAGAAAAAGTAGTCACCCTGGTTCAATGGGTGAAAGACATGCGCGAAATGGGTTGCACGACCTATTCAGGGGAAGAAGACGCCGAAGTAGCAGGGCATTGGCTGAGGAAGGTGGAAAGGGTTATAGATCAGTTGCACGTGCCGGAGGAAACCCGGGTAGACTGTGTGACCCAGCTGTTAACAGAGAGTGCCCACTCTTGGTGGGAGACCATCAGAGAAAGAAGGGCAGGTGAAGAATTGAAGTGGATAAACTTTCGAGAAGAATTTGAGGAACGATATTACTCCTGGCAGCACCGAAAAGAGAAAGAGCAGGAGTTTCTAAATTTGAAACAGGGGAATATGACCGTCCTGGATTATGAAAGGAGGTTCCAGGATTTATCTGTCTTTGCAAACACTCATCTCCCCACTGAGCATCATCAAGTGGAACGGTTTCGGGATGGACTCAGGCAGGAGCTAAAATTAATTTTGGTGGCTATGCCGTTTCAGTCAGTGCGAGAGTTAGTGCGAGCTGCTCAAGGAATAGAAAGGGTAATGAACGACACACCCAGGTTAACAAGTGAGCAGAGTCAGACCACGGGATTCAAGAGAAGGGATTTCACACCCCCTATAGGGAGGGACCCTCCTCCGAAAAAAGGAAGGAGTGGGTCATCATTCAGCCCATTACCGAAAAAAGGGGGGAGTTTTGTTCATGGTGGGAGTTCAGGAGGAGTTAGACGATTTAATCCTGGGGGATCCGTGGGAGGTCAGACCCGCCAAGGGACGAGTGTTACAGGGGGGTCCATGGAGCAGAGAGGACCTGTCTACCCGATATCCATGAGGTGTAATCAAAAACACCCCGGGGATTGTTCAGCTGCACCAGGGAGATATTATATTTGTAGAGGGGAAGGGCATCGATGGAGGGACTGCCAGTACTTGGGAAGAGGTTGTTTCCATTGTGGGGAAATGGGTCATAGAAAGAAGGAATGTCCACATAGAGTTACTGAAGGAGTACATGGACAGGGGATGGCTACTCAAAGCCAACAACAGTCAGTAACGGTTGATCGACCTATACGACCCACTCACTCAGGGACAAGTGCCAATAAAGGCCGACCCAGATTGCTGGAGGAAAGGACTCGTGGCAGAATATATCACATGACTCAGGAAGATGTGGGGGCAATGCCAGATGTTGTAGCAGGTACACTACAATTGAGTTTAATACAAGTTTATGCTTTAATTGATCCTAGGGCTAGTCATTCTTTTGTGGCCCACCGAATTATTAAAAATTTAAATGTGTTATTGGATGTGGGAATGGTAGTTAGTACACCTTTGGGAAAAAATATAAACATTGATGAGGTATACAAGGGAGTGATACTAAATATTGAGGGGGTAGAGCTAACGGCAGATCTCATGCCTTTAGCATTAGATGATTTTGACTTAATACTGGGAATGGATTGGTTGAGTAGACATAGAGCACAAGTGGATTGTTTCACAAAGACAGTAAACCTCCAAGATGTGAGTGGGAAAAAGGTAGTATTTAGGGGAGAGAGGAAGGTGATTCCAAACTCTATAATCTCGGTCATGACGGCCGGAAAGTTGATTAGAAAGGGATGTCTTGCCTGGTTGTCTCATGTAAGAGAATTGAAGAAGGGGAGCATTGAATTAACAAATATTCATGTTGTAAAAGAGTTCCCAGACGTGTTTCCAACAGAATTACCGAGACTGCCTCCAATTAGAGAAATTGAGGTTTCCATTGAGACTCTTCCAGGAGTCAACCCTATAGCACAGTCTCCTTATAGGATGGCCCCTATAGAACTAGCTGAATTGAAGATCCAACTTCAGGAGTTGTTGGACAAAGGATTCATACGGCCGAGCAATTCACCTTGGGGGGCCCCGGTGTTATTTGTAAAGAAGAAGGATGGTACATTCAGGTTATGTATCGATTATCGTCAACTAAACAAAGTGACGGTAAAGAACAAGTATCCGTTACCACAGATAGATGACCTGTTTGATCAGTTGAAGGGTGCAAGAGTTTTCTCAAAGATAGATTTGAGATCGGGGTATCACCAATTAAGAATCAGAGAACAGGACATACAGAAGACTGCCTTTAGAACTCGCTATGGCCATTATGAATTCTTAGTAATGCCATTTGGGTTAACTAATGCCCCTGCAGTATTTATGGATCTAATGAATCGAGTGTTCCGATTATATTTGGATAAATGTGTGGTCGTGTTTATTGACGATATATTGGTATATTCGAGCTCCTATCAGGAGCACGAGAAGCACTTGAGGAAGGTGTTAGAAATATTGAGAGAAAATAAATTGTATGCGAAATTGGATAAATGTGAGTTCTGGCTTAAAGAGGTGATATTTTTGGGACATGTTATCTCAGCTGGGGGAATATGTGTGGATCCAGGAAAAGTAGAGGCAGTTCTAAAGTGGGAGAAGCCCACAAATGTGACTGAAATTCGAAGTTTCTTGGGCCTCGCAGGGTATTATAGGAGGTTTATTGAAGGATTTTCCACAATAGCATCGCCTCTGACCAAGTTGACTCGTAAAGAAGTGAGGTTTAATTGGTCAAAGGAATGTGAGGAGAGTTTCCAGGAGTTGAAAAGAAAGCTTACATCAGCCCCCGTCTTGGCCCTTCCTTGTGGAACAGAAGGGTTCATTGTTTATAGTGATGCCTCAAGCAGGGGTTTGGGATGCGTATTAATGCAGCATGGAAAAGTGATCGCATATGCTTCCAGACAGTTAAAGCCGCATGAAGTGAATTATCCGGTCCATGATTTGGAACTCGCAGCAGTAGTATTTGCTTTGCGAGTATGGAGACATTACTTGTATGGAACACAAGTACAGATTTTCACCGACCATAAAAGTTTGAAGTATTTAATGTCGCAAAAAGAATTAAATATGCGGCAGAGGAGGTGGGTGGAATTGCTAAAGTACTATGATTGCACAATTGATTACCATCCAGGCAAAGCCAATGTAGTGGCGGATGCATTAAGTCGAAAAGGGAAAGCAGTGATGGGTGATACAGAAATTTCGAAACAAGCAAATATGATGGAATTGAAAAGGATGGGAATTCAATTAAATGTGGGTTCTGAAGGGTCAATACTAGCTCATATGAAGATCAGATCAGTGTTCCGAGATAAAGTTTTAGAAGCTCAGTTAGTAGATGAAGGTTTAGAGAAAATTAAGGAAAAAATAAAGCAAGGCAAGGAGTTGTCCCTTCAAATGTTGCCGGGAGGGTTGGTTGTGATGGGAAAACGGGTTTATGTGCCTGAGAATAAGACCTTAAAGGGTGAGATATTGAGAGAAGCTCATGAATCTTGGTTTACAACCCATCCTGGGAGCACCAAGATGTATAGAGATCTCAGGGAATATTACTGGTGGCCGAATATGAAGAAGGAGATAGCCGAATATGTGTCAAGATGTGGGATATGTCAGCAGGTGAAGATAGAACATCAAAGGCCGGCAGGAGAATTACAGCCACTACCAATTCCAGAATGGAAATGGGAAAACATAGCCATGGATTTTGTAACCGGATTGCCAAAGGGGAAAAAGGGCAATGATGCTATATGGGTAGTGGTAGATCGACTGACAAAGTCAGTTTTGTTCTTACCCATCAAAATGACAGACCCCATAGACAAGTTGGCCAAATTATACGTGAACGAAGTGATTAGACTGCATGGAGTTCCCATATCAATGGTATCAGATCGAGACCCGAGATTTACTTCAAGGCTATGGCCGTGCTTACAACGAGCTTTGGGAACCGAGGTGAATCTGAGCACGGCATTCCACCCCCAGACAGATGGCCAATCTGAAAGAACCATCCAAACACTTGAAGATCTTTTAAGGTCATGTGTGTTAGAGTTTGGGGGAAACTGGGAAGACTTGCTACCGTTGGTAGAGTTCACGTATAATAATAGTTACCAAGCTTCTATCGGGATGGCTCCATATGAAGCCCTCTATGGGAGAAAATGTCGCACTCCGATATGTTGGGATGAAGTTGGAGAAAGGAAACTCTTGGGTCCTGAACTGGTACAAATAACAACTGATAAAGTAAGGGTAATCAGGCAAAGAATGAAGGAAGCCCAAGATAGACAGAAGAGTTATGCAGACAAGCGGAGGAGACCCTTAGAATTCCAAATAGGGGATAAAGTCTTCTTAAAGGTGGCACCATGGAAGGGCATCATTCGGTTTGGAATGAAAGGAAAGCTTGCTCCGAGATATATTGGCCCATTTGAGGTGATAGCTAGGGTAGGGCCGGTGGCTTATCGCTTGAAGCTACCAGCACACCTAGAGAAGATTCACAATGTATTCCATGTATCACTATTACGGAAGGCAGAAGTGGATCCTTCCCGAGTGTTACCTCCAGTTCCTATTGAAGTAAGAGAGGACTTGACACTCGAGAGTAGGCCAGTCAAGATCATGGATCGTAGTGAAAAAACATTGAGAAATAAGAAAGTATCACTTGTCAGAGTATTGTGGAGAAACTCACAAATTGAGGAAGAAACGTGGGAGAGAGAGTCAGAGATCAAGGAAAAATACCCCCATCTATTCCTTGAGTCAGGTATGTAGTTTAAATTTCGGGGACGAAATTTTTATTAGGAAGGGAGAATGTGAAACCCGAGAATAAAGTATACAAAGAGGTAGGAGATTTAAAAAAATTAAAATGTTGTTATGATACAAAATTTAGGGGAAAAAAAATGGTGGGTATTTGTGGTTTCAGGAAGAACTGCAGGTGAAGGGCAACAACAACAACAAAAGGGTAACGCAAGTCGAACCTTCACAGCAGGTAGGTACTTGGTACCTATATTTGCTTTATCTAATAATTATTTTCTTTACTAGTTATTGAACTATAAGGTATATTTTGGTGCTTATTGATGAGGAAAAGAAAACGGGTAAAGGAAAGGTTAGGAGATGGAAAAATAGGTATATATGTATGTGTAGAAAGGAACAAGCTGGTCGATATCGGCGGATGACGCCGATATCGGCATAATGTATAAACCTGATTAACTATTCAATTTTGGAATAGTTAATGATATCGGCGGGTGACGTCGATATCGGCATGATTTATAAACTTGATTAGCTATTCGGTTTAAGAATAGTTAATGATATCGGCGGGTGACGTCGATTTCGGCATGATTTATAAACTTGATTAGCTATTCGGTTTAAGAATAGTTAATGATATCGGCGGGTGACGTCGATATCGGCATGATTTATAAACTTGATTAGCTATTCGGTTTCAGAATAGTTAATGATATCGGCGGGTGACGTCGATATCGGCATGATTTATAAACTTGATTAGCTATTCGATTTCAGAATAGTTAATGATATCGGCGGGTGAAGTCGATATCGGCAAAATTAATAGACTTGATAAACTTTCTGAGATGAAAGCGAAGCATTTAAAAGAAATAAATTTTCTTTTATATAATCAAAAAAAAAATGGTGTATATGGTTGTATATGGTGTATATGGTGTAGATTGATGGATATGTTGTATAATTTCTCTGTAAATTGCTAGTATTTACTAAATTGTTTTACTTATTTGGAAAATCTATATTTTGCAGGTTCTTCCCATTCTCGTCAGGAATAGAATTTTAAACCTTAATTCCTTTTTGTATATGTTAGGAACTTAGGGAGTTATGGTGAAATTTGATATGTAGAAAAACATGTAAATTGTATAGAATAGTATTTTTGTAAATTTTGTTTATGGAATATTAAATGTATCCACCTATGCTCCGGATATTAGAAAGTACTAGATTATCTTAGAATATTATACTATGTTATGTTTTATGTATATGTATATATGTGAAATCTTCATGTACGAACTGGCTTTTTAATTTTTATCTTATTCGTGTGATGTAAGATGAAGTTTGAGAAGGAATATGGTCCTGAGCATATTCTGAAATGAGTTATGCAATTAATTGTATACATGAATGTGATTATGGGTGAGCTGTGATCCAAATTGTGTGCAGGTTGTGTTATTGATAACTTGGGAGCTCCGAAATTTCGGCGAGAGAAAAAAAAAAAAATAAATTCATGCTTCATCTACTTTTTTTATAGAGGTAAAGATTAACAAAGAAACAATTAGGAGAAAAAAAAATTTTTGGGGCTGTTACATGTATTCTCGGGAATCCTGAAAATGCTGAATTTGGCCTGTCTCCATTGAAATATATTTTCCTGGATAACAAATAAAATTAAATCAAGCCCGTAACTTCCATTATTGCCCAAAATCTTCCAAGATAATTAGGACAGTGGCTGTGCCAATTCTGAAATAGAGAATAGAATTTGACTTGTCTTCATTCTCGTTACTCCTTGCCACCTAAAATGTTGAATTCAGTCCTTGAGCTCCAAAAACTTGGAAATTTGGCTTAATTGCTAAAGTCAATTAGAAAATGTTTATTTAGAGCTACAACTACTTTTAATGAGTTTCATAATGATGTTAGTTTATGTATTTCTATTTGAAGCTTCTTGTTTTGCTTATGCAGTAATTGCTCCTGAGTTTCATGCCTTGTACTTGGAAGCTATGGTCAAGGTATTCACTCAAGGTGCAGAAAGATCAATATTGAAAATTGAGGAACTTTTGCATCGCAAGAAGACAGTTGAGTTGGATCTTGAAGCAGAGTTTTCAAGTTTAGATCTTGATATTATTGGCCTAGGTGTCTTCAACTATGACTTTGGTTCAGCTACAAAGGAATCAACCGTGATTAAGGTTTGGTGAAACATCCTAGAGCTCATTACACAACACAATGATGCTATGTGCAAAGTTCTTTCAATAACACAGTTAAGAGCCTGATTTTATTATCCACTTTTGTGATCTTCGTTCCAAACTCGTCTCTCGCTTCAACAGAAATCTTAAAGAAATATGATTATTGAAACCAGTCCTTTTTTACATTTGTCTTACTCCTGCAGAATGACATGTTAATCTATTGATGTTGTTAATTCCATTCTTTAACTTTTTCTTTCTTTGCATGCCTCTGTTTTTTTTCCTGCCACCATTTTCCCCTCTCAATGAATTGTTTTTTCTCCATATTAGTTCCCTCCCCCTGGTCTATTGTTGCGATATTGTTGCTTTGTCTGTGCTTTTTTTTTCTATCTCAGGATATCTTGGATTTGGGATTGAAATGGGTGCTAAGGATATCTTGGATTTGGGATTGAAATGGGTGCTAATAAACAAGGTAAATGGGTGGTTTTTATGCCAAGACTCTGCTGTCATGTGTTAACAGTGGAGCCTCCTTTTATTGTGCAAGTGCAGTGACTAAAATTAGTACCAAATTAGTACCTTTTCATTTGTTATATAAATATACTTGTATTTAAAGTATACTTGAACTGATATATATCTAATGTTTATGGTTGAAGTTTTTGACCCAATCTCCCTTCAGAGGAAAGCTTGTATGTGCTCTTACGAAGATATGACTAATTTCTTTCTTTGGATTTTTAATTACCTTTTGGTTGTCAAAATATAATAATTCTTACAACTGCTTTAAATTGATAAAAATGAGTTCATTCTTTAAACAAAGTTTAGGTTATTTGGTACTTTTTTATTTCATTCTTTTACAGTGTCATATGGAAGATTGTTGGAGCGACCCTCGAAGAAGTGCACTTTATGATTGAACCCCTCAGGAAAGTGGTTTGATCTTTAGCCTTCTGGCCCTTCTAGGAGAGGCTAGAAGATTCCAATGTCAACCCTCTTCTCCACGCAGTGATTCTATCAAAACTTGTTTACAAGGTGATGGTCGAAACTTGTCCTAAAAAAATAACTTGTGAAAATAGTGTCTACATATTGTTTCCACCATATTAAATGTTAGCCTGAGATGTGAAAGGTGGCATTAGGAGGTAATGACGCGCGACTTTTCTCATGCAAGTTGGCGAGCATTTTAAAGAAAGAAAAAAGCCAATGTTTTGCTTTGAACATTTTTTTACTTTTGATATTGTGTAATCTCTAGAGGTGGGACCAAGTTCGATGTTTTCTATTTGGAACTCAAATTTCAATGATTTGCTCATACCTGCTAATTTCATTCTACATAGGAAAGCAAATTTCCTTGAGAGAAGGGCCTATCAGAAGGCATCTGTTATGTCAAGCCTGCAAAATGATGCAAGAAACTATATTTTCAAGATGGACGAGGACTTCTAGTCTAGTATGTTATGATTCCCTCAATTATCATAGAATTTTGTTACTATTCTTTGCAGTAATTGCTCCTGGGTTTCATGCCTTGTACTGGGAAGCTATGGTCAAGGTATTCACTCAATGTTCAGAAAGATCAATATTGAAAATTGAGGAACTTTTGCATGGCAAGAAGACAGTTGAGTTGGATCTTGAAGCAAGAGTTTTCAAGTTTTGCTCTTGATATTATTGGTCTTGGTGTCTTCAACTATGACTTTGGTTCAGTTATAAAGGAATCAACCGTGATTAAGGTTGGTGAAAATATTATCATAATGTTGCATTTGTCTGTATGCATTCTGAATCTACTATCTTTTATATATTAGACAACTTCAAAGGAATTACATACCTCTGACATAAGACAATGATGTTATGTGCAAAGTACCCAGCACACATGGAACTGAAGTTAAGAGCCTGACTTTATTATCAACTTTTGTGATCTTCTCTCCAAACTCGTCTCTCTTTAACATAACTCATAAAGAAATTTGATTGTTTGAACCATGTGTATCAGCGTGTAAGGAGTTCTGATTGGTCTAAGCTGCCTTCTTTGCCTCTTGCACACAAGGTCTTTGAAAAATAATCTACAAGAAGTGAGCCATTTTTCCCTTAAATTTTTTTAGCTTGGTTTGTTGCTTGGTTTGTGTTGATTCGTTTAGTCCTTTCTTACATTTCTCTTGCTCCTGCAGAATGGTCGAGTTTTGCTTTCCATCAATGAATTGTTTTTTCTCCATATTAGTTCCCTTCCCCTGGTCTATTGTTGCGATACCTTTGCTTTGTCTGTGATTTTGTTTCTATGTGAGGATATCTTGGATTTGGGATTGAAATGGGTGCTAATAGCCAAGGTAAATGGATGGTTTTTATGCCAAGACTTTCCTGTCATATCGTTCTTTTTTGAGACTTTAATGTTTTAATTAGAGAGTTCTCGCTGGTATCCTAGAACCAATAATGGGAAAAGGACTTATATATGCTGACTCCGACACATGGAAGCTAAGGAGAAAAGGTAAATGGGTGGTTTTTATGCCAGACTTTCCTGTCATGTGCTGTGATTTTTTATTTCTATATATACATGCCATGCTAATATACATAATCTTCATATATGTGAGCAGTGGAAAGGTAGATGGGGAAGGACTGTATAAATGGAGGGTCTTTTGCGAGAGCTATACAATCTTAGCTTTGCTTTCTTTTATGGAAACATTTGACAGTGGAGCCCCCTTTTATGGTGCAAGTGTAGGAACTGAAATTAGTACCAAATTTATTTCTATATGGATTGTAGTATATTGCCATTGATAATTTGGTTGTTGCCTTATGGAGGATAATAAGCATGTGGAGACCAAACACAGTAAAAAATATGAGTCCCATTCCATTGATGACAATGGTGGTAAGTTCCACCAATATTTTTCATTTATAAACTTGTTTCTTTTATTTTATTTGGCAATTCTTGTCTAACTGCTGAATGGAAAGCAATACTTTGTTTTATCCCCTGTGTATTTTATGGATAGTTTTTTGGACCCTTGATTACATAGATATTAAGGATTGGCAAAAAAATGTATAGATACCATATCCTTCCAATATTATTTTGAATTTTGGAATTTAACAAGTATTAAGTCAAGTCTCTCTTCTGGTTAAATGGCCTTCCAAATTCCTTTCCATGGAACTATAAAAATTTCAAAGTCCATAGCAAGATTAGGCCATGGACATCCACCCATTTGTTTTTGTTTTTGAGCTTAGGAAGATGAAGTAGTTTAGAAGAAAGAATACTTTTCTTTTTGTGACTACCTTTTGTAGTTGTTGCTTAAATGATGCAACTGAGGTTAATCTTTTGTCTGTGATTTGATTGATATATTTTATCTTGTTGCTGTGATGATTTGTTTGTTAGCAGGTGAAAGCTCTACTTATTGAATTTAACTTTAAATTGAGTAAATTTCTGGCTGTTATTTATTTTACATGACAGAGCTGTTTTTCTATAAAACTTTGGTTGGTTTAATCAAAGTGAGAATTGAGAGATTAGTGTCCATATATAGCAACTTTCATGAAGCAGTTAAGTTGAATCATTATCTTGAAATAGTAAGGATGTGTGAAATTTGAATTTATGCTAAATAATCTTCTGTTTGTTGCCTTCGCTTCCTTTAATTTTCTTATGTTTCTACCATGATGATACCTTTTAACTATTGTTTTGTTTTGTTGGCATATTTCCACAAGTTAATAATATATAGTATTAATAGTTTAGGTCCAGGTTTTATACCCTATATTAGCACATGTATTATTTGGCACTCCAACGATGGCAATGCATGTTATGTTTTTAGATTAGAAGTCCACACTCTCTGATCAAAAGTCTGCTTCTTTCCTCACTCTTTTAGTGGATGGTAGGGTCACTTACATTTCTATTGATTTGCAGGTTATAGCTAGAAGGTTCTTGAAATCAAAATAGATGACATCACATCTATATTTATCGAGAGGTTATGTGTAACTCCTTGGGATCTATTTCTTTCTCAAGTATATAATATTTGCTCTAACAGTGTTAGATGTGTCCATTAGATGTTCTAGCTCTTGTGCTTTGTGCATGTATGTATACGTACAGGCCTAAGTGGCATAAATGTGTATAAGAATAGGGATGATGATATTAAGCATCAGTTAACACATTAGGCCGATTAGTCTACTGATTTTGAGAGAGAATCTGAGTGGAAAAATGAGGGAATTAGGAATTGTAGTTTTGGTTGCTTATCATCTAATGAAACTAATTTCATATAATTCTGAATGTTAGAACTCTAGTGTGGGAAGAACTGAGTTTTCCTCCCTTCATAAGAGTTGTAACCTTGTGTTTTAGCTTTCTATCGATATCTATTACGTACAAAATAGAGTTATGTAACTCCCGTTATAGTGAATAATATGGGCAGATTCCGACCTCTGCTGGCAAATTCAAGAAAAAAAGAGAAGTTGGAGGTCTCAAAGCGATGAAGTTAGACGCGTTATAGGAAAAGAAAAAAGCTATGTACAAAAATGGGTGTTTGTAATGATATTTTGATTGGCAGATATTATAAAAATACTAATGAAAGAATAAAGAATTTAAAGGTTGATTGGATTGTTTTGGTGTTGTTATTATTAAGTATATTGTTGGATGAAAATGATTTATGAGAATTTTCTATAATTGCAGGAGAGACCACGAGTGTGGTGCAGCTGCAATAATAGGAGACCATGAGTGTGGTGCAACAGCAAAAGGTGATTTGTGCCTACATTAACAGATTTAATTTCCATAATTTTGATGTGTGAATTATGCTTTACGCTTTTAGTGGAAGTTTCAAAAGATGAGATTTTGTAGCAAAAATATTTAAGGTGTGGATATAAAAGAAGTCTATGTCAACTTGTGGCACAACCGCCAATTTGGCAATGACTAACATAAATTTAGTGAATGTTAAGATCCCAGATAAAGGGATCGCCAAAAATTAGTAACATACATTTAGTGTATGCTAGGATCGTGGATTAAGGGGATCACTATGCACAAGCTAACATGTGTTGAGAGTATGCTAGAATCTCGGATAAAAGATTGTGATACAGTGCAAATCATACATTAGTTTATGTTAAGATTTCGAAAAAGGAATTGTCGCACCTCCACACATACACTGGGTACTATTATATTTATTTAATTTTAATATGGAATTATTTTGTATTTCCTTTCAGGTCAAATATATGCACGTTAGGAGTAGAATATGTTGTTTGTATGTTTTTGTATCTAGCTTTAGGAGGTCCATTCTGAGTATTTTGTGTCATTTGAGTGTTGATAAACTTAACATGTATTAATGCTACTCTTTAAAAAGGATTGGAATGTAAGGATTTAAATTCTTGAATTTGTGATATCTTATTTAATGTGCTAATTGACAATTGATGTTAAATGTATATTATGTTTATTTTATTTATTGTGGATTGGTGTTTATGGAGATGTAGACCTAGACAGTTTTATCATACTTTTCTTTGAAAGTATGTCATATGCTGATAACTTTGGATCCGCCAATATAAGGGAGATCCTGTTGAAATTTTTGATAGAAATCTAGGTGGAATTTTATTGATTACAAAAAAAAAAGAATTTTCTTTTCTTTGCGAATGTGTATTTAATGTTTTCTTTTCTGGAGATCATTCTATAGTTTGAGACAAACACTTAAATAATTGTACACAAAGTATGGCAAGGTTATGTTTCAAACAAAATCAAAACATTGAAGTTGATAAATATATTTAAATGAAAAACACCAATATAAGTTATAGACTTCGTACTAATCAAAATCAAAATCATTGTATGTCTCTCTATATGGACAATATACTAATCTTAGAGAACAATGATCATATGATCAAGTGTACTACGAAAACATTGACTAATAAGTTTCGTATGAAAACTTAGGTGTTGTAGACTTCATACTATGAATAAAAATTTGTAAACCATCTAATGGATTAGTATTTTCCCCTAACCTTATTATATTAAGAAAAGTCTCAAATTATTTTCTAAATATGATAACACTATTAAAACACCAATTGAAGAGTACATATAGCCAATAGTATAGGCAAGGAAATAATTGGAATAAATAATTAAAATTTAAGGCTTGATATTGTGAGAAGATTTATAAGTAATTTATGTATGGATCATTGAAGGGAAATAAAAAGGATACTCAAGTCTTTGAGGTGCACCTTGTCCATGAATCATACGATACTGGATATAAGGACATTACCTATAATATAAATGGGGTGGGAAAAATACTGTAGCAATCCACAGTGTTTTTCCTACGCCATTTACTTTAAAGAATCAATGCTAGGCACAGGCATTCTCAAAGAAGCTCAATCTCAAACAAGCTGCAATCAATACCATTCCAAAAGGGAATGCATTCAGGCAGCTATATCGCTTGAGTCATAGTGGCTTCAGTGTGGGTAGGTTGATCTAGGTAATTATTTGGTTTTGATGGGTTAGTCTATTAATTGCGATAATTTTTTTTGTTATTATGAGACACAACAATTCCATTAAGTCAAGTAACAGGATTAGAGCAGAAAAGGTTTTATTTTAATTTTATTATGATCATCTACCTAATTAGTTGTCATTTGTCAATATTTTACTCTTAAGTTCAAATATTTGAAACATTATGTCAAATTATCTATAGTGAAAAAATATACATGTGACTTACCTTGCACTTCTCTATATTCATAATCAAATTTTTTAACATGTAATTTTTTTTTAATGATCCTAGATTTGTTTTATGATATTATACATCTGAGAGAAATAATCAACCTACAAACCTTTTGATTATTTAGTATTTTTATATATTGAATTTATTATGGATAAAACATTTAAAAAAATAATGATAACGATTATTTTAAACGTATTTACTCTTTAAAATATATGAGGCTAATTATATATTTTGATATTAATTTAATATTAATACCTTAAAATATATATATATTAACAATGAAGTTTTCTTTTAAATCTCAAATTAATTTAATCTCAGTATTCTGATTTCTTCGATGGAAATTTTGATTTGTTGCAATTGTGTCCTTCAATTGAAAATGATTATATATGTTGGTTTTCAATGTAGTCCTTATTCTTTTGATTTTTGTTTGCTCTTGGTTCCTTTAATTATTTTGGTATGCAGGTTTTAATTTGTTCAAATTGGGTCCTCCAATAGAAATTTGCCATATATTCTACATTTCATTTCGGTCCTTATTCTTCTTCTTTTTAACAAAATACACAACAATTTGTTTTTAAAATATTTTTATTTGTTTCGGTCATAAGGTTTTTATTTGTTTCAATTTTGTCCTTCAATTCGAATTAATTATATATTTTGTTTTTCATTTGGATCCTTATTCTTATAATTTTTTATTTGTTCCTTTGGTATTTTGGGTCCTTCTTGGATAGTGTTTAGTTTTTATTCATATTTATGCATCTATACTTTTAGTTTTGTTTTTAGTTTTTTTTGTTTTATTTTTTATTGGGGTTTTATTTTTATTTGGTTTAATCCTGAAATTTTAATTTATGCTGGTGATCATTTTAAAATTATTATCCTGAAATTTTTTGTTTTGTTTTCTGTTTTTTTTTTCGAATCAAATGATTTTATGGTTTTATTGTTTGTGCAATAATAATAATAATTTTAGTGATTATTTATATTGTTTTTTTTTGTAAAAATGTTTATCTTTTTTTTATTTTTTGGGGCAATATTATGATTTTAATTATTTGGACAGTAATTCTGATAATAATTTTAACTATAATAGTTGTCGTGACGATGATTTTTTTACACGCTTCGCGCCCCGCCATTACCCCTTGATTCAGGGGAGACAACGACGCACGGTGAAATGGGGGGTTGTTTTATAGTCCTAAAAATTATGACTATAATTATTAGGAGTCGCCACCTAATATTAAGGTTATTAGGAAACCTATTGGTCTGCGAGAGTCTAGGTAAGGGGACTTGTTGTGCAAGGGGAAGACGCATCACCCCCAGTGCACCCTACATAAGGTAAGTTGCATTGTTGTTTGATTGTTTTTTCTAAGTTTATTTTTTTTACATTGCATTAAAAAAACATTTTTTTATGTTTGCGGGTGTACTTTACGATGTAATTTTACATCACAATTACGAGTCTTTTTTTATCTACGAATGTACTTTACAATGTAATTTTACACCATAGTAAAAATCTTTTTTATCTACGGACGTAGTAGACAATGTAATTTTACATCGTAGTAAAAATCTTTTTTTTTATCCGCTGGTGTACTTTACAATGTAATTTTACACCGCGATAGATAAAACAAAATAATTGTTAAATTATTTTTGATATTTTGGCCAAATTCCAACGGATAATCGTAAACCGGTTATGATATCCAATTCTCGTTTTAAAACATGAGAAACATACAATATAATTTTTTATGAAAAATGTACATGGGAAAATCTTGGAATTCGGCCGTATGCACAAAAACAAATATATTTTTTATATTTTTGAATTTTTTGTAATAATAATAATAGTAAGAAAACATAAAAATATCTTTTTTTGTCAATTTGTATTTTTTTTATTTTTTATTTTATTTCTGGGCTGGGCTATCAGCCACAGTGGGCTGACAGCCTACCCTGAGTGGGCTGGGTTTCTAGCTCTCATGGGCTGGAAGCCCAGAAGGGTGCGGCTAGGCTTCCAGCCCTCATGGAAGCCCAAATGTTTTTGGGCTAGGAGCCCAAATATTTTTGGATCAGGCTTCCAGTCCTCACGGGCTGGAAGCCCAAAGATTTTTGGGCTGGGTTTCCAGTCCTCACGGGCTGGAATCCCAAATAAATTTAGGCTTGGCTTCCATTTCGTGGGTCGGCGAAAAGCCTGGCCCATCTCAACCCAGCCCACATGAACAGGGGGACGCAAATCGCGTCCCGCTGCTCATGCAGCGACGAAGAAGACGATGAACAGTGTTTTTCAACTGTGACGAAAGGCACACCTGTTAGTACTGTTGGGTAGAGGGGGTCGAGGTGATGTTTCCTGTCGTGGTGGCGTCGTCAACGGTGACCTGTGGTGGCCGGAGGGAGCTTCCAAAGTCATCGGGTTTGTGCTGCAACCATCACCGTTGCTTCGCTTGAGAGTGGGGTTCGATTTCTGGTATATGGGGGAGTTTTACGGTGATGTTAAAGGTGGTAATGGGTGGTCAAGCCACCGTCACTGGTGGAGAGAGAGGAGGCGCCGGCGTGCTGGTTTTAATGAGAGAGAGAGAAACAGACCGAGAGATGAAGGAGAGAGAGAGAGAGAGCCCAGAAACGAGGGGATGAAGATTAACAGATTTTCACGTGGATTTTCCTCTGTATTCTCTATTTGTTTCTGGTGCAATTTTACGTGATTTTTCTCTCGTCAATCTTCTATGTTTTCGTGACTTTTCTCTCTGTTTTTCTTGCTTCTCTTTGCCTTTTTTCTCTCCTTTTTTTTTCTGTTCGTCTTCTCCTATTTATAGGGGCAAAGGCAGCTCTCATGCATATGAGGTTACTGCCTCTGCCTCCTCTGCAAATTCGTTGCAGAGGTCGTGGGTTGCCACGGCCTCTGCAAATTTGTAGAGGCTGTGGGTTGCAGAGTTTTGGCTTTGCAATTTGGTCCTTCAATGTTTGATTGGTTCAATTGCACCCCCAATTAGTTTTAAACTTTTAATTTTATGCAATTGTATTCCCGTCAAAATTTCAACAGCAACCCTTAAATGTGTGCGCCTTTTTTATTTTGGTCTCTGGTTTCCGATTTGCGCGATTTAACTCTTAATTGACCATTGGATTCTCAATTCGTTCAATTTGGTCCCTCATGTCGCATAATTTACTAAAAAAATTCAATCGGTCTCCGAAAATTCCATTCTCATCAATTGAGCCGGAATTAAATTCAAGAACTTGGTTTCTCATTGACTAAGCCCTTAATAAAATTAATTTGACTAATTTAAAGTATAATTAAGTCCTTGCACTTAATTAAATCCTTCAATTGGATCCCGATCATAATTAAACTTTAAATTGGTTGACGATTAAATCGAATCAACCCATAAAAATATAAGTATGTCGTTCCACTTAATTTTTATAAAGATTTATCCAATGATAAATTAGTTTTGTCTTAAATCTGTATTTTCCTATATTTTTGGATCAAAGAGATATGATTGAACTTGCGAAAACAACCAAAATTTCCAAATTGATTTTTTTCTACCCACGATGGCTCCTTTTATTTTATTTTTGTCCTTTTATTTTATTTTGGGGAGTAACCCAAAATTGAGTTACGACAATAGTCATGATAATGACGACAATGCAAGGATGGATTTTCAATGATGATTTCTTATTTTTGTAGATAGAAAATTAACTACTCTTTTTTATTATTTGATTATTGTAGGTGTTTTCATAATTTTATATTTTGTTTTTTGTGTTTAATTTAAATTTGATTATTAAATGAACTAATTCTAATACAGTGAATCATACAATACTGGATATAAGGACATAATATATTATTGCGTGCATGGTGAAAGTTTAAATGATATAGAAAAATCATTGTATGCACGTGATTGAAATATGTCTCCAAGCGCATATTTATTGTCTCTCGCCTCTGTTTCAAGCCAATTCTAACCTGATTTTAACTGCCCATGGTTCCAAGTGTAGTGCAACTCACAACTCCAGCGGTTAACCCTGCCATAAAACGCCCCAGGCAGTCCCTAATCATGCGCTTCCAGCTCT